>OY728155.1:1584608356-1585858356 GCA_963277665.1 Viscum album
TCATGGATCTTCCACTATCACAGATACATCCATAAAATGTAATCCTAGGCATTGACTGGTTGTTCTCCATATATTCCCTCATTGGCTTCTTCTGAGGAAGGGTCATGTTTTCAGATTCGGGTGTCCAATGTGTAACTTTAATTGGTGAGAGGGGTTTCCAGAAAAGTAGTAGGTGAGAGGAGCCCCTCCTTTCCTTATTAGCAGAACTATTAGTGGAGTTGGTTGATGTAGAAATGGTGGATGTACCAGGGATCGTCAGTGAGTTTATGGACATCTTCCCTAAGGAGGAGGCGACTCTACCCTCTCGACGTGATGTTGAGTTTGGGATAGACTTGCAACCCGGGGCCCATCCATTTTCGATGGCTGCTTACCGGATGGTACCTTGCGAGTTGCAGTAGTTGTGGATTCAGATTGATGATTTGATGAAGATGGGTTTTGTTCGACCAAGTGCGTCACTATGGGGTTCTCCAGTCTTGTTCACAATGAAGGCATATAGTGGTCTGAGTCTTTGAATAGACTACATAAGATTGAACCATGTAAAGGTCAAGAATCGTTACCGCCTCCCGAGCATAGACGATCTCTTTGACCAGCTGAGTGGAGAAGGTTGGTTCTCTAAGATCTATCTACGATCTCACTATAAACAGTTGAGGGTGAAGGAGGATGACATATCAAAAACTTCATTCAGATGTAGGTATGGGCACTTTGAGTTTGTAGTCATGTCGTTCGGCATTAAAAATGCACCAGGTGTGTTCATGGGACTCATGAACTCAGTCTTCTGGGAATACCTATATCGGTTCGTAGTTGTGTTTATTAATGACATCCTGATCTACTCAAGATCAGAGGAGGATCATGTTGAGGACCTTTGAATGGTTTTAAAGGTCCTCCAACAACACTAACTATATGAGATGTTTTCAAAGTGCATGTTCTGGATGTGAGAAGTGCACTTCCTTGGGAACGCGATGTCCGAGAAGGGAATAGTGGTAGACCCATCAATGGTCTAAGGAGTTTTTTCTTGGGAAGCACCCAAGAACATGGAAAAAGTTTGTAGTTTCCTTGCACTAGCAGGCTACTATTGGAGGTACGTTCCCAACTTCTCTCGAGTTGCAGCACTTTTGACAGCATTGACCAAGAAGGACCAGGCTTTCGTGTGGAATGGGCAGTGTGAGGTAGCCTTCAGCTATCTGAAGAAGAAGTTAGTAAGTTCCCCAATGCTAAGGTTTCCAGAAGAAGGGGCGGAATATGAGTTGTTCTATGATGCTTCAGGACAAGGCCGCAGGTGGGTGCTGATGCAACGACAAGGGGTGATCACTTATGGATCTAGAAAGTTACATCCTCATGAGCGTAATTATGCCACCCATGATCTGGATATTACTGCAGTCATGTTCGCACTGATGTTGTGGCGGCATTACCTCATCATGGAGCGCTTCGTGGTCTTCACAAATCACAAAAGATTGAAGTATATCTTCTATCAACGAGACCTGAATTTATGACAGCGAAGGTGGATGGAATTTATTTTGGACTATGAATTAGAGATTTCCTACAACTTTGGAAAAGGGAATGTGGTGGCCGATGCCTTTAGCAGGATGTCGCAGAGGGATGTGGATTGAGATTCGGCAGATGATTTGAAGGTGATGGAGGAGTTGGCTGCCCGGCACCTGGATGCGAGGATGGATGATGGTAGGGGTTTCTTGTATCAGATGACAGTACAGTCTTCTCTGTTATGGTAGGTAGAGGAGTCTCAATGGGGAGACTTAGAGAGTGAAGTGATGTGCGATCGGACTAATAAAGGAAATGCTCTAGAAGGATGGCCGGAGGATGGTCAGAATCAGATTCTTTTCCGAGGGAAGATGTTTGTCCCAGAGGCGATGCATGAGAGAGTTCTTGGTGAGCTCCACAACTCACCCCTAATGGTGCACCCAGAAGTTTCCAAGATGTACCTGGGTCTGAGGAGTCAGTTTTTGGTGGCCTGAGGTAAAGCGGAGAGTGGCGGAGTTCGTGGACAAGTGCCTAGTGTGTCAGCAGGTGAAGGTTGAACATTGTGTTCCAGGTGTTCTGTTACAACATTTAGATGTCCTCGAGAGGAAGTGGGATGACATCTAGATGTATTATATCATAGGGCTACCCAAGGATCAAGGAGGTTGTGATGCTATCTAGGTAGTGGTAGAACAGTTGAAGAAGTTGGCTCACTTTCTGGCAAACAAGGAGTCGGGTGCAGTGGATGCCTTAGCGCGGAGATACGTGGATGAGGTGGTGCAGTTTCATGGAGTTCTGGGCTCCATAGTCTCATATAGGGATGCACGATTTACCGCATGAGTCTGGAAAGTATTTCATCATGCTTTTGGAACCCAGCTACGTCTTAGCACCACCTTCCACCCCTAGGCAGATGGATAGGTAGAGCGCACCATCTAGACAATGGAGGACATGCTATGGGCATGTATTCTGGACATTGGGGGATCATGGGTGAGACAATTTCCTCCAGTAGATTTTGCCTACAATAATAGCTATCACTCTACCACTGGCATGGAACCATTCGAAGCCTTGTACGGGAGGCCGTGTCGTTCACCTGTGTGATGGACCGAGGTTGGGGAAGTAGGTGTTCATGGGCCGGAGGTGGTGCAGAGCACAATAAAGATGGCTCATCTTATATAAGAGAGGATGAAGGCTGATTTGGACTGGAAGAATTCATATGCCAATAATATGAGGTTACCCTTGGAGTATGGGGTCGAGTACCATGTATTCTTGAGGTTCTCCCCTCGACATTGACAACGGAGGTCCGGCAGGGGGAGTAAACTTTCTAAAAGTTTCATCGGACCATTCGACGTGCTACAGTGGGTCGGAGAAGTGGCTTATCAGCTAGCTCTACCACCGTCTCTATAGAGAATACATGACATCTTCCATGTGTCACAACTCTGACGGTATCTACATGACGATTCACACGTCCTCGACTGGGGAAAGCTAGACATTAAGGCCGATGTGACATTTTTGGAAATACCTGTGAGAATCGTGGATCATGAAGAGAGGGTTTTCTATGGACAAAATATTCCCTTGGTTCGTGTTCTATGGAGGCATGGTGGGATTGAAGAGCGTACCTGGGAAAAGGAGGCACAGATGCGCACCCAATAACTAGAGCTGTTTTGAGTTTTGTTCTTTTTTGTTTGTACTTGTATGTGAAGGAACACTTTACCATGTTAGCTATGGAATGTATGGGTTTCATTATTCTCAAGATGTGTGTGAAGAGTCCTGACTGTGGGGAGTGGAGGACCCGATCCCTAATCAAGACACATTAATGTGGATTCTATTAAACTCGTGTGGGTGAGTTAGTGCCACCCAAAATGGATAGTATCTTGACATGGAGGAAGAAAATTCCTAACCTATATGAATGAACATATTGACCCTTTAATTTTTTGTGGTTTCTTAATAGAGAGTAGTTCCTACATGACGATGAGGTTCACTCCTTAGGGGTATCTTTCGTGGAAAGGTTTTCGAACCCCTATATTCTTTTCTGGTATATATTTGATTCTAGAGGATGAGAATCATTAGAGGGGTATCTAATGTAATGGCCCAGAACCTCATGGTCCATCCCTTTGCCAAATTCCGGGTCCTAAGGGTGGCGTCTCAATGGTAGAACGTCATTTCGGTGTGCGACCAATCTGTGTGGCATGATCTGTGTCACCGATCGGTGAGGCCGATCGGTGTGTCACCGATCGGTGTGGCGGATCGGTGTGTCACTGATCTGTGCGACATGATCGGTGCCACACAACCTTGTCGGGTTTTTCTTCTACAGTTTTTACAACGCTACTTCTAAACCCTTTTTATCCTTTTAGAAATGGTTGAAGCCCGTTTTTAGCCCCACGATCAATGTTCAAATTCTTAAGACTAGGGAGACCCTCAATGGACCCAGCTGTGTGTCTATATAACGTTCCCCACTGTTTATATAAAATAATTTGAAGTCACATCTATAACCACCTTTTCCTGATGAGAGCTATTAAATATCAATTAGTTCAGTTGTGTGTAACCACCCAACCGTGTGGTGAAACCACGATCTGAAATTAAATCTGTTCAAATTTCCATATCCCATAATAATGAGATCTCATCCTTATATCGCACATGAATTCCTCCTCCTCCTTAATCTTGGATGGATTTCTTTTTATTCCTGGTACATTTTGAGTTCCCCTTCCCGAGGAAAGTGGTGCGCCTACATCAGAGCCATTCTGCTCATCATTGGAGTCCTCGACGTTCCTCCCCTATAATTCATGCATCCCCAGTTCTGGGTGCATCAAGAGAAACATCGATCTTTAATCATCCAAGTAGGGTTTTTTCCTTAGTCTCTCTTATGGTGTATCTTGTGGGGTGGGTGTGATTTTGTTTCGTCGGGACGGATGAAACCAAACATTAATGAAGATAACAAGATGAATTTTAAAGAATGAAGGGGGGGGGGTGATGTTTTTGTTGTATTTTATTATTCATGATTATGTGTTGTGAATTTTATGGGCTTATGCACACTAAAAATCATGTCTGTTTGTGGTATTTCCTTGCACACTAATGAACCCTTGTCCTCGGTGATGATTGAATGACTGTAACATGGAAATTGGTTAATCATGTAAACTCGACGGATTAAATGGATACCATTGAACATCAATCCTTGTGTGGTCACCCCGGTTAACCAACAGAAAGAAGAACCTAATGAATGATGTGCTTGAATCAGAAAGTTTCCCTACTCTGTTTAGTCGTGGGTGTGTTTTCCTAGTAGATGCTTATGAGGTGATGTGGATGAAGATGGGGTCCTCTATTATGGTATGATTTTTGGTAGTTAATTTGAAGCTGTGTGGGGTTGTATCTCGATGATTGTTTTGGTTCCAGTACATTAAGGTATCTCACTAATCCCTATGTTGTTGTGAATTCACAAGAGAACCGCGTGTGAATGATTAAATTTCTGTTTGGCTGTCACTCTTTCTCTTGCTTGTAGGTATGTCGGTTAGTTCCCCAGTAGTGCAGATTTCACTTAATGGGATCACTTGAACATGAAAACAAGAATGGTTTAAATGGGAAATTGTTTTTGGGAATGAGTTGTGACTTTGTCGTGAGTATTGTGCCTTCCTTTTATGAATGAATAGCAACGAGGGTGTTTGTTCTTAGGTTGTCTTTAGAAACCATAGGATAGGATGAGCGCTTGTTACCTATATATATATTTTTAGTTTTTATATTTCTTATTTTCGCCCCACCCATGTTGAGTTCTTAGTTTCGAACACCCCCATTTCCTGGGGGGAGGGTGTTTTTCCCAACACTCCTATGAGTGGATGGTTATTAACTCCTTTTGTGCTCCCTTTCCCAAATACCCCAAGACTCTTCGGGTAGGCTGTGACATCTTGAGGTCCATTATAGCCCCAGATTCTTCAGGCAGGGTAGTTGGGGTGGTTGTCCCAGGTGTGTGCGGGCAGGTTTTTTCCCAAGAGTCTTCGGGATGAGGCCCAGGTGTCTTCGGGCGTGGAAGTAGTTATTCTGTCCCAAGTGTTTGCGGGAATGGCTACTGGTGGTTTTTCTGGAGCAGGTGTTTTCGGGCATGGTTAATGGTGGTTTTTGTGGCCTAGGTGTTTGCGGGCGGGGTGTGTGGTAGTGATGGCCCAGGTGTGTGCGGGCAGGGAGTGGCATTGGGACTGTAGTGGGAATTAAGGGAGCGGTTAGATGTGTAGGATGTCTTCAATAACTAGTTGGAAAGTGGCACAGGGTACCCAAATATCAATGTGATATTACTATACATTACTTGACTTGCATTATTTTTGGGAGTGTGCCTTGGTGAGGCTTGGGTGGATAGTTTTCCTTGCTAGGTGCATTGGTTATCTCTTTTATCACAGGGCAATAGAATACCTACCCACTTGTGCATGAGAGTCTTTTTTTACCTACTGAATATACTTGTATGCTCACCCTATGTATATAAATATTCTTTCAGGTTTCCAGGAGGACTTCAAGGACCGTGCAGGGCCGTACTAGCTCAGATGTTGGGACAGTTGCAGTTGGTCTTTTTCTTCCTTTGGTACTTTACCATTGTAGTATCCTTGTACATTTTGGCATTTACGTTTGTAACATGCATATAGGAATGGTTTTCTTCAGCTTTACATTTACCCCCAGTTTTGGTGTTGTTGGGTTTTACTATCTTATCTCCCAATCCTATTAATGAAAAAAGGGTAATCCCTTCCATCTTTTGTGTAATTCTATACCCTTAGTGCTAGTCGCCACTCTGGGACCTATTGAAGGTGGGTCTCAGGGGTCATTATCTCTCCTTCAACTTGAAGAAGGAAGGGTCTGGAAATATGCTATCCCTTCTCTCATTTTGGTGAAGTAAGGTCGTGCCAGACATAATTTTCTTATGTATGCTGATTATACCTATATAGTTTTTTTATTATCTCTTATGATCTTTGAATTTTATTTATTATGATTACCCTTATTAAAAATATTTACTATCATGTTATTAGGTTTTCAATCCCCAGGTCATGAAGATAGGAATGACTTATGATAAGTCTATATAGGAGTCTTGTTTTCATTAATTAGGGATAAATGATCACAAGTATTGTAAGATAGTTTTAATATGTATAGGATCCTCAAAGGCACTAAATCGTATATATTTTGTATTATGATATTATTTTGTGAAATTTATTGTTTAATGTGTGTAAATTAAGTATGATAAAGTTTTTATTTGGTTCAGATGTTATAGTTGGTATCAGAGTAGTGTTTAGGTAACTTTGGATGGTATGATGTTATTGGTCGACGATGTAAATGTCTTAAATGGATGATAAGTCATGGTTGATCATAATTTCAATGTTATTAATAACTATTTTGGTTATTTACAGTAGTAATGAATATTTTTGGGATTTGGATAAGGGATATTTAGAGAAACCCCTAGGGATAAGTCTAAGGGATAATTATATATAAAGAAAATTATCCCAATTTTTTGGTATGGTAATGATTATGTAGTTCATTTAGAAGTTAAAACCATTTACGGATACTAAAAAGTGTATGTGCCTATGGAATAAATGTACCTAGGGGTAATCACCCTGAAAATGTTTTTTTTAAGTTTAGAGTCAATTTCACATAGTGCACGATGAGTGGGCTTAAGGCTACGGAACTGTCTAGATAGTTCATGTGATATTCATTGGAAATTCACATTCTCTTAATGAAGCACATGAAGGTATTTGGATGAATTTATGTCAAAGAAAAATCAAAATAAGGACATGGTTAACTTAAATTAAAATATATATGTATTAAAATATCAAGGTATATAATAATTGACATCTCATTTTATTGATAAAATATATATTGAATTTTTAGATTTTAGATTTCAATGTATTTTGGGAATATAATATTTTAAGAAATTTTATATTGATTTTACCATCATCATTTAAGGAGTTTGATCGAAAAGTAGGAAATGAACCAATATAATGAAACCTAGATAAGACTAAAAATGTTTTAGGTTAAGCATAATATTAATTTGAGGATATATAATATTAAGACATTTTAGTGATGTGTTTTTTCATAAGAACATTTATAATAATAATCTTAAAAATTTAATTATTCATCATTGATTTTAACCCATTTTGGTTTGAGTAATTTTTGAATCGCAAAGGAATAGGTTTAATAATGTATTCCATGGACAATAGGTATTTTCGTAATGAAAAACAAACATGTTATGGTCTGTCATTAGAATTGTTTGGTTATTCATAATCAAATCTTATAAAATACGATTAACAGTGTTAATGTAGTTGTGTTTTCAACCAAAAAAAAAATTATAATGATGGATTATCATGTAATTTTATTTTATGAAGATGATGGAGGAAATAATATTTTATTTTTTTCAGGTAAAAAATGTTGAAATAGATTCATATGTAAATATATTAAAGGAATTGTATGATGTTTCATTGTTTTAAAGGAATGAATACATTAAAAAATCCAATGAATAATGAAAAGTTTAGTTAACACAATAGAGGTAAATAATATTCATCCAATCGAAACATTGACTGATCAATGCCTAAAATGTGAAGTAATTAGACATTATCGAAGTCATTTCAATAATAAAATAAAATATAAATGGTGATTAGTATAAAAAATTTCCATGAATAAGATAACAATGAAATAATTATGAATCCTAAAATATCAAAGTGTGTTTTGAGAATGATGTTGATTGAGGAAGACCAATAAATCATACATTAACTTTGATCGTTATAGTTTTATCTTGTCCATCCCAGTACATTATATCTTAGTTGTTTTACAAGATAATAAAATTGTCTCCTTGATGAATATATGTTTAATTATTAATAAAAAAAATAATGGTATGAGTATTATATCATAATTTTTATGGTAATTTTTTAAATCTTATTATTATTCATTTAGATAAAATTCAATGTGATTTTTGAAATTGATTATTTTTCTCTACTTAGAGGATTTTTTTTGGATAATGAAACCAAATTTTTTATAAACCTATTAAAATAAATCAATGATATGATGATAATGATCATCTTTTATAAGGAAATTATATAATATGGGTAATGATACCCAAGAAGGGTAGTATTTTAGCTCAAATAAGTAGAGAGAATATGAACAAAAACGAAATGCCTATTAGGTGGGAAAATTTTAATTCCCTAGTTTCACATAATATATTGAGGATGTATCCTCATTATAGATTAAATCATGATATATGGGAAGCTCTATATAATTTCATTATCAAGTGATGATAAAAATTTCAAGGCCACAACTTATTTAAGGGGGGAGAATGTAGTAACCCTGGATTTTGGAATATATTTTTTACATTAAATTAATACATAGGTTGAAATATTATTTCCCATGAAACAGAATAATAGAAATAATCAATGATAATGAAAAATAATATTTCTAAAACATACTATTTTATTATATATATTAATGTATATGGTCTAAAAGGAAGGGACCATACTATTAAATGTATGAATAAAATAAAAATAAATTACCCTAAGTAGTGGAATTCTCATTAATGAAGCTCATTTATAAATGTGTGGGACAATTGTAGCTTCATCAAGGTATAACCTAGACTAAACATAATCTTAACTCCATAAATTATGGGATGAGTGAAATTTATTGTAATAAAAGTTCTATCTTTGGGATATTACCACAAGCTATATCATATTAGAATCACCACCTGCAACTTGCACCAGAACGTACCTAATACATAGGACTAAACAAATATTGAGGGGTTAAGTAACATGAAATATGGATTATATAGTAATGTATAAATTAATGTGGTATGTTATTTTCCCCATTTATTTTACTAAACAATAATGTTTAATTATGAGTTAATTGTTAAAATTAATTGTTATATGTTTTCCTTTAAAATGACTTATTAAAATTATATTGTTATAATATTTATTTAAATAAAATAAAAATATCATATATATGATATATATTTAATTTTTAAAATATATTAACACCAATATAAAAAGTAATTGATAGTAACTAAAGGTAATAATTATTAATATTTGAAAAAGGGTAACTTCTTATGAAAATAATTTTCACTATATTTTAATGTTATATATAAAAGATAAATTCATAAATTTTAAAATTATAATTTAAAAAATTTACCTAAATTTATTATTATATATTTAAAAATTATGAAAGGTTTATTTTTAGTGATTTTTCTAAAATAGTTTATTTTAAAATGATTATTGAATTATATTATTTCTACAAAAATTGAAAATTATATAACTCTTTAACTTTTCGTTTTGTGAATAGTGGAAGTGGGTGATAGGATAATAGAAAACTCAAAATATTTCATATTTTATTGATTACTCATATGTTTTACAATATTTTCACATCATTAATAATGAAATTATTCCAATTTATATTGAAAAAAACGTTTTCTAGAACAAGTAGAAGAAAATTTTAAATTAAATTTATATTTAAGTTATTAGATCAGAAGAAATAATATATTAGTCTTGATATCATTCTTTCATACTGATTTTGATCCTTATAACTAAATATATCTAGCATTATTTCATTGTGTGGACCAAACTTAGAGCACCTCTATCAGTGATCCACAAATTGCCCATTGATCATCAGACAACATCGATGAATCATTAGGTTCTAGAAAGGCCAGTTGACTATCTTTAATTATTCTCCTTTGATAAAATATCGTTACTTATAGATTGATGGAATCAATATTTTTCTTCTCATTATTTATTATATGAAAGGATGAAAATTATCTTACAATGAATCTATTATGCACGAGGATTAACATTATATTGAATGTGATAAATGTATATTTATATACATATAGTCAGGGTTTCAAATTTATTTATTTACTCGATTCTCTTTAATAAAATATTAATCCAAAGAAAACCTCATCCTAATTAGTAATATATAATAATATTTTTATTCAATGGTGTGCACTATTTATCATAATGATAAGTATTATTTTATGGTGTTCAAAATTAATAATTTTCTCTAGACCTAATCTCATTCCATTCATCTTTCTAAAAATTTATAAAAGAATAAAATAAATATAGAAACTAAATATATATTATTTTTTTTAAAAAAATTCTATTCATGGAATGTAAAATAATATTTTTTAATAGTCCCATAAGCAAATGAATTATTTATTTTATATGTAATAATTATTTATTATAGTCTGAATTTGAAGATATAAATAAATACTATATATATGTGTAATTAAACTATTAACTCTTGAATAAATATTTATTTAATACTCTCAATCATTTAACATATATTCAATAAATATGAACACTTGGGTCTAGTGAATAATATAGATTATAATTTTTATATATAATTATTATTTAACTATGATTAATGGATAAAAATTTTGTGTCAACCTATTGGATGATTCTTTGTAGAATTAGGAGGCCCTGCCTAATATCCAAGATTATAATCTAGCCTCTGGTCAAGATAACCATAATGGAAGATGATATTTTATAATGAAAAACTATATATGAATGCTCAGTGTGTGATATAATCCTTTTTTCATGATATATCATCAGTAGGGTTTCAGACTTGTGTCATAAACCATAATCCTTGACATAAATTTATTTCATTACTCAGAATGAAAATGTATAGATCACCATGACCATGATATTTATTGTGACCATTTTAGTCCAATCAATGGTCTTAGATAGAAAAATCTACTAATATGACAGGGACAAATACATCATCAAATATTTCATCATTGACATATCAATCATGTAACACACAATATACCCAACGTCTCTATGAATTATATCATCTGGGTTTACGAATGTATATCAAACTAAACGAGTCCTGAAATGAATTAATAATAATTTTAATGTATATGTGTCATTAAACATGATCATAGATAGGAAAATATAGTAATATATAAAAATATGGGTTTAGTATAAGAAGGTCTCTTCTCATAATCTCATATCATAGAGTTTACGAAGTAAAAACTTCATGAGATGAACTATAATCTTCATTAAAGAAACCATTCTTGATTTCATACATACTATGTGCCCCATCAAAGATTGTTATTGGACTAAAGAACAAGAATATGAATATCCTTATTTAATTTAAAAATTCCCACCATAGTGGGGATCTAATATGTATTTTATAATGAGACAAATATTCTAGTGAATTACTACATGAAATTCATATAAAAAATGAATGATATATAATAGGATATTTCAATTAATATTCAATTCATTAAATATAAATGTAATCCAATGTACTCATTGTTGGTTATAAGAAACAACTCCAACACACTCTCACATGAACTAGATCTATCTAACATTGACTTGTAGTCCCCAATATATCTCATGATGATTATGTTTCTACAATTATAACGATATAGTAAAGGGGTATTCTATGTTTCCTTCCATATAAAATGTAATGAAAATTATGTCACATATTAATGGAAAGTTCCTCTAGAGAAGATATTTTTGAATAAAGTGAATTTTATAAGGATATGGCCATGGATATTTTGCAAGAGCCACTAATATAGTATTGTCAAAATAGTGTGTGATGGGGTTTTTACTACTAGGAACCAAAAAAATATCATTGATTTTTTTTGAATTCGGACTTTTTCTTTATCAACCTCATAACCCACAATACACTATAAATATTATCTAAATCAACATCAAATAAGTCTTCTGAGCACATCTATCTCACACAACCTCTATTTAGAGTGAAGGTTTATCCTTACTATAATTTCACATATTTTTTTATCTATTATTAAATTATAATCCACATATACAGTAAGAGATTGTTCCTAATATCCAACATACAATAAGAACATATCCTTATTATGACTTATATACATGAGGATTGTTTTTACTACTATCCAAAATTAGTAACCTTGGTCTAATTAATATCTTCATACCATTCTTAAGGAATTAGAAACATGTAGACATTTAAATAACATAATATACATGATTGAAACCATCAATGATGCATATGGATTTCTATACATCTTCTTTATTTCTTCACTGGTTCATTGATAAGTTTTCACAGAATGATGAATTCCATGGGACACTTGCGATAATTCTCTATTACACTTTTCTATAGTGAATATATTATGTATCTTATCAATATATATACATTTAATTAGTCCATAAGGCCTGTTGGATCTATCATAATAGATATTAATCCAATGAATATATTCCACTTTAATTTTTTACTTTATGGAGAAGCATGTATAATACTTGGATTTAATAAACTATAATACTTGTATTTAGTTTTCATTCATTAGTATTACATTGACATAAAAAATCATGAAAATAACTGCATTTCCACTAAACTACATAAAAAAAAGAAGGCTGATATTCAAAATTTATGAAACTAAATTTCATTATTTACTGATCAATTTTTTTCCATCACATAGATTCCTGAATTTATCCATAATAGGTTTTCTAAAACCTGAATACATTATTATAATACTTTTTATTCTCATGACAATTATTTTGTGTCATACCAACATCTTATGGAAGGTTTGTATTAAGGAATCATAATTTTATAGCCATTTTGAAATTTTCATAGGCATGGTATGATATTAAAGAATGTATAATTATGATTGATCTTAAAATATAAACTTGTAAAAAATATTTATCATATTTAATACATTTATGTTTATTGAACCATTTTCTTACATGTTGTGGCTTATTGGTACTGACTTTTGAATCCATATCAATTTTCTTCATGAATACCCATTTACATCCAATTGGATTTACATCCATATGAGGATATATCAAAACCCATACATGGTTAGGGTATAATGAAAAAATTTCAAAATTCAATGTTTCCTTCCATTTGGTAGCACATGTTCCACTTATTGTTCTCTTGATGGTTGTAAGAACGTTATTTTAAAATAATATTAATTCACCATATTCAATGACTATAATAACATATGTTTTTAACTCTCTAACCCTTCTCATAATCCAATACAAAACATTTTTCTATAGAATATCATCTTTTATAGGGCTATGTGGAATCTGTTCTTCTCCCAACTCTTGTGTATCTAGAGACATGAATCCATAGATGTTTATAACATTCCCACAATCTCTTTTGGAGATGAGATCCAATTCAAGATATAATGGATGTTAACTAACATAAAAATTCTAATATGAAGGATCGTATATGTTATATCATTTAGTATCCCTAGGATAAACTATAATATACACTTTGTGCATGTGGTGAAATATTATTTTCCGAAATATCCTTGACATATCCTTCAAAACCCCATACACATACAAACAACAACATTAGTATATTTCTAAACCAAATCAGAAAAGGAATATATATTTATAAATTAATTGGTACTTAATTTAATGTGTATGTTACTAACTATAAAACATATCCTTAAAAGGGTAGTTGAGGAAATGCATTACTCATTATTGATCTCAACATTTCTAAGAGGGTGTGGTTCCTATCTTTCTGTACACAATTCCACTATGATCTATAAGGACGAATAGGTTAGGGTAAAATTAAAAACAGATTAAATAATCTATGATGTCTTGAATAATATATACCCCTTCATAATCTGATTAGAGTATCTTAATATTCCTTCAAAGGTAGTTACTTACTACATTTTTATAATCCCTGAATATATATATGGAATCAAACTATCCCACAATAAGTAGACATATCCATATCTGAAGAAATCATCAATACATTTATGAAGTATGATATTACCCCCCCCCCCAAATTCAACTAGAAATGGTCCATGAACATCAATATAAATCAAATAATGAATTTTTGTTGCATGTTCCCCTTTTCTACTAAATGGGATTTTGTTCATTATCCTTGTAAACACATATCACATAAACGAAGGGGCATTTCTTAAAATGAATCAAAATACAAATCATATTGTCATATAGTAAATAAATTTCATATAGATGACTTGGAATACGATACCATAATTGGATGTGGTATAGGTCATGGAAAATTCTTTATTATATAATACCATTACTTGAATTTTTTATTCTGAAACACAAAGACTATTATTTAAATATAAGTTACAATAAGAAAAAACATTTTTTGTAAAAGAAGTAATGTTAAATTTTAAATCTGAAAATAAATCCAAATGTATCATGTTTGGATATTGAAATAATATTTTTGATAAATGACAAAACATAAGAAAAATCATTCAAATGAAATATCATTCTGGCTAGAAACATGAGGTGGTAGTCCCAAATAGCCACAAAAGGATGTTTAGTTATGTTGGATGCCCGTTAATCTACTTCACCATGTCCAATATAACCAAATATATATGGTACATATATTTAAATACATATATAGTGACCAAATGTTTTATATAAGACCCAATATGTGGATAAATATATATTACTGTTGATGACTAACACACATAAAGCTACACATTACTTCAATTTCTGGGTGTAGTTTTTATCCTAGTGGCCCTTATTTTTATATGAAAAATAGATAATGATCCATTCACTTGCCTTCACTTTATTCTTCCTCTTCATAAAGGTGTATTGTGAAGTATATTTAGACGTGGTGTTAATATTATAGATCATATCTTAGAAATTATATTTATTCATCACAAGGATGAAGGTTCTTCACACTTATAATCCTTATCATCTGGGCATAGTAGAGTAATAATATCTACGAGAATTTTTTTTATTCAATTAATTTCTAAATGGGAAAATATTTGATATAAATTGATTTAGTGATGAAAAAATGTGATCATTGCATAATGTATGAGGAAAAAGAAACCCTATAACCCTTAGTAACTCATTATATCCAATAAGATTAACTACATGAAGCCTAATAATCTCCCTATCTATATGATTTCTCATGAACATCACCTGGGAGATTAAAAATTATTCAGCTATTTTTATCTATTGATATTGATCTAAAAGATTTATGGGTATTCTATGTGAGTTAGATTTTCTAATGGTATTATGAGTTCATTAGATATGGATAAATGAATTAAACATTGAAAAATAACTACAGTTATCATGTGTTTATCATAGGAAATGAACAACTCATCACTCACCTCCTTATTATGTGGGTTATTGATTATTGATTATATCTTCAATGATTTAAGTTTAATAAACAACCCAACCCATTGGTATATGAATACTTCTGGGATATTACTTCAATTTAATGTATGGTATTTCTCTAGAATTGATCATAAGGATAGTGTGTGTGACAAAAATTCCATTATTCTACAATAATGTAGAAAATAATTAATACTTATATTGATTATAATTTATATGATACATAATTATAATTTTATTTTTAGTAAGTCTCTCACTAATTTATCATGTATCAATGTCCGTCTCCATTGAAATGAAAATGTCCCACTAATTTAGACAATATAGTTTAAATGATCCATATTTTCCTTATGATTCATACTAGGTCAATGAAAAACATAATAAGATGTTTAGGTTGGTGGTATTTCTAACATTGATCTTTAATATCCTTGTATTATTTATTGGACTCCTCAATAATGAAATCCAGACATGTTTTTCCACAACAATAGCTTAAAAATTTCTATTAAAGACATTAATTTCATTACATTAAATACATATTCTGTTATGTTATCCCATAAATTTAGTTAATACTCCCCAATAATTAGATGTACCCTAACTATAGTCTGAACTAAAACATCAACTATGGTTCATCTTAATTCATATAACGAAATACATAACAACATAATATTAACTTGAGGGATTATATTTATTTAGTTTAAATATTATAATATTATCTTTTATATTTTATGTTAATATTAAATGTATTTTACATAACTGATAACCATTTATGGAAAAAACATTTATATATAACACATATATTAAAATTCTATATTATCAGATTAAAAAATTTATTTATGAAATAATAGACTTGAACCTTGAAAACAGAGCATGTATAGATAAAAAATAAATAAATAAATTTCATGATGATGAGCATATCAAATGGATTATTTATTGAGTAGATAATAAATCAACCAATAAATCTAGAAAATATCAATATTCCAGTACTAGAATTCATTTCATTATCCCATCTATCCACATATTAATCAACCATTTTTGTTTCATCCTAGTTTTATCTTGATCAACCTATGCCTCATCTCATCATTGAACAAACACAATGAAACATCAAGTAATGATTTTATTACACATGTTTTATAATTCATATGCAGGTGAATTATACCATCCTTAAACATGCATGTACTATAAAATAAATAATTGTGGGATGAAAGGTATTCCATAATTTATAATTTAATAAAAAATAATTGAAATATCATGAAAAAATAAAATAAATTAAACCAATAAATACATAGGTCTAGTGAAAGGTCATGATTGGCCACAATGATACAATAAATACAAATTTTAAACTTCTATCTAACAATAATTTCAATAAATCATTTAATATGATAAAAAAAATTAAATTTTATTTTATTTTATTAACAAATTAAACAACTTTATATTATTCTATTCCATTAGCCTGAATATTTCCAACAACAATGATTTACGTAAAATTAATGATTTTTTTTTAAAATTTAATAAAATAGTAAAAAACAATGTATATAAACGTAATTCAACAAGGACTTAACTAAAATACTATTTGTGATCCTTACTATATACTATGTACCCAAATGAAATATTTCTTACCCAACATGTGTTGTAATTTCATTCATCATATTTTAAATTAATGACACATGGAACAGATAAATGTTATGTTGTACGTACGATTTAATACATGTTGAGTATTTAGTATGTAATAACCATACATGA
This sequence comes from Viscum album, assembly GCA_963277665.1. Classification (NCBI taxonomy): domain Eukaryota; kingdom Viridiplantae; phylum Streptophyta; class Magnoliopsida; order Santalales; family Viscaceae; genus Viscum; species Viscum album. The sequence goes on from OY728155.1 coordinate 1,584,625,597, forward strand.
TTTTTTTTATTCAATATTACATATAATTAATTATGCATTTAATGTAATATATAATATATTAACTGGCATGTAATTGAAAGTTAATTACTAATAGATCTCTAGATGATAATATTTATTGGAGTAATTAATTAACATTAATACTTCTACATCAAGAGGTAAATTAAAAGACATATGAAATCTAGCAACACAACATGTAATTTTATTCACTATATATCCTTACTACATTCCTAGGGATGCATAACATACATTCCATTGATATAAATTAGGTATACGACCATTTAGATGGATAAAAAATGTGAACTTCAAGTTGCACAATGAAAATCAAGTATGTGCCTTTTATACAATACACTCACCTATTAATAGCATAACACACCTATATCCCATATTTTCAGACTTGAAAATTCATGGACTAGCTATGATGGAGGTAATCTATAAGAAACATAGTATAAAAAATCAATCTTTGGCCCTACCTAGCCAACATATGGCGCATTTCATGTTCAAGGAATGATTTTTACAGAAAAACTCAGAGTCCATGGGGGTTTCCTGGTGAAATGAACAAAAATTCATGATTTTTAAAAAAGGAGTACATGCTATGTAACCCTATTTTCTCCATCCATACTTCTTGTAACCTCTAGACAGGTTCTTAAAATGTGTTCTTCATTAATTATTTATATATCGTGGTTATATGAGTGAGAAACAAAGAGACAGAAGAATAGATATTGACGGTTGGATGAAGAATGAAAAGAAAATGAAATAAAATTTAACATTTAATACATTCTAATAATCAATAAAATAAATAATTTTAAATTTAAATGTGACTGCTCAAATACCACTTTTTGGTTGCAAGCACGGTGGAAGTGTGTGTCAGTAAAATGACTATCTTAGTTATTTCTATAATTTATGGTTCATGTTAATATTTTTTAAGATGTAAATATCATGATTTTTTCCCAAACAATACTGAAAAATAATTTTTTATATCCTATAGAATACATTAGCACATTAAATTTATATTTAATTTTAATAAATAGATGATGGAATACAAAGATCTAGATATCATTCTTTAATGAATATATTGATCTTTATTAATGGCATGGTTTTACATCATTGTGTTTTCAGGAACAGATGTAAATCCCCTTTATAGTGATGCACACATCCTCCTTTAATATCCAAAAAATGTCTATGAATAACCATGTGATATTGTGGCTGATTGATTATCTTGAATTTTTTTCCATTAATTATTTATGAATCGATTAAGATTGAAATAATATCTCTTGTTCTTATGATTCATGATAGATTGAGATCAAGAATAGGATCATGAGAGGAATATATTGTGTACAATGATTAGCATTCTCTGAAATGTGTTAAAATACAGTTAATTAACATAGGGATGGTGTTTAATATTTAAATAATTACCCATAGTTCATATAATTAAATATTAATCCCTATGAAACCCCATTATATGTAATAAAGTGATATTATTATTTTTATTCCATGGTGTGCACCAAATGGTACAATGATTAATACTTTTTTATAGACACAAAAATTAAAATTTATTGAATGTTCTAATATTGATTTATTCACCATTATTGACATATATAAAATACAGGAATACCTATAATTATTAATTAATGATTAATTCAGTAAATAAATAAAAAAAAAATCACACACTACGGGATAATTATTTATTTAATATTCTAATTGTATAATAAATTCATAATTTGTCAAATAAATAATAATTAATTTATTTATTAAAAGACGAGATACATAAATATACATATTCAAGTAATTAAACTATTACATTATAGACAAATATTTATTTAATATTACTAATCATTTAATAAATTTTTTAATTATTCCTATCTATTGTTTAGGGGAATAATATTTATTCCAAGTGAATAAAATAAATAATATTGAACTACGATCCAAGGGAACAATTTTTTTGTGAGACTCTACATTTCTTCTTCAATGGGTTTAGGTCAGAATGCCTAATTCTAATGACTACATTTTTATTGTTGGTCAATACACCCAAAATGGAAGAATAAATTTCATAATGAAATACCACATCCAAATTTACACTACATAATATAATCCCTTGTCATGATATCTCTTTATATTGGTTTCATACTTGTGCCATCAAACTTAATTCTTGAAATATAATTCTTTGATTATAAATAATGAACATTTATTCATCACTATGGCCTTGGAATATATTTAATGGGTTCTATTCCAATCAAAGGACCGTGATATCAACTTCAATTAATATTGAAGTAATGAATCCTTACTTAACATATTCTTTTATTCTATATCATTCATGATATATCCAATGCACCCAACTTCACTGTGAACTGTATCATCGTGGTTTGAGATAATACATCTTAGTTCATGGGACATTACATGAATTAATAATAATATTAATGTATAACATCCATTACACACCCTCATATATAAAAAATACAATGAAAAGAATATTTGGGATTTCCTATGGGTGGGTATATTATTTTAATCTCTCATCACGGATATTACAAGGTGATAACATTATGACATGAATTTACATCTTCTTACAATTAATCAAATATATGAGAATGAAAATTCCCTTTTTAATGAGAGATGTATTGTAGGAAATTATTACATTAATTTCATGTAGAAATATGAATGATTTATAATACTATAATTTAATTAAAATTAACTTCATTGAATATACATTCATTCCAATGTACTCATAGTTTGTTCAAGGAAACTAACTCCAACAATCATTATATAATAAGTACATATAAATTTATTATTATTTCTAAATAATAATGATTCATTAAAGGGGTAAATTGATTAATTTTATATATTAAACTTAACATCAAAATCCTATCTATATTTTTTTTTATAAATTAGGTGACATTTTATTCAAATTTAATAACAATTTCGTTTTTATTCATATAATTAATTAATTTTTTTTGGTAAAATTCATTTTTTACAAATATTAAAATCCCTAGAACATTAGTTTTTTTATAATAAACTAATTTATTTCATATAAATTAATAACATTGATATATTTACCCTATATATTAATTTTAATAATAAAAAATATTTTTTTCTTCTAAATACAACTTTTTTACATGTCATGTTTATTAATAAATATATTAATTTTTATAAAGAATGTAGATTTTATTTAGTAAAATGTTTTTAAAATTTCAAATAATAATTTTTGAATTAGGTAAAAAGGATCAAATAAATTTTTATAATTAAATTAGTTTCCTCTGATAAAAATATTGGATATTTTGGTAATAGTAATAAAGGATCAAAAGCATTTACTTTGAGCAAATGGCCTAAATATTTTACCAAAAATATGAATCCAAGTGTTTTTATTAGAAAATATTTACTAAAGCCTCATTCAGTTAGCTATTTTGAACTCTGGGAGTCTTTGATTCTTAATTAGTGAAATGCCAATATAAATATATAATGGGGACTTCAAAAATAACCCATATATTTACATATAAAAGGGGCTCACATAAAACAATCCATACAACATCTATCCAAAAGAATTTAATACTAAAACTCTACCTATTTTCCTTCATATAAAACTATCTAATGTTATTAATTATTTGGTATCAATTAATTTGACTAAAGCCTCAATATCCAAGGATATTTCCAAGATAAATCACAATTTCTCAATGTGTGCATTACTTACTCCATTATATTTTATTATTAATACTCCTATTCAAATAGTTTTACAAAAACAATATTATAATTAAAAAAGAATTATTAACATTTTAAAATGTTTTTATTTGATTATAGAAACCAATATTTAATCTTTTCAATATATTAGTGAAAAAACATCTATCATGCATTTGTATAGACTACCACCACCACAAAACTATGTAGATCATTTTACTTTTTCACCATACTGTGATGGTCTTAATGGGGAATTTAATAAATAATTACGATATTTGTATAATATTTTATACTCTAAAAAAATAATCAATATTTTATATTTCCTCTATTTTGGAGAAAATTAAATCATTATCCAAGAGTACATTCAGACTACCACCTCTATGCAACACAGTTTTCAATTTTTCATCACCAATATTCATGGATGTTCGTATGAATGAATTTATTGTAGAAATATTATCTTTATAAAATTGTTAGTATTTTGGTAAAAAAACTAGACAACCAATTAATAAAATCAGAAACAAATAGTAATTGTAAATTCAACCATCTAAAATGAGTTTACTAAGGGTAAGAATAATATATTCACATTGTTTACTTGTTTTATATCCATTTCAACTTCTTTTAATTATCTTAAATTGTGATTTATATATTTAAAAAAACTTGAAATGTATCATTATTACTATTTAATAATGATATTATGATTAAATAACTTCCAAATAATCCATTATTTATTTCATATTCATGTTTAGGTCGTTCAAAACACTCACTCGAAAAATTATATAAAATAATATTATGGATGATTATGAGAGAAAAATTAAAAATAATATATCATATAAATAAGTACATAATGCTTTGATTTTTTTTGATAATGGTAACATTAATATTATATTCATTAATTAAGATACCAATGTTGATTTATTAGAAAATAATTGAAACACGCTCATCATCAATTTCATCATTATGGATTTAAACAAAAACTACCATAGAATGTAATTATAAGATTATAATTAATTATGAAAGATAGATTATAATACTTTTTATGATTTATTAGTAATGAAATATACAAGAATAAAGATTAATAACACCACTATTATGAATATAGTTCAAAATGATCAATATCACCCACATCCAATATTGACAATAGATAATAACCAAAAAGTATTCTTGTTTATATATAAAGCTTATTAAATGTTATATACTAGAATAGGGTTATGAAGTAGGTGATTGAAAATTTTATTTATTGTTATAAAAAATATTTAAGTTCTTTAGTGGAGGTTGGTAAATAAGGTAAGGGGTTATTTATCCCAAATTTAATTTCATGATAGATATATCTTATTATGAAGTATAATATCATTAACATGTTTTAATTTTTAAAAAATGTGCATCATTATCCAAATTCATTAAATTCATGGGTTTCTAAAACCTATATCTTGTTCTTTTATAGAATAGACTTCCATTGAATATAAACCTTGATTCTATGGGTTCCCTTTATGATTTTAATGCCATATGACATATTTGATTTTAAGAACACTCTTTTTATAGTTTATATAGTAATTATTTGAGATTTTATAGCATATATTATCTTTTATTCATGGACCTTTATATTTGACATAAATATATATCATTAATTGGATTTTAGTAAAATTTAAATTAATCCACATGGGTTTCATTTCCAATATTAGCTTCAAATCAGTACTTTTTTTATATATAATCATTATGGAGAATTTATAATATTTATATAAACATTCATAATTGTATTTTTTTTATTCATATTGTTTTAAATTCCCCCTCATTATTTCCTTTACAAAAGTCTCATTTTTTATTGAGTGATTCTTATAATTTAAACAACCCCATTTATTATTCTCAATGTGGAACCACCTTTTTCCATGTTCATATTCATTGGAATATTTTTCAAATGTATTTATATTTCTATCAATAACTAATTTGGAAATTATTTTATGAACTTTTCTATCAATAATTTTTTTTTAATTTTTTTAAACAATTTCCATATAGACTATTTTAATCAATGTGTGAAATGAATAAACTTTTAAAACATTCTATATCAACAAATTTTTCCAAAATTTTATCTTTTAATATGAATATTCCTATATATATATTCGTAATTTCACAATTAAATTCTCAAACTCTATTTTTTTAAAAGTACTTTTTCATCAAATATTTTTAAAATTATCAAAGGATATTCATTCATTCAAAAGTAATTTTTCAAATGTTCTTAAAAAGTGTTTTTTCATAAGATAATATATTTTTAAATATTATATTCCTTATCAATGATATTATTAATATGATACCATCAACATTTTTCTCCAAATGGATTTTGAAATGTTTTTTTCTATCAACGAAGGGATTGATCAATACCCTTTTTCCTTTATAACCATCCACTATGAATATGAATAAATTTTAACCAAATGTCTTTACTTTCTGAATACCATGTTTCCAATTTCATTTATTTATGTGTGTTAATCCTGATTCCATATATTTAATCACTAATTTAATAAATAGGTATACCATATTCCATTTGTCTATATGGTCAAAACACCATTTAATTAATTTGATTATATATACGAAGAGTATTATTTAGTATCACCAGATACCAATTTATATTCTATTGATTTTTCATTCTTATGCATGGAAATATGAATTTTTTATATATTATTCCAATTTAACATGATAGAAAACCCATTTTTATCCACGGGATTATTATAACATGATGATGATTGATTTTATATGGTAAAAATATGAATGGTTGTTGATGGGTGTGATACTATATCACCATAAAATTCATTATTTATGTTCGATATCTCATGATTTAGTAATTCATGTACATAATGAGTTTGTGCCCAATTCATGGTCGTAATGGGTTTTCTCAAATTTTAAAACATAGAAATAATGAGGTTGTTCAAAATGGTATGCGAATAATTATTTTGATCATATGATTTACTATTCATAATTTTATTCCACCTTTATATGTTTCCAATTTTTTTTTGTTATGTTACATTCCATGATTATACATCTTTACAAATATATTTCAAAATTTTATGTTAGGCTCCTGTGATTTGGGGTTATTGATTTATGTATCCTCACCAAAGTTATTTTCTTTACTCATCCCCAATATGTATAAATTCTATGATATATTCTTATTTTATTTAGTTTTTTATTACATTATTTCATACTCTATGAAATATATCTAATTATTTTAAATATATATCCACTTTAATAAACGTAAAGTATTAAATATCTTGCCGTATAGACAACCCCAATTCTAAATGTGAAGTGATATAATTTTCCATTACAAAAAAAGATATTAAATTTTATGGTTTGTATAATATTAAATAAATGATGACATATATATATATAATGGTTTAGTATGATATATTTTTTTGTTAACCAGTAAATTTTATAAAATTCATTTAGTCATTAAAACACTCATTATTCAATGAAATCTATTTTTTATATGTTATGAATTTTTATCTAAAAAATGTATATCACTCAAAATTAAAAAATTATTTGAATGAAATATATTGATAATGTATATGAATTAATGAATACTTATCCTTATTTTTTTCTAATAAATAGAAATGAATATAAAATCACTAAAAAGTATTTCGAGACAATTTTAATGAAACCGTTTTTATGTGCCAAATTTTTTTTATCATAATAAATTAAATAATAATTGTATATTAATTTATTTATTTAATTTATATATTATGTACCTAAATAGTATTTTAACATTCAATTGAAATTTTTTACAAACAAATAATATAATTTAAATGTAGTTATATGCTTAAATTGTTTTTCTTTTTATAATATTGTTTTTGTTGAATTCCCCATGCTTCTTTTAAAATAATTTCTACTAAATTCTAAAAATTGAATTTGATAAAATGGATTCCATATTGATAAAAAAAATTCATAATTTATAACTAGTGAACCATCATTTTTGGACATAATGAGTAGTAAATATTGTATGTTTTTACAATAGTTACAGTTAAAATGTGTTTACGAGGTGGTAAAAATAGATAAGGGTATAAAAATAGGTAGTATTGTATATTAATTATTATTTAAATATATGTTTACCCTATATTGTCTTAAAATCAAATAATTTTTCATTTAGAATCATTATACTTAAGAAATACAATAATATTATTTAAATATGTTAGGTTATTCTACATGTTCTACCTTCATCATTTATAAAGGTAAAATTACTATTATACATTATTCATGGGTTTTGAGAATTATATATCATCCATGACCTACCCAAAAGCCATATTTTATTCCTTAACATCATCCTTAATCCAATTTTTTTCTCTTAAGACAAATATTTTATGTCGTAGATGTATGTGAAATGACATCTCTTAAAGAAGAGACATACAAATTAATGATCTATTTCAACTGTATTTCTTATTAAACCTTATGTAAACCCATTTTGAACATAATTAAATTATTATTATAGTATCATTATTATAATGTTATTTTAATAAAATTATGTAAAAACTATTTTCAAACAATATTCCATGCAATGAAAACTGAATGTATCGCTCAGGCATACGTGTGGACTGCAGACTCCATGTAGGGATATGATTCATTTTTAATAACTACACCACATTGATTCATTTTATGATGTATGCAGTAAATATTTATTATATTATTTATATAATTTTTGTTCTGGAATAAAAAAATATTATTTATCCCTCTTTCGATATTTTTTGTTGGAAAATGAATACATTTGTTCATACGTTCATACGAACTACCGTCTCCAGAATGATGTAATTAAATTTTTAATATATTATTTTTATGGATGGTTATATATAAGTATATAATAAATATATACGATATTTATATCATTATTGACATTACAGGTTAATGGAAACATTAACAAAGTAAAAGGACGAAAACAAATGAATAAAAAGATACATGAAAAATGAAACCATTAGCACTTGGAAATGATAATTTTAATAAATTATTATTAATAAATTGGGTTTAAAATTTTATAAATGGATCATTTAAGATATTAAATTTATTTATATGGTTCATTTATTGATTTATAATAAATTTAAATTTACTATGTATGAGTTCATAGAACATAAGAATCAAGTCAAACATGAGGCAAGGGATTCATGTTATAATTTTACATTTTACAAGGATTGTATAGGATTAAAATTTTCAATAATGAAATTATACGATATATATTTCAAAAATAATTTTTATATTATTATTCTGTAGTATTTTTTATAAATAATATGTTTTCAGTTAATTTTTTTCTTTAAGTGTGGAAGATTATGAAAGAATTTTTTAAGGAAAATGATCAGTTTTACTAATCAGTTGTGAATAATTTCATTTATTTAAATATTTTTATAAAAAATAATGATTGTTTTTAATGTTCTAAAAAGTATTATTAAATTTATTTTTAACTGTAAAACCCCGAGCTTCCACGATACGCTTCTCATTCAATAATGCAATACCTTGCATTGTACGCAACTTCGAGTTCTAAAACACCGCGACTAATCAAAGTAGCCACGATGAATAGTAATAACCACTTTTTAAAATTATAGAAATTTTATATTTCAAAATGGACTTCATTTTTGGATTCGGAATATCGAAATTAGCCTATGTTGAATTTTTGGTATTTTTCTGAGAACTTCTAATTTTTTATGAATGGTGAAAAATACTTAAAAACAACTTTTTTAATAAAAATAATTTATAGTGATAAATTATACTATTTAGTGGTTTTAAAGTATAATTATAATATATTTTTACCATTTTATCCAATGCTGGTCATTAGAATTAATTTAACATTGAAATTGGACATAAATAATTGCCAATCTTTTGATATAAATTGTTTTATAAAAACACGCTATTTGTTGTGACAGCGGGAATTAATTATAAAATTAATTAATGAAACTTATATGTTTGTAATTTTTTAAAATAGACATCATTTTTGAATTCAGAATATCAATTATAGCTTAGGGTGAAATTTTGGCATTGTTCTGAAAAACTTCAATTTTTGATGAATAGTGAAACCACTAAGTGGTAGTTAAATAACTGATTTTTCGTTTAAATGAAATATTACCACTTCTGTGATTTGATTTTAAAAAATCCGACAAAAATGGTTGTCATTAAGAAGTAAAATGTGGTTCAATGAGATTAAAATAATTTTTGGTGAATAGTAACTTTTAAGTTCTTAATCGCGATTAGAGGTAATTAGTGTAGTTTAAGGTAAAAATAATGTTTTAATAATATGAGATGAGCTTGACACTTGCTCTACTTCTATTGTATGAGTCATGGCCGACCAAGACAACCCATGGGTCAACTTGGGGACCCCATGGAGCCACTTTGTTTGGAAAATGACATTAATATATATTTATTTAATGTTAAAGTAAAAAATGACACAAACATGAAATGTTTTACTAAAACAATTTTTACATGGGGTTATACAAGTCATATTTTTGACTATAAATAGTCATTGGAAATCTAAAAAGATTTCCTACATCATAGTATTTTTTTATAATTTTTAGAGATTAAATAAATTAAATTATTTACGACATCATTATGATGCAGTGATGACCTCATTATTTAACAATTTTAATAAACTGAAAAGATAATGTACAATCCAAGGAATAAACTTGTCCAAAGGCTATTGGATGGGTATATTTCGAACCCTTATCACCTTATACTCGAATTATATAAGTGTGGGACCTTTAGAATCCGAAAAGCATTGTATAATAATGTAAAATTGCCTTACTTTCCAAGAGTGCCCCTCCTCTCCTCTTATAAAAGGCCCCCACCTATACAACCTTATTCACACCTTCAAGCCATTTGGCTCGGCCAAACTCTGCCCAAATACTCTCCCAACTTCCCTACCTTACTCCTAGAAGCCTCACTTTGGGCAGAACGCTTCCCAAGGAATCCTTTCGCTCAAATCAAAAAGAGTTACCCGATTTTGAGATAATGTCTTCTCTAATGTTGTTTTGTTTTATTTTTCTTCTCCAACCCCCCTAAACTCTTTTTATTCATTTATTTTGTAACAACACCAGTATACTAAATATAATATGATGTTGTTATAAGAAGTATTCGAGCTACACTTACACACACCTACATCTAATGGTTAAAGAACATACGGTTTCTGTGGATGGCGAATTTCTGCCTCACGAAACGATGATTGTCCAACACTCATATAACACCTTCAAAGGTGGACATTAAGATGTCACTATATTTATAAATGATATATAATATGTTTATGTTTTACTTATGCTTCTTTATTTCTCATTTATGGCATACTTTATGATTTCCATTATGGGTAAAACGCGATAATTTTATTTTAGGAAGTGCGGACTACCGCCCCCTCAAAGTGATTTGAATCGTTAATACCATATGTGGGATGTATAAAGGATGGAGTAAATGGTATTATATGCTATATTATACAGGAATTATATTATACATTTATATAATTATGAATTCATTACATTAAATACGAAATAGAAATGAAAGTAGCGTTCATGCGTACGTACGACTTACCGTCTCCATGAACGGTGCATTTCATTTCTTACATCTAAATGTTACGTAATATTATAAATGAATGTATATACTGGATATATATGATATATATCACATCTAAATCATGAATATAATTCTGGAGATAATGGATATTCTACCACATAAACAACTTGTAATTATAAGAAGTTTATTGTTGACTCAAGTACCAAAGACCGACAAAACGACCGTTATTAACTTAAATAATTACATAATGTTCATAGCATTGTAATAAGTGATATAAAAAGGATAATGAAATTAAAAATGGTTCTTAATAAGGTATATATTAACTCTAGTTTATTATTCAGGAGGTTAAAGAACGGTTGAGTCAAGTCAGACACGAGGTAAGTGAACTTCTTAACCCAATTTCTATTCTTTGGGTTAATCTCCTACTTTCAAATTATGTCATGATATTATTATGTCATAACTTGTATTTGTACTTTATTTATTTGTACTTATAGGGAATACACATAATATATCTATTTTATTTTAAAAATTATCTTTGTATGGGACTTCGTCTCAATATCCTTTCATTGAGGCATATTTTGTTTTATACAAAACCTTCTTTTATACGGTGTATAAACCCCTTTGACATTTACATTTATTCAGAAGGTTTTATTTTATAATTATGTGATTTTTAAATGATTTCAAAAAGATATATTTCTCTCAAATATATGAAAATCCAGTGAAAATGTATACGTATTTAATGCAAGCTTAAAAATGTTTTCAGAAAACCCGACTCTCGAGTGTGGTAGACAGGAAGGGATTGGGCATGGACCCATCATGGCCTGTAATTAGTCGACCAGTCTCAGAATTAGTTATTTTGTTTTTAGAAGCTTGCATAATGTTTTTAGAAAAACACTGGAGTATATTTGTGCAATTTTAAATGTAATTATTTTCTAAAAAAATTGCATCGGCAGGTCTCATGAGACAAACTAGTGTCTTGGCACGAGGCCTTGACAAAATCGTATTTGTGGTCTTGGCACGAGGCCTTGACTACGTGGTTATGATAGTCTGGCATTATGCATTCCATCATTATGAAAGTGGTTATTGATATTGCATGTGATTATTTGACCAGTAGAATATCCATGTGAAGAAGTGAATGACATTATCTCATTTTACTTTTTCAATGTTATGTTGATGTTCAAGTTTAAAAGGCTTTTGTTTTAGTTATACATTGACTTAAATTTTTTATGTTTATTTATGAAAGCTTCCGCAATATTTTAATCCATACTGAGCATCTGAGATCACCCCTTTCAATGTTTTAATATTTTCCAGGATGTGAAGAATTATTTTAGGAATGACCTATATGGATAGTCAGAAGAGGATATGAGTGTGGACTATGATGAATTTGTTATTAGTTTTTCACTTTATGATGTAATGTAACATTTATGACTATATGTAGTGTTTCCAAGGCTACTAAACTAATCGGTCTTTCGAGACTTGATCTTTTGTGATCATGCCAATGTTACGAAGTAATGCATCGACTCTGGGTAGCTGGGGTCGGGGCGTTACAGTTGGTATCAGAGGCAGTTTAGTACTAACCTTGGAAGCTAGATTTAGATAAACTCTGATTAGATCACATAGCCCAATATAGACTTTGAGGATTAGTATAGAATAACTTCCTAGAATTTTGTTATTGTAGAGATTTTGTGAGTTTTCCGAGCAATACATCCCTGTCTGGATACGAGCAGGTAGAGGCGGCTCTGGCACAGATGTACCTAGGGGTAAAACCTGAAAACACCGTTTTGATCTAGACTCGAACGGGAACTAGTGCACGACAACGGGCCTTGCTGCACTCTTGGTTACGACACTCCCGGGGGATATGCTTAGGATAATTCTCATTTTCGTTACAAACCACTATGAAGGGTTATGAGTATATACTTCCTCAAAGAAAACATTTTTATGGATTATATCCATAAATAGTTCAATTTATGTTATGTATCTTACAAGTATGGAATTATGTATCTTGATTATAAACTAATATAGTTTATGCCATTTTTTAGAAATGGTGCCTAGTGGAAGGAATGGAAACCATATCAATGCACGCACTCCGTGCAGGGATTTCCCTCCTGCTCAAGATAATTATTGTGGAGCTGGAGATACAACTGGTGATAATCAACTTATTACCATACTGGTACAACTCACTCAGGTTATGAATAATAACCTTACTCGTATGGAGCACCCTGATCCGCAACGTGGAGGATCAATGCTAGACCGTTTCATGAGGCAACAACCACCAACATTTAATGGGGGTACAAATCCGTTAATATCTGAGTAATGGATAAACTCCTTAGAGAAAATATTCCACGCCTTGGGGAGTAGCGAAAGGGAGAAGGTTATCATGGCAGTTTACCGCCTCACTGTAGATGCCGATCAATGGTGTTCATTGATTCAAAATACAAAGGAAGATGATGACGTATCGAATATGGAATGGAGGGAGTTCAAAGAGCTTTTCCTAGAAAAATACTATCCTTGTGACCATCGAGAAGATATGGAAAGCCAATTTTTGAGTCTGAGACAAAAGGAGGATGAGAATTTCGCAAAGAATGAGGCCAACTTTACAAGGTTAGCGAGGTATGCTGCGGATTATATACGTAACCCAAGAGGTAAGATTGATTGTTTCTTTGATGGGTTAAAACCATTTCTCCGTAGAGCTTTAGTATCACAATCGTTCTCAACATACGAAGATATTGTCTCATGTGCTATCAAGACAGAAAAGGAATTCTCTAAGTCTTATGACAACAAAGTAAAGCAAGAGAAGAAGAGAACGGTAGAACAAGAGACAGATAAAGGTAAAAAGGGAAAGAAGGATTTTCCATTATGTGATATTTGTGGGAAGAATCACCCTGGTACTTGCCTAAAAGGAACGAGAGTTTGTTATAAATGTGGAGAAAAAGGTCACCAGGTGCGTGATTGCAAGGGAAAGAAAGAGGCTATCAATGTTGAATGCTACAATTATAGGGAAATGGGGCATTATGCAAATGAATGTCCTAAGCGTCAGGGAAACATACCTTAGAAAAGGCCAAGGGATCAAGGACAATATTATACTGTTACTACAGTTGAATAAAAATAACTAATGTATTGGTGCTTTTGGACTCATGGAATATATTCTGGTTATTAGAATAATGTGATATATATATATAAGGATTGTACTGCAGTACTTGTTGATTTCAGTAAGGTTTTAATATGATGAAGGTAATTATATTTTTAGTATGTGACAATAAGAGAAACTTTACTTTGTTTGGGGAATCTGATAAATTGATTTTGGAATTAAGAGACCTTTTAGAGAATGTCTGGACATAGGTATTTTGGATAACTATAAAGGTTGGAGTGGATTAAGTTTATCTTTGGATAGTATTGTTTAAGGTTAAAAAATTTATGAAGATTATTTTTTAAATATTATGATACTATAGTTTTAGGAAAAAGAAAACCTACAGGGTGGGGCATAACCCGTCACGTCGGACAAAGCTGCAGGAATCGAACCCACAATCATAGTGCGACATGCCTTTATTTCTTACCACTAGCCTACAGGAAGTCCCTGGTTATTACAAAATAATTTTTCTAATCTAAATGGTATGTGTTAACATTTGGAACCTTATACAATTAGGATAAGTATAATATTTTTGAGTTCTATTATCTTTTTGAGTGAAAGATGAGTTGAAGGTTGAAACTCTAATTGTCAAGCATAAATATATATATACCTATCTCTTATTCAATAAATAAATTAATTCTTAAACTTTAGTAAATGGATATTAAAACCAAAAATGTGTTATCCTAATACCTTATGTCTTGTTGAACTGATGATATTTTAAATCAACATAGATTGAAGGCTTTGAGGCCCTCAATTTGGTAATTGATTGTGATTGATGACCTCAATCACTCCCTACAAATATTTACGTTTTTCCTCCAATTATATGTCTCTAATTGCCACCAATGTTCTCTTAATCGAGATCATAATTGGGTGGTGACTTTTTCATTTCCCTTTCCCTCTTATTAAGGCTAAATTTTATTAATCTTATTTCCGATGTGGGTTTTCCACAAAGGTATTTTCTCTTTTCAACATTTTATTTTCAAAGAAAAATTTCAAATTGCGAGCACACAATTTATTGAAGGAGGGGAGAATGTAATACCCCGAGCTTCCATGATACGCTTCTCATTCAATAATGCAATAGCTTGCATTGTACGCAACTTCGAGTTCTAAAACACCGCGACTAATCAAAGTAGCCGTTATGAATAGTACTAACCACTTTTTAAAATTTTAGAAATTTTATATTTCAAAATGGACTTCATTTTTGGATTCGGAATATCGAAATTAGCCTATGTTGAATTTTTGGTATTTTTCTGAGAACGTCTAATTTTTTATGAATAGTGAAAAATACTTAAAAACAACTTTTTTAATAAAAATAATTTATAGTGATAAATTATACTATTTAGTGGTTTTAAAGTATAATTAGAATATATTTTTACCATTTTATCCAATGGTGGTCATTAAAATTAATTTAACATTGAAATTGGACGTAAACAATTGCCAATCTTTTGTATAAATTGTTTCTTAAAAACACGCTATTTGTTGTGACAGCGGGAATTAATTATAAAATTAATTAATTCAACTTATATGTTTGGAATTTTGTAAAATAGACATCATTTTTGAATTCGGAATATCAATTATAGCTTAGGGTGAAATTTTGGCATTGTTCTGAAAAACTTCAATTTTTGATGAATAGTGAAACCACTAAGTTGTAGTTAAATAACTGATTTTTCGTTTAAATTAAATATTACCACTTCTGTGATTTGATTTTCAAAAATCCGACATACATGGTTGTCATTAAGAAGTAAAATGTGGTTCAATGAGATTAAAATAATTTTTGGTGAATAGTAACTTTTAAGTTCTTAATCGCGATTAGAGGTAATTAGTGTAGTTTAAGGTAAAAATAATATTTTAATAATATGAGATGAGCATGACACTTGTCCTAATCCTATTGGATGAGTCATGGGCGACCAAGAAAACCCATGGGTCAACTTGGGGACCCCATGGAGCCACATTGGTTGGAAAATGAAATTAATATATATTTATTTAATGTTAAAGTAAAAAATGACACAAACATGAAATGTTTTACTAAAAAAAATTTTATATGGGGTTATACAAGTCATATTTTTGACTATAAATAGTAATTGGAAAGATAAATAGATTTTATACATCATAGTTTTTTTTATAATTTTTAGACCTTAAATAAATTAAATTATTTACGACATCATTATGATGCAGTGATGACCTCGTTATTTAACGATTTTAATAAAATGAAAAGATAATGTACAATCCAAGGCATACACTTGTCCAAAGACTATTGGATGGGTAGATTTCGAACCCTTATCACCTTATCCACGAATTATATAAGTGTGGGACCTTTAGAATTCGAAAAGCATTGTATAATAATGTAAAATTTCCTTACTTTCCAAGAGTGCCCCTCCTCTCCTCTTATAAAAGGCCCCCACCTCTACAACCTCATTCACACCTTAAAGCCATTTGGCTCAGCCGACCTCTGCCCAAATACTCTCCCAACTTCCCTACCTTACTCCTAGAAGCCTCACTTTGGGCAGAACTCTTCCCAAGGAATCCTTTGGCTCAAATCAAAAAGAGTTACCCGATTTTGAGGTAATGTCTTCTCTAATGTTGTTTTGTTTTATTTTTCTTCTCCAAACCCCCTAAACTCTTTTTATTCATTTATTTTGTAACAACACCAGTATCCTCAATATACTAGGATGTTGTTATAAGAAGGATTCGCGCTACACTTACACACACCTACATCTAATGGTTAAAGAACATACGGTTTCTGTGGATGGCGAATTTCTCCCTCACGAAACGATGATTGTTCAACACTCATATAACACCTTCAAAGGTGGCCATTAAGATGTCACTATATTTATATATGATATATAATATGTTTATGTTTTACTTATGCTTCTGTATTTCTCATTAATGGCATAATTTATGATTTCCATTATGGGTAAAACGCGATAATTTCATTTTAGAAGTGCGGACTACCGCCCCCTCAAAGTGATTTGAATCGTTAATACCATTTGTGGGATGTATAAAGGATGGAGTAAATGGTATTATATGCTATATTATACTGGAATTATATTATAAATTTATATAATTATGATTTCATTACATTAAATATGAAATAGAAATGAAAGTAGCGTTCATGCGTACGTACGACTTACCGTCTCCATGAACGGTGCATTTCATTTCTTACATCTCAAATGTTACGTAATATTATAAATGAATGTATATACTGGATATATATGATATATATCACATCTAAATCATGAATATAATTCTGGATATAATGGATATTCTACCACATAAACAACATGTAATTATAAGAAGTTTATTGTTGACTCAAGTACCAAAGATCGACAAAACGACCGTTATTAACATAAATAATTACATAATGTTCATAACCTTGTAATAAGTGATATAAAAAGGATAATGAAATTAAAAATGGTTCTTAATAAGGTATATATTAACTCTAGTTTATTATTCAGGAGGTTAAAGAATGGTTGAGTCAAGTCAGACACGAGGTAAGGGAACTTCTTAACCCAATTTCTATTCTTTGGGTTAATCTCCTACTTTCAATTTATGTCATGATATTATTATGTCATAACTTGTATTTGTACTTTATTTATGTGTACTTATAGTTAATACACATAATATATCTATTTTATTTTAAAAATGATCTTTGTATGGGACTTCATCTCAATATCCTTTCATTGAGGCATATTTTGTTTTATACAAAACCTTCTTTTATACGGTGTATAAACCCCTTTGACTTTTACATTTATTCAAAAGGTTTTATTTTATAATTATGTGATTTTTAAATGATTTCAAAAAGATATATTTCTCTCAAATATATGAAAATCCAGTGAAAATGTATACGTATTTAACGCAAGCTTAAAAATGTTTTCAGAAAACCTGACTCTCGAGTGTGGTAGACAGGAAGGGATTGGGCGTGGACCCATCATGGCCTGTAATTAGTCGAGAAGTCTCAGAATTAGTTATTTTGTTTTCAGAAGCTTGCATAATGTTTTTAGAAAAACACTGGAGTATATTTGTGCAATTTTAAATGTAATTATTTTCTAAAAAATAATTGCATCGGCAAGTCTCATGAGACAAACTAGTGTCTTGGCACGAGGCCCTGACATAATCGTATTTGTGGTCTTGGCATGAGGCCTTGACTACGTGGTTATGATAGTCTGGCATTATGCATTCCATCATTATGAAAGTGGTTATTGATATTGCATGTGATTATTCGACCATTAGAATATCCATGTGGATAAGTGAATGGCATTATCTCATTTTACTTTTTCCATGTTATGTTGATGTTCAAGTTTAAAAGGCTTTTGTTTTAGTTATACATTGCCTTAAATTTTTATGTTTATTTATGAAATCTTCCGCAATATTGTTATCCTTAATGAGCATCTGAGCTCACCCCTTTCAATGTTTTAATATTTTCCAGGATGTGAAGAATTATTTTAGGAATGACCTGCAGGGATAGTCAGAAGAGGATATGAGTGTGGACTATGAAGAATTTGTTATTAGTTTTTCACTTTATGATGTAATGTAACATTTATGATTGTATCTAGTGTTTCCAAGGCTACGAAACTAATCGGTCTTTTGAGACTTGATCTTTTGTGATCATGCCAATGTTACGATGTAATGCACCGACTCTGGGTAGCTGGGGTCGGGGCGTTACATTAACTATATTATATATATATATTTTTTTTCAAAGGAATCGTCTTGACATTTTATGAAAGTGGTACTATTTAAAAAATCGGGGAACAAAATATTTTTTTACACACACTAAAAATTGGATTTTCCTATAATCATGACTAAGAATTTATTTTATGTTTCATTTAAAGGATTATATTTTCCTATATTTTGGATTTTTTTTGATTTTGAATGTAGTCTTTGGAACTTTCCAGCCTATTATATTGTGGGAAATCTGGCTTTTGATGTGTTCTAGGATGTCAAGGTGACTTTTTACAACATGTTGTAAAAATTACAACCTTTTTTAATTTTTCCAATAGTTACTCACCATAGAGGGGTCACCATGGAAATGTCCCCCTAGAAGGGTCTGACACTAGTGGTGACACTCTGGAGATGTCTCCCTGGCAGTGTCACCTTAATGGTGTTACCCTAGAGGCATCTCACCCTAGCAGTGTCACCCTCACTACAACAAAACTGCTATTTAGCGGTGGTTCTAGGAACCACCGCAAAACATTGTTTTTTTAACAGCCCGACCCTCCTCACCCAGATTCCCCCAGCCCCCCGCTTCCCCCGCAACCCCGGCCCCCCATGACCCCGGCGACCCTGCGACCTCGGCGACCCCAACTCCCCATGACCCCGATGACCCTGCTACCCCAGTGACCCTGCTTTCCCGGCGACCTATACGAAACCCTAGGGTTTTAAATTCTTATATATCACGTTATTCCCATAGATATATGATGAGATGTAAATATAGTGATCTATTCTAATGGACACATGTTGAAATAAATGGATATTCCCAATGGATGAAACGCTTATATAGAGGGATATTTCAAGTTTTTTAATTTTTCCATGGTTTTTTATTATTGTTGGCATGGTTGTGTAATAAGATCAGAGATAATATGGCATGGTTCTATATTAGGATGGTTCATGTATTGTGTTGATTGATTAATTAATATTCATTCATATCCCCTTACTGTGTACAATATATATCCAACTGTTTTTTATATGAATAATGGTGTTGACCTAATAAGTTTTACTCACAACCTACTCATCTCAACATTTTTAACCCTAGAAGATTACATTGATGTAGGAATCAAAAAGGTAAAGAGACCTTTATGGTAATTATTTTCATATAGGATGGGTTGGGTTTTGGATAAGGGATTGAAATGGGGATTGGGATAGTGGACAATTGTGTCGCTATTTGAAACACATAGTCTTTTACTCTATATTACAACCATCAATAAATTCATTTTAATTACATCATCTCATTACATTATTCCATTATTATTTATTGGATTATTTAGTTGATTTTTTTTGTTTACATGTTTTATTATATGGTTTCCTCTACATATATTTATTTTATTATAGTTATTTATATTTATTTTTCCACTTCTATATAACTACATACCCGAGGGTATGGTATCCCCACTATAAATATCACACTCATTTCTAGTCAATGACCTATAGAATATGGGTAGGAATTCATGAGGTCCCATAAAAAACCTGATTTAGCCCCATGAGAGAGTGATGGATTAGGGGATCTATCAAAGTGGTATCAAAGAATCATGTTTTAATTTCTATTACATTACTTCTTGTGTAAAGGTATAAGAGATACTAGGATGTGTCAATACATAGCAATGAGCTTCTGAATATGAGTATCTATCCAATGTGTTGGGGAAATACGTGTTCATATGGACGAGATTGGTTGTTATGTTAGTTTATTGAAAAAGTTGATGTTATTTCACCTTGGGTGATTTGTATTTTGTGTGATGGTATTATTTAGTGATGAATTTTGATTCTTGATATTTATACTTATGGCCTAGAATGGTGTTAAATGTGTATTCATGCATCATGATAGGCACATATGAATGTATATATTGACATTCATTCTTCATGGTAGGGACATATTTATTTCATGTTCTATGTTCTTTCCTTTATGATGTGTTTTGAAAAACCTACTGTATCTGATAAATGATTTATTCTCCCAAGCCTTTAATATTGGGAAATGGATTTGTTTTTTGTGAATAAATATTATGGAATCCTTCACCTTTGTAATGATTACTGAAAGATGAATCGAGTCGTATTAAAGAACAAGTTTCTATTGCCTTAGACTGGTGATATGTTTGATCAGTGGAAAGTGAATAAATGGTTCTCAAATATTTATCACCATTCTGGTTTTCACTAGCTAATAATAATAGAGTTTGATATATTGGAGATTTTCTTCCAGAGTAAGTATGGACATTAAAAGTATATTTCTATGCCTTTTGGTCTAACAAATGATCCCATAATTTTTATAGTGTTGAACAACATTATATTCCATGATTATCCTGATTCATTTTAGTGGTATTTGAGTATGACATATTGGTTTAATATTAAACTGAGGAGAATCATTTGAGTCATTTGAGTCTAGTTGTGGAAATTTTTAGAGATCACTCTTTTATCCCCCTATTATCCTATTTCATATACATGTTCTCAGCTTTAAAAAATGTATTCATGGTTTGCGCCTAGACACCCTTCCCACAAAGCCAAAGCATTTACATCATAACTTATCCCCCTATTATCCTGTTTCAACTCCTCTCCAATATATATTTTCCAAATGATATTCACACATATTAGAGGTGGTATTTCATAATTACATACAAAATATGGTGTTTTAAAACGAAAAGTAATTTTGGTTTCATTAGTGTGTTCCTTGTTTAATTTAATCTTTTTTTGTATTTTATTATTACTTTCATATTGAATAATTAGGATTTATTTTGAGTATTTAATTGATATAGTTCATTTAGATGTTATTGTTGTCGACTATAATTTTCAAAAAGGATTCTTTAGTTCTTATTCCGACCTAGAATACGTGTTGATTTATTGATGTTATATCATTTTCAATCTCGGACACCATCATAGGATTCTTGAATCACTATCTTCCTTAATTAAGGGGTTTTAAGGGTCAGTGGAAGTAGTTAGGTAGTTGGAACAAATTGAGGTTATTCTCAATTATCATAGGGAACCTGATACTTTGTGGGTGCGAATTTTTTAGAACTGGATTTATAGTTTCAGTAGAGTCTTGTGGGAGTCAGTGGTACCTTCTTAACTTCATGAATGTATGAATGGGAATCTCATCAAGATTGATTTTTTTAATGGTTATTTCCTAAGGGAATGAATGTAGAGAAATGGACTGATCTCATGAGACTCTTTATTGGTGGAAGATTAGTATGGGAGTATGTCAATATCCTTTCAAGGTTTGTTATATATTCTCCAAAGATAGGGGTCATCAATTATGAGAAAGATCATTTCTCTGGTGATGGTCTTCACTCAGACCTTGGTACATCTCTACTTTCTTTGGAAAAAACATCCATTTTGGAGGTTGTCACTAGGAACATATGAATGGAAGCTAAATATTCTTTGAAATCGATGGTTGTTCATTCCTTAGTTTTATCAGGTATGCAACAAATTAATAGTGGGAATGAAGATAATCCAATGTGCAAGGAGTATAGGCAGGATGAACCATAAAACGATGAAAAGGCACATTCTTATAGAAAGAGTTCATCCATTTTGTGCTTCAAGTTTAGGGACTTTGAGGAATTATGAGACCCATTTGTTGATTTATCCTTGAATTTTTCTCTATTATTGAAATTTTGTTCATCATTATTTGTTTTTGATGACGGGGTTATAGAATATGTCTCATGTTTGATTCCTTGTTTTTTGTGTAGGCACATTGTGATATACATGGATAAAAGCTAGATCACATTAATGAGGAACACACCTCAGTATGTTAAGGTTTTGAATGAGTTTTTAGATTTTGAAATTTCTAATCGATCCGTTGAAGTGAGAATAAAATGTCCATGTCCTAAATGTAAATCTAGAACATGGTTTAAGAGAGATGAGGTTTATGAACATTTAATACTGAATAAATTCCCTGCTCAATATTTGTCTTGGATTTGGCATGGAGAATCAAATGTCACAGAAAGATTGAGCACGGATGTTAATCTACATAATGAGGTCCCAAGTTTGTCAACAATGGAAAATTAAATGCAAACCCTAATAAATGATGCATTTCACACTGCAAGACACCACTATCAGCATCAAAACATATCAGAACAACCAGAAGATGGTGCTACAAATTGAAACGTGACAAGTGATGTTTTTGAGACTGTAACACAGACAGATCAAGATTGTCACATATCATTGGATCCTCCTCTTGATTCTATGGATCCAAATGTAAGAAAAAACTTCACTGAGGAAAATGTATTTCATGATTTAGTTGATGATGGAAATCAAGAGTTGTATAGTGGGTGTTTGAAATATTAAAAGATTTAATTTCTTCTGAAGTTGTACCATATCAAATATCTATGTGGAATTACAAATAAGGCAATGTCCATGATATTGGAATTGATTCGTGATTCATTTTCTGAAGAAAAAATTTCAGAATCATTTTATGATATGAAAAAAGTTGTTAAGAAGCTTGGTCTGAATTATACAAAAATACATGCACGTCCCAATGATTGTATCCTTTATTGGGGAGAGGATTCAAGTAGACAGAATTGCAAGAAATTTTCTTCTTCTAGATGGCAGGAAAAGGGTGATGTGGGAAGTCTGAATGAACATAATTTCATGGAGAAGAAGGAAAGGAGCACACCTTCAAAGGTTTTGCTTTACTTTCCTTTGAAGCCTCGATTGCAAAGATTATTCTTGTCATCAAAAACCACCGAACACATGAATTGGAATTCTGTAGATAATAATAGTGATGCGTTAATGAGACATCCATGAGATTCCCAATCGTAGAAGACATTTGATTCATTACATCTCGATTTCTTAGCTGATCCTAGGAATGCTCGATTGGGATTGGTTACTGATGGATTCAACCCATTTGGGACTTTGAGTACCAATTATAGCATTTTTTCAGTTGTTTTGATCCCTTATAATCTGCCTCCGTGGATGTGTATGCAACAAACATCTTTTATCCTTTCGATGCTTATTCCTGGAAGAAAAATGCCTGGAAATGATATTGATGTATACTTGCAACCTTTGATTGACGAATTGCAGGAGTTATAGAGCAACAGTGTTGAGACATTTGATGCTTCTTCTAATTTTTTTTTCAAAATGCATGCTACTTTAATGTGGACCATTAGTGACTTCCTTGTGCTTGGGAATTTATATGGTTGGAACACTTATATGGGTTTGTCTTGTCCCATTTGTAACTTTGATTTTGATCCCAAATGGCTACCTCACAGTAGAAAATTGTACTTCTTGTTTCATCGAAGATTTATCGATGCATCTCATAGATTTCTGCTGAACAGATCAAAATTTAATGGTTCCATTGATCGTATACCACCTCCAAAGTTGTTAAATGGTTTTCAAATATTGACACATCTTGAAAATGTTGAAACAGAATTTTGGAAGGTTCATCATTTGAATTACAGCAGAAAACAGGTCTGAAGTGCATCGTCAAGAGAAATCAGAACGCAAAAATGGAAGAAAAAAAGTATATTGTTCAAACTTTCGTATTGGGAATTTAATTTGTTGCGGCATAATATTGATGTGATGCATATTGAGAAGAATGTCTGTGACAATTTTATTTTCACATTTCTTAATGATCATGGAAAGTCGAAGGATCATCTCAATGCTCGTAAAGACTTACAATAATTGAACATAAAATGTGATCTCTGGCCAGATGAGAATGAAAAGTATCCTCCGACAATTTTTGCAATGAAAAATAGGGATAAAGATACATTATTTCGAATGTTAAAGAATGTTAAGGTATCTGATGGGTATTCAAGTAACATCTTGAGGTGTGTTTACTTGAACAATCGTTTGTTACATGGATTGAAAAGCCACGATTCACATATTTTGTTACAACATTTACTACCATTGGAATTGCATACATTATTACCTGAAAAAATTACTGCTGTTGTACTCTAGTTCTGCACATTTTTCAGAAAACTTTTTGAGAAATCTCTACATCCATTTCAGCTTGACAACCTCCAGGAGAGGTCTGTAATGACCCTTTGCGCAATGGAGATGATCTTTCCTCCGTCCTTTTTTACTATAATGATGCATTTAACTATGCATTTGGTTGAGGAAGCTAAATCAGGAGGTCCCGTTCATTATCGATGGATGTATCCAATTGATAGGTACTTTATTTATATGTTTTCTGGTTATGTAAACAATTTTTGGTACTTAATTAAATGAATAATTATGTTTATTTTATTTCACAGATATCTTGGGCATTTGAAATCATATGTGAGAAATAAAGCTAAACTAGAAGGCTCAATTGCTGAAGGCTATGTGGATGGGGAGTGTCTTGCTATTTGTTATCGATACTTGGATGATATTGATACAAGATTTAATCGAGTTGGACGTGTTGACGACACATCGACTTAATCTCAAATACATTAGAAATCCAAAATATTCCCTTCTATTGGACGATCAGTTGGGAGGACCTCAAATGTGACACTGACTGAATTGGAATTATTACAGGCACATAGATATGTGCTACTGAATAGTGAAATTGCAGATCCATTTATTGAAGAGTTGATGATACAAACAAAGAGACGAATGAGAGGCCGAACACAAAATGAGAAAGATATAACGAAAGCTGTTAATAAAGAGATTGTAGAATGGTTAGCATGATGTGTAAGTTCATAAATATTTCAATAAATATGAATATTAGTTTGACACATACATTTTGTAAATCTAATAAAGTATATTTATTTTTTCAGATCTTGAATACTGATACTCGAGCAGAGATGTCAGAAGATTTGAAGTTTATTGCTAGAGGTCCTATAAAAGAAGTTAGAAAGTTCGACACTTATAATGTGAATGGATTTATAGTTCATACAGTCGATCGAGAAGTGGGTTTGAGAACACAGAATAGTGGTATATTTACATTTTCTGAAGTGTAATACTCTGTAAAGCTGCATGATATTATTGAATTAAACTACCACAGATATTTTTCGGTTGTTTTATTCAAATGCGAATGGGTCGATATTATCATCAGTGTTAAAAGAGATTCCTTGCAATTTACTTCTGTGAACTTATCTCGCTTGATGGATGTTGGTGATCATGAACTGAATGATCCATATATCTTAGCATCACAAGAAAAAATGGTATATTATGTGAATGATGTTGCTAATGAAGGGTGGAGTGTAGTTCCTCAAGTAATACAAAGAGATTTGTATGATATGGGTGATGAAGTGGAAAATATGACCTCTGAAATTGAATTTTATCAGCAACAGGAAGTTGAATTATTTTTCCATCATGATATTGAAAATATTAGTCTAGCAAGGACGAATGAAGTGGATAATTAAATGGAGCAGGAAACCGACATGATTGAAGGGTAAAATGAATGTATGTACAATTATTTATTTATTCAGCAACCACTTGTTTCATTTCTGCAGTCATTAATTATCATTGTTATATATATTTTGTCTGTTAGTACTCCATCTATTATCACTTTTAATTTTCTTTTCTGCATAATTTTTTTGAAATATATATCCTGACCATAATTTTATTTGATAAAATTACAGGAATGCCAAGGAAGAAGCGGTACATTATTTCATCTAGTTCTGCGACAGATGACTATCCATATGGCTCCCTCCCCACGACATCTGAGGCACCAGCTGCTGACACCCCTGCACCATCTCCCCCTACACCATCTCTCACACCACCTGTGGATGTCACAGTAGAGGATGATTCTTCGACTCCCCCTTCAGGAACCTCAGCAGTGGGGTAGCGATCCGCCCCTTCCAGTTCATCCTGAACATACTAGAGTGTCGCTATCATATGTACAAATTTTAATTAAATAAATTTATTGCATTTTTTTTATACTAATTGTTTTCTCATTTAAGATGAAAAAAATTCAACCATGGAGAAAAACATAAAAAGTTCATGTGATTGGAATCTGAATTGTGAGAAGATTGTTGTGCCATTTGATTCTTACGGGGTCCCTACGGATGATGTCGCGGGATTACTTGGCCAGATTCTAGGCCAGCTAGCAGCAGAGCCCATTTCCCTTCCTATTTCATATGAAGATTGGAGAAATATGCCTCCAAGATGGAAAAATGAAGTGTTTGATTCTCAAATCAAGGTAAATTTATTATAGTAAGGTTTAATTGAATGTCATGTTACTAATATGTTCAAATTGAATTTTTGTATATAGATGTTTTTCCACTTTACTGTTACTGATGTGATAGCACGGAAGTGGACGTTGAAAAATCTAGGTAAGAAGTGGAAATATTTTAAATGGAGATTGTGGTGTGATGTCAACGATGCTTTATTGACCGTGCTGCAAATGTATTAGAAGCTACCTAGTGGGGTACCGAAAGAGTAGTGGAAAGTGTTTGTTGACATGCATCAGGATCAGAACCAGATGATATTAAAATATATATTATTATATTATCCTCATTTTACATTTATACATGTATATGTAAAGGACATGACATTCAATACATCAGTATTAAATTTCATTTTATTTCTTTCAGGATCTCTCAAGATAGAATGCGTCAAACCAAGCGAAGCAAGTCATCCCGCACACTACGGGCTAAAAAAGTTTTTCTAGAAGTCGAACGACATTGGTAATCTTTTAATGAGTTTAAATATTTATAAGACAATATTATGTGTTTAATATATTGATTTTTTGATTTATCTTTGATTAATGCAGTCACAGAGTTTAGGCCATGAAGCATCCATAACTGAACTGTGGTTGGATGTTCACAATAAATCAGATTGATGTTTTGTTAATGAGCCTGCTAAAGAAGTTGGGGTATGAAGTTGATTTTTTATCATAATAACTTATTATCAGTTTTTACTGTGTTAATATATATTGATATTTGATTTATAGGTCAAAATTAAAGAACTATGGGATTCCAATATTGAGCATTCATACTCTGTCTCCCAGGATGACCTGGTTGCTAAACTCCTTGTGAAAGAGCATCCTGGGAGAGTGCGCGGGATGGGTTTGGGACCCGTGCCATCTGAGGTTTTTAGCAGGCCTCCGGGGATAGCTGCTGCATCTACTCCTGACTTTAGTCAGCCCATACCCGGAGATGCTAAGAAAGAGACTGTTTCTTTACGAAACATAGTTCACCAGCAGGGGTATCAGATATCTGCATTGCAGAAAGAGTTGACTAAAATACGTCAGCAGATGAGTAGATATGCCCCCGGTGGGAGTGCATCGATTGGTGGTATGCAGGTAAATCACAGAAAATCAAAATCATTTATTTTTCTAACTTTCATTGGTTTTAAGTTTTAATATAAATATTTAACCGTATTTAATTTTCAATATAATGTTCTTACAGGTGAGGGCACAAAGTGGAAATGAAGGTGGAGAGGGTAATGAGGCATCATCGGACCCTGAGTAGTTCTAATGTTGATGTGTTGAACAAAAATGGAAACAATTGGTTTGTATATGTAACATTTGTGGCACATATTTTCCACCACAAATTTTCATGTCCTAAAATTTCATTGAATTTTCATGTTTCTTTTTATGCATTTTATTGATTTATGATGTTTCTTTTTATGTCTTCATTTCTTGAGTGTGGTATACATCATTCCATTTAGGTCTGTGTTTTAATTGGTAGTCGAGATTTTGGATGACCAGGAGTTAAACCTATTGTTGATGTGTTGAACAAATTGCGTCATTTCATAGTGATCAAGGGGATAGTGTTGTGGACACTTTGGTGAGGCCCATTGTTGAAAATGCCTGATTTAAGCATCAAAAGTATCTAAACATTCTCTAGATCTTCTGAAATGTCATGAGAATGTTTCTTAAGTCATTTGTGACATGTAAGGTCAAACACTAAATTAAATTTATTTGGGTAGATTCCAAGGTTATAAAACTCCTAAATAAACTACATATCTAAATCGGAAACTATGAAGAATGGGAACCTAATGTGATACTTGTTTAATAGGTCAAGACTCATGCATAGGTAGGACATGGTCTATGGAATTAGTGATTAATTAATTAACCATTTTGAGTGAGGAAATTTTAATGAGGGTCAAAATTTCATCAAACTAATTCCTAGGATTAAGGATATGAAATTTATCTTCCATGGAATATTCAAAATCAAGGGTGGTTCACTAAGATATAGGTGTGACTGAGGGGTGATAAATTAGCATAAGTCCATGAATTTAGGCAACAAAACTTTATAAATTTAAATATAATCTCGAAGATGGATGTTGACTTGACACACAATTGGTATGTCTTATAAAAATAAGAATTTTAAGAAGAGAACTTCTACCAAATACTTCAATATTAGGATGGTTAACTCATATATTTACATCTCTCGATTCAATAAAAAATATATGAAAATGGATAACCTGAAAAAAGAACTAAAAATAGGGCATATAAGATTGCACAATGATAACACTTAGAGAAATAAAGAAAACAAAGGAGGTAAAAGGAGCATAATCCAAACCCCTATCCTTCCTCTTCTTTAAATGGATGAATAAATGAAGGATTGTTGAGTTTTTCCCCTAATAATAGAGGAAGAGGATTGGGGAACCTCCCACTACTACAATAGGGTGAAATAAACCCCTAAAATTGAGTGGAGGGGTAAGAAGGGCTGGGTGGGGGTCCAATGACCAATTTAACCCCCTTAAAAACCCTACATAGTGGCCATTAACTAGGAAATTGGTTTCCACCATCTATCTGGTGGCTCCAGTAGCCTTACATGGCTACTGGATCCACCACAAACTTCCCAAAAATTCCTTGCTAGCTAGCTGGTGGGACTATAATAGCATATTGTAGTCCTAGCCCAATCTATGAACCCTTCGGTTTACACATTAGAGCTCCCAAACCATTGAGACACCTCCTACAAGTCCAAGTACCCAATTTTATTGGAATTATTTGACGATACATACCTCCACTTACTAAACTATGACAGATTTATGAAAAATTAAAAATAGTCCAAAAGGTGGATTTTTACATACTCCCCACTATAGGACAACTCATCCCCAAGCTATACTTACAGAAAAAATGAAACATTTAAAATATTCCCATAACCATAAAGGATTGTCTAACATAGTCTAGAATTACATCACGAGGATTAGTTATAAACCCAACCTTCTCTCTAGAGTTAGAATATGAAATTTAAAAATTCACATTCAAACCAAACACCCAGGGAGTATAAGTTCTAAAAATCATATAACCAAACATACCTCAATTTTCAATTTATGAATATCCCATGAAATTCCCTTTAAATTGTTGAACATAACTTAGAAACACAAAATAAAATAGACTGGTTACAATGGACCATTTTCAATCATAACTGTTTTGATCACTAAACTGTTACTGCATTACTTGAACTGAATTCCCAACTCAATTTCCACTTAATCATGCTCTGTCTAGTAATTATTACCTATCATTAGATCCATGAATTATTTATATTATGATTCTTAATTCCATTTTTTGATTCATTACAAGCTATCTAGTCATGAATCTTTAATTACTAGAATTCCAGAACTTTCTTCTTTACCAACACTAGGCCTTATTGGGAGATGTCATAGGTCTGGTACAAAACACTTCTATCCAAACATAATCATAAGAAACCATAGTTATACTCCCACGACTCCATGTAATGATCGTATTGAATTTTACCAACACCCACATCTAGAGGATGTTCAATTTAATAAGACCCCCAAAATTAACCACCTCTCATCACCTGTCCCTAGGTTTCTCTGCCATATGAATTTAATCCATAAACATTAAACCAAGTGACACCACTCAGACACATTAACAATGAAAACTACATAAAGCGAGCACCACATGATTTATAGGTTCATGGTGTCTTCCCACCATAGTAATTCTCAAACCACTAAACCATGATCACTATACTACTATACATCACTTCTAGTTTCACATTGACATGTTCATGGTTTTTGTTGCTTTATTTAAGACAGATCTCACTTGAGATCACTTAAAAACTCCTTATGAAGCGGTGCCACATGAAAACCTCTACCTCCATTTACAAATTGACCATCATTGTTAATCTAGTCCTAAAAATTTATACTAAATGGTCATAACCAAAACACACTCTTCATTATTAATACATCATACACAAAGAAATCTTATCTCACAACATGCACTTGTTTGCGGAAATTTCAGTCAGAACACTTTAGGTTGACATGCTTAGAGGACATCCAAATTGATGGCCAATGCCTTTATTTGAAAAATAAATCATATTAACATAAATTGAAAAGTTATATCGTGATAATTGAGATGAACCCACTAAATTCTAAAATTGACTCGTGGTGTGATTTAATGGGTGCATACTCAACCAACCATTTCAACATCATGCTACATTACAAGAAAATATGGGATATCATTCTATAACATTTCCTAGATTTCACATGCAGCCCGAGTCCGAATATAATTTCCAAATCTGATGCAGACTCATACCTAAGCCTTAAATTCAACACCTCCTCCATGTCTTGAAAACTTGAATTTTATAGCTCACAGACTTCTGAAAGTCATTTTGACCATTCATAACTATTATTTCTACAACCACTCTCCCAAAGGTTACATTTTCCCTGACCTGTGGGATTCTCCCAACCATGCGCATACATTCAATCAACATCAATAACTACATCTTGAACTTTAACCCAGATTGATGATGTTATAAAACTCGATCCTCTTACATAGACATCCATAGAACTAGGATATCTTAGCTTTTCTACAAAAAACTCTAGTCTACATCACTCATCACAACATAGTTAATACCTAGGTAACCTCACTCAGGGAGTGATCAGTTAACAAATCCTTTTTAGATCCCACAACCCTAAACCAAGTAGTTATATGATAATACCCCTCAAGGTGTTACCTATGATTTCATCCCCCAAACTCTCAGAGACTAGAAATTTTTTCACAAAACACCACACAACTCTCTCCACCAAACCTTAGTTAAATAAGAAATTTATATGATAATGAATACTAAATTGATGTTACATTAATGAAATGGGAACACCAATTTCATATAATTCGTATGACCAATGACACTGTGCATTCTTGGTATTTTCTAGCCTACTCAAAAAATCAAACCTAAGGGTCACGTTATCCTACATAACCATTTAACATGGATGATGAATTCTTGAGTCATACACCTTTGAAATTAACCTCACACAACTAACTAAACTAAATAAAATTATATGGGCGTGTTAGTCCCACTAATCTCAAGCATTAAAGATGCTCATAACACCTAGAAGTTTTACTTATCTCATGATCGCCTACCAATATTGGGAATCATTCCACAACTAGAGTCCTAATCAATCCCAAAATACATGAAAACACATTATATGACCAAAATCTGAAAAGATGCATCCAATGATGCTTAATATCTCCACGGATTCTAGAAAAACTAGGTTAACCCCTCACATAACACGAGCAATCGACTCTAATTCTAGGTTTATTCCTAAAAGGTCACTAGAATCTCCCACCTAACCTATATTCCAACATAAAAAGATGTCAACTAAGACTCACTGGAAATATCCACATTCCTATAAAAGCTATATGCCAATGTAACTCTAAAACTATTCCCACAATAGGATTTTTTATAACAATATATTTCTAATGTATTGTTTAAGCTATTTCATCAGTTTAAATTTATTATAAGTATTAAGGATGGTTTCTAGGCCACAAAACCAAAAAAAATCATTGTATAAATTGGTTGGTACTAATATAACTACTAATTCATCAATTATCAATTTTTATAAGTAGAGTGGAATCGCTATGGATGATCTATCCTAATAAAGTGAAGTTATAAGATTTAGTGGAATCCAGTTTGGGATGTTAAAATGTTATATCAATGGATTTTTATCTTCCTGGTATTTAATATTTAGGATATTTTATACATGAGTATGAGGAATGTGTTGGAACCTTTGATGGATATCTGATTGCTGTGTTAATAATACTTTCTTTAATAGGAAGTCTAAATTTCCAGTGTTTCATATTTTTGTTCTATTTTTAAATATTAAAGCTGTATATTATATCTCATTGAGAGAAAAAGAATGGTTTTTGGATGGTGTGATTTATTCTTGATATTCAGCTCTTGGTCATTGGTGGGAGTCTAGGGATGGTTTTTGACTCTTGGGCGGGGAATAAAGAGGACTCTCATGCATCATATTTGGCATGTTGGATTCACATCATATATATTTTCCACTGTATGATTTTACTGAAAAAGGAGTCCCTTGAGCCTTCATAAACAGATAATTAACTTTCATGGAGGGTTATATGGGTCTATGTTTAAACATTTGTTTGTGAGGCTGATGACTTTGTCCTCCTACACAGGAGGTGCAGTGACCTGGTTGTTCAATATAATATGTGATTCCTTCTTATTGATCCCCATGTTGGGTGTTGTTTCTCAGGTGTTCTATGTTGTTTTATATTTCTGATTTAATTTTTTTTCAGGGCAGTGGTGCAGCAGAAGCAAAGGATTACTATTTTTTATTTTGGGAAGCTTTTCGTGGCAGTTTTAACCGCCGCGAAATGTATATTGGCGGTGGTTTAAACTTCCGCTAAATGGTGAAAACTACCACTAAATTGGATCATCGTGGCTGCCTCATTCCGCGGCGGTTCCCATGACTTTAACGGAGGTTTTATGGCTGCTAGAATTTGAGTTTATTAGCAGCGGTTATAACCACCGTGAATAAAGTGATATCCTGGGCTCGTAAAACCGCCACTAAATTCAGGAAAACCTTCGTGAAATGAGGCATCTATGACGCTTTCCTGAAACCACCACTAAACGTAAATAACCGCCTCTAATAGATTGGAGACACCCTATTAGGTGGCGGTTTTTGTAAACCGCCGCCAAACAATGTAGCGGCGGTATAAACCGCCACTAAACGCAAAAAAAAAACCGCTACTAAATAAAGATTCTGTTGTAGTTCCTGGATGTAGTTCACCCTAGCAATCACACGCAGCTGGTTCCCCATCAATGGGAACCCATTCTGTAAGGCCTCAGTAAGTGGTGTATGTCATAGTGATGTCTCACTAACAGTTTAGGTGGTTTAT
Organism: Viscum album; assembly: GCA_963277665.1. Taxonomy (NCBI): domain Eukaryota; kingdom Viridiplantae; phylum Streptophyta; class Magnoliopsida; order Santalales; family Viscaceae; genus Viscum; species Viscum album. The sequence goes on from OY728155.1 coordinate 1,584,659,574, forward strand.
CCTAATGGTGGCTCTTCTAGTGGTGCTACCAGTGGTTCCTCATCCTATATTGCCTCATATGGAGGTGCCTCACTAGCAGTACCTTATCTAGTGGGGATTTGTTTAAAATGTTTCTATTTTGTCATGTTCTTAGGCATTGACGTATTTTTTATTTAATATAAGATTATGTCCAATGATAAAAAGGTTTAAGACCAATTTAAATGACATAAATTATATTTTATACTCCGTAAGGATCTAGAGTCCATTAATTAGTTAAAATTCTTGGTTTTTACCAGACCAACATTTATTAGAAAAAATCAGTATCTAAACCTGTAGACCAATTTTGATCATCCTAAAGATAAATAACATTCCCCTTGTTCTTTATTATTCTTTTATCTTTATACAGGGTGCCCTGAATCCTTCTTCTTGTAGGAGTCGAGTAAAATTATGTTAGAGTTGGTGTGTGTTTCCTGAGAGATTTTCCTACTACAAGTGTGCCCCATTTTTGGTTCAAAGAGGAAGTGTAGATTGTTATTTTTAAAAGTAGTATTTCATTCATATTTATTAATTATTCATCATGAGGTATGGGTATATGGATGTTTTCCATGTTTAATATAGTTGATTATAGCATAATAAAGATAATTGAACTGGCTTAATTATCAATATATAGGTTTTTGGCAGAGTGATGCATGACATTTCTATATGTTTTTTATCATTGATTGTATGATTTGTATGGGATAAAAAACCGGTTTAAATTCATGGCCATTGTGAGTCCTTGTTTTCACAAATGATAATTTGAAATATTTATGTTATTTTGTTTTTATTGAAAACCTATTTATAAAATTTCGTTACCCAACTATATTCATCCAATAAATGGATTCCCTAGGATCATACAACTTGTGTGATAACAAATAAAATTATATTTTGAATTAAATAATGGATGAATTATAAAATCATAAAATGTGTTTTTATTAGTATGTGAGATGATGTGATGTGTGGAATGGGTGTGACTTGTGTGTATTGGGGATAGTGGATAACATATGGCTGTCTAGTGGGGTTGTGAGAGGTGTGGTGTGATTCTGCATTAGGGATACAATTTTTGGTTGTGCTTTGGTCTGTTGTTGGATGTGGTTGAGTGTTGGGGGGTTGGTTATATTACTGTGGTGCTTTGGAATGAATTCCTTGAAAAATAATAGCAGTGATCGGTATGGGTACTTCACCATTGATGACATACAGAAAGGCTCACCCAATATTTAGGGGTCATGGTACGATGAGTATTTAATGTGAAGTGAATTAATTTACCATGGTCCTTCATCCCTAGAGTGATTGTGAATGACTATTACATTGTTACATGTTTTGTGTTTTTCCTAATAGTATCCTTGGTAGTGATGGAATAAATTAATATTTGTTTGATAATCTTTGGAGTGACTTTGGTGGGTCTAGTTAATGATATGGATATGGTTATAGAAATATTAAAATGATTTTTTTTGGGATTAAAAATGGTTGATTATGAATGATTAATTGAATGAGTTGTAAAAATAGAGGTTATGTGAAGCCCCAATAGTTTTTCAGGATCTCTTCCTTCTAAAATAATGGAAATAGTTCCTAATAATTGTATTTTGAGGTGATAATAAAGGTCAAAATGTTGTGAGATGGTTTCTATATTGAGATCACTAAGGTTTGTATGGAATTTTTAACACAATACATACACTTGTAAATTATTTTTATTTCTATATTCACCCCACCCATGTTGAGAACTAAGTTCATAACAACCACATTATCATGCAGGGGGATCCCGACATCTAGTAAGGAGTACAAATGGCTTCATACTAACCCCAATCCACTATATTGGGTGATATAGGTATTACACATTCTATGATAGATATAGATCTCTCCGTTTTTTATGGTGGTTGTGATGGCTTATGTGTCTTTGGGATAGATGTGATAGCCCAGGTGTGATCGGACGAGATGCGATAGCCTATGTGTCTTCGGGTGAGATTTGATAGCCCATGTGTTTGTGAGAGAGGTGGATTTTGTTGTCCTAAGTGTCTTCAGGATGATAATTTAGGTGATTTACCATGTGTATTCAGGATAATATATGATGTGATGTGTTTTGTGGCCTAGGTGCATGCATACATGATGTGTTGTGAGTCCTTGGTGTGTGCTTGAGGGATGTAATGTGCTTTATGAATGGGATGGGAGCCACAGGGAGTATGACATTGGACGAGAGAAGAATACCAATGAGAAAGTGGTACTGGGTACCCTATCCTCAATGTGACATATATTTTATTATATGACACGACATGTGTTTGTTTGGTGGTATGTCTTGGTGATGTTGGGTTGTTTTTTATACCTGTTTCAGTGATGTTTGGTGCTTCCATTCTCTCAAAAGAGCATTTGTATGATTCTTTAACATGTGTATGAGAGACTGTGGGTTTATTTTTTAGTATACTTGTATGATCACCCAATGTTTATAAACCTAATCTCTAGTTTTGAGGAGGATTTTTTGGACCGTTCTGGAGGTTACTTGATTAGACCTTTTGAGAGTTGTTGTGTCACCACTTAGCTTTACTTTAGGGTATTTACTTTGTAGGATTGTACTATATCAGTTCTAATTAGACTTTCAATGTGGGATGGTTTTTGGATTTCACTTTTATATTATTCCATGGAGTTCTTGATCATTCATTCAACCTCCCAATGATGTTTTCATATATAATGTAATGTATCCCATATTGTGTGATTTGTACACCATTGCTGCTAGTCACCAACCTAGGGCCTACAATAGGAAGGACTTGTGGGTAATTATCTTTCTCCCATCGTTGTGATAGATTTTTAGGGAGGAGTTCGAGACAAAGTGGAATCAAAGGCAGATGGATGAGAGATAGGATGATGTTTAGAGTTCAGAAAAATGAGGATTTCTTGAGATGTCATGGAAATAGTTGCAATTGGCCTTGATAAGTGACATGGTCCCTAGTGACTAGCAAGGACATGAGATTTTAGGGCCCCCATGATCCAGTGAATGTAATCGGATCTTATTGAGTGACCAAATGATAAAGGCCTTATTTTAGTGTAGAGTCCTAGGAATAATACATACATCATAATGAATTGTCTTCTTTGTTTGGCTTGGGATGCTTTGGGATGGTCAAAATGTATGAGTGAATAAATAATCTAAATGAATTGAAATATATGATAATGAAAATTTCATAATAACATGGATTAGTAATTCATTGATTAACTTTCAGATTTGGCTCTTGGCTATCGATTACAAGTTTCGCAGGTATGTGAGGTTCAATAGGCCAATCCTGTTGATCACCATAAGGCTAAACCAGTGGATGAGGATGACAAGTTGGAAGGACATTGTGAAATTTATAGTAGCAGGATTTTGGGGAGTATGAGGTAATTATTTTACACAAAGAGATAGAGATATAGCTAGAAGATCTAGAGATCTCTTGCATTTTGATCCAGGACAGAATAGGGTTCTAGGTCCCTTTGTTAGCCAGTCGGAAGCATGGTTCATCATGTCAGTAGTGGATGTTTTATTAGGTTGAGCTAAATGAAGTTGAAGTATTATGGGATGAATTATAGATGGAGTTCTATAAAGGGTTCCGTTCGTAGTCCATTATGGATGTGAAGAGGTAAGAGATAATATCCCTTTAGTTTTTTTTACTCATTTTACATTTTTAATGTATTTAGAGGTTATGAAGAAAGAATAAGTGTTCAATAAGATTCATTCATGAGGAGGTATACTGTGAGAGGGGATCCATAAGAGTTCTTCCATAGTTAATGTTTTTAGTGGAAGATCTTAAGTGTTAGGACCTTTGAGGTTTCAACTGGTATGGAGTCTACCTCGATTCCCTTTTTTCATGCCTTCTGGTGATAGTGATTTCCATGATTTTCCTGGGAGCTTCATGTTGGTTTGTTTCCTCTATGGGGATTATGGACATAGAAAGAGCCAATGCCTAGTAGTTACCTATGCTCAGTTGTGTGGAGGTGGATAAGTTTAATTCTTTCGTCAGTAGTAGTTTCCAGTGAGACCATTTTAGTAGTTGGGGAAGCTGGTTTTAGCTCTACTGAGGGGAGATAGAAGAGGTAGATGTTGACATGAGGATGTTCCTTATTTCCAAGTACCATGACCCAAGCGTGGCAATGGAGGTGGTCATCCATAGAGAGGTAGAGTAGCCCGACATGGCCTATTTCACACAATAGAGGAAGCATATCTGGAGGTCCCATAGATCATCAATAGTACCTTTAGTTTCCTTAGAACCCTTGTTTGTGTCTTATTTAATATGAGAGCTTCAAATTTCATAATTTCACCCACTTTAGACTATTCTCTAAGACTAGACATATAGAGGATTCGAACTCCCCTGGAGTTGTGTATGCTAGTTGGATGCAAGATAAGCTAGTTTGATGTGTACTGGTGATGTAAACTAAGGATGGGGATGCATCAATAACATCTGAATTTATTCTTGATACAGATTCAACCATATAATTTCATTCATGGAATAAACTAGTTGTATAATGTACATGATGTTATTGACTTCTTTTAGAAGTGGGTCTTGTTTTAAGATGTGGATGGCCAGTATGAGGTTTTCATCTGTGAGGGAAGATATCATTTGGGAATTTGTTGTGTTGATCGATTTCATTCCTTTCTAGAAAATTTAACAACTGAATAAGTGGATGGTAGGGTTGGGGAGGTTTCTAGGATTGATGAAGTGTTCTAGGATGTTTTCTCGAGAATTTTGTGATGTTAACACCTCAATTTTTTGTTGCATCCAAGATTTACTTGCATCCCTGTGCTTCTCCAATTTCAATGGCACCTCATAAGATGGAACCTTATATTTAGTGAGTGTTAAGGATTCAGATAGATGTTCTAATAATGAATGGTTTCAACCAACTCATTGTGTCATCGTGGGGTTATCTAGTTTTGTTCACAAGGAATGAAAATGATGGGTTGATGTTGTGCACAAACATCTAAATTATGAATTAGGTGAAGGAAAAAAACCATTACCCTCTTCTGAGAATAGTCGATCTCTCGAACCAGATGATATGGGAGAGTCAATTTTCAATGATCTATCTGAGGTCTAGATATAACCAGTTAAGGGTGAAAGAGGGTGATATCTCAAAGATTACCTTAAGCTACATGCATGGGAACTTCATGTTTGTAGTAATGCCTTTTGGTGTTATGAAAACACAATCTGATTTCATAGGACTTATGAAATCTATCTTCCTTGAGTTCCTAGAACATTTCATCATCATATTCTTCGATGATATATTAATATACATGATGTCCAAAAAGAATCACTCTGAGCATCTCAGAACTATCTTTCACTTTCATTAACACCACCAAATCTTTGGATAGTTGTCAATGATTATGTTATGGTCATCATAGGTGAATTTTCAAAGGAATGTGATGTATTATATGGGTGTGACAGTAGACTCATCAAAAGACAAAATTGTTTTTTATTCATAATAATCAAAGATAGTGGTATAGGTTTGATGTTTCCTTGATCTCAAAGGATATTATCAGAGGCTTCTTCCCAATTTATCTCGAGCTGAAACCCCATTGGAACTTTTGAAAATGAAGGACCAAGATTTTTTAAAGAGTGATCAGTGTCATGTAATATTTATTTACCTGAAGGGGAAGTGGGTCAGTGCTCTAATACTATAGATATCATAGTAAGGGGCGTTGTTTGATGTATTTTTTGATTCTTTCAATTTGGTATTGGGATGCATGATAAAGTTGTTGTGAGAAAAGATCTATTATGGGTCTAACCAGTTATGTCCCCATGAACATAGCTTAACCACCCACGATATGGAAGTAATTTCTGTTGTGTTTTTTCTGATGTTGTGGCATCATTACCTCACTAGGGTATACTTTGCGGTCTTTACAGATCACATGATCTTGAGTTATAACTTTTCCCATCATAACTTGAATCTGAAACAATAGAAGTGGATGTAGTTTCTTTATGACTATGATTTTGAGATCTTCTACAGTTTAATAAATGGGAATGTCTTGGTGGATGTTTTGAGAAGAATGTCATAGAAGGAGATTGTTCAGGCATCTATAGAAGCTTTGAAGGTGATGGGGGAATTGGAAGACTTGAACATGGATGCAAGAGTGGATAGTGGAAAATGCTATTCATTTTTGATGACATTGTATTATTCACTAATGAAGTAGGTTTAGGAACCTTAGTGGGGGGACTCATTGGTAGTGGTGATGTGTGATTTTGTTGGTCATGGTGATGGTCTAGAGGAATGGTCCAAAGATTGTCAAAACTAGGTGTTGTCTTGTTGGATATTGTTTACAATAGTGGTGATGCATGAGGAAGTTCTTCCTGATTTCCATAACACACATTTGATGGTACAACCATGATTTTCCAATATTTTCTATGGCTTAAGGACACAGTTTTAAAGGCTTGGGATGAAACTAAGGGTGGTGTATTTTTTGGTGATATTTTTGGTTTTCCAACTGGTAATGGCCAAGAATCATGTTCCCGGTGTTGTGTTATAGCACTTCGATGTTCTAAATTTGAAATGGGATGACTTATAAATGTATTTAATCACATAATTTACTAGAGTTCAGGGAGTTTGTGATTCAATATTATTGATTGTGTATTAGTTTATGTAATAAAAACACTTATTAGTGATGATGGAGTTGGGCATAGTAGATTACACAGATAAGAGGTACATGGATGAAGTAGTGTTGTTTTAGAGAGTTCTGAAGTCCATTATCTCAGATCAATTTTCATGCTTTACCTCATGAGTTTGGAGGGGATTGTGGCATTCTTTTGGCACCCAGTTACACCCCAAAATATCATTCCATCATCTGGAATATGGGAAGAAAGAACGTGAAATCTAGACATTTGAGGATATGTTAAAAGTGTGATTGATGGACTTTTGTGGATATTAGCTATGAAACCTACCGTTGGTTGAGTTTTATTATAATAATAGATATCCCTATTATATTAGCATGAACCCATTTGAGGGTTCTTATGATAGAATACATCATTATATGTTGTGTTAGATGGACGTTGGGGAGATAACTGATCTTGGTCCCAATGTAAGGCATAACCTGACATAGAAGGTTCATCTTGTTCATGATACAATGAGAGTAGCAAATGAATAGAATATATCTTATTCCCATAATAGAAGGAGGACCATGGAGTTTGATGTTGGATAGAACATATTCATTAAGGATTCCCCTCGATGTGGGTAGAATAGTTTTAGAAGATTTAGTTTGATTTCTCTGAGGTTTTTTGGGCCCTATGAGGAGCTGGGGAAGGATGGAAATGTGTCATATTGGTTGGAGTTTCCACCACAATTTGAGAGGATCCAAAAAATATTTCACATACCTCAGCTTCGTAGGTAACTTCATGATGACTCCCATGTTATTTACTGGGGATAGTTAGCTATCGAGGATGACACGATATTTTTGGAGTGGCCAGTAGAGATTCAATATTGTCGATGGAATGTGTTACATGGATAGACCATTCCTTTTGGTCGTGTGATGAAGAGGCATGGTGGATATGAAGGAAATACATGGGGGTGATGGATGTCGATGTGTGCTTAGTACCAAGAGTTTTTTTATGTTTTTATTTTCCCTAGTTTGTTTTGTAATGTGGAATTTAAACACAATTTGACATGATATGATATGATTTCTCTTTGTTTGTGAATTATTATAAATTCCAGACATATAAAATGTGGATTACCAAATTCCAAATTGAGATGTATTAACCGTGATGTGATTAAACCCCCGCGGGTGAGTCAGTGCCACCCAAAGTAAATACTATCATGACATGGAGGACATAATTTCCAGACTCGTGTGTTTGGGATGGTGTGGGTTGTTTTGGTTGTGGAATGTGTTTTTGGTCGTTTGTGTTGACATGTTAACAACTATGATGATAATTCCTTGCATGAAGATGTTGGGGGAGGTGTTCTAATTTATAGATGTTTCTAGTCTATCTTTAAAACAATACAGTGCGTTCAATGCTTGATGTGGTTAGTTGACATCAGTGTTTTAAGTGTTTTGGGGTCCTTGAGAGGTATCTCATGGGATGGTTTTTCATAACCTTCCTATAATTCCATTCTAGTTACTTTTGAATTATCGAGGGGGAGACAATTTGGAGAGGTATCTGATTCCCTATATAGAAAATTTATAACTCATTAAATGTGGGAAATATATTGTTTGAGGTGTCTTTTGAAATCAAGGTAACTTACTTCAAAAAATTTCAGAAATTCCTAATATTCCATGTTTTCTAACGGTGATCACCCAAGTGTTGACATCATGGAGGTTTCACCTTGGGAATGTATAACCCTAGAAATTTCACCCAATAAGTGTCTCACCCTTGAGATTTCACCACTGAGGTGTCACCTAAGAGGTAGATCACCCTGGCGGTGTCACCCTAGTGGTAGCTCACCCTGGTGATCGATCGCTGGCGGTGGATCACTAGCAGTCGATCATCTTGCACTGCCTCGTCTGGCAGTGTCTCTCCTACAAGAGGCTCACTGATGGTGGAAGATGATTCATTATAATAGTTCCTTATCTGGTTGTGGCTTTTCCAACAATTCCTCTTCAATCATTTCCTCGTCTGGAAGTGCCATGCAGGCAGTGCCTCCTGTACAATGTTTCTAGTTCTTCCAAATTTCCCTTTTGAAGTCCTTATTTTATATAAAATGAGTTTGAGGCCAAATTTCAAATGGATTAAGGCCAATTAAAAGGCCATAAATTTTATATTTAATTCTGCATGTTTCCAGAGTTTTTTAATTGGAAAAAACATATGCTCATGACCAAATCCGCCATTATTGGAAAATCAAAATTATATTTAAACCTATTGACCAATTTCAGTCTTCCCAATGATGAGATATCATACCCCTTTTTATTCCTTATTTCTTCATCATGATATGGGATGCCCCGAATCCTTCTTCTTATAGGAGTCATGTAAAATACTACAATAGTTTTTTCATGGTTCCTTAGATATTTTCCTGCTGCATGTGTGCCCCTATTTTGGTCAAAACATGGAAGTGTATGTAGTTATTATTCCATGTAGGGTTTCCTTCAACTTTATTACTTTTTCATCATGAGGGTTGGGTATATAGATGATTACCCATGTGAATATTGTTTATTTCAGATTAATAAAGTTAATAGGATTGGTTTAATAATCCATATACAAAGGCTAGGGAAAGTGACTCATGATCTGGTTGTATAAATGTAATTATTGATATTACGATTTGTACGGGATATCTACCCCATAAGAATAGTGGCCATTTGGGTCATTGTTTTCATACCTGAAAGATTATTATACTCATGTATTTTTTTTCTTTGAGTGCCTATTTATAAAAGTTGGTTAACAATTTATATCCATCTAATAAATAGATTCCCTAGGATCATACAGTTTTTGTGATAACCCCAAAATGTATATGTGGAATTAAGTAAGTGATTACTTATAAAATCTTAAAATGTGTTTTCATTTTTATATGAGGTTATGTGATGTGCAGAATTGTTATGTATTGTGTTTATTGGTGGAAGTGGATTTCTTGTGGTTTCATAGTGGGGCTGTGAGTGGTGTGGTGTGATTATTTAATAGGGATGTTGTTTTTGGTTTGTGCATTGGTATATTTCTAGATATGGTTATGAGTTACGAGTCAGATTTGTTAATGTGGTGGTTTGATCAGGATTCCTTGAAAAATTATAGTAGTGGTTGGTATGGGTTCTTCTCTATTGATAACATGCAGAATGATTCAATCCATATTTATAGGTCATGGTATGATGTGTGTTTAATGTGAAGTGCATTAATTTAACACTTCTCTTTATCCATTAGATGAATGGGAATGACTATTACTATGTTACATCTTATGTGGCATGCCTGATATTTTCCCAAGTAGTAATTAAAAAAATATTTATTTGATAATGTCTTGAGTGACTTGGGTTCGTTGGGTTAATGATATGGATGTGGTTAATGAAATATTAAAATGATGGTTGTGTGAATAAAAATTGTAGATTCTAAATGATGAAATTAATTGGTGTTGAACATAGAGTTAATGCGAATCCACAATAGTTTATTAGGCTCCTTTCCTTCTAAAATGATGGCCTTCAATCATAATAATTACATTTAGAGATGGAAGAATATGTGATAGTGTTACGAGTTGATTGTTTTTTTGAGAACCCATAGGTTGGTCTATAGTGTTTGATACTATACATATACTTGTATATTATAGTATTTTATATATTCAGCCAACAGATTTGGAGAACTGTGTGCAAAACACCCACATTGTCATGAAAGGGTGTTTTATCCAATATCTGGTAAAGAGTATGGATGGATGGGTACCCATTATATTCTACCCTCTCTTCCCGGAGAGATAGGTAGGGAAATGGTTGTGATGGAAAGAGTTTGGTTTGTTGATTATATGGTTGTTGTGAGGGCCCATGTGTCTTCAACAAAGATATGATATCCTAGGTGTCTTCGGGTGAGATGTGACATCCCATGTATCTTAAAGAAAGATGTGATAGCCTAGTAATCTATGGGTGAGGTGGTTCGTGTTGTCACTAGAGTTTTAAATAAGAGAAGGGATGTCATTTCCTTGGGGTTTTTAGGATGTGGTCTGGTGTGATGTGTTGGGTGGCCCAGGTGTGTGTGGAAAATATGTGTGGTGAGGACCGTGTGTGTGAGGGAAAGATGTGATGTTGTAAATGAAAGGGATAGGATCCCCAAGACATATGATGTTGGGAGGGAGTAGCATACCTATGTAAATGATGTGTGGGGTACTCTATCATCGATGTAAATTACAACATATTATATTTCCTGAGATGTGTAACTTGGAGTGTGTCTTTGTGAGGTTGGGAATGGTAGTATACCCATTTATGTTTTTTTGGTTATTTTATTTTCTCATTGAAGAATTAGTATGCTTCTTTCATTTATGAACGAGAGACTTTAGTTTTCCTATTGAGTATACATTTATGCTGATCCTAAGTATATAAAACTTATTTCAGGTTTCAATGGGGATTTCAAGGAACATTATAGGTATTACTATCTTATAACATTGGATTGTTGTTCTGTCGCTTCTTAGCTTTAATTGTGGGTATTTATATTGTAGTTTTTTTATTATATATGTTGTATTTATACATGCATTGTGTGATGGTTTTTTGGATATACCTTTTAATTATGGCTTGAATTTTTTTTGGATGACTCGTTATATCTCCCAATATTCTTTTTTTATCAAAGATAATGCCTCCCTTAATATGATATTTGTACACCCTTGGTGCTAGTCTCCCCCTAGGGCCTACTAGAGGCAGGAATCAAGAGTCATTATATCTCTCCCTCATTATGGAATCGTTTGATGCATGGGTTCATGATAATAAAAAATATATTTAGAATTTAAAATGGTATTACCAAAAAAAAATAATTCAGTGATCTTTAAAAATAATTTTTTACCTATGATAAAATCTACTAATGTTACATATGCATTAATCTTGATGAGATCCTATGATACTCTACTTTTTCATTATATGTAAGGATTAATTATTATGATGTTAAATGATAAAAAACCCATATTATGCATAAGTTAACCTTTTAGGAAATGATTAATGTTATCATGATTTGATGGTATATATATATGAGTGGGTTATATGAGAGGTGGGTCTATTATATAACTCTAATGCATCTGGTAATGATTTATGTTTAATGACATAAATGGGGACATGAGATGTTTTACTGATCCTAATATTGGTACACATGATGTTTTCCCAACCATAATGTGTGTACAGAATTATTTTTCCCAAGTCTATCATGTGATTAATTTCATTGTGTGTATCATTGACATAATTTTTCTATTATTATGATAATGAGAAACATTATACCAAACTTTTATGATATGATCTTTGGATTATGTTATTATCTCATGGATCATGTTTTTTATTCTTTTATGATTTATGTTATATAAAATACCATAAATTATGCCCTGACTCATGATTATGATCTATGAAATGATTGATATGATTTTGAAATGTATCCCTCATGTTCCCAGAACATTATTCTCATGCTATACATAAAAATGTCAAATGATTGATATTTCCATTATTTACCATTACTAATCATATTATATCACCCTTTTTTATGTTTAATTTTCCCGAGGATATGAAGAATGGATTGAAGAAATATATTTCTAAGAATGGTGGAAATTATGAAGAACATAGTGTGAGATGATATAGATATTTCATATACGAGATGTTTATGTTTCTATGTTTCAAAATAAAGTAAACCATTATGGTTGTCATGTAGATTATAAGGATTTGTAACTAATATCCATATAATAAGATGCAATATTTTATATGTATTTTTTGGTCACCCCAATATGCATTTTATGTTATAACATTATTATATATCAATATTACACACATTTTCTTATCATATGATAGCTTATTATATTTTAATATTATCACTTGTGTTTATACTTACTATTAATCATAGCTAACCACCTTATTATGTTTATTTTGACAAGGTAATAAATCTAGGTATAAAGTTTGATAATTCTAGAAAGGAGTCTTGGGTATATTAATTATGGATAAGTATTCCAAAAAATTACAAAATAATTATCTCCTGTAGCTAGTTCTTGGAGACACTAAAAATAATATTCAAATAATTTTTTACTATTTTGTTATAAATAATTTTTATCTCATGAAAATTATATAAAATAATAAAATGATGAACTTATGTTGTTAAATTAATAGTTTTAATGGATTTCGAATTATAATGTAATAGTGTTAAAGTATATGGGGGAGTATGGGAAAATGTGGAATGGTGAAGGAAGGAATTAGAATCCCATTTCCTAACCACTATGGTTCCAATTGGACTTTTATGGAAATAAAATTTTTATGTGAATCACATTTGATTTTTGATGGGTTATTATAATTTTTTAAAATGTTAAAATTAATATTTTTTGTATAGAAATATAAAATCATTTGTTTTTATTTTTAATCCCCACATTTTTAATCATGACACCATTGATAGATCTCCCATATATCCCTTTGAAACTCCCTTTTATTGTAATTTTTATCCTTTCCTATATTCATTTACAAGGGGTATATGTATCAATGTTTTATTGGGGCTACAGTGAAATGACCATTCATCATATTTTTATTCTATACATTTCATTTTTTCCGAATTTGAATCCCAAATCATTATTTTATATCGGGTTTATAAATCCATAATCCTTTTCATGTTTTTATTCTAAAATATAGATAAGGATCCCATAATCAGTATTCTTGAGGCAAGGCTATAGATTTTCACTTGAATCCTATTTACCTAAAGGGAAGTGGTTTAAATTAATATTTAAATCTAACATAAATGTGTCTAATACTTAAAATAATTCTATATTCATTACATATACCTTTTTTCCATTTATATAAAAGTTTTATTTTGGTGAATCCCCCATTTCTCTTATATTATAACTATGTTTATGGTAACAAAGGAATGTGTTATAGTGAGAGATAACAAGATAAATTAATTTCATTAAAAAAATATTTTTCAAATATGGTTTTATCAAAACATGTATTTTTTATATTTTTATCACTTATTAATTTGTTTTTTAGTATCTATTATAATATTTTTTAATTATTTCAATGATGTTCATTGATACAGAAACCATGTAGTAGAATTCTATAATGTTTTAGTGTTGTTTATCCCATGTGTATGTGTTTCAATATAGGTTTACTTTTATGAATGTAAGTATTATATGTAACAATAAAATATGTATAATTATATAGAAAAATATTTTTTTACCAGATTTATTATAAAAATACAATCCTTTTATACGATCATAGATATTGACACACACAAAAACATATATATTTGTTCTACTAATTAATATGTGGTGGTGGAATTGGGGAAGATTATTTTTCTCAAGCCAAGTCTGGGAAATCCATTAATACATTTGTATTTGATTGGAAATGATTAAATCGTATACTTGAGATATCTTGATATCAATTCATAACCTCTATTCCAATATAATAAATCTCCAGTAGTTACATGTATATATGATGAAAATAGGATTTTAAAATATGATTTTGACTTACATTGGTTTGGATTTTCACTATATCAATGACTCATATACATCAATCGAGAACACTATTAATATAATTAGACTCTCCAAACCGACAATTGTTCGTATAGATGATGATAGGTCCGTTAAATACTTTGATGATAAAGAAGATATTTATAGATATATGAGGTCCTAAGTCAAATGAATTAATGATTTTAAAATATAAATCTGTATATGGGCACATATTTATCTCATGGGATGTGAATATATGATTATTCTTATTTATGAGGGGATAATAAGTTTACCTCATCAACAATTATGATCTCAATCACTTCTATATATTTCTAGGGTTTATGGTTCTCTTAAATAAATTGACTTCTCAACTATCAATATTTACAACCCATCTTGTCAAACATTATGATCTTAATGAATCATCAAAAAGAATTTCATACATTTTTAGGTAAAAAGAATAGATAAGATATATTATTATTTTAATTTAACTATGATGATCATGCACCTTTCTATATAATACATAAGAGATGTGGTCATTTTATATCAGTTTGTTTTCATATGGAAGGGATGATATGGGGCCTAGGATCAAGAGAGACTATGAACCTAATAATCCTCATAGTAAATATATTGATTTTCAACTCACTAGAGAATTAAATTAGTATTGGGGTATTAAACATTTTATTGTGGTAATACCCTCTTCAAAACAAGATCATACTTCTCAGATGACTGAAATTGTGGTTGTAGGTCATTCCTTGGTAGAGAAGGATGATACAGAATAGTTAAATTATTTTTTTGTTTTTAATATTTTATATTTATATACCACAAGTTTTCTAAAATGATTAACTTGGGATTTACTACAATGGATGACTTAGGTACTGTTATATTATAAGAGGATGATAGAAATTTTCTTCAATCCCTGAATATAGATAAAAAAATCTGATACTGTTGTATCCCTCTGAATTATATTTATATATTTCACCCAAATAGGTAATGTATGAATATAATTTTATCTTGTATATAAATCCAATAGACAACCCCAAGGAGATAAACATGTTTTTGTTCTTTGTGGATAATTTTCACCCAGAAAGTGGAATTTAAATTAGTAGTCAGGGTACATTATTAAATCATTGAAAGATAAGGACACAGTAGTTGATTAAACTATTGGTAAAGCTAATACATTTAGAGGGAAGGAAATTACATTGGTTGAGAATAACAAATATTTATATGGACATGAGTCTAAATGGTAATATTTAAAACCTATCGATGAAGTGGATAACATAGAATAAGTGGGTGATAATTCATTATCACCCTATAATTTTTTTGGATAATTTATATCATTCAAAAAACTAAAAGGGTAATAAATTAATTATTGATTTTAAGGGACTCATATTATAAAAATAGTTGAAATTGAGACCTCAAATAAATTATAGATCATATTATTTACACTACTATAATTAGATACACTATCAAAGAACTATATAATAATGGGTTTGAAAATATGGAATATATGAACTCTCGATAAGATTACCTAATATAAATAGTATTTATTATGCTAATTATTTTTGAGATGGATTTTTGTGTCCTGGTTTCTTATCGACGAATCTGGGAAGATATGGAAATATGGGATAACTCTAATTGATTTTCAAGGAATCATAATAATAAAAATATATCTTTGATCTACCAGAAATTAATTCTCATAAAAATGGAATCAATGTCCGTTACATTATCCTTGATCAAGGATTTTATGGATACATAAAAATATTTCAATATGTTAAATTCTATATTTAGAAAAACCTAGACAATAACATTGAAGGTATTTTTGGTGAATTTTTATTGGAATAAAAATCATACTAATTTTTTTGAGAGGAAGATTTATAGTACATAATATCATTATACATTTTATTGATTTTATAATTTCTTTATAATGAGACTTATGCATGTTGGTATTCCTTAACAATAATTGTGGGTTCTATTTTATTTTCCATTCCAGTATATATATAAGACTATGTGTTTGTACTACTATAAAGGATGTGGGTGTCTTGTTCTACTTTTTGATACCATATTACATTCTAAAAGTTGAATATAAGTATATTTAATTAATTCATATGATTTATTAGTAAAAAAGATACTAAATGATGTTTAATTTTGTTTATAGTACATTTATTTATTAATTAATTCCTTTTTTAATAGACTAAAATATATTTATTCAATATAAACTATGTATAATGATTGATTTGTATGTGTTTGGATATGAAATCCTTCCAAGAAAAATTTATATACATTGTACATGTTTCCATTTTATTTCTCATAGACCAAACATTAAATAATCTAGGTATAGGTATGTCAGATATAGAAAAGTGATGATGGATTTTAGTGCATACATTTTGGGAACTTTATAATAAGATGGTGACCATATTATAAAAAGACAATCTCTAATGAATTTTTATTTTTCATTTTTATGTTGTGTCTTTGAATTTATATCACAAAATTCATGTTAATTTTTATATGATTCATGAATATTTACATTTTCTACTTGTCACATTATACTGATGATTTATATTAATTTTTTTATAAATACTTTGTTCACCATGAATTTATATATAACAAGATAATGTTGTTATTATATCAGTTAATTAGGCACCCCCATTGTGTATATATTCTATTCCTTCAAATTAAAGTCCACCATATTATTCTCTATGAATGTATTATAGTTAAATTAGTCATTCTATATTTTTAAAATGGTATATTTATGATAGAAACAATATCATAAGATATAATATCACTTTTTAGTATTCCATAATAAATTTTTTTCCATCCCATAAGGATAAAGAAGGATGAAAAAGGTATTTGAGATATTCAGTTGAGTTAATATGTGATCTATATTAGTTCATTACACTTCTCCAATTATGTTGCGATGTTTGATAATATATAAATGGTATATGATATTTTGTGGGTATAGGATGTTATATCCTTATCAATGTAATTATTCCACCCTTTATATTAGGATGTTTTCATAGAATTCATAGATGTAATACCTAATTAGAGACAAAATTTTGGAATTAATTGATAACATCGTCCTTTATTATACTTTTTTTATAGTGTGTTTTTTAATTTCACCCAAAAATAGAGGTGGTGTTCATATAAGATTATAGGATAAACACTTCATAGGAAGATAATAAATATTTCAATTATTATAGGATGAATAAATTATAGTATAATAATAGGGATCATGTATTTTAGATGGTTTATACTTACTAAAAAAAACATATGTTTGTTGGAGATCAAATAATTTCAACATAGCTTGTTTATAATTTAAATGTGATTGTGTAGACTGGTGAGCTTGTATATATGTTTTTTCCTTCCATATAGATATTTCTAGTTGAAATTTTAGTCCATATATAAAAATTTATAAATATATTCTTGATGAATCTGTTATCATTGATTTGGGTGAGATAGATTTCGATAAGGATAAAACCTTTTTGCAGTTACCTAGAGGGATTTAGGAATTTATAGAGAAGGTTATATATGGATGTGACTTTCCTTTTATAATAATGTTATGTAAGAATATTGTTTTTATTTAATATAAATGTATTCAAGAGTCACATACCACTATTTAGTACAAATTACACTTTTTGAACGTTGGCTCTTATAATGATGTTCTCTTTTGATTTTTTATTGAGGTGATTAATTTTTTAAATCCTTCCATTTAATGTTGTGTTTAATAATTTTTAACAACTAGAATATTATTTTAGTGTTATTTCAAGTAGTAGTAATGTTTTTAGGTTTTTTCCTTCATCCTAGATTTTATTTTAATTCTTCAGGATGCGAGTCATTTGATTGGTATTTAACATGAAGGTATTGATTTTAAACTCCTGAATTAATTTAGGTATTGGAAATTTCTTCATATTACGGATGAAATGAAATATTTGTAGTTAGGTTTGGTATGAAATTTAATCAATAAGAGAAATTATTTAATAATTTCCCACATTAATCGATGAATTTTTCATGTGGTAGATAATTTTGGTATCAAATTTACTATAAACCGAACATTAGTTTTTTGGAAACTATGTCCTATTCATTTTATTGAGGTTTCTCTCATTTTAGAATAATGCATTTAATTATTTCCTAATTCTGCATGTGGTACAATTATTTTTGTGATAATTCATTATGATCAAAAAAATATTGTTACAGATTTAAGATATAAATTATAAAGGAGTAGTGATTGTTCCTTGTAATTTATATTTATGGAATGATGTATTTTTTATATTTAAGAATTTAAAAATAATGGTTGTTGTATTAATTACTAGAATTCATTAGGTTCAATATGAAATTAGAATTCCATAATAATTTTAGTTAATGGAGATATATTATTCCATAATTGGCCTTGATATCCTTAATTTATAAATATTTATGGTAATAAAATTTGATATGTGATTATATATATTTAGATATGATTTTAGGTTTTTTATTTGGAAGGAAAAAATTGTGCCATAATACAATATTTCTTAAAATTATATATTAAGGCCATAGTTTTTAATTAAATTGAGTAGTTACTCCAATCAAAATATATTATAACATTCCACTAAACATCTTATAAATCTACGAGTTTCAATTATTAACTATTATGTATCTATGGTTTTCTTCTTGTATGTGACTTAATCTTTACAAATAATGGTATTACTTATTAGATATTTTCCATTCTCTATTACATTGGTCTTTTTAAGGGGTTATGTTCCATTATTATGTTGTTAATATACTATAGGATTATTTAGAAATAAATTATTAATGAACAATGATAGAATTATTGAGCCTTGTTTTCTGATGGTGTGATAGGTTTGGCTTTGATTTTACATCGGTATTTTTTTTCTTTTTTTAATGTAAATGTTTTTTGATACGCTTAGTAAAATTATAAAAATATTGGTGAGATTTTCCTGACAATATAATTTTTTTGGATCTTAGTAGGAAAATGAAGTCAATTTCATAATAAATATGATATTGTGATTATTATTTCCCTTAATTGGTTTATTATGTGATGCAATTAATCAAGAATGTAGTGTGAAGTATGTGATGGATTAATATGATCATTTTAATTTTAGGGGATTGGAATAGCTTGAATAAAATTGTAACATAGATAGGTAGGCATGGGTAAAATATTTTATCCCACTTGGGATACAAAAATATAATTAAATAAAAAACAAATATTGAAATTTGGAGTATTAGATTTCTATTATATATTCTTAACAACATTCTGTATAAACTAAAATAAAGTATTTAGAAACAATAGATTTATATTACAAATGAATTTGAAGTTAAAAATAAAGGATATTAAAGAAGTTTTTTTTCATTTATCAAATTATATATAAAATACTTAAAAAATAAAGATAAAAATTTTAATTAATGTAAATAATATATAATTTTGATAATTGAGTTTTAATCTGGGTCGTAAAATTAATTAATCATAATTCTTACTTAATGTTGTCATTTGAAAATGAATTATTAATGATTAAGAATTTATATATATTTGAAAGATGTTAGGAAATTATATTTTGTATGAATTGGGTTTTTAGAAAGTTATATTGTTTGTGTGGGTAATGGTGGGAGTGATAATTGGGTTGTAGTGATGGTGCAATGAAAATATGTTAAGTGACTTATTATGATATGATATTGGCTATATGATGGGGTTATGTTCTATATTGTATAATTTTACTTTCTTATCTTTCATACACACCAATATAGGAGGGGGATGAATAAAAAATTCACATATGAGGTCTTGTGTGAGAGATGATCACCCAACACCTAGGATATAGATGGAATGGGTGGATGAGTACTCTCACTTTCAATCCATTCCATCATACAATAGTGTGGTTTTTTAACATTGGTTGTGGTTTTCATATATCATTTTTGTTTGAGGATGTAGTTTGACATCGACCATTGTGGTTGGGGTTTTGAGGTTTTGATATATGGTTGAAGTATGAGGTTCTGGTTTGTGGCCATGGTATGAGTCTATGGTTTGTTGAACTGGATGGAGATGGAAGTATTAAAACTATTTTCTTTAAGACATGATGGGCACTAGATTAACATGTAAAAGTCCTTTGGGTTGCACCTTAACTATGATTCCTAGTTTACTAATAGTGTGCTAATATTTTTAGAGTGAGCCTACGGTGAGATGAGTTAATAGGTGACCTAAGATAAAATAAGAGTATGTTTCATTATTTATTCACATACGTTATTGTATTCTTATTCCACATTGAACCAAGTGTTTTTACAGAGGAAAACACTATGAACACTTGTATTATTACCAATAATACAATATAATATCTCTCAAATATTTATATTTTTCTTTTTGTGAGTGTGATAAACCTTAATAAATCATAATCGAAGTGATTAGTTTATGTTTGAGGATTATGTTTGATTTAATATGAGATATTTTATACTATTGATATTATTGTATTTTCAATTTTTTATATATTATATGAAATTAAATGTATTTTGTTTATCTTTTATGGGAATTTTTATATTACAATCTATGTAAAATTAATGATTATTGGTGGACATTATTATATTTAGTGATTAATAATGGTACTTTATACATTTATCATGTAATAAATCATTATTTTTAGGCTAAAACCAAATTATTTTATATATGGACATAAATATTCACTTTTAGATTGACCAAAATACTAAGAGGTGTTCTAGTGGACACCAAAAATGACATCTTTATGTTCCATAAATATATGAATAGAAGGGTGGATGTTTAATTATTGGAGTTGATTTAAAACATCATTTATTTCCTAAAATAAAATCTACACATTAATATTTTTTTACTAACTCAACATATATCTTAACCAAACTTATATGTTGTAATAATAAATATAAATTCATGAGAAAATGATGTAAAGGTCTCAGTCTCAATGTGGGTACCTTCTCCCTTTTTATTCCAATTGTTATATTGAACAATTAATATACACTATATAATGTATTTGAATATAATTGAGATAAAATCTAAAAATCCCCTTTTATCTCTCAATATGAAGAAATATCAGTATCCACATGTTTTAATGTTATTACACCTAAGATTAGAAGGAAACATTTCACCATTCATTTCTTCATCAACGAAAAATGCTTACACCAAACCTTATAAACTAAATGAAATTATATTCTTTTCACAACACAAATTTCTAGAGCATACATTTATTAATTTTTTAGAACATTTAACTTATTTAAAAATAAAATTATTGACCTTCTTCTTTCACAAATAGTAGCTTCAAAATCCACCAATTCAGGATCTCTATATTTCACACACTCAAGAATATTATCATAGAGTTCCGAATGAATTATACATTTATATAAATGGTTCATCTATGATAAAATCATTCACGTAGATTTGAATATTCCTCCTTCATCTAGTCTTAGTAAAAATAATTCAACGCATAAAATAATATCATAACATGATTTTTTTGTCCTATATAAAACATTACATTGAATATATTTGAGTCTTTAAAAAATTAGGACATGAATGAAAATATTTAATCCATGAATTTTGAAAAATTAACATCAATATCAACATTATAAAATTGTACTTTTACAATACATTAAAATTGGGTATTTTCACTCAATTGTATTATATTGATCCTGTCTTTAATATTGATCCAAATTCATTTAATTTTTTTTTTCTAAATAGAAATTTAATTCCATATACTATTCCATTAACTTCAGATGACTCAAAATCAGATCAACATGAATTATACCTGAAATCACTATGGCCTTATGTTTTTCAATGCTCAACTGTATCGATTGAAAATTATATTATTATGAACATAAGATATAAAGTCAGATATAATCATGGTGTCCCAAAAACCATGATCATATTATGTTTAGGATATTTCAAGGAATCATTAGGTTAATTTTCCTTATTGTATATTCAATAATCATATCATTCTCACTGTATTTTTATGAAAATATTAAGTTTACAAATATGTATATAGAACACTTTTATGGTTTTTATTGGCTGTAAAGACCATATCTATCACAATTGTACAAGATTTTGAACATAGTATTATTCTAGAGGATGTATATTGATACTAAATTAGTTGAAAATCATAACATACCATACCCGATGTAAGGTTATATCACATAGTAGATCAAACAGTTGAGTTTTTTGTAGTGTAATCTCATTAAGAATAGTATTATATCTATATTATAACCCTAGATGTGATTTCAAAGTAAAAATATGATGTTGAATAAATTCATTATATTTAAATTTTATAATATCATTTCACTTATCTTATAATATACCGAGAGTGAGTGAGTACCAAATTCTAAATTTCATTAGGATGTCACTCCTAAATCAATTATAACATGACACAAGTAGACAATAATTCTAATGGAACAACAACATGAATGAAAACTATCTCATTCACTGCGTAGCCCCATCCCATGGTTATAATAAAAGAATCCATCACCATCAACAATAGATGTAGTTGAGTATTTGAATTAACTCATAGTGGAAAAACCTTGATCCTATAGTTGGACTATTTGTGGAACATAATTTTAATTCTCAGGTCATTTATACCCTTTGATGTGTTTATAATATTCAAACGTTCATTGTGAAAAATGTGTTTTCATCTTCCATAAATGCATAATACGATGGATAGAGAAATGAAATCATCCAATTACCAGATCATATATGATTACATTTATGGACTCAGATTAATATATTGTAAAAATCAATATTTACATTCAACAAAAAAATATTATTGGGAAAATGTTATACGTCAAATAAATTACCTCCAATAATTCCCAACCATTAGTTCTTTAATATACCATTCAGATTTGTTCTCCACACAAACACCAACAAATCTCAATCTAACTACACTCAACATTCTATCATACCACTTAATATATAATAAATATAATTTCGAAAGACACAATGATTTATTATGAATTGCTTTTTATATAATTACATTCCTCAGTAATATGAAAATACTTATCCATGATATTACTGTACTAATCTTCAATTAGCATCTAGATGATAAACATTCAAAAAATAAACCCCAAATTTTTATGTAAACACTAGTTCAATATTTATGAAACATAAAATAGATATTTGTGTAACTTTAATTCCCCCTTGAACGTAGAATCAAAATAATAGTCGTTCTTTCCAATTATATTTTTATGTAATTTAATGCGGATGAACATAATGGTCTGTCCTTATATCTAAATTTTTTTCCCTTATCATAACATTGGAGAATATATAATAAATTAGATCATTTTTTATATATATTAAAACATTAAATATACACTAAAAACATTATATTTATTTAATTATACATAATTTCAATGTGTCTAGATTTATATTGCTGCATCTGATTTTCAGAAACTTCAATTCAACATTGGTTATCATCAGTAATTTTCTATGAATTTTCAACAATCACACTCAAATACTCTAGATGAACTAACATCCACATAATTTGAGTAAAATCATGTGTGGAAAATACTATGTATCGAATATATATATTTGTACGAAACATTTATCCTTCATATGAAAACCCACCAAAATTTCTCCCAAAATGAATGTTTATCGTGATGATGATTTTCAGTCAATATATATTTTAGGACAGTCATCATCGGTAAAACCATGTAAGATCGTCTAATTACTCATTACAGATATCATTATAGTACATTATGTTACATTAAATTAAAATAGGAATTTTTTATCATCCACAAACATACAAAATGTCAGGTCGTGGTGCCGTTAGAATTTTTTTTCCAATCAGCTTCTAAAAGTAATTTTGAAAAACACTTTTATTTATTCATTTTTCTTAATTTTATACCAACAATAATGGACGTTAAAAAATAAATTTTTTCTTCCATACCATATATATTATAAAATTATTTAACATATTTTTTCTATAAAAGTAACATGTATCTTACAGAATAATGTTCTTGTGGTCCTAGAATTAAATTCAACTGTCTGAGCATTTGAATCTCAAAGATTATGTTCACAAATTTTATAAATTATATTTTATATTCTACATAATTATTGAAATAATATATCATTATCATAAATAGTTGGGATCAAGATACAAATTTTCATTTATTTGGTATATATATTTCTATATATAATTCTTTTTGATATAATCAAATTCTTAATAAAAGTTTCATGTTTAGAGTTCTAGGAATGATGAGCCATCTTCTACCCATTAAAAAATGTTAATTTTTTCAAACCATTTTTCCATTAATATTAATATTGAAATCTAGAAATTTTTTAATATGATATACTTTTTCAACATCACTATTAAAAATTAGGGGTATTATATCTATTATATAACATTTTTAAGATCGATCTATAGAAACAAAAAAACCTTTTAATTGTTTTAAACCTTTTATAAATGGTGATTGTATTTTCAATATAAAAATCCTTGAATATTTGAATATTTTTTATACAATAAACTAGTTTTATTCATGAAGGTGTTAAAATTTTTATTATGGTAAATTCCAAAAAACCAATTATTCTCAATAACATTCATTCCATTCGGTATAGGTATTAGATCACACATGTCCTATTTCTAAATATAATCTAACTCATCATTAATAACTTTTATCCACTACTTGTAATAAAATCAAATGAAATTAGTTTGAGGATGATACAATGAGACAATTTTACTTTCATTTTCATACCTAAAAAATCTATCTTGCCCAAACTAGAGATTCCTTCCATTTTAACCTCTATTTGTAATGTAAAAAAATGTTTTTTTATTTTTTTTATTTTTATCTTCATCACTAGAATGACTAGAGACACTCTATATATGGTAGGTATTATAGAAATGATCTTTTTCATACACTAAATTAAATTACAGAATGCAATAGTTTATAAATCCATCAACATCTTCTCCAACTGTTTCCATCAAGGAGTACATATTCAAAATAAATTTTACTCAAAAGGAATAATCCTAATTAATTTGATGTTTCTTCCCATATTTGTTGCGTATTATATTGGATGAATATATAATGTAGAAACATTATTCCAAGTTTTAATTAAACATGCCTAATTCCATATTTTTTATCTTAATTTTGTATGGAATCCCAAAAACCCTAAATGATTTCACTATAGATTTTTTATTATACAAAATTTCACAGGGATTAATTTTTTATTCCATTCACAAGAGACATATGTGTTGAGGATTCAAAATTTTACTTAATTATCTCCTTAATAATAACATCTAATTATATATTAATTAAACATGAAATATATCATATATATAAGAAATCTATTATTCATTTGCAAATATCATTTTTAGGAGTGTTGTGAGAAAAATAATGATTTTAATTCCATGATTCATCAATTTAGACTCAAGGGAGTTACATAACTACTTATTTCAAATTTCTATTCTTGTATTTTAAGTATATAAACTGATATCCTTCCCTAATTTCCTTATTTAAATTTAGAACATATCTCCGACATTAAATTTATTTTTTATAAACAATACAATGGTAATATGAGTGAAGACATCTTTGAAAGTGATTAAGTATATACCAATCTTCATAGATTTATGAATCATGGAAAACATATAAAATAATGTATGATATAAATTGGTCCAATGTATTGAATTTATACTCTCTTATGACTTCCACTTATTGTCATTCCTTTTTAGAATGTTTTAAAAATATCATTATCTTTCCACTTTAGTTATAGTAATTCTCTTATAACATTATCCTTTTAAATTATACTCATATAATTATAGACAAGATGGCCATATCTTCTATTACAAAACTAGTTTTCATCCATATAACTCAAATAAAAAGGGATAATAAGGCCATTAACATGGAATAAAATAGTACCGGTTCATTCCACCTTAATTATAGTTTACCAATATTTTCAGTATTGGATGAAAAATGAATCTTTACCAATATTACCATCTTTTTAATAATAAATCTATTGACTACAATTATTCAATTGATTATTATGTCCCTTTAGTCCATAGGATTGATTTGCAATGATTCTATTTTATCCACAAAATATCCATTTATTATCAATGAATTTTGATTCCTAATGGTTATTTAAACCCATTATTTTGCATAAACATTTTATATGATTTTAATATCACCTATCAGATGTGATAAAAATATGTTATCATATACCCACAATATACAATTTCAAGAACCATCTTGTAAAACTTCATCTAAAGGAAACTATTCCTCTATCTTCAATATATGAGTTTCATTTTCTTTTCCAAACCATGAAAGTTATCGAAGAATAGTATTCATGAAATCTCTTATACAATGAATCAATTGGCCACATATTCTATAAATAACTTCTGTTCAATCAAATAGGTTCTTCAATGAAGGTGTCTAACTTTGGATTTCACAATTAATGCATTTTCCCTCAAAATCAACATGTTTATTCCTTTTCAATTAGTTTTTCTCCATCTTAATTCATGCCTAATCACCATGAGTGAAATGTTTTTATGGTAGTTTAATAATTTGTGTATTGTGAACATAAAACTCATATAATATATGATAAAAAAATATTTTCAATAGTAATTAATATAATTTTTATTGAAATAATATTATTGAGATCCCTTATACATTTTAACATCCATTTTAAATTGTTGTGATGAGATATTTTTCTTGAGGATACAATTACCTTCCTCTAATTCACAATTTTTATAACATCCAATATTATTACAAACTTACACAAGATTAATTTTTTAGCATTAGTGGTTAGAAAAATAAAGTGTAATTTTATGTTTTTAAAGAACAAATTTTTCCTGAGTTATTGGACTTTTTTAGCATCTGTATTGATTAAGGATTTTTATCAAAATATATATTGATGTACTTATTCACATTTTTCAAACTATTTTTATACAAAAAAATACATGTTTTATTCATTCATGTATCCTTTTCTTAAGATTTTTTTTAATGAAGGCCTCATACACTTTTCCTTGTAACCTAACTTTCGACATGATTTTTTATTTTTCTCAATCTCGTCATATTATCTTTTTAGAAACTAATATTTTCCTCAACAGATACTTTTTTCCTTACCCTCTCAATAGAAAAACTATATTCATTGTTTTTATTGAAGTGAGTTTACAGTGATAGTTTTTTAAAAAATTTGACATTTTATTTCAAATTTTTAATGCCACCAATGTGTTTTTTAATTTGAAATTGGAACATTTTTTGAGTTTTAGTAGTTATTGGAGATTAACCATAAAATGGGATAATTTTGGATAATCAATTTTTTATTTACTTATCTGTTTTGGGAATAAGTTTTTCTTTTTGTCAATATTAATTGAATTTTTAAATTTTATAGGTTTTCATGGTTGTTTGGACAAATGTAATAATATAGGACATGTAGATAAGTCCAAATATTTGGGGAATAAAATGATCATTTAAGATGGTACTTGGAATTTATGACTCGATTTACATACCTTAAAATATGGGATGAAATTTTACACATTTCATTGAAAATATCTTCAACTCCATAGAAAAATTATCTAGCCACCACCAGGGAAAAATCAATTGGAAATCAAGGAATATGAATACGTGGAGTCCCCATGATAATAATAATGTTCATAGTAATTCAGTTTTATAGTTTAGTAAATGGGAAAAAAATAAGATAAATTTTTTTGGGTGCATTCACAATAGGAATGGGAATTAATTTCCTAAGCCAACTTTTCAAAATTCTTCTCTTTATTTGGAAATACAATTTTTAACATTATAAGGATACATTTGGTTCAAAAGAGAGCCACCATATTTGCTATAAATTTATAGTCACTCGTCATTTCAATAAATTGTGAATCACAATTTTCTATTTTAGTAGGAACATAATGTTTCATTTTATATTTATAATCTTATATATTTATAATAAATGTTAGTATTCTTCTTGATTTCATTATTTTTAATAATACTATCTTTTCTCTCTACCACTATTTTCCCTTATTAACTCTTCTAAAAATGGAGAACTATCGTTAGTGATTTTTCGAGGTAGGGGGAAGTGATTGGACTGATTTCATGTGAATTTTTGTTTTACTCTATTGGATTTTATGTTTTTAGGTGATAATTAAATTAATTTGGGTGATTATTTTCTATCTTTTCTAAATCACCCTAGTTTTTTTTTTCTTTCATCATTCAACATTCATCCTTTAGTTCACAATATATATCATGAAAACGACAGAGTATGTCCGGTGTAGTGATTTTCAATTAAGATATGTCACATATGAATTTCGGTAGAGTGTTTCCGCACATGAAGATATTTCAATGTGTTCTAAAAATAATTCAAAAAAATGGGTGTAGTGTGAAAATTATTTATCATGAAATTGAGTTGGGTATATAGAATATTTTTATAAACAATGATAGAAATAAATACATTATCTTATAAAAATATACCTTATTTTATTCCTTCATGATTGATTCTATTTGAGCATTACACTTTAAATTCATTAATCAATTTATATATAATATAATTATGAAAAAAACCACATTATATTAAAATTATATATCAAATTTATTAGTCAAAATATAATAGTGACAATAAAATAATCATTTGAGTGATTTACATCATCCAAATTGAACTAATGGTGAGAGCTATGTTAAATTCATATGTAATAAGAAATTATTGGTTAGTGATTTTAAATAAACCCTTGTCCTTAATTTTCCCATATTTCTATGTAGGTGAAACACTTTCACATACTGTTTTATATTAAAATAACATGGAAATGAAAAAAATTTAAAAACTAGAAAAATAGAATTGTTCATGATGTATTTAAACAAAAAATATTAGGGTTGAAAAAACAACTCTCTGGTTAAATAAAAATAAAAATAATTACAAATTAAATGTATAGTTTAATTGTAAGAAACTATTGAAAATTTGAGAAACATAAGGATGAAAATAGAAATATTTATGAATGCATCTAAGGATAAACATTTTGAAATACCTGTTCCTAAACATGAACTTATACAAAACTAGTGGTGAAATTGATTTCACAAATAATTGTTTTACATTATTTAAACTAAGGTGTTAGAGAAGTATATACTCAATTAATTAATATCATTAGCTCAAACTCATTCTAGGATAAAAATAGATCTCTAAAAAAATACGTTTAGGTTTATTTAGTTATGGTAGATGAAAATATTTTTGGAAGAATCATATAATATTATTTTAGAAGGAAATGTGATAAATGATCTTTAATTTTTTGATAATGATGAATCATCACCAAATTATCTTAAATTTCTCATGGATGTGGTAAAAATCCATGTGGTGGCAATTTATGAATATATAGTTATACTAACTATCTACTTTCATCCACTATAAGCCAAATCCATTAGTCATTAAGACATGAAATGTAAATTTATGTCAAGTCAATTAAGGGAGAAAATATTTTTCTTACCACTACCCATAATAATTCATTTGAAGATGAATTTAGTATTACCTCCAATTATTTTAAATTTTCAGAACCGTATAAAATAATGATTACCTTTGATGATGACGAATATATTGATGATGCACCTGATGAGGAACACATGATGCTCCTTGATTTGATTGAATAAATTTTAGAGGGTGATAGTTAATAATTACATTTTGATTCTCATTAATAAATAGGCATAAAATATTCTATAAACTATGCAGAATATTTATATAAAAATTCCTCTCATTTTAGATCACATTAAATGGAAATTCTAACTTTTTTCCCATTAAGTTTTTTTTTGTGTGCAATAGGTGAAACTGATAAGACTATAGATGACAAGGAATAGAAAACAAAGATAGTGTTAGCTATTTTTCGGACCTTTATCTTATCTAAACACGCCTACACACCTCAAATTCGTTAATTTTTCAATATTAGTGGTTGAAAAAAATTTCTTTTCTTTGGTGTTTCTCATCCTCAAAATACTGTTATATATGTTTGAAGAACAATTATGGGGGTTCTCATGAGAAAGATACCCTATCCACCTTATGATTATGTATAGTTCACTATAAATTCTCGGGTAGGTGAAGTAAAATGATAGCACATGATTGGAGGTCTAATCAGATAATTATCCCACATCCTTCTCCTATAACATTAATTTTATTCAATTTAATTTTATTTCTAATTTTATTTATCTCTTAGGTTTTATGTAAAATTATATAGTTTCTTAACGTATAGATATAAATTATGATTAAATTCATGTTGTGTATTTCCTTCTCATTATTTTTTCACCCCATAACATTTTTTCATAACATAAATAAGGGGTAGTTAAATTTAATTACTAGATGGGAGAGTCAACCTAATTAGTTTTTTTAGTGTGCTATTATTATGAAATAAAATTCTGAACATTTTTATTCATTTAATATTCATATCATTTTTCATGATTGAATTTATTTTCGTAGGGTTTTATTCTTTTTTAATGAAATAAATTGTAAGTAATTACCATTGTGGAAAACTTTTCATTGAATTTTTTGTCCAGGAATATAATTTTAGATATACATTATCATGAAACAGAGAATAAAATATTATTTATATATTATAAGCTATTCTAAATGCCTTTTATATATTCTTCTTATTACCACAATAATCATGATAGAATCATGGATTTTTGTATGAGAAACAAAACATGTGATTTTTATATTTTAATGATATTAGATTCAAAAAACATTTATGAGATGATTGAGAATTTTTTCATAGATTTATTTGAAATTATACATATATTTTCATTCATTCTTGTGAATATATTTGAATAAATTAATTTATTTCTAGTCTTATGACACATTACATGGTGATGTTTTCCTACCTAACTTTACAATTAATATTTTTTAATTAATATTTAATAATTCAGTTTCGGGAAAGGGAATTTTATGTGTTTTATTTGGGATTCTAGTCATTTTTGGGTGTTTTGAGGAATGTTCCAATATTTTTTTCTATACAATGGTCATGATATACCTTCACTCATTATGATTTTCTATATCAAAATGAAAAAATATGAATAAAAAAAATTAATTAAAATTTTATGGCCATTATTTTACATTGTTATTAATTTTATAAATGTTAAATCTCAAAAAACATTTTGACATTAATTTTCATTAATTAATTTTATTTTATATTCAATTCATCTACTATGAAAAAAGTTCAATAATATAAAGTAAAAATGTAGAATTCGGATGAAATACTTTGTTGCAATCATTTTATGAAATTTCTATCACATCAAAGGGTGGGTGGTGTAAATATTTTATTGAAATTTATATAGTTTATTAATATGTTTTAGTTAAATATTTTTATGATTATACATAAGAGTCTAATATTATCTTATTTTTATAATGGTTTAAATGTTTTTACCCACTAACCCTTAGCCACTAGATTCACCGTAAAGTGTTCTAATGATAGAAAATGTTTGTATGTATAATGTTGTGGGGACATGAAAATTTTCACACTATTATTGTGATAAATTTAATTTCCATGTAATCGCATACCTTCATATTTAAATTATCTTCACTGAAGAGTGATATAAAATTTTAGTACAAGGTAACTGTGAATGGACCATGAATGGGTTTTGAGGATGACTGAATTTTAGTGTAATAGATGAAAAAGATTGGTTACTTTTTTCATATATGATACATGATAGAAATTTATTTTATAAATTATGTTGGAAATTTTATTAATTTTTGATTTCAAAGTGGATTTTGATATAAATATTGGATTATTTCCAAAAGGTAAAATGTCTAAATCGTGAGGAATTGAAAGATCCAATATTTTCAACAATTTTATGTTTAATTTTATTTTTTTGAATTAAAAAAATATGTTATCATATTGAAAATAATTAAATATTTTTTTATTAAATAATTCAGATTAACATAAAAAATAACCACATTTTTCATTTCCATTACTATTTAATTACATGTGTATTTAGGAAATAAATTTTCGTGTATTGATCTATAGTGGAAAATTCTTTTTTTTTGTAGGATTATATACTCTTTTGGATTAATTTATTACGTATTTACCTAGACCATAATATAACTATTTGAGAACCAAATAGGGAATTCATTTTGGGCCTTGAAATATCTTCTTATATCTATAGATATTCTAGGAAGATCCATATCTACAAAATGGAAAACAATTGATCCAAAATATCATATAATGAAATAATAAAATTTTATTAATAAATTTTTATATACTGAATATGCAAGATTCATTATCCTTAATATTCATCAATTAATGGGAAATCATATTAGAGGAATATAAGTATTCTCATTTCAAAATAGAGTTTGATTAGTAATTTGGATATATCATTCACTAAAATGTGTAATGTACATGAAATTGTGTGGGTGAATGCACAATAAATTCTCTAAAAACATTTAAGAATAAAACATTTATAAATTCATACATTTAATTTACCATCAATGAAAATATATTAAGATGAAAATTTTAGAGTTAAAATGATCTACCACATGGAATATTAATATTCACCATTTTCGTCATTTCAAAAAGTAAAATATATTAGATGGAAATTTTAGTATTAATTATAACATCTTCTGATGTTGAAATATACTGCATTTATAGTAAATATTAGTTTTCTTATTCAACCATTTCTATTTCATTTTTTTATTTTTTATTTTTCTAATTTTTCATGTTCTTAAATATAATTTAAAATTAGATATAAACGTACATATTGTTTGAGGTTGGGAGTAATTATTTGATAGAGTTTCATGTGTATTCATCTTTCATATTATTTAATTATTATAATTTTATACATAGTTAAATTTATTAGGGTGAGTGATTTACCCATTTTCCTATTATATCATTTCCCCTAATCATTAATCAATAATCATACCCTTCACAATATAAATCATGAATTTGATTGATTATGGGTTTTGTACTGATTATTTTGAATAGATTTCCAAGGCAACACAAAGAAGTGTATTTCCCTACATGTAGAGATCTTGGTGTATTGTATTAATAATTCAAATTTGAGGGTGTATTATGATAGTTATTGATCACTAAAATTAATTGATAATCAAGAATATTTTAATGAACAATAAAATCAAGTACTATAATCTCTGAAGATTTACTTTAGTCATCGATAATTCTACCCTTATTATGTATGAATTTTATTCATTAATTTTTTTTGTATTTATAAATTATGTTCTTTTCAAAATCACCCCTCTAATATTAGTATAATATTATATACATATTAATTAAAAAAATATTATTAACAATAAAATTACCAGGTGTGTTAGTTTCCTCTTTAACACCAACCCTAAGGTGCACACTATGTTGCATTTTTAAATAATAATTATTTTTATTACAGTTTTTGGAAACAGACCTCTCATAAATAGTTTCATGTAATGTTATTAGAATGTGTCTCATGTCTGTTTCTCCACTACGCTATTCATTATTAATGTATGTATTATACCTTCTTAGAATATGACCAATGGAGGCTTTGAAATTCTATTGAACTTCTTCATCTGATGTACTACATTAAGTAGAGTAGTTCTCTTCTTATTTACACAAAATGATACTTATTATACTCCAAATATATTGTTTATTACTTAAGATGTATTTTTTATCTTATTTATAATTTTCACCCCACTTCATCCATGGAAATTTATTTTCCAAATCATCATTACCGTGTTTTCTAACATTAATAGTTGTAAATTTTATGGGAATTTATATTATTACCCAAAAAATAGTATTTTTGTGTGATTTTACCATTGAAATTAAAATAAAATTTATAGAATTACATTATATAAGAGATATATTCATTTTATACTCATCTTTATTGTCTTCTATATCTTTGGATTTGTAATATTTTTATTAATCTACTTATCATAAATTATGTTTCTCCATAACTTCAATTAACAAATCCTCATGGATGATATTTTTTAAGGATATAAATTTCCCATTCTAATACACAAAAATAATGTTTTAAATTTGATCATGATTTAAGTTATCACAATCTTAAATGTAGAGACTTTTATATTTAATCTATCCAAAACAATTCCAGTAAATATTTTAATGATGGTTGAATCTTATTGGATATCATTGAATCCTTTAATATTACTGAGTATATTATTTAATTTGTTAATTTATCATTAATATATTTTCCCAAATTTTTTAATATTTTTGATTTTATATCAATAGAACTGGATTCATACATCTTACTTTCAAATTTACATCGAAGATAATGTTAGACTTTCCTTATTCACTATACATGTATGGGGACCCATCATGTTTTTATAGAAATGTTTATGAAAAGACAAGACATTATCATTCCATACATTCATCAAACTTGTGATTCCTTTTCTCAAGAATAGTGATGGGAGAATAATTTACCCTAGATGGAAGTCCCATATTAGATTCATTGACAACCACTGTACCTTGTGAATGATGATATGATATCAACCTATTCATGAATAAATGTTAATTTCCCCTTAATAGTGTTAATATCTATACTGTTGAATGATTTTTATATTCTACATAACTAGAAACTAATTATCTCATATAGGGGATACAGTTTCCTTGAAAACAATTGATGACTCCTTGATTATGTGAACCACATTATAGGGTGAAAAATTAATGGTATTCTTTTACATTTTAATTTGATCCAAAAATTTACCCCCATAAAAACTTAATGATTTAATAATATCAAATAATATCTTATAATTACCTATATTCTCGAATAATAATAGATAATGCAAGACAATCAGGGTTTATAATGTTGGGTACCAATGTGGGTACCTATACATTGTTTTTATTGGTTTTTTTCCATAACCATGGATATAAAATATATAAAAAAAGTGAATAAAAAATATCAAATTCAAAACCTGTATTATGTATCGTAACCCTATAAAATAACTTTTCCCATAATTTACAAGGTTACCACTAACATAAATTTTAAATAATTATTTCACATATAGTTTCTTCATTAAAAAAATATATATTTTCTTGATCCTTTTTAACTCTCTAAAATTATATTCAAGTCATACATATAATTATAGGAATATAAAGGTATGAAAATTTAACTATAGGAACTATCATCTTCTGGTCACATCCACTCAAAAAATTTAATCATCAACTAGGCTTTCCTTGAGAATCTTATAGGTTATGATATTTAAAACTTATAATATCAAGAATATTATTATTGAGTTATAAATTAAATCATACATTATAAAAATAATTATGATCTAGAAAAATTAGTCTATGATATCTATACCTTATTCCTTCTTAATGTCTCAATCAGAATCCTCTAATAAGTTCATTAATATAATATCATACCATTCTAAAATCCTTCAAAAAAACATGGTGTAAACTATATTTGAGTCATCCAAAAATCGTTGCATCTATCATTTTATTTACGTCATGAATTATAATCTTTTGACATCTAGATCAACATCATCACAATGTTTATTTTCAAGTTAACTAACATTTCTGACAATCAATTTAATTTATTATAATAGAAAATCCATTAAACTTTTAAAAAAGTCATTGGATTCAATAAGGAATGATGTACTTTACATTCAGATTATGTTCAATTAACACTTGTCAACTTGAACTCTAAATAAATGAATAATACATACCAAAATCTATTAGATATACATTTATATGATCAACCACACAAACCAAATTTTATGTTTCAGTTACAAAATCATTAGCATGCAAGAATATCTCACATCTCAAATCACATAAGCTATAGACCTAGATTAAATCATTGTAATCAAAATATTTTATATTATATTGTTGAAGATATAATAAAGTACCATCAGTTTATTTTTATATGTAGTCATTCAGAAAATACCCTCATTCTAACCATATCTATATTATAACTTTTAGTTTTATATATACATAAAGACAATTCTATCATTTTCTTCATCTGGATAAACCCCCACCATCATTCAATCAACATGATTTAAAACAATATAATATAATAGAGAAAATATTATCCCACTAACTAAACATCT
This sequence comes from Viscum album, assembly GCA_963277665.1. Taxonomy (NCBI): domain Eukaryota; kingdom Viridiplantae; phylum Streptophyta; class Magnoliopsida; order Santalales; family Viscaceae; genus Viscum; species Viscum album. Next base: position 1,584,695,527 of record OY728155.1, read on the forward strand.
CAACACATCTTCATAGAAATAGTGTGATCTAATTTGACATGTAAGGTCACAAAAATATATCAATTGTGATATAAAATCCCATTTAATGGTATAATATCATCATGAAATCCCTACTAGTGATGTACAAGGAAGATGATGACATCACACTAGGTCATTCCATTTTCACCCATCATAAACATTTTGATGAAGTTATACAGTACCCAATTTGATGGAGTCCCACATTGAAGATTAAATTAATATAACTCCGCTTAATTTCTATAGTAGTGTCATACATGGATTTTTAACTCACAAGGAACTACCCTATTCAATGATCACTGAGTACTTCACATAGTAATTCCTCCCAGAACATATGTTGTAAAAACTAACCCATAGTGTAACTTTTATCTTCAATAATCATATATCTTGGCTACAGTCAACCTTGGATGTTATTTCATGATGGAAAATCCTAACACATTTAGCTAGGTTATGGAAATCAATTATTATTATACATTACATTCCACGATTAAAATCATTATGGAGACAAAATAATAAATGTGTTTTATTCATCTTGGAGTATATAATCTTGTAGAAATATAAAATTTAACATCTAGTCCCAATAATAGATCCAACAAGACTACATTTTCTAAACCCATATTAATAAAATATATAAATCGATTCTCAAGAGAAAATAAAAATCCCTCTTTAATAAATGTTTTTAAAAAACACAATAATTCTAATTATTGTAATCCATGGGTTCATAAAATCATAAATATCATCATGTTTCAGATGACCATTGAGTTATTACTAGGTTTTTAGTTCCATTGAGTATTTATCAGTAGCAGAGGCATGATGTTGCAATGTATTTTTTAAAAATACAAATCATGTGAATCAAACTGGTATGATTCTAGTTTGGTTTGGGTTTGATGAATTATCACATAAATCAAATTTTTTAATTATAAAATCAAGATCCATTAATGTATTTATGAGACTATTTATATAGGTGGTATTAAATCATCATGAAGTTATTAGGATGATTTTTTGGACCATAATAATAAATTTATTTAATAGATATTGAGGGTTTGTAACATTAATTTTGAATCAAGTTTATCTATACAATTTAATTCCATCCATATATGGATGGTAAATCTGAAAGAGATAATATAAATATTTGAAGATGTTCTATGGGTTTGTTTCCAAGAAAATGGATAATAATGGGAGGATTATTTTTCACTTGAATAGTTATATTAAATTAATAAATATAAATCTTATTAAAGAATGGTATAATTTTTCATTTTGATGTAGTGATAATTTTAATTTCTTGTTTTTCATTAATATTGGAGATAGGTTGATTATTGTAAAAATGACTATAAAAGATAAAAATGATCTTAAAAGTGATTGTGGATTATTTAAAGGATCTCGATAATCATTATTAATCATATACCAATTGGTGGAAGATATGATCGGAGTATAATTTTAGAAACCATGTTATTTTTATTGATTTATTAGTGTAATAAATACATAGTTCGTTAAGGATATATGAACTCTAGAAGGAATGTCAGAGCCTTTGAGGTGACTGATTGAGTGGATGAGGTTGAATATATATTGGAACATTCACCAAATTTAAAGTATGTTTAAAATTTATCCAATATATTATATCTTCTATAATATCATTATAGATACTCCCTAGTGATTTTATATACATGTCTTGATATAATGTATTATGGAATGTTTGTTGCGGGTCTAGTGGTAATTTATGATTTCCATAAGATGTTCATCTAAAAAATGGATATTCCTATGTTTTCTATTTTATAGAGGCTGGATATTTTTTGACTAATTAAAATTATAGTGATATTCACCTATAAATTATTAATATGTAGTTTTTTTTCAAAACATGTTCCTTGAAACAGTAATATATGTTATAAATTCATATTAGTGTAATATTTTATATAGTTTTTGAGTTAGAAATTCTATGGTTGAGAAATTTGAATATTAATATTTCCTTTTGGGAGGTATATAATATGGCGTTTAAAATTATGTTAGATTGATGATTTTGGATTTAAATAATTTGAGAGGTATATTTTTATATAGTTCAAATTTTTTCGACCAATATGTTTTATTTTAGTAATTTGAGAGCACTAGATAAAAATAATAATGTTAAAGAGTCCAATTCAATGATAATTTCAACATAAAATGAAAACACTATTATTTTTTATTTTAAAAATCTATATTTAATTATATAAATTATTGATTCCTAATATGTTTGGATTATAATAGTTGTAACGAGAAATGATTTTTATTAATACGTTTCATTAATTAAATATTGTTTGAGAATACTGTCTTTCTTGCAACTCTTAACTAAATAAACAATTTTATCATAATAAATTTATTAAATATTACCATTATAATAAAAAAATTGATAGAAATGAATATAAGTAAGAACTTTATAAAATTTAAAGAAAGGGTATAATAAATTAAAGATCATTTTATGTTTTTATATATTCTTTTTCTAAAAACAGGGTTCATGCATTATGGGTGCTAACATGAGAAATTAATTTTCTTCACCGTTAGAAATTATATTTTTTTGAAAATAATTTTTTATTTGTAATTACTATGGATAAATTATAAAAAATATTACATTTTATTTGTTTTTTTTTAAAATATTAATTAATAGGTTTAATCCTAATTTGAAGTATAATAGTAAAACTATTAATTATTTTAAAAAAAATTTCTCAATATTCTGTATTTTCATGAAATAAAATGATTTAATATATTCTTAAAAATTAATATAATATAATTTTGAAACAAATATATAAATATATTAAACTGTATTCCATTTTAAATCAATACTAAATAATATTTTGAATTATTATTATTGAAAAAACATTTCTCATACAGAAGTAGATATATATATATATATAGATATTAACTATTTTAATTTAAAAGTTAATTTTATAATATTTAGAAATTTAATTAAATTATATGATAGTTAATTTTATGTATCGAATATAAAAATTTGTTAAGAGGGGTTACTTTAAATTTTTTAATAAAATAACTTTCATTCTCTAAATACTATTGTCCAAGGTAAAAAACAAAATGGTATGTTGTAAAAGTATATCATTAAATGACATGAAACATATTTAAAAAATGTTTTATAATGATTTTTGGATTATTTATCGACTTTATAGCACCAAATTTTTTATTATTTCTCAATTTTTGATACATTAATATTTTAATAGATTAATTTCATTATTGAAAAAATTAATGAGTATTTACAAAAGATCAATTTTATTCACTTAAATAAGCGGACAACTTCCACCACATTTCTGCAAAATTTAAGAAGAATTATATCTAAAGAAACTACCACTATCACCTCTAACTCTCTCCCTAGTTACTAAAATAATTTTTCATACCTAAATACCATGATAATATACCATGATGTGTTACCTATAAGAGAACATCTGAAGGAATAATTACTTTTCACAATTGAGATCTATCTTTTAATTTTTTTTGTACCACATAAAAAATATAATATATATGAGATTATGAAAACATAATTGTTAAAATAATTAATGAATGTTATTATAATAATTTAATATATATTTCTTCCATCATCCCCACAATAATAGAACTTAAAATGTACCTTGGGATACGTGAAAACTACCTTATCCATAAGCAATATAGACAGTTTTTCGTAATCAACATATATGTACGGTTAAACGGGGAAATATAGTTAATAAATATAATATTATAAATATATCTATTATTTTAAAAATATAATCCAATCCATAACTCCTTTATATTCTATGTAAATGATCGTTCCACCTGTGAGTACATATAGACTACTATCTCTCTGAATGTATTGTATTTGATGTCTCACATTGCCTTGTCTTCATTGAATTTTTTAATATTATTCAACACGTTAATGATATCTAAAAAATATGATCATTATTTAGTAATAATGGTATTATTCCATACATACACATATATTATAACTTTTCCTTTTTCGGTTCAATCTAATAACCTAATTGAACAATGCAATACTTTTCAATCATGGATGAATATATAAACTAAAATAAATGTGTTATTATAAATTATTGATAAATCAGTGTTTAGTTTATTCTTATATAATGGAAACACAATAATAAAATTTATTATTATTATACCAACTATTTATAGTTAAAATTTATGAAACTAGATTGACACCATCATCATCGTCATTAATCAAAACCAAAATACTTCAAAAATGAGTCCAAAATATTATAAATCATTAATAAAACTTATTCAAGAACCTATAGTGATATTTTATGCTGATAATTGGGTAGAGAAAGAGGAATCAACAACATAATTATGAAAATAGTACTACACAAACAATATATTCTAATAACAACAAATGATTAAAATAAAATATATTTAACTTATAAATTTATTTTAAATGGTCATAAATGTTAAAAATAAGTAATTTCAATAAAAAAAATTCACATTCTATTAAAATTTATTATTATATTTTAAAGAGTTACATTGACATTACTAATATCTATAATTCTTTTAGTAGAAAGACGAATGAATATTTTACACTAAACTATTTTTTAGTATTTTTATGGTCTTTTTCAAAATAAAATTTCATATTATTTAAGAATTTAATTTATAAATTTAATTTAATTTATTTAATTAGTATTTCAAATTTTATTTTGGGTAATTCACCATGATTTTTCTTAAGATGTGGATTTGTCAGTTAATATTGATATTTTTTGTTTTTTTGAAAAACTGTCATTTCATTATGTGGAATCTTGCAATTTAAAGGAACCATTATATTTTATATATTAATTAAAATTAAAATAAAATAAATTTTATTATTAATAATATAATTAATTATATATGAGTAAAAATAATACAAGATATTTGAATAATAGAATTTTATTTCATAAGAACACATTTTTACTAAAAAAATGTTTCTCTTTGCATTTGGTTCACTTATATTAAATGTTATTACTAAAACATATATAAATTGAATCATGAAAAATGGATATTATATTTATAATAATGATAATTAAACGTATTAATAACTTCTATTTCCATTTTTGTCATTATAAATAATTACTAGCATAAAATTTAGTTACCATGGTAATGGGTAAATAGAGATAATTAAGTTAAAACATAGTGACAATGCAAAAAAAATAATATATTAATTATTATATGTTGGTGTAATTTAGACCCAGAAAAAAATATTTTAATACTTCTATAGTCATGGAGATACATTTCTATAATTAATATGTCATATTATTGTAACACATTGAATAATTAAAAGTGTGTCACTCCCCTTAGTTATAAAAGGGAACCTCATATCCTCACTTGTTCATACATATTGAGTACTCCATATTAAAAAATACTTGAACATGTATTTTTCCAAATGACTTAAAACTTCATTGAGTTTATATTCTCACCAAATTACCAATCCTAGAGGGAATAAGGTGTAATATAGAGGAGGTTTTAGAAGAATAGGTACTACTCATAACCAAGTGTTTCCATGTTTATTTCTTCTTCTACATTCTTAATATCATAATTAACCATGGTGATATAATAAAATATTTATCTTACTCATATTTAAAAGTTATTATGTTGTAGGTAAATCCCATTTTGAACTAATTTTTTATCATATGGTAAATGAAACATCGCCCAAGCATACCTATGGACTACTACATCCATGAACCGATGTGATTTCTTTTTTATCATCGACTCAAATGAAAAGATAAAATGATGGATGTAATGAAGATATATGACATTAATGAAATAATTATGAATTTCAGATAATAATATATGACTTATCCTCCCACCCTTCCTTTCTATGAAAAAGTATAATGTCACTCTTGGGTTTGTGTGGACTACTCACTCCACAAAACAATCTGATTCTTTTTTCATTAATACCTCACATAACTTGTCATACAGAAAGAAATAATGAATATATATCATATTTATAACCCAATAATTATTATTTAAGATAATAATAATAGATATTTTATTCTATTTCTACATTTTATAAAAATTAAAGAGTTATTCATACATATGTATGAACTACGGTATCCATGGAACGATGTGATTCATTTTTCATGACCATGATGCGTGAATCGTAAAAAATATATTTTTATTATATAAAAATTTATATCTTAATTTTTTAAATATTTTGAATATTATCGAAGAATAACTCTTTTGATCAACTTATTAGCGCCAATGTTACTTTGGGTTAAAAATGTAGGCGACCACAAATGGACTAATGTGAACTTTACCATTTCAGTAACCAAAACCAATACGCTAATAAATGAAATAAATTTAAAAAAAATAGAATAATGATAAAGGATTTTACACATATTAGTTTGTTAATAAATTAAATAAAAACATGATTTTATTATTTATGTGTTATAGATCATACAGGGCTTGACAAAACACACAATAATGGTATTTTTCATCTAAATTTATATTATTGAGAATCAATGCGTGTTCATAATCTGTCCGATTTTAGATGGTGTATATAAAAAATAATAAGGTATTTTTCATTAAGTTACTGAAATTAACTTTTTATAAAAATCATTATCATGTTACCTCACACAATTTTTTTTAATTTCATTATAGTTATAATATATTTTCATTAAATCATTGATTCAATGATTACATTTATAAATATTTTTCCCCTACATACATATTCATAAAAATTTATTTTTGGGAAGTTCATATTTTATTTTATTTTATTAGTAATTCTATTTTCATAAAAATTTTCAACATTATTTATAATATTTTAAAAACAATCCTTTTAATTTTTTTCACACAAAACTTTTTAATATATACAAACTGAAAAAATAAATTTTTTAATCAATGATCATGTGATAGAGTTTTCCACCGTAATATCCATTATTTATTATAAAGCTTACTATACATTTTTTATAAGAATACAATATTCACATTATTTGAGGAATATCTCTCTTAATATTTTTTTATTTTGAGGATATATTTTTCATCAATTTTTGACGAACAAGTTTTGTTTTTTTTGGACCAATTCAATGGAGTTTATGAAATATTTAATGATGAAAATGTGAAATATGAAATTTTCTAGGTCATGATAGGGTACTTGATAAATATATGTTATCATTAATGGCCATTTCACATCTAATCCTAATGGTTGATCCTGATATAACTCTCAAATTAATTGGGTAATGAACACTCTTCAATTTCATGAAATAAGGCGGATAATCTAGTTGGTTACTGCAATGTAATTAAATGGGACTAATTTATTTCTAACATTGTTTAAAAAAGAATGAATTTTGGTATTTAATATGATTATTCAAGATAATTATTTCATTATTCCAAATAGTTTTTTAAAAATCTTTTGATTTCATGAGGAAAGAATATGTTATAATATTTTAAGGGGGAATGGATTTTTTGATGGATTGTTTTCACAAGTTCTCTCATACCACAGGTTTCCATCAGGTTTTTCATAATAATAATCATTATTAAAGGCTTTATTCTTCCAGAGGATGATTTTCTCATGTGGGTATGCCTTATGTTTGTTCTTAATGTTTTATTTTGATAGGAAAAATGTTATTAAGGGTTTTCATACTTTTCACTTCAATATAAGGATTCCTTTATTTCTATGTCCCTAAATGATCATTTTTCCTCATCACGTATTTTAATATTATCTTTATAGGATTTAATTATGAGTATAATCTATATAAAGGTAAATAATTCCACTGTTTTGAGTAATCTAAAATGAAGGAAATGTGTCTTGAGTAAAAAAGTGTGTAAATGTAAGATCTTATTTTATGGGAAATGATTTTATTTATGGGAAAATATCCAAATTATTATATAATGTTTTATAAAGTTATCTAAAATGATAAACGAAAAAGGTGTCTAAAATAAAGGAAAGTGAAACCATTGTTACAAATAAATTTAATATGGTTTTATTATGTTATGGGGTGATATAGTAGTTATAAAATTAATGGTTTAGAGATCAAAAGAGTGTAAAGTGATAATAAAAATACACATTTATGATATTAAAATTTATAATAACAATATAATTATATATATTTTGATTATATCCATGTTTTCTACTCTATTATCTGTTTTTAGAATGGTTTTCTGTAGAGGATAAAAGGTAAATGTTATAACAATAAAAAACGGGCACAATGAAATTACAAATAAAAACCTATAATAATTATAAAAGAATAACTACAGGTAGTTTTAACTCAGTTGATGCATGATATTATTTGGTGAACCCATGAATGAGAAAAACCAAATTCTATATAGAGAAACCTATCTATAGTGGGGAATTTCATAAAACAAAAACCTCAATTATTATATTTTTTTAAATTTTAGTGAATACCGAGTGATGGATATAATAATTATAGAAGATAGTAGACATTTGGATGAATTGTTTATGTAACTGAAAAAGGAGTTTATAATGATCAAGTGTTTACATTTATATTCTGTAATGGTGAATTTCTTATTTATAGTGATTAATCTATGAAGTTTCATGGTAAGGTATTGATGTTATATGATTAGGTAACTACATATTCATATTTTAAATTACAAATCCCTGAGAAATTTTACCCGACACATGATCCTGATCATACATTGGTGGTTATTCATTTAGAAATATATATTTAACTTTTATATTGGGTAAAATGTAAAAAATATATTTTTACCATAAAATTTAAAAGTAATTATTCACTCAAAAAGTGTTGAACATGAGTTATAGAAGATGGTTGGAATTTATAAAGGATTGTGAATTCGAGATTCACAATCATCTAGGAAAAGAAAACCTGGTATCTGGTTCCTTGGGTCAAAAAGCAAATGTATCATTTAGCATGTTACATTTGGAACATGATCATTTTTAATGATTTGATATATGTTATATTAGAATTATGAATTCATGAAATATAACTTTTTTTGGTTTAGGAATTTCTATATTAATAATTTTTATATTTAATTCTGTATTCTTAGATGGAAGATCGTGATTTTTAAGAAAGAGTGTAATTATTTCATATGGGTGTGTTCACTAAACATAACATTGATAAAGAATGAGTTTTAGTATTTTGTAAGAGGTTGTTAATTTATATGGATTATCAACTGAAAATGGTATTATTTAATTAATCTCATTGATCAAAATTTTAAAATCATCTTGAATAAACTATTATGTGTAGAGATTTTTAAAAATATTTTTTCTGTAGCAGAATGAAAAAAGATATTTCTAATTTAACGATGACATATTTGAATTCTCAATAGGGTAAATCCAAAAGAAAAAAAATTAAGGGGCCACATTAGCTTTTTCCAATCACTGAATGGAAGTTGAGGAATATTTATATGGATGTTATGGTGGGATTATGAATGAAGTATCATGGTCATAATTAATTTTTAGTTATTTTTGATTGTTTGATTAATAGTATGAATTTTCAAAATATTTGAGATACTATTTAATTAGATCAACTTTTAGGACTATATATTAACAAGATAGTCATGATATATGGATTCTATCTATCTATTACATTTGATAATGATACCAAATTTACCTCAAATATTTATATAGTGGTTAATAAGTAATTGGGTACTAAAATAATTTTTTTTTATAAATTCTCATACTCAATTTGATGTGAAGTCAGATAATGAGATTCAAATATTGGATGATATGATTTGGTAGATGACATTATATAACAAGGGAAGTTGGGATCATAATCTCTATGATATGTTCTTACTATGGGTTCTGGAAAAAAATTATATCCTATGTTAAAATGAAGTATAATGTTCAACCTAGTTTGTATCCAATGAAAATTGCATAATAATAATGTTTTTCATGTTACATTTGAAGGAAAATTTGGGGTCATTGAAATTTATTGATTTTCTGAAAATAAGATAAACTAAGTAAAGGAATGGAATTTAATACGATTATTGAATAAAATTTAAAAAACATTATATTTTAAACTATTATATGACAATGGTGATCAGATCTGGGTCAATTCTCCAATTGTAATTACATAATAGTTCCATTTTTTCAAATTAATTTCTTCTATTTATATAAATGTAAGATTCTACAATCTCTTCATCTCACTACTTTGGTCATATGGTAATGGTAAGAATAAATATTAAAAATATATAATCATTGTTTACAATCATTGTAATGTGTGTTAGAGTTGTAGCGATTACCCCAAACTGACATAGAAAATTCATAGTCTGGTATTTCTTTTCTCAAAAAATTAAAATTATCAAATACCCCTCCCACATGTACTTGTGATCTCCAAGTACTTCACAACCTAGGGATGGTCTATTCCATCATATATAAACTAGTACAACGTAGCCAGATAAACTTATCATTAATACAATAAATAATAGCAATATAATATAAAATAAATTAGGATCCCATAAGATATCAATATCAACAATATGAATTTGAAACCAACATTGCAGAAGATATAAAATGATATTAAAAAATTTCATGCAAGAACTCGAACACTTCAAAATGAAAAACTCTCCTTACCCAAAAAAATTCTTACCCCTCCATGTGAAGTATATCCTTAAATAAGGTGGAATAAGTTTGTAATGACCCAATGATTTATCAATGGAAATTCCTTTCATTTAATTATGTCATATAAAAACATGAAATCACAACATAATGAACTACTAAGTACTATGTGACAATTAATCATAATATTGTCACTTTCATTAATTTAATTTTGAACCTATGATATACATGGCGGCGTTTAGCTTGATTTTTTGTGTCTCATGGACCAAACATAATTTTTGTCGAATAGTAACCTACCCTAATGAATAGTAATGTATCCTTATGAATAGTAACACGACCATTATGAATAGTAAACTGTCAAAAAGGATAGTAACCTCACCCATCAGATTATAAATAAAATTTATCCATCTTATAAGTGTCAATATAATATTATTGTTATTTTTATAATTCATAAATATTGACATAAAAATTTGTGGATAATTTAATAATTAAACAAGAAAGTGTATTTACATAAAATGTATTAATAAAGTATTGTTTTATGTCTTTTGGTTTTAATATAATTTTATAAGACCATATATATTATTTGAAAAAATTATAAAAAAAATTATAAATTTATATTTTATATTTTTCAAATAAATTATGATGTTAATTTTAAATTAATTTAATCATATTTAGAAAGTTATTTTTGAAAATTAGGGTTCATTTTTTGAATTGTACATGTTTGAAAATTTTTAGTGAAAAAATTTGGTATTGTTCTAAAATAATTGAATTTTTAGTGAATAGTTAAATACAAAACAACGCAAATAAAGCTAAATACATGATTTATAGGGGCATGGATGATACTCTGTTGATGTAAGCCGATTTTTTCTGAATTCATGTGCACTTATTATTATTTTAGGTAATTGAATCGTCACTATTTCTGGTTTTGAAGGAAAATAATAAACTAAGGAATTAAATATTATGAAAACCCTCCTCTCTTCCATTATAAATACCATGCCACTTTACCACTTATCTTCACTCCCATCAAACCTTGTTCCTTGACTAAATATTTCCTAAATACCACCCCAAGACCCCCCCCCCCCCACATCCAGCATCCATTAGTCTCTTCAAAAGTCCAAATTATCTCCCTTTAAGAGGCTTTGAAAAACATTGATTCAAGAAGTAAATTCCTCTTTTCAATTCTTTTACTTTCTTTTCTTGTTCATTTGTTTTATTTTCTATCCTTAGCTCTCCACATCCAATTGTTTTAAAACTCCAGTACCACTCATGTACTGAATTTTTTTTAGGTTAAAGAAATGTGTTATTATTGTCATTCCTTCAATGTTCTTTTATACTTGTAATATAGACACCATCTAAGATATGTTAATTTATCACAGTCAAGGACGATGGGTTTTCAATTTCTTATACCATATTCAATTATGGCCATGAATCTTTTTTGTTTGGTTGAACCATATTTTTATGTAATATATCTAAATTATGGTTCTATAATCTTTTTATAGACAAGATATTAAAATATAATGAAAAATGAGTTCCTAGTGATCAAAAAACCACCATTATTCCCAAAAGCTTATCACTAATGTTTTATATAATGATTCATCTTCAATTCATGTAAGAAAAATTAATTTAAATAAGTGTAAAAATTTTCATGTTCAATAATAAAATATATCTCTAATTCTAGAAAACCATACCCTTTTTACATGATTCTCTCTTCAGGAAAATTATTAAACTGATCGTATAAACCATGAAAACAAATAGACCCGAACAATGAAATTGAACCACTTAACCCATCATAAAAGGAATGAATGAACATAAAAAGGTAATTCTAAATATTTTAAAATAGAAGAGGTTATTTAATTATTAATTAATGAAACTAATTTTAATATTCATGTCATTAATATGAAGTGGAGAACACCATCAGATTTAAGGGAAGGGATCATCTCTTGTGGAATTTTGTTCAAGAATATCCTCTATGTTATGTACTTTTATGTGTAGTTAGTAATGATGGGGTATCATTTAGCACAACCTTATACATTCCTCTTTTTTTATAAGTGATTATAAACCCATTTATCTCTTATTAATCCCTCTTAAGTACACCCGATAACATGCCAATAATCTGTAAGGTATTCTAAGAGAACCACATTTGTTCCTTCAGGTTTCCTTAACTTCATTTTACCAAAATGATGTTATATTATCTTTTTTATGTGCATCATATAAATTATATATGTACTAACCAAATTAATTTATTAGGAACCTTTTATCATTTTACTTTTGGGATATATATGTTTTTATGTAATTACCTCCTCAATACTTCCTGATAAACAAAACTATTTTGAAGGGAACTTCCTCAATTCATACCAAATATCAAGAGAACTATCTCTTTTATTTTATGCCACCATTGACATTATAAAAGTAGTATTTTTATTATTAATAAAAATTTTCTTTACTTCTGGTTTTATAAAAAGGATTGTTCCCTTTTTTAATTTTAAAGGCTCTATAGTATTTTCCTTAAACTCGCAAAAAAATTGTTGTAATGAAAAAATTTCATAAATACTTTAAATAAATGTAGTCACTTATAATTGACATAATATACCAAGATAAAATCATATTTTTTACTTATGAATTTCCACATAGTTTTTTCTTTTCTTTCAGGGAAACTTTAATGATACACCCATTTTTATGTGTTATGACAGTATTATAGTACCCAAATCATTCCATGTGTAACCCTAATGTTTATATAAGATTGATTATATATGATTATTTATATGGAAAACATATTCATGAAAACAGGAAATGGGTGTGCCTAGATAGTGTGCCAATTTAATGGGTAATATTGAGTCTCAGGAGACATTATATGTGATGGTCTTGGCTGTTAGACTTTTCTTGTCCTACCATGTCAGACAGTCTTGGTGGTTAGGCTTGTCTTATGCTACCATGTGCTATAGTCTTGGAAGATAGCCTTGAATCATGAAAAAGTCATGTTTGATGTTACATCTACATTACCATGTCTCTATGTTTACATGTTTACATAATTCAAGGTTTATATGTTATGATTCCATATGTTACATGCCTTTTTATATAATTATGTCATGCCTTATACCCCATGTGAAAATGTGTTGTTCTTATTGTTATTCCCTTACTATGATATTTATCTAATCCCATTGATCATGTGTTCCCCAGGGTACTATATGTAGATGTTTGAGCACAATGGATGTTCAGATCTCAATTTGAATATTAAAAAAAGAAATGTTTTATTTAGTTCCATATTATAAATTTTATGTACCTAGTCTTCCAAGACACTAGAAATTGCGATCCTTTTCTAGTACTCTGATGTAAAATTATTCTTAAATTCATGTAATGTTATAGTTAAAAATCCAGGGTTTCTATAGTTGGTATCATAGGATGTTCTTGTTATTTTTTAGAAATTAGGAATAGAGAACATTAGTAAGAACCTAAAAGATAAAAATAATTATAAGAAAACATCTAAAATTTTGGTAAATATACAGTGTGAGGTTTATCAGGAAAAAACATCCATGTCTGGATACAAATAGGTAGAGGTGTCTCGGGCACAGATGTATCTATGGGTAAAACTCGAAAACACCGCTTTGATCTAGACTCGAACGTGAATATGTGAATGACATTGAGCCTTGAAGCACTCTTGGTTTGACACTCTCAAGGGATATTCATTGGAAAATTTGTGATCTTAGTATAAACCATTATAAATGAAATGAAAAAAATACCAAATAATTTAATTTAAAAAATAGATCAAGGATAACATATTTTGAAACATAGGGAATCAAAAGATATGTTATAATTATCTTTTACAAGATTATCCTCCTATGTTCAAAGTTTCCTTTTTTATTCTCAATAAATAACTATTCAAACCCTTTAATTGTTTTCCCTTTTTTAGTTAATGGCGGGAAATACAAGAACACATGCCAAAAATCAATGTGATCGGTAATGTGAATATTTCCCTGATTATATGCCTTTTATAATGGGAATAAGTGCCCAAAAAATCATGATAATACTTTCTCATCTAGCTCAAGTTTTTAATAATATCATCTACAAGGAAAGAGAATGTTGTCATAGAATCATTGAATAGGAGAATGCCTCCAATTATTAGTGGATCTTCTGATCCCCTCCTCAAAGAATAGGGAATTAACTCCATTGAAAAGATATTCTCAATCCTCTATTACTCAAAAGAAGAGAAAGTCATATTGGAGGTCTATCATTTTGATGGGGAAGATTATCTATTGTGGAAACTAATAGAGAATATTATGTCCTTAGTGGAAATAGAATCCATGGAATTAGAGGAATTCAAGAAAAATGTTTTTCAATAAATATTTTACCAGAACCCTCCATCTCATTATGGAAAGATATTTCCTCAAAATCAAGTAGAAGGAAGATGAGTCCATTGGGGAGTATGAAGAAAACTTCACAAAGCATGAATGTTACCCCTCTAGATTTGTATTTTACACTGAAATCATGTTGGATCTCTTCTTTAAACGAATAAATCCATGTCTACAAAAGGAATTTCTGAATTTAGACTTTGACAGTTCTAAAGAGATTTTCTATTATGCCTTCAAGGATGAAACTGATTTTGGAGACTCTTAATGGTATCGTGGGCCTGGTGATAAGAAGACAAAATGGAATCTAATGTGGGTGGTCTTTAAAATAATGTCAATAATGGAAAAAATCTTGATCATCCCAGGTGTAAAAATGTTTGGGAGGAAGCCTCTTGGGAACTATCTAAAAGGATCCAGAAATTGCTTTAAATGTGGAATGTTGGGACATCTATCTAAAAACTGTTAACAGTATATGAAGAATCATTCTAATGTGAAATAAGAAATGATGTTTCTGATCAACACATTTCTTGTAGTGTAGTGTTTCAAATACAAGGATCGTGTGTAGAATGCGATCAATTTTCCTAAGACAATGGTTAACAGAGGCAATGAAAAACATACTCCAAGGCAACAAGAATGGTATCATGTTATCACTACTGCTGAGGTGGATCTTCATGATGATGTGGTGATAGGTATTCTAGTTATTCAATCAAGAATAGAGAACGTACTATTTGATTATGGTTCTACACAATCTTTCATATTTTACATGTTTAGTAATACAATTCAAACATGACCTTAGTATTTGGAGAATAAGATATCTTTGAGAATAGATAATGGGGAAATTATTTCATCCATGGGTTATAACTCCATCCTAGATAATGTTTGTGGAATGAACCTCACAGAAAATTTCATCATACATCCTTTAGTGTAGTACAATGTAATATTTGGAATGTATTAACGATCATTATAAAAATCCAACATCAATTTTTGGGAATGGTAGATCACACTTCACATCTAGACGCATCCTTTAATTTATTACACGAGTATGGAGGGTGATGAATCACCTTTAAAATTATTTTCTCAACTGTGGATATTAATTCCTTATGATAAATCATGTCTTTCTCAAATGATTAAGACAAAGGAGTGAATTTTTATTGAAGACATACCCATCATGAGGGATTACATTGATGTACTCCCTCAAGATTTTCTTGGTCTACCACCTGATCAAGATATTGAGTTATCAATTGAACATATTCCTATATCTCTGCCTATATCATAGACACCATATATAATAGCCACCGTGGAGCCAGAGAAGATAAAGAATTGTTTATAGGAGTATCTGGAGAAGGGTTTTATATGCCTATGTGATTCACCATGGGTTGAAACAGTCATCTTCCTCGAGATGAAGGATTGGTCAATGTGGCTATGCATTTATTATCATGATCTAAATAAAACCACAATGATTAAGAGGTATCCCCCTCCAAGGATAGATGACTTATTTGATCATCTTCGTGAGACCATTTATTTCTCTAAGTTGGACTTTCTGTCAGGATATCACCAATTACATGTGAGGAAGGAAGTTATTCCCCTGACTGCATTTCGAATGAGGTATGGAAAATATGAATTCATTGTCATTCCCTTTAGACTCTTTAATAATCCTATAATTTTTATGGATTTAATGAATAGAGTATTTCAGAGATTACATCGACAAGTTTCTTGTAGTCTTTATTGGTGATATTGTGATATTCTCCCAGATCATGTAGGGAGATTGTAGTACCCATAGTTTTTGGTATGTAGCCCTTTCTTAATGATTTATTGTTTATAAATTTTAGGGTGACGTATGGGAGAGTTAGGATAACTCAGATTGACGTTTTGTGGAAAAAAGGGAATCCACACATGCGGCGCACAATTTGTCTAAACAGTGTGGCCAAACCGTGCGGAGTTGGTATTGGAGGTAGTAGCTTCTGCATGGGCAGCACACAGTTTGTCTAACAGTGTGGCCAAATCATGTGTGAAGGGTGGTAGAAGTAGTAGCTAACACACGATTTGCGCACGGTTTGTCAAACCGTGCGAACTAACCGTGCAACCAATTAAACAAGATCCTATAAAAGTGGTTCTCACATGTTTTTGCCTCTAAGTGGATCATTTTTCCTCCTAAGCACCCCAAATTGGGATTTTGGATATCCATTGGTCAAAGAGGGTTCTCTCATCATTCCCGAGGTGATCCGAAGGCTTCTCTTGATGATTCGAAGCCGGATTCTTGAGGTATGTGATCATTCTTGTTTGATTTCATAGATATACTTAGATCTACTTCTCCTCTTCTCTCGGTTTCTTAGATATATGACCATTATGGGTAGATCTATGTTTTTGTATTCAAAATATGATGAGTTTTGGACTTGGTTGTGTTCAGAGAAGTGATCTAAGGAGGATCCTTGGTGAATCGCCCCGTTTTTCTTGTGCGTTCTCTGTTTGTTAGGGTTTTCGTCAAAACCTTGGAGGTAGGTGGCTTCACGTTCAACTCCTCTTGTTCGAATTGATTGTCTTGGTTTTAAATTGGTTTATTTGAATGAAATTGATTGTGCAAATCATGGAAAAAATCTTCTTTAGTGATGATTTATGGTTTTGATGAAATTGTGAAATCTTGGTGAATTGTTGTGAAAAGTGATTTGGCTTCTTGAATTTAAAATGTTGATTTTTAATTATGGATTTTTTGGAATGGTAAATGGATTGAGGAAAGATGGGTTTTCAATAAAATTGTTGTTTTATTGAAATGGTATGGTACTGAAATGGCTTGATGAAATTGGTTCATTCTGTGGTATTCAATAAATTTACGGTTTTCTTGAAATGGTTTGAATTGGTTGAACACACTTGGTTTTGATGGAAATGGTTTTCAATAAAATGGTGTTTTATTGAAAGGATGGTTTTGGCATGAATGTTGTGAATGTGTACGGTGTGTTCATGTTTCATATACAAGGTTTGGTTGAAATATCACCTGGGGCTCGGTGCCAAATGTTTAATAGAACATGGGACATTTAAGTAGGAGGCTTGGTTGAAATATGACCATGTGCTCGGTGCCAAAGGTGTAATGGAACATGGGAAACAATTACCTTGTGACGACATGGTAGATCGACGAGAAACCGCTCATGAGTATGGAACTGTCATAACGAAGCATGCATGGTTGGTAGCATGGGTTGGGAAATGGTTGGGTATGCCAAAGAAGAATGTTTGTGAAATGGTTCTAAAGCTTATTTGGTTATTTTTCTGGAAAAAATAACTTGCTGGAAAAATTTGTTTAAATTACTTTTGGAAAGCCTTTGGTTATGAATGGTTTTGGAAACTTGTTTATATTTAGTTACAAACTGATTTTGAGAAAATGTTTTATATAAACTGTTTTTATATAGATGTGGCTAACTCTTATATCCTAGTGGCATGAGTAGGGAAGTCATTGGGGGAAAACCTACTGAGTTTTATAATCATCCTTGCTTTGGCACGCTGGTGCTTTAGAAGATTTCGTGTTCTGAGACACAGGTAAAGGAAAAGCATCTTATTTCTATTGGCTCGTGGTGATCTTGGGAGATGTTGTGGATCTTGGAACTTGTGGAGCATGGAGTTGTAGTGTCTTTTGAGAGTCTTGTGTAGTTGGGTCTTCCGTTGTTGTGTTCTTTGATGTGGTTTGATATAAATGAAGTTATTTGTTGGTCTTTCATTTGTTCATGCATCATATAGTGAATGTCTGGTTATGGTTGGTTTATGGGTTATTTCTAAAAGGTTAAATCGTCCCCCAACTTGTATTTGAAACCCTTAGGCATTTATTTCCAACCTTTGGCATCTTAGGGATGTCACTTAAGGCCTACAAATGACTCATTGTACTCTCAAGCCAATGTGAATTGACAGGTCATTACAAAGTGTATCAGCTTTTTCGGTCCTTGCCTAACAGGTGGTCATCTTTGTTCTTAGTCTTGGAGTTGAAATTCCTTCTTGTCTATTCCTTGGGTATAAATCGAAGATAAGTGTAGGAATGTCGGAACATGAAATTTATAGCATAAAAGGAGGTAGCCAATCCGTTTATGCTGAACTTTAAGTTACCAGGGTGTTGGGTATATAAGTGATTTGGATACACTTCTAGAATGTTGGAAATATCATTGTTGTGGGTTTAACCAATGTGAGGAGGATGACATGAATTGTAGAGGAATGAATTCCCACTAGGATTTCATATTTCATCGTGAGAAATGAGTAAGTATTTTGTGCATGGTTATAATTTTTGAAAAATGCAGAAATTGTTTTAAAGTGAAAGACATTGAAAATAGGGTATTTGGTGTATTTTGAAAATGGGTTGATTTTCAAAAAGTATGTTGAATGTTTTCAAAAATCACTGAACAAGGAAAAATATTGTTTTTGGAAAAACAATGTTATGATAGATGATGTGATAGAATTTGAATGTAAAGCCATCAATTTCTAGACAGTGAGATTGACCGAGTTTGTTGTTGGTTTAGAAGATGGCACCCAGTAGGCGTCATCAAAACCAACCCGAAGAAGCTGCAGAAAATGTGGTTGCACTAGAACCACATGTGAACCAAGAGATGGTTCAGAGCATTGTCTAGGATTTTCATGCTGTGGATACGGGGAACTGGAGGAATGATCCAAGGCATGTGGATCATACCATCCCGTTCATGAATCAAAATCCAACGAGCTTTTGGGGTGATGCTGAACCCGAAAAGGCGGAGGTATGGCTAAGTAGGATGAATCATATCTTTGATTTCATCAACACACCACCAGATCTCAAGGTCTAGTTTGTGAAATATATGCTCGAGGATCTTTCACGTCAATGGTGGGATTTAGAAGGTCATGATAAATTGGATGAAGGCCTTACCTGGGAGGATTTTGATGAATTGTTCAACAAACAATTCTATCCTCACACGTTCAAGATCAAGAAAATGACGGAATTCTTCAGCCTGAAACAAGAGAGTCTATATGTCATATAGTATGCGGATAAATTCATGAATTTAGTCTATTTTGCAGTGGAGTTTGTGGCAAGTGCATGTTGAAGGAACACTTCTTCGAATCGGGGCTAAAGTAGGATATTCGATCGAAGAATGTGGTGATTTTTTTTACAGATTATACATAGATGGTGAACAAAGAGAATGATACTGAGCGTGATATCTCAGGATCGATTAGAAGATTCATGATAATACCTATGGGAAACGGTGGGAACTCAACTGTTGGGAACAAGAGAAAAAGAGACACCTATTTCTAGGGTGCGAGTGCAAATCAGAACTAGATGAATGGATCAGTTTACCTCCCCCCACGACCCCAGAGCAAAGCAGGTTGTTTTCAATGTTGTTCGACTGACCACATAAAGTGATAGTGCACGGAAAAACCTATATCATGTCACAATTGCAACAATATGGGGCATCTTCAGTGCTATTGTCGCAGTGCTCCTAGGTCAGGTGCTCGGGACACTTCTCAGGCGTCGCAAGCTTCATATGCTTCGATAGGGAGAGGAAAACATAGTCAATCTCGTTAGCATAACAGAGGTAGCCATGGTGATTCTTAAAATACCATGAATCCTCAACCAGGGCAATCTCAGCAAGGCAGCAAGGAGAATAGTGCAGCGACGAAGCGATTGTATGGAGCTGAGCAGAAAATGGTTGATGATCAGGCTGGACCATCTATAGTGAGAGGTACAATTCTTTTTAATTATACCCTTGTTCAAGTGTTGTTTTATACTGGTGCATCACATTCTTTCATTGCTTCTCATGCTTTTGATCTGCTATGTTTAAAACTAGAAATGATTCCTTCTATTTTGAAACTAAAAACTCCTCTTTGTGAAAGAGAACGTGAAGACATTATGTGTAGAGCATGTACTATAACTGTTGAATGTGCTAAGTAAAAAATGGGACTTCTTGATGTTAGACATGGATGTCTATGACGTAATCCTGGGTATGGATTGGCTGACAATGTTTAAGTCTCACATTAACTGTTATAGGAGAATGGTTAGTTTCACGACTGAGGACGAAATTAACAATCTATTCAGATGAGAGAGTATGTTAAATAAAGGTGCAAAGATCTTGTTGGCACCAATGGTGGGAATGATCTCTTACAATTTGGCAGCATTGAATTTGGCATTAATGGAAGAGATTGAGGAAAATAGGTTTCTAGCTATTGTGGATCAATTTCCATATGTCTTTCCTAATAAATTCTCAAGGTTACCACCTCTAAGGGAAGTTGAGTTTACGATTATTCTCTTTCCGGAAACCAATACTATTTCCCTTTCATCTTATAGGATGGATCCAATAAAGTTATGGGAATTGAAGGTGCAGTTAGAGGAGCTGGAAATCAAGGGTTCCATTCAACCAAGTACTTCTCCATGATCATCACTAGTGTTGTTTGTAAAAAAGGCAGATGGAACTCTTCGGCTATGTGTTGATTATCGTAAACCTAACTATGCTAAGATAAAGAATAGATATCCACTTGCACACATTGATCATCTGTTCAATCAATTAAGTGGAGCTTAGTGCTTCTCCAAGATTTACTTGTGATCAGGATATCACCAATTGCATGTTTGGAAGGATGATATTCCAAATATAGTATTCAAAAGAAGACATGGCCACTACAAATATGTAGTAATGCCTTTTGGTCTAAAAAATGCACAAGCGGTCTTCATTGGTTTGATGAATCAGATATTTTAGTGATATCTAGATTCATTAGTTGTGGTGTTCATCAATGATATCTTGGTGTATTCAAAGACAAGGGCTGATCATGAGGAGAATCTGGAAACAATGTTACAAATCTTAAGAGATCATCAGTTGTATAACAAATTATCAATGTCTGATTTTTGGATACAGGATGTACGTTTCCATGGCCATTTCATTTCCAAGAAAGTAATTTTAGTTGATCCTGAAAAGATATAAGCAGTTATATCATGGAAACCACCGAATAATAAATTCATGATAGGCAGTTTTCTTGGTCTAACTAGTTACTATCGACGCTTTGTGTGTGATTTCTCATGATTAGTGTCACCAATGACAGCTCTCACAATGTATAATTCTCCATTCCTATGGACAGAAGAATGTCAGATGTCTTTCCAGTAACTGAAGGTTTTCCTTACATCAACACCTATCTTAATATTGCCTGAATCAGGACAGGGATATGTGGTGTATTTTAATGCTTCAGGAATAGTGTTGGGTTGTGTTCTCAGGAAAGGAGACCATGTGGTTGAATATGGCTCAAGGCAGTTGAGGGTGCATGAGAAAAATTACCCAACACATGATTTGGAGTAGGCTACAGTCGTCCATGCTTTGAAAACATGGAGAAATTATCTCTTTAGGGAGAAATTTATTATGTTTACGGATCATAAAATCTTGAAACACATTTTCTCATAGTGAGATTTGAATCTGAGGCAAAGGATGGGGATGGAGTATCTCCAAATGTTTGACTTTTACATGATGTATACACCAAGAAGAGGAAATTATGTGGCAGATGCATTGAGTATAAAGTCATACGCTCAGTTAGCGAAAGTAGCTTTAGATGAATGGAAGTTGATGTCGGTCTTAGCCGATATGCATGTGGAATGTGAAGACCGAGGTGATGTTTCTGTTTTCTTTTTAGCTACACTTGATCAAGATTTATTAAATATGGTCAAAGAAGCACAAACATCTGAAGCATAATGTCTCATTGTAAGTTCAAAACTCAATGGTGGAGAGACCATTGATGGCTGGAAACTTGATGGGGGTTCAGTTTTGTGTTTTAGAGATTGGATGGATGTACCTATGGTTTTTCGAGAACAAATCCATCATGCTTATCACCATTCAAGATGGGAAGTACATCTAGGTACATAGAAGATGTATAAGGCATTGAAGGTAGAGTTTTGGTAGAGCGGCATGAAAAGGAAAGTGGTAGAGTTTGTCTCGTGGTGCTTAACTTGTCATTAGTTTAAAGAATAGAATCATAGACCAGATGGTATGTTACAATCTTTACCTATCCCACTGTGTAAATGAGATCAGATAGCAATGGATTTTGTTACAGGTCTTCCATGAATGATCCGGAAACACGATGCCATTTGGGTGATAGTGGATCGTCTGACCAAGTTGGCCCATTTCATCCATATTCGTGAAACTCATGCAGTGGAAGATATTTCTGAAATATATATCCGAGAAGTGGTAAAGTGGCATGGTGTACTAGTGTCTATAGTCTCATATAGATATCCATGGTTTACATCTCGTTTTTGGAAATCATTACAGCAAGCCCTTGGAACTTAGTTGACTATGAGCACGGCATATCATCCTCAGATGGATGGGAAATCCGAGCAGATGATACAAACGTTGGAAGATATGTTGCGGGCTTGTGTAATGGATTTTTGTGGCTCATCAGAGGAGAATCTAACCTTAGTGTAGTTCACATAAAATAAAATATATCATGCCTCGATACGCATGGCTCCATTTGAAGCATTGTATGGGCGTCCATGTCGTTCTCCACTATACTGGGTGGAAACTAGTGGAAATTCATTAGTTGGGTTGTGGCTTGTCCAAGAAACAATGGAGAAGATTCATTTGATTAGAAAGAGGATAGAGACGGCTTACAGTCATCATAAATCTTATGCAGATCACGGTTGAAGACCGTTGTCGTTCGTTGTGGGGGATCATGTCTTCTTGAGGATCTCTCCAAGACTTGGACATCATTATTTCGGGAAGTAGGGAAAGTTATATCCTTGATACATTGGCCATTTTGAGATACAGGAATGGGTTGGAGAGGTGGAATATCGGTTGCCATTAAAACCATGATTCAGTTTGGTGCATAATGTGTTCCATGTATCTTAGTTGAAAAAGTATCAGCCTAATACTGACCATGTGATCAGATGGGATCACGTTGACCAAGATCCAGATGCTTCATTGAAACATATCCTAGTAAGGATTTTGGATATGAAATAGAAGTGTCTTCTGTGGAAAAAGCATCATTCTAGTGTGGGTTTTATGTCAGCATGGTCAGATTCATGAAAAGACTTTGGAACGCGAGAAAGAGATGAAACAGCAGTGGCCAAAACTCTTTCATGAAAGCGATGGTTTTCTACATTACAGGGACGGAAAGGCCAATGGTGGGAGAATGTAGTACCCCTAGTTTTGTTATGTATCCTTTTATTGATTTACTTATTGGTTATAAAGTTAAGGGTGATGTATGGGAGAGTCGGGAGAACTTGGATTGATGTTTTGAGGTAAAAAGGGAAGCCGCACGGGCGGCGCACGATTTTCTAAACCGTGCGGCCAAACCGTGTGGAGTTGGAATTGGAGGCAGTAGCTTCCTCATGGGTGATGCACGGTTTGTCTAACCGTGTAGCCAAATCATGCGTGAAGGCTGGTAGAGGTAGTAGCTAACGTACAATTATCACATGGTTTGTCAAACCGTGTGAACTAATCGTGCGACCACTTAAACGAGATCCTATAAAAGTGGATCTCATGCGTTTTTACCTCTAAGTGGCTCATTTTTCCTCCTAAGAGGCCCTAACTTGGGATTTTGGTTCTCCTAAGGTCAAAAGGGTTCTCCCATTATTCCATAGGCAATATGAAGGCTTCTCTTGAGGATTTGAATCCGGATTCTCGAGGTATGTGATTGTTCGTGTTTGGTATCTTAGAACTACTTAGATCTTCTTCTCCTCCTCTCTTGGTTTCATAGATCTATGCCTGTTATGGGTAGATCTAAGTGTGTGGATGCGAAATATGATGAGTTTTGGTCTTGGTTGTGTTAAGAGAAGAGCACTAAGGAGGATCCATGGCGAATAGGCCTAGTTTTTTTCTGCGTTCCCTATTTGTTAGGGTTTTCATCAAAACCTTTGAGTTATGCGGCTTCACTCTCGACTCCACCTATTCGAATTGATTGGCTTGGTTTCAAATTGGGTTATTTTAATTAAATTGATTTTGAAAATCATGGAATAATTCTTCTTTTGTGTTGATTTATGGTTTTGATGAAATTTTGAAATTGTGGTGAATTCTTGTGTAATGTGATTTGGCTTCTTGAATTTAAACTGTTGATTTTAAATTATGGATTTTCTAGAATGGTAAATTGTTTGATGAAATATGGGTGTTCAATAAAAAGGGGTGTTTTATTGAAATGGTTTGGTATTGAAATGGCTTGATGAAATTGGTTCATTCTTTGGTTTTCAATAAAATTATTATTTTATTGAAATGGTTTTAATTATTTGAACAGAATTGGTTTTGATGGTAATGGTTTTCAATAAAAGGGTGTTTTATTGAAAAATGGTTTTTCCATGAATGTTGTAAATGTGTGGGGTGTGTTCATGTTGCATATACAATGCTTGGTTGAAATAAGACCTGGTGCTCGGTGCCAAACATTTAATGCCACATGGGAATTTTACGTACGAGGCATGGTTGAAATTTGACCTTGTGCTTGGTGCCAAAGGTGTAATGGAACATGTGAAAAATTACATTGTGAAGACATTGTAGATTGATGAGAAACCTCCCACGAGTATGGAACTGTCATAACGAAGCATGCATGCTTGGTAGCATGGGTTGGGAAATGGTTGGTTATTCTAAAGAGGAATGTTTGTGAAATGGTTCTAAAGCTTGTTTGGTTATTTTTCTGGAAAAAATAACTTTATGAAAATATTTGTTTAAATTGCTTTTGGAATTACTTTTGTTATGATTGGTTTTGGAAACTTTTTTATATTTAGTTATAAAATGATTTTGAGAATTTTTTTTATATAAAATGTTTTTATATAAATGTGGCTAACTCTTCTATCCTAGTGGCGTGAGTAGGGAAGTCATTGGGGAAAACATACTAAGTTTTTGACTCACCCCTTCTTTAGAATGTTGGTGCTTTTGCAGATGTCGTGTTTCAGGACATAGGTAAAAGCAAAGCATCTTATTGCTAGTGTCTCATGGCGATGCATGGGTGATGTTGTAGATCTTGGGGCTTGTGGAGCATGGAGTTATAGTGTATTTTGAGAGTCTTGAGTAGTTGGGTCATCCGATGTTGTGTACAGTGATGTGGTTTGATATAAATTAAGTTATTTGTTGGTCTTTCATTTGTTCATGAATCATATAGTGAATGTTTTGTTATGGTTGGTTTATGGGTTATTTCTAAAACTGTACATCGTCCCCCAACTTGTATTTGCAACCCTTAGGCATTTATTTCCATCCTTTGGCGTCTTGGGGATGTCGCTTAAGGCCTAGTAATGACTCGTTGTACTCTCAAGCCAATGATAATTGGTGGGTCATTACAAACATAAGGATCATTTGGATACCGTGTTAAAGAAATTGACAAGGGATAATATGTATGCAATGTACATTAAATGTGAGTTTGGGATGGGGGAATTATCATTATTGGGACATGTTATCATCGGAAAAGGGGTTATCTATGGATCCTTCCAAGAAAAAGGTGATTGAAGAGTGGCCCTAGCCATTATCTGTTATGGAGATCCACGACATTTTTTCTTTAACTGGGTATTACTGATAATTTTTAAACAACATTTCAAGATTTTCAATACCAATGACAAAGATGACATGGGAGAGGGTAAATTTTTTCTGGACTGAGTAATGTGAAGAATGTTTTAAGGCGTCGAAAAAGAGGATAATCACTACATTGGTACTCACACTCCCAACAAATGGAGAACTATTTGTGGTGTATAGTGATATTTCAATGATAGTATTAGGTTGTGTGCTGATTAAAATTGATAGATTGATAGCATACGCCTCAAGGAGGCTGAAAACACATGAGAAAAACTATCCAAAACATGATTTAGAGTTAGCAGCAGTGACCTTTTCCATAACCATCTGGTGGACTTATCTATATAGGGAGAAGTGTGTGATATATACTAATTAGAAGACTCTAAAATATATATTCACACAAAAAGATATCAATATTCTCCATCGAATATGGATAGATATAATCAAGGATTATGACTGCTAAATCAACTACCATCCTGGTAAAGAAAATAATGTGGTCGATTCTCTAAGTACAAAGGATCCTGTGTCTTTATCAATGATGAGTGTTGAAAAGGATCCAATCATCTTATATTTTCTGAGGATGGAATTGAAAATTATTAAGGGAGGAACATCATCAATCCATTCAAAAATGATTGCTCAACCACCCCTCATGAAGAAAATAATGGATGCACAAATAAAAGATGTGGAAATTATGAAAAGGGTGGAAGCTATTAGAAAGGGAAGACCCTTAGAGTTCAAGACTATTGAAGATGGGGTTGTAAGATTTAGGTCAAAATTATGTGTATGATATGATAAATAGATAAAGAAGGAGATACACATAAATCTCTACCTTCTCTATTCACAAAGGGAGTACAAATACGTATTGAGATCTACAAGAGAACCTTTGGTGGGAAAATACGAAGATGGGGATTACTGATATACATCAATGTGCCTGGTATATCAAATTGTTAAGGCTGAAATACAGATGTCAATTGGGATGATTAAACCACTTCCAATACCCACATGGAAGTGGAATAACCTCACCATGGATTGTTTTCATTCACCATCCAATGAAATATAGAAGAAAAAATATTATATGGGTCATTATGGATCATATTAAAATGTCCACTCACCTTATCGCAATCCGAGAGGACTTCTCATTAGAAAAATTTGCATGGATATATATCAAAGAGGTGGTAAGGATACATGAAGTATCACTATATATTGTATCTGATAGATATCAGAGATTCAGCTCGATGTTCTGGTAAAGTCTCAAACATGCTCTAAACACTGAACTGATCTACAATACGACCTATCATCCTAAAACCAATGGCCTATCAAAGAAAACTTTTCTGATTGTAGAATAAATTTTGGGAGCATACTCTATGGAAATCAAATGAGTATGGGACCAAAATATTCCTCAGGTCAAATTCTACTACAA
This sequence comes from Viscum album, assembly GCA_963277665.1. Classification (NCBI taxonomy): domain Eukaryota; kingdom Viridiplantae; phylum Streptophyta; class Magnoliopsida; order Santalales; family Viscaceae; genus Viscum; species Viscum album. Next base: position 1,584,723,223 of record OY728155.1, read on the forward strand.
TATTAGTATCCACTCATCCATCGGAATGGAACCATACAAATCCCTTTATGGGAAAAGGTGAAGAACATTGCAATGTAGGGACGACGTCGGTGAGGATAAGCTGCTAGGACATTAAATGGTCGAAGAAATGGTGGAGAAAGTGAAAACCATTCAACATCACATCAAGGTAGCCATAAGTTGAAAAAAAGATAAACATACAATCATCAAATATACCATGAGTTCAAAGTTGGGGATATGGTATTTATACCCATATCTCTATGTAATAATGTCATGAGGATTTGGAATAAAGGAATGTTTGGTCCCTGGTACATTAGTCCCTTTGAGATTCTTAATCATATTTGGGAATTGGCCTATCAACTAGTACTTCCACCTACTGTGTCCAAAGTACACAATGTCTTTCATGTACCCCTCATAAAAAAGTTTATACAATAACCTTTACATGTAATCTATTCGGAGGATGTACATTTACTGAATGATCTTTCTAACGAGGAGCAACCAGTGAAGATCTTGGATCGTAGAGATAATGTTCTATTTGACCAGACTACTCACCTAATAAAAGAAATACGACAGAACCATAAGTATGAAGAGGAAACATGGGAACTGGATGAGGCAATTAAAGAAAAGTATCTATACCTATTCATGGATTAGAATGGAAAACAAAATTTTGAGGGAGAAATATCATAAGGGGGAATAATATAACGACCCAATGTTTTTTCCATGAAAATTTTCCTCTTATAATTATGACATATAATTAACTGAAATCACAACACAATGAACTACTACATTTTATAGGATGATTAAACATAGTATTGTCACTTGGGTTATTTGAATTTAGAAAAAATGACATAAACGATTGCGTTCACGTTGATTTATCAGGTCTCATAGAACAAACATAATTTTTTTTTCAATAGTTAACTACACATATGAATAGAAACCTCCCATTATAAATATATATTATGACCCTTCTAAATATTAAATCATCCAAAAGGATAGTAACCGCATCCATGAGAGTATAAATAAAATTTATCCATCTTATAAGTGACAATATGATAGTGTTGGTATTTTTATAAGTTGCAAATATTTATTTATGAATTTATGAATAAATAAATAATTAAAAATGAAAATGTATTTTCCTTAAATGAAATCATTAATTATTGTTATTATGTCTTATAGTTTTATGACACTTTTATAAGACCTATTCTAATTTTGGAAAACATTATAAAATCAATTATAGTTTCAAAAGATGAATATTTCAATTAAATTATGATTTTACTTGAATTTTAAATTAAGAATTTTTTTTAATTTTTTTTTGAAAAATAGAGTTCATTTTTTTATTCTACATGTTAAAAAATGGTTAGGGTGAATTTTTGGGAATTTTCTAAGCGTCTTGAATTTGTGATGAAGAGTAAAATACAATAATTTTAAAATTAAGCTAAATACATGATTTATAGGGTCATGAATGATTCTCTACTGATGTAATCCCAATTAGTTCAAACTCACATGAATGTATTTCTATTTTCTTCATGAAGAAATCACTAATACCGATCATGAGAGAATTTAATATACTATGGAATTAAATGTTAATAAAACCCTCCTCTCATCCACTCTAAATACCACCACTCTTTACATCTTCTATTATCTCCTATCCAGTGTTTTTACTTTCCTTAATACATCCCAAATCTCTCTCTCATGATCCTCCCACACATCAAAAATCCCTTATTCACTTCGAAGACAAAATCATATCCCCTTTAGTGGCTTTCAAGGAAGATTGATTCAAGAGGAAAATTTCAGGTTTCGATTATTTTACATTATTTTCAAGTTAATTTGTTTGTTTTACTTACCAATCCTCATCTAATTGTTATGTAAACTATAGTACCTTAAATTTAGTGGAATATTTTTATGATAATAGAATAACAAATTATCATCTATAATTTACTACTCTTTTATAACACTAGTAAATACACCATCCATGAAGTGTCAATTTACCACATTCAAGGAAAATGTGTTTTCCGTTTTTTTTACCATGTTCAATTCTTATCATTAAACCAAATTTTTTTGGTTGAACCCGATTATTATTTAATATATTTTATGTATTTTTATATAATATTTTTGTACACATGATATTAATTTATAATGATAAATGAGTGTGTAGTTATAAAAAATTGCCAATAAAACCAAAAGTTTATCACTAAAGAATTATATAATGATTCACCTTTAATACAAGTAAACACATAAAATTTACAACAATGTAAAATTACAAATGTTCAATAATATAATATAACTCCAATTATTTACATATATCCTCATTTTACATGATTCTCTATTCATGAAAATAAGTAAACTAATTTTAAAAACCATGAAAACAAACAGACCCTAAAAATGAAATAGAACCACTTAACCCATCAAAAAGGTCATGAATGAATTTAAAAAGGTTATAATAAACATTTAACATATATAAAATGTTCTTTAATTATCAATTAATGAACTAAATTTTATTATTTATAGTCTTTAATGTCACGTGGAGAACACCATTTGACATAAGGAAAGGGATCTGCTTTTTCTCACATTTATTCAAGAATTCCTCATGTGCTAGATCCAATTATGAGTACTTACTAATGATGAGTATTGATTTATCACATCTACCGTACGTCTCTCATGATGTATAGGTGATGATAAACCCCTTTCTATCTCATTAATCCCAATTAAGTACACTCGATACCATGCTGATCATCCGTAATAGATTCTACCCAAACCTCCCTTGTTCCTTCGAGATATCTTATTTCGTTTAAAAAAAATGAAGTTATCTTATATTTTTATGTGATTATTATAATCTATGTGTACATGAACAAAATTGATTTAATAAAATCCTTTAATTATTATCTTTTAGGTATATACTTGTTTTTATGTGATTCCCTCCTCAATACATCCCGATAAGCCAACATATTTTGAGGGAACTTCTCGAATTCTTACCCGATTTCAAGTTCACTCTATCTTCTATTCTAATAAACTGTTATATTTTTTTATTATGATAACCTTCTTGGTTAGATTCTGGTTTTATATAAAATATTGTCCCCTTTTCTATTTTAGAGGCCCTATAGTATTTTCCTTAAAACTGCACAAAAATGTTTTAATGATAAAATTTTCTAAATACCATTCATTCATTTTGTTACTTCTACGTTATATCACTTTCCTTGATACATACTTATTTTTTCTTATGAATTTACAAGTATATTTTAGTTTCTTTCTTTCATATGCACATTTATGCTACACTCATTTGTTATGTTATATGACTTGATTTCGGTACCGAATTCTTTCTGTAGAAAACCTTAATGTTCATGTCAGATTGATTATGTATCAGTATTTATATTGAAAACATATTCATTAAATATTAATATGGTTGCACTCAAATGGATCTATAATTCATTGGGTAATGTTGAGCCTCATGAGGCATTATGCACGACGATCATGGCGGTAAGCCTTGGCTTGTGCTACCATGTGAGGCGGTATTGGCCATTAGGCTTGGCTTGTACTACCATGTGCAGTGGTCTATGTGGTAAGCCTTGATTCATTCTAAAGTCATGTTTTATGTTTATACCACATTACCAAGAATCCCTATTTATAAGATTTGATGTTTATAAGTTATGATTCGATATGTTCCATGGATTTGTATATCATCATGTCATTCATTCTACCACATGTATTAATTTATTATTCATATGGTTATGACCACCCTGGATTTTTAGCTCAACCATTTGTTCATGTGTTCTCTATGGTACCCAATGTAGATGGTTGAGAAAAATGGAAGTTAAATGCTCAATTTGAATATTAAATAAAGAAGTGTTTTTATATATTTCATTATTTTCAATTTTATAATCCTAGTCTTCCAAGACAACGAATTTATGATATATGGATTGCACACTAATGTAAAATTATGATTAAAATAATTTAATTTTATATTTAAAAGGACAGGGTTTCTATAAATTATGAACTAAAAAATTAATAACAATGAAAGAGATAAATGAAAGACGAGAAAAGTTTATCCTCCATAATTTTTCCTCTTGATATTTTCATTGGATGTGTTTACCAGATGGGTGAAACATTCCATCGTACCTTATTATAAGACATTTTGAATTTTATTGGTTATATTACATTTAAATTTATGTTTTTTTTAGTTTTTTAGAAGAATTTATTATAGAAATAATCAAAATACATTTTTATAGCCACCAATTACTATTCCACTTTTATCATTTTGATTTGTTCAAGGGTAGTATTAATTAGAAAATTTCTCCATATATATTAATGGTAATATGAAAAAAAAAAGATTCAAATTTCAAAACCAATTTGAATAACCTCATTTGGGGAATAGTATCCAGATATATACCTAATTTAATAAGGTATGGTATATTCGGCCAACCAAAATAATTTTTCACATTGATCGATTTGTTTGGGGTTGAGGGATTTTGAATGGGCTCTAGTTCCAGAAGAAGTATCTATAACCCAAGAACAATTGAAGAAAAAAATCATAATAATTTGATTTTCAATATAATTTTATATGCTGGTCTAAAAAACAGAAAATATAGAAAATATCCAAATTTCCAGAAGTGACTAATTTTCATATTTAAGACAAATATTCCCAAAAAAATACTAGCATTATGATAATCATCTCAAATTGTGTACTCAGTAAGGATTAAATCATTAATAACATAAAAATAATAATGAAAATATTATCTCTACCAATTCCCACACACATAGAACTTTGAATCCTAGACATGTAAACAAAAAAATAAAGTAAACAAAAGTTTAAAACACATGTTCATGATATCCACTAATTTAACACCAAGAAAAAAAAGATATCATTAATCCTCAGAAAACATTATTTAAATTTTTTCATTTAGATAATTCAATATATTTACACTTCCTCTTTCTTCCTATACGCACAAAACACTTACCTCTCTGTCATTTTATGTTATCACACAAATTATAAATTTTTACAATTTATATCTAATCCAAACTCATGAAAGGGTCACTATAGGCTTGATACATTTATAAATATCCCCACAATGTGAGTCAAGGTCATGTATTTTTCATAATGACTTACCATGGTTGTTGTGTGGATTTAGGTTGGTTACATTTTTATGTGAAAAACTCTGTTTAAGAGTAAGTAGGGCATGGATATTTTTAATGAAAAATTTCACGATTCTAAATTTCAGTCATCTATGGTCTCCTCATCACTTCCCTTAGTAAAAAATAGGCCCCATAGAAATGAAATCTCAAAAAAAAATCACATTATTCATCATCTTAGCATTAAAAAATTTCAATCCCCTCAAACATATTTTTTCTTAAAATATCTTGATAGGAATTAATTTATTTCTCCATTGGATGATCCACAAAAGAATAGCATCATTTACCATGAACGCTCTAGAAAAGACTAAAATTCAAATGAATTAATTTTTTCCACATAAAAATTATCTATTAATAATTTTATTTTCCACCCAATTTTGCACCAAATAAATTATCCCAGCACAAGACATATTCATCCACACTTATGTTAAACTAGATTGTGAAATTTTCCTTATAGTGTAGGGTGGATATGAAAACGTTTCTTGTGATTTGGATAGCCTAACAAGATGTTCATGGATTCTAAGAGATACAATAATTAAATGTGAAAGGTAAACCATAATGAAAAATATTTTCTTGAAAAATTGGATTTAAAAAAAATAAATACCTCAATCATTTAGAATACAAATTTCACAAATCTTGATGTTTTTATATGAATAAACCGAATTATTTTCTATGAAATAATGGTATGGTTCTTACAAGAATAATGTTGAATGAGAAGAATATAAAAAAAGGTTTAGAGGCCTCAATATAAATTTATTTCAATGATAAAGTCTATAGTATGCGGCGTGAGATTAAAAAATTTGAGTAGTAGTCAAGAAATTCCCATGGAATTAAAATTGAAACAACAAGATTTTCAGCAATAATTTTAACTCAGTTTCATGGTATAATTTTTTGGTCACTCATTTATATGGACTTTTTAATAATTGTGTTGAGAAATATTTCATATGAAAAGTTTTATAGAAACACAAAAATTGAATTTTTTTTTTTAAATAGAAAAACAAAAAATTGAAATTTCTAAACTACAAAACCTCCCTCCCCTCTACAAAATTAATGAATTTTCCTAATAAAGTCCAATTTATTTGACATTTAATAATATTTTAATTTAAAATACCTCAAGAAATAATATGTAAAGTATAGTTATGACCTAGTAAATTTATTGATAAATATGTTCCATGAGTGTGATCTTCTCCATAGGCAGTAGTAGCATGGTCAAAAATAATTCTTTAGACAATGACCATTAATAGTGAATAGATTCATCTCTTCATAATTGACAATATAGAAAACATAAAAAGGACACACATGAGTAACTATAAATGGGCCTTCTCATATGGAATGATGTTTACCTGGCATCATCTTGTGTCTTTAGTTGAATAACAACATTGTGTCACCAAGATGGCTATTTTTTGGTTCGATTAGCTTGGCATGAACCACTTTTGTTTTCTCTTTATAAATCCTATAATTTTTAAAATCATCACATTTAATTTATTCAAGATCTCATAACTATAATAAACATCCCCTCCTAATGCTTTCTTGATCCAAATTTATCTTCCTCAATGCCCGATATGCATTATACTCCAATTGAATCAGTAGGTTATAGAATTCCCCAAAAATTAGCATGATTGGGCTCATTCCAATCACTGTTTTGTAGGATTTTATATAATACCATATTGTGTCATCCAAAAATTGTCTCTAATCCTTCATTTATGGAGTAATATTATTTTCCAAAATTCCTTTGATTCCCCTATTGGACACCTGAGCTCGATCATTAGTGTGTGGATGATAGAAAGTTAATGTTTTATGATGAAACCCGTACTTAATTAGAGGAGACTCAATTATAATATATCAAAAGTCAGTCCCTTGATAAATGATGATGTATATAGGAACTCAAAACCTACAAAACATGTTATCCCTAAAAAATCACGAACAACGTTAGCATCGTCAGTCCTGATGTATTTTTCTTCCACTCATTTAGAAACATAATCAACTATAAGAAAGATATAATAATTTCCAAATTTCATTGGGAAAGGGACAAAAAAATATACCCCCATACATAAAAAATTACACAAAAATAAACTATTTTTTGGGAATTTTTTTCACATTGAAAAACATCCAGAAAACTAACTTCTGTCACACCTTTTGAAAAACTCATGAGCATCATCAAAATGGTTTGGCCAATAATGTCAAGATTAGAAAACCTTATCACTATATTTTGTGGTTCAAAGTGGAATCCACAAAATAAAGTGTGAAAAAAATCAATGACATAATCATTTTTTCTTTTAGTAAATTATATTATTATAAATGGTAAATTTAAATATTCAAAACAATAGAACATCCCAGATGTAATATCTAGATTCAAATTTAATATTTTTAATTTTTTGGTAATTTAAAAAGGATGTGACCCAAGATTTTACCAGATAATTGACCATATTTTCTCACAATGTAACTTAACCATTAATAATGTAATTTTTTTTCCCAAGAATCTCATTATTATATGGGTTCTATTTTGGAATTTATTCTTCTGAGGTGCGGGGTAATCAACATTGAAGATCAAACACATGATATTAAGTTCCATTGTTTTTTGTTTAGATTCCAAATTGAACTCTTGTAAGAGTATCATCCATCTCAATAGGCTTGGATTTGAATATAAATATTTCATTAAATATCTGACTACTGCTAGATTAGAAAAAAGAGAAATTTTAGGGCTAAGAAGACATGATATGAATTTTTCTAGTGAAAATCTGAATGCAAGTAACTCATTCTAGGTGGATTCTTAATGTATTTGTGTGGAATAAAAGGTCACTGATTCATATGATGTGACTTTATTTTTTTCAATTAATTTTTATTGAGAGTATCTCATTTCTTCGTTAGATGAATCAAAAAGAAAATCAAAAGGGTACACCTAGTTGGGTGGATACATTATTGGATCTATGATCAACCATTGCTTCATTACATCAAAATGAATTTAAACATGCATAATCAAAAATGAAGAGAACTTCCATTAATATTAATACTGATAGAGGGAGTTAAATATTACAATGATATTTGATGAATCATCTTTGAAATCTTACACACCCTAAAAGGGATTGAACATGATCTAAAAAATTTCTACATGGAGCGGAATTTATTACTTCGAATTTTGATTTATCAACCCCAGTCAATGTTGGTGAAATTATATTCCCCATTAATATTCCATTTTCAACCATGAAATAAAATTCTTCTAAATTTAGGAAACGATTATTTTCAATTAATGTTTTAATTTATTTCCCAATTTACTAATAAATGATCAAATGAATTTCCAAAAACGGTGAAATCATCAATAAATACCAAAAATAAGTCCTCGATGGGATCTAATAAACTAATCACTATACACCGCTAAAATATACCATTGTTATTTCCTAGCCAAAAAGGCATTTTTTGTAGGCGAATGTTCTAAATAGACACGATAAGGTGTCTTATCATTGTATTTTGGCATGAAAGGCACCTTGATGTATCCTGTTAATCCATCTAAAAAAATCAATGATTTTTTCCGCCAACCTTTATGGTATCTGATCGATCAATGGAGTTGGAAAGTGGTATTTTTGGGTAACTTTATTTCTCTTACTATAACATGTATACACTCTCTAGAAATTTTGTACTATCGTGGGGATTGGATCATTTCATTAATTTTTAAAAGTGTTCATGCCATATTTCATTAGGAATACCTTAATGAGGATAAACCAATGGGAATTAGAGACTGGGTAAATGTTTTCTGCCACTAAAGATTTCTCTACTCTTCTCTTAACAACTTCCATGATGGTGGGATTGAGTATTCATTAAGGTTATCTAATTGGTCAAAAATCACATTGTAAATATATTCTTTGAGTTAATTCCATGGTAATGATTTTGGGTACATCACCTAATCTACATCTTATAGCATATAATTTTATCTTGAGAAGGTAAATCAGATATTGTTCTTGTAAATGGTATAGGTTATAGGAAATTATTACTGGTAATTTTTCTCCTTTTATTGGGTAAGCTTTATTCAAATCAATTTGAAATGGAATTAGTTCCTTAAATAGGGGTTGTTCACGGGATTATATTAAATTTATATTTCTTGCCTTTAAGGATAGATTCTCTTGTATCATGTTATTTTAATTAAATAAAAAATCAAAAAGCTAGATTTTACCTCTTCCATTACCATGGGATCAGGAATTTCAGGTTCCTGGGTATTAAAATTTTCAAATGAAAAATGTTCTCCTAAATATTGAATGTCCGGAAAAATAAATTAGACTTTAATTGGTTTTATACCTTCTTCCCTGACGATCTCATAAATGGAGTGATTACTCGAAGGATGCATTATTACATTAAGAATGCTTAAGTGCATTGTACAATATTTGAGTTCTATTATGAGTGTTTCTCCATAGACATTGATGATAGTCCTAAAATTTATCTAGAAGGGTCTCCCCATGATGATTGGAGAGTTAATTGGGGCACTTTATTATTCCATTGCATGGACATGAATTTATGATGGAAAGATCAATCCTATAACCCCTACAAGTACATATTATAAAACACTTACTGGAAAAAAGGTGGATCAATTTTCTAATTGTAACAAAAATTGAGTTAGTTTTAGTTATATGATCTATAGGGATGCAAATATCGAGTGAGGCGTAAAAATTAGAAAATATCATATATCACATAGAGTATCAGTAAAATTTACTTAAAAATTGGAGACGGAAATAAAAAATGTCCTTGGATATTGACTTTTTTTGTATCTTTTGTGTGATCATTATTGAGATGATTCTTCAAAAACTAATTTAGTCATTTTCTTCCAACCACCTTCTTTTCATTCATAGTTCGTTCATAAAATATTCATACCTACTGATTTGTCGGATTGCATCTAGTAGTGGGATATTTATCTCATCTTTCTAGCAGGTTTATATAATTTCATAGTGAATTTACTCTTCTTCATCATAATTTGACTCAAAATGGAAGATTTGAATTATTCTTGAATTTTCTTTTTCTCCCATACTTGTTTTTGATCATGTGTTTATGGCCATTCCTCCCAAAACCTTCTAGATTCACTTTTGTTATTCTGGTCTCCTTTGTTTGGATCGATGGGTTGATGATTAGAAGGATTTTTAGAATCACAATCCTCACTATGTTCAGGTGCCATGATCCCTTTTACACTTTCTGTTATAAATACTGTCATAGTTTCCATGGGATTCATAACTATTTATGCCTGATGTTTTCCTTGATTATTGATTGGATTATCCATAAGCCTAAAATATTTATTATACAAAATTTTCACTATCTTATTTATCTATTCAATATGAATTTCATGGTTTTTATTATGTTAAATTTTTTAGGGTTGTGCATATGGTTTCCACTGGTAATTTTATTTATAGGTTTTATGGAATGGCAGAGGTCTATAGTATTGGTGATGAAGGAATGGAGGCTGATATTGGTATTTTATCTGAAAAGAATATATCTCCCTGTAAGGTAAGAATACATATTCTTGATGGGTATGTGGTTGATGTGGTTGATTTGAGTTGAATTTCCTTTCAGGACATAAAGAAGAACAACATTTGTTCCCCTACACTTTTGGACATGGATATGTGTAATGATATGTTGAAGATCATAAACCACATACCTGAATCGGTCCTTGATGTTCCTTTACTATGTTCTCAACAATTTATTTCATCACACATGTCATTTAATTTAGTGATGATTCATGTAAGGTTGAGTAATAACAATAATTTCGTACTTCATGGATTCCTCATATGCATGTACCCCTAGTTCCAAATTTTTGTGATTTTTGCACAATTGTTTTCAATCATAACAGTGGAATCTATTCATTAATTTTTTTATCAATACTCCATTAGATGTGTCATATATAAAATAAATATCATTATTAATTACTCATTTATATAATAAAATAAGGATAGTGTTTTCCCCTAGAGTATGATGTGGATAGCTGGTACAAATATTCTTCAATCACTCCTAGTACTCATAAAGTGTCTCTCTGGTTGATTAGAGAACAACCTAGATCACTTTTCAGATAGAAATTCTCCAAGAGGATGGAAAAAACCATTTCATGTATCATCTTCTCAGATATTCCAAGTCTTGGAACTCTCATGTTTGTAGACTAGACAACAACTCCTTTTACAATCCCTCATGTGAGAAGGAGAATGCCCAATAATTTACTTGTTTTTCAATAACTCCTTGACATCTTCAGCTGAAGAATAAAATTTTAAATTAATGAATATGTATATTTAGACATTCTATTGCATGATTGTGGAATTTAGTTATAATTTTAATCATGTTAATTTCCATTGAAAAATCATTATCAATGGATGGGATAACTAGTTTATTTCATTGGTTAGAAAAGTGTGGTGCACAGAGATCACACAGAGTTTGTTTGGAATTATCATCCATTATTATAGGTTCGTAGTAATTACTAAAACTGAAACTATAACCAGTGAGACCTATTTCCACAAAATCAATTTTAATTTTTTTTAAAAAATTTTATTTTCCATTCAAATTTAAGATCAAATTAAATTAAATGTTTATTTTAACTACGGGTCATTCAAGAAATATTTTCATTCGTTTTTTAGTGTATTAAGGAACTGACTCCCCAGAAACAGTGACTAGTTATGACATGTGCCTTTCTCAAGTTGTGAAATAAATATTTCTAAAGTTAAAATGATGTATAATGTTCATACTAGGTTTTTTAGAGAGATTATTCAACAAATATAATGTTATTCAAATTAAATTAGAGTGGAAATGGCATGTTTTTTTGAACTATTTGATTTTAAAATGAAGATACAATAAACAAAGGAAAGGTAGTGAAGAGAAATATTGAACATTTTTTTAATAAAAAAGTCATTTAAAACAACTATATGAGAGTGGCGATCATGATAGGTTCGATTCTCTTATTTTAATTATATCAAATGTGCAATTTATCGAATTATTTTCTTTTACGTCAATAACAGTGAGATGTTACAATCGCTTCATCTCACTCCTTTGGTCAAATGGTAATGATAAGAATAAAAATTAACAAAAAATTCACATCATCATAGTCTATCTGATTTTTGATCGATTTTTAAAGAATAACCCAATTTGAAATAGGGAATTCCAAATTTGGTATTTTTTATCCCAAAAAAATAATGATTGTCCACTTCCCCTCCCACATTTACTAGTGATAGACAATTACTTCCCCACCAAGAACTAGAATATTCTATTTTATATAAAATAGTACCTTATGTATGTTGATATTTTTCATTAGAAAAATAAATTATAATAATAGAATATAAAATTAAATACGAATGAACAAAATAATAATAGCCTCTTTTGTAATTTGAATCCAACATTGTAGATGATAGAAAAGGATCTTAAACCAATAAGTGCAAGAACTCATGAATTAAAAAATGAAAAACTATCTATCCTTAATCACATATAATTTTAATTCACCATGTGAATGGTATCCTTAAATAAAGGGTAATAAGTAGAAATTAAAAAATTAAAAAGAACAAAATATAGAAAAGAAAGACCATAATATTTTCTCTTATAGAATCTATCCACTAGAAGATTTAGTCAATTTTATACACCAGATGACCGAAAAATGCCAAGGTCCCTTCTATTAATATATTACAAATTATCATGGAAATATACCCTTGATATATTAATGATTTTGGAGTCTTGTGCAATAAATTATGGCCAAATTAATATAGCATACTTTTTCTTACTGCTGAATAATATTTCACAAGCCCATTTTTATCCATTCAATTGCTACCATAATGAAATACATTGTCAACAAATAGTATTGGAAATATGAAAATCCATGTTATATTTTTATCCCAATAGGAATCACCACATTTTTAGGTAAATAGAATGATTCATACTTCATTTAATGTGGTAGGGTCTATTCTACCGAAAAAATATGTTTTCAAATTTATCGATTTTTTTGGGCTTGTGGGAGTTCAAATGGGATTTGGGTCAAAGAGAAGATTTTTTCCCAAAAACAGTGAAAGCCTAATGAAAATAATCCCGTGATCTAGAAAGAAATTATAGAATTTATTAAATAGAAAATAAGAAACACAAAGCAATTAAATTTCCATAACTAACAAATTTTTACATTTGAGACCAAAATTCCAAAAAAATACTTAAATTATTCAAATCATTTCACATTGAATAATTAGAAGTTAATAATCATTTAAAAAAATATAAAAAATAAGGAAAAGTTTATCACTATCTCCCTCATTGGTGGAAATTTTATAGAATAATATTTTTCATTCTAGTATATAAATTATACCTTTTGAGGATTTATATGGATGGTGATTTCAAACATTATAATGGTCTAGTAAAGTTAGTGAATGTGAGTTGTTGGTACAATTTTTAGAAGACATTATAATGACTCTTATTTGTTTAGTTTGATCCCAGGACTATTTCTAGATATATCTTTGGATTATTCCTCAAATCCCCCTCTATTTTTGGGTGTCACAAGATCCCAAAATTAATATATTATAAATTGTAATATATATTAAACACCGTGAATTCATATTATTGAAATAAACAGGTTTATCATCTATCAGGAACTCATCTGTAATATATTAGACAATAGTTGTTTCTGGAATGTAGGTTTTACTGTCTGCGTAACATAATGTAGGCCAGTGTTGGTTGTTATAATATGGGAGATCATTGGGGGTGCATTAAGATAGTTCATTAATTAATTTAATTTACCAAAAACAAATTACACTATAATTAAATTTGTTATGTAAAACCCCTAGGGTCTACTATAGACCCATGGGTGAATATAGATGGAAAAAGTGATTATGTTGGTTAATAAAGAATGATGATTATTGATGACCAATCAAGAATAATAATGAGATAGAAAATTAATACCATTGAATCATCATCTTTTTCACTAGTGGAATTTTTTTTCAAAAGTGATTGATCCATTCATAAAGAAAATCCTATTATATTATCGATTTATTCCCCTTGATTAATTTGAAAATCATGTAATTTGTATCTACTATTTTCTAGTGAATTATTTTTTTTGTGTGAGTGCACGTGTAAATTGAGTTGTTGAGCAAAATTATTTATTTTTTCTCCTTTTTCCCTTTTCTAAAAATTCAATTATTTTTTACAAGGATAGCATCATCAGACAATGGGTTTTACTTTGTTCTTATTATGTCCCAAAATATGTTTTCTTTTTCATTACCCCATGGGTTCAGTGATTTGACATTTTTGGATAGATTTAAGCATGAACTAGCCCTATAAATCATTATGTAGGGATGAATGATATAAATAATATTTTTTGGATCGATCAAGTGGTTTTGTAGGATTTAGGTGATAGAATTAGTGATCAGGATCATGTAGGACAATACGATTAGTGGCCACACCCACATGGATAATTTATGTTTAGATATCCGACCATCAAAGGATATAAATCAGGGATACAAGGCTCTCTCGTTCAATTTTGATAGTGTTTAGGGAGTCAATTATTAAAAAAGTTGTCTGAATTGGTGGATCTAAGATTAATGTAAATAGACTTTAGTTTGTACATAATTCATCACTACACACCATGTAACCTTGTAGAAGACACACCTTATAGTTTGGATTCTCATGGAAGTAATGTTTTTGGGTGAAATAAAAATCCCTCGACTTATTGCAATGCCTATATATTGTGTGACCCTATTTGTGTAGCCAAGTCATTTTCCAAAGACAAACACCCATGACCCTGTGTAATTGTACACATCTTGTACCATAAGGGGAACAATGTGTAGAGGTACATGGATAACCGAGCCATGTAACTTGTGTATACAACCAGAGCATATAATAATAGAAAGAGTACACGTGTTCATACTAGAGTACATAGGCATGAGATATATTACATGAGAATAGTCTATAAGACACATGTATACCCCGAGCTGCCAATATACATTATTTACAATATATATGTGCCTTGTTGAGCCATGTGGATAACCAAGCCATGTAAAGGGGTGGAAAAACAATGGATTTTAGGTGAGGTCACATTCCATGTGACCATATGTCAAAACTTGATACATTATTAAAAAACTTACACTATATGTATCTACTTCATCATGACACCTATTTGAGCCCATGAGTAGCCTATCTTGAGTAGATCTCCACATTGAATGCAATGGTGTCCATCATTTTTGGAGAAAATATACAAATCAAGGTGATTATAGCCAAAGACTTCTGTTAGGGATTCTTAAATAGTTAAATTGATTGGGTTTTATCTTTAGAGTGTTATTGGGGTCGGTATACCATATCTCTCCCATGGAGGTGGGTCCCCCAAATTTCCCATATAGGTATATAAAACATCCCCCACATCATAGTGGGTATTGGTCAAAACATATGGAGGGGAATCTCCATAAAAACATAGGTGCTGAAAATGTCCTCCACTAGTGTGTCTCTCCCTCAAATATGCAACAGAGTGTTAAGATGTGAGGCCTCCATATTACTGATAGGATATGCCTGATACTAGGTTACAAGATTTTACTATTGGTTCTATATGATAAATCTTCATTATTATCATTTTTTGGACATTGATATCCCAAATCTCTCTTTACATTGGATTATTCAAGACATGTCTAATATTTTGTTTCCATTGCACTCTCACTTATTGGGTGAGTAGAATGATTTTTATTTCTATTTATTCCCCTTATTGGGTTTCATGGTTTTCTTATGTATGTATATAGTATCCCCTGTATAGGGCTTCATGAAAGATATATGTCTAATAAAGATGAAATATTTATTTTCAGTTATCTTTGGAGGAATTGGTTTTGGTTGATTATAGTAATTCTTGGTGGTAGCCATGTTCGGTGGCCAGCATGGGATATTGTGAGCTAGGTTCACTTTTTATTTTTTGTTTTTCTTTTTTTGGGTATGGCCACATATCAGATTGTGCATTGAATTACCCTTTTTTAATATTTTTTGTAATTATCTGATATACAGTAATGATTTCCTAAATCTAATTACAATTATTTTTTTACAAAGTATATTTTTCTATATTTTATTTATATATTTTATCTATTGCATGGAGCTAGTTTTGTGTGTGAGTATAGGTACTTTTGTTAAGGACTCTATATTTAGTATTATACTTTCTTGAACCATTTTACTATCCACTCACCTATTAGAGCCAGTCCTGGGGTTTCAAACTCATCTTATCACTATCCCTAAGGGTCCGTATTGGATGTGTCAGGATAGTGTTATATTAGATGTGGTATTTCCCCTAGGTATGTTTTTTTACTTGATATTGCTATGTTTTTTTGTTTTGGAACATAGGGTAATTATTTTAGTGTGCCAAAAATTTGGATATCTGAAAATGGATTGTAGTATTTGGGTGGAGGTTGAATAACCCAAACAAAAAGATTCTAAAAACCTTCTTCTCAGATCAGTATATTAAATAATTGGTTATCGGGAGCCAATAACACATTAATAATATAGGATTTTGGTTTTTGACTTCGATGAACTTATTTCATATTCTCCCAAGATATGATGATCTAACCATGGAACCCCATTCTAATTTCTCTAGATCATTTTGTAATTGAAACTAGCTAGGATACTTATATAGGATCATAATGGATATTATTTGAACAATGATGCCTTAGTTCAAGGATCAATTCATGAGGTGTTTCCTCCAGATATTGTATTTGAATCCACATCCATTATTTTATGATGATTATCGACAATATGATGGGATGTAAAAAAAATTATGTTAATAAGATGATATATATAGTATTCTTGTATAACATGAGTTTAAATGACATATACCACATTAGTTTCATGTTAGTACACAACATTATGAAGCAGTGTGTTAGAATAAAGAAGTGATTTATGTTTATATCATTTTGGGACCTTGACTGATCATATGGTTATGCTAATGACCAGACATCTTTATAGAGTTGTAATACAATGATGGGGTCTGATCACAGATACTCATGGTAAGATAACACTATAATTTTTATATTTCCATTACCTATTCCTTGAAGATTAATACAGTTTGTGATTTTGTTATGTGCGGATCAGGGACCTTCTTGAGATATAGTCAGCAGATATGTTATTTTTTTATATTGAAAAGGATTTACTAACCTCACATGTTACTCACTTGATATGGTATGAGGTTGATACTTTTTATCATGGATGTTTTAGGAGTTCCATCATAGAAAAATACATAACACCGTGGTCTCCTTATGAATTCCCATTTATGTTGGACTATATGAGATAGATTTGGTTATAAATAACCTCATAGTAGGGGGATGTTTGGATGTTGAAAATGGAATTTGACTTCAAGGGACTAATTCTTTGGTAGAATCTATTTTTAATCTAACGTTAAGGTCTAAATGTAAGAGGCACATCATTGCAATACATAGACATAGATATATGAAGTAAAAGGTTTGTTTAGAGGTTCCAGTTTTCCTAATAATGGATTATGCTATACTTGTGATAGGAATGGTCACATAGCTCATTATTACTCAACGTGATGTTCAATCGATGGTGGAATTTCAGTGGATAGACCTCCATGATAAATGTATCATCATGATCATGGGTGTCCTCTAAATTGCAAGGAAGTCCCCCAAGGAGGTGTTTCTATTATAGGAGTAGGTGAAGCCCTAGATGAAAGTGATTATAGTAGAAAACGATGCTATAATATATTAACTTCAGCCCTACCAAGTGCAAAAAAATGAATAGAGGCCTGGTTATTGGGGGAATCAGTAGTGGATTGATATAAATTGATATGATCAGGATACTCGTGTGATGATTTTATGTATCAAATGAATCTTTTATAATTTATCTTCAGTACTTGTAGACACAACCACAAGATATTCTTTTATATCCATACCCCTCAATGGATATCTAGAATTTCCATTCATGTCTTTATCCAATATGTAGTGGCTATTAATTTCTAAAGTGCATGAATCTTCAATATCACACATATACAGGCTATGTTAGTTGGAATTTAGTAAAGAGATATTCTCATGGGAACTCATAGCCATTGAATTCATGAATTATGACATCATCTTGGAAATGGACTATTTTTAGGTTGCATATTCTTATATATACTATCAGTATATGAGTGTTATATACTTTTATAAAAATGGGACCTGATTCTCTTTTAAGGGTGATATAGATCTTATGGTTAAGGGATTGGTGAAAATGAGTAGAAAGATGATATATATCACCCATAAGATGTATAATTTTACACTATCTATAAAATATTATTTAGAAATTTGACTCCTAATGATAGTTGAGGATTATATTCATGTCTTTAATGATTATTTTCTTTGACTACCTCCACTGTGATAAATTGAATTTTACATCTAAATGGATCCTTGAAAGCGCATTAATAACTTTTTTGGCATATTTAATGGCCCCCATTCAGATCTAGGGGATAAGGGTGAGGTTGAAAAGCCATTGAGAGAAGGTTTTATGAACCCTATTGTTTCCCCTAGTGTGGATATAGTCTTGTTTTTGAAAAAGATATTTTGGAGTTTGAGGATTTGTATTAAATATCCTCCCCTAGATCAAGTAAATATGAAGAAAAAGAAACCTTTTAAAAGGACTGGTGGCCTTCTACACGAGTTGAAATGTATTATTTGGTTTTTGAAGATTAATATTAGGGATAGGTGCCATCAGTTGAGGTTAAATGAGGATGATGTTCAAAATAGGGCATTTCAATGTCGTTATGGACACTATGTGTAACACCCCATGTTTTTATGGACTATTGTTTTCTTGAATAATATTTTTTTTCATTGATATAATTAATTTCAAATAGTCAAAAATTCCATTCAGATGGAACTAACATGGCGTATCTTAAACGCAACCCCGTTTGGGCATATGTTACATAAATCACTTACTTGACGTATGTTACACAAAACACTGAGTTTTTATGAAACATATTTTTCTGTAATAATTATTAAAATGATATAATTATAACATAAACAAATATCATCGTAAAATGAATATTAAAAAAATATTTAAGACTATTTTTAAACTTTTTTATTTAAAAAAACATATTGATAACAAAATATAATTTTTTGTAAGGTCGTTATTTGATAAAAAATACTATTTTCTCAAATGAAACGTTTTTCATGCCGTTATGTGAAAAAATTAATATTAATTTTAGTTACATATAGAAATTTAATTTGATAAAATATAAAAATATTTAAATTTATAATGTTGTATTTATCTTATGGTGAGTTTTTTGGTTTATTTGAGAATCGCCATTTTTTGGATAAATAGTTAAAAATAACATATTTTAATTCAAAACGGCCTTTTCATCTAAATTATTTTGAAGGATAAAGTATATGATAAATTTATTTAAAATTTTATTAGATCATATTTTTTCAATTAATCCAATTTAAGTAATTATAATCAATTTCACATTGATATTTCATACAAAAACATAGGAAACTTTGGGATATTTTTATATTAAACCCCCACATTATCATCCCTTCGAAGGGATTAAATTTAAATTAATTACTGATACTTCTATGATTATAATTTGGAAAATGGATTATATATTTATAGTAATAATAATTTATAATCTATATTAAGGTCAAATTAGTGTTTTTTCAAAAATGATACTGAAAGTGATAAAAATTAATTTCAATAAAATAGAAAAAAATTATGTTGACAAAGTACCCAAACTTAAATTTAAGACCCAAAAATACATAGAAACATGTCCATGATCCATTGTGGAACATATATGTATATGTGTTGATTGTGATATTATTATTTATGATTTTTTTTTGAACATCTATGTATATGTGATGATTGTGACATATAACTCTCTCCAATTCATTGGTTAAAGATTTATATCTAATGAAATAAACTAATATAGTCTTGGGTGTGAACCTTGAATACTAATATGGATATGGGATTGAACAATGACTACCAAGATGGTTTAAGAAGTGAACTTATCCTAGTTGGATGGCCATGGGAGTTAAACATAACTAACAAGATGGTATGAGCAGTGTAAGCATGATACTAATGTGGGCTTGGAAATGAAACTGTGGCTACTATAGAAATCATTTTTTTATTCTTATGTGTCTCCCACCATTCCATAAATTATTATTATATTATTCTTTCATCATTTATGTTATTTATTTCCTAACAATTCATATCTAATGAAAATCCAAGATTTGTTCCATGATTCATGATTAAAATTCAATGATATGAATGGTATACTATTATAATGTTATGATCATGTCCTTATAAAAAGATGCTCATGTTTATTCTTACATGTCTCCCTTGATTACCCTTACTGAGCATTTTAGGTCACCCCTTTTATGTTTCATTTGCAAGGATACGAAGAAATGTATTAATTATGTTGTGTCTAAGAAAAGTTTTAGTCATTTAGAACCTAGTGGAAGATAATGTCGATCACCTATTTCACGTTGATTATGTTTCCATTTTTCTGAAGGAAGCAGAATAATATGTTCTTTTGGAGTCTTTTTGTATAATATTCTCATTATTATGCATATGTAATATATTTTTATCGTAGTAAAATAAGGCATCTCTATAGTTGGTATTAGAGAAAAAAATTAGTTACCCTTTGATTTAAAGACCTGTAATTTCCATGTAATGTTTTTAAAATATGGGAATTTTACGAGCCCACAAAAATTGATGGTGCGTGATTTCGAGGCCTAGAGTTCCTGGAATGAATTTATAATTTTTTTTTCAGGAATTTTCTGTAAACTTGCGAGCATGATTTTCTAATTTTTGAAAAGGATCTCGGAATTGAAATATGAGGGCACCGTTGAACTCGTAGCGTCAATATACACTTAAGAGGACATTCACCTCGACGGTAGTTGGTCGAGGGTGAAAGTTAGTTTTTTTGTTTTTCGTGTATGAATAAAATAAAAATAAGTGTATGACATTTTTATTTTTATTTGCAACACCCATGTGGGTGTTGGGAGGTAAGGTCCACCGAAACTAAACTTATATGTTGATGTTGAGGTGTGGGGACCACTAGACCTTAACCTCTCATGAGAGGATATGGTGGTGGGGATCACCCGAACCATAACCTCCCATGAGAGTTTATTGTGGTGGGGACAACCCGGGACTAAACCCCCCTATTAGTGAGAGAAACTCTCAACCCCCCCCCCCCCTCATTAATGTGGAGGAGGCTGTTGAATTCCTCCACATTAATTGTGCCAATGAATATACCTTTAATTGTTCCAACCCTTATCTTGATTAATTATTCCACCCACCATAATGAATTTAACGTTTTGAATTCTTTCCAACAAAATAATAAGTGTCTTAATATATTGTTTTAGAACCACATTACATTTGGGTGGAATTGGGATAAAGCTTCTCCAACGAAGAATGCTTCTTCAACGACGAATGCCAGTGAGGAAGATCTTTGTTTTCTTCCTCGGAAGCACCTTGGAGAGGCAACCGATGTGGGATGTCTTCAACGACTTTACATCCCTCCTCATCGTCATCAACGAACAATACGAGGTAGGGGTTAATGCTATTTGTTTATCACTTTCCATGTACAACCTTCTTCTCTTGTGCGGGATTGCGAATAATTAATTTTCGGAAGATCATGGTTGATGTTCATTGCATCGTTCTTTGTGAACCGCTTGCTACCACTCTAAACATAGAGGGTGTGGACCAAACAAGCATGGCCCGACCCCTCTGCCGTTCTTCTTTGGTGTTTTCTTCAAAATGGAGGAAGGAGACAAAGTCAAAACGCTCCGCCACTCGCGGCCACCGCTGCACGTGGCCTCCGCGACCCACAGTGCTCTGCCGCACGCAGCCTCACCACGTCGCAACGCAGCTCCAGCGGCCTCCGCCGCTCTGTGCCGCCACCAAACTGCTGTTGTGCCGAGCTGTCGAGCCGAACCTCCGCCGTGTCGAGCCACCTCCCCGAGCCGAGCTGTCTTCACCCCCCGCGACACCCCTGCCAAACCGGCCCACGCCCCCTGTGACACCCAAGCCAAACTGGCCCGTGCTCCCTGTGACGCACCGGCTGAAATGGACCGCACCCCTTGCGGCACCCCGACCGCACCGGCCGGTGCCCCCTACGGCGCCCCTGTGGAACCTCCCAGTGCCCCCAATGGCACCGCGGCCGAACCAACCTGCGCCCTCATGGCACCCTAGCCAAAATGGCGTCGCACCCCCCTATGGAACCCCGACCAAACTATCCCTACACCCTCGTGGCGCTCTGGACGAACCAGCCCGCGCCCTCGCGGTACCCTAGCGGTCGAGCCGTCTTGCCATACCCGCGACTCCTCACAGCCCTCATGGCTTGTTGGACCCCAGGTGATCGGGCTGCATCACGGGCCAGGCCAGATAAAGCAGGTCGAGATGGGTAGACCAGAAGTGGGTCAACCCATGTCTGGTCTGTCCAAGTCTGTCCGACAGGGTCGGACCGGACCTGAGCCCACTACAACCCATTTACGCTTCTTCTGCCATATCTTTGGAACTAGTCGCCCGTTTGACGAACCGTCAGGGGTGCTAGAAATCATGGAGTAATACGGTCTTTTTGAGTATACTCAACTAAAGTATTGGATTGTTATTGGAAATAATCAGGTTGGATTGATCACGAATCCAACCAGGACCCCTAGACTAAACGGCTAGTAACTCACAGACCGGGTGTTCGTTGGACGCGCCGTCTGTTGCGTTGAGACCCCTATGATGTGGAAAAACTTTTATATACTTATTCGTGGGACTTCGTGAAAGTTAGTTTATCGACAGGTAGATCATGGAGAGGATCCCCTGGTGATGAGAGAGCATAGTGCAGAGACCTAGTAGCTAGCTGAGACCTGATGATTGCTGACTGTTTCGACTCGTAGTGACTAGACTAGCCCTGTGTGGAGTGACTTTGTGTCGTGGAAGACCCACAGTGGGGAGTTCCTCGGTGTTGCGGTAGAACCATGGTACTCGAAAGGAGGAATACCTCAGCAGGCCACGTGGGGGAGTGCGCTTGGTGATGTGGTAGACCCATGGTTGGGAGCGTGCTTGGTGACGCAACAGATCTATAGTACTCAACAAGAGGAGTACCTCAGCAGTCCATGTTTAGTGGGAATCGCGCTTAGTGTCATGGAAGGGCCACTATTCTTGATAGAGGAGGAGCTTTCCGTCATCCTACATTTCGATAATGTGAATGGGTATGTTACTTGATACTACCCCTAGAATAAAATCCATGTTTGAGCAAAGTCCGTTTTTTTTGTTTTCCTCTTGTTTGAGATGGATCACTTGATAACTTAGGTATATGTATGGGAATATACCTAAGTAGGGTTATTTTTTGATTTATTTTTTTGTGGTTTATCCTTTGGGGATTTTTTGATACCTCGAGGTCCTCGGGGTCCCTATAGAGTATCGTTATACTAACCCCTGCACAGGCTATGCCTGCACCATGTTGTGTTGGATGAAGATGACGAAGAGCACTGACTGAGGCTGAGAGTATCAGTACTGGACGATACCTGGAGGTGGACCATACGGTGAGGCGGTACACAGAGGATACGGTCAGACGCGGAGTGCTAATGAGGCAATTTGTAACTACCCTTCAGGTAGGAACCCCAGAGGACGATCCAATAGTTGTCTTTAATTATCTTTCAGTTGTATTGTATCACTGTTGTACTTGTACTTTCTATTTGGGCTTGTATTCTGGCCCTTTTACTCTCATAACTCTTTTTATATAGTTTTCATGGTGTTTCGTCCAGCTGTGTTCTTTCTTGTGTGTGTGTTTATAGTTTATAATGGAAATTCCTTCCAATTTTTAGTGAATTACGCCTTTGGTGCTAGTCGCCAGCCCCTGGCCTATAGAAGGCGGGCTTGGGGTAGTAACGGCAGGGGCCCCGGGAGACGGGTTGTGACAAATTGGTATGAGAGAGCTCAGTTATACCACAGAACATAGGACTCTGATCTTTTCTATGAAGCAACAGTGTTAAGTGTTGTGAGTATGGTTTTCAGTTTAGGGAGTCCAATGTGGGTACGACAGCCGGCGTATCCATACAACAGAACCCTGACTTTTAATTTCTGACTCAGTGTATTAAAACTATAATTACGTGTGTGTTTGGAAATGTTTTCTTAAGGAAATCTCACTAGGTCAGCTCAACAGGTATATATTTTTAACTATAGTGCACCTGTTTCTTTTTTGGATGCCTCTAAGTAGACATCCGTCTAGAGTTCTGAGAGTTTTACGCACTAATAGCCCACCGAGTGACGAGGCCTTGGAGCAGGGACCTCTTCCAGTAGAGGCATCAGTAGAGGCACCAATGGTACCTTTCCCTTTTGGTCCACTGATCCCACCCTCCCCTGTAGAAGGTGGTGCATTATACTTGAGCATGTTGCATGAGTTACAGTGCTAGAGGCTACCTAGGGTTAGGGGAGAGACGGACCCACAGTCGTCTGAGGATTGGCCAGAGGCTATGGTGAGAGTTCTCCAACTCGTAGCGACACCGACCGATCTCATGGTGGTCCTTTCCGCCATCCATTTATAGGAAGCACCTGGTGGATAGTATATCTTGATGCTCCAAGTCTACGACGAGGTGATGATTCTCTGGGTAGAATTTGAGAGCCTGTTTCGGGCAGAGTTTTTCCCAACAACTCTTCGTGTAGTGCGCATACAATAGCTACCTCATCTGCAGTAGGGCAGCTTGACTGTATCTCAGTACACAGCGAGGTTCATTGGCCTCTCATTATACTCCACAGATATGGTTCATGAGCCATTCTTCATGGACTGGACCTTCGAGCAGGGACTCTGGGAAGAGATCAGGGCTTCGATGATCTCACTTAGAATCCCGACACATGCATTGGTGTTAGAGAGAGCCCTCTTGTAGGAGAGTTTCCTTGCTGAGTAGTCACCAGTAGTGAGACCAACTACCAGTCATCATGTATCAGTGTCTTATGTAGCTGGCAGAAGAAAGATGTCACAGAATTCCAAGAGGACCATACCTATAGGTGGATGACCACATGACTCATGATTGGTTTAGCGGGGCACCCGAAGCGGAGACAGACATGCCAAGAGAGGGAAATGTTTCACATGCGTTGGGTAGGGTCAAATGGATCATGACTGTCCGAACCATAGTTAGGATGATCATCAAATGGTCGAGGGACCGACCAAGAAGATACAATGATTCAATCTAGGAGGTCAGTAGGGAGAAGGTGGACATGGAAGAGAAGATGGTCGTGTAGCAGGCGGTGGGCGACGATTCGATATGTTATCGCCGCCACCAATAGGAGGTCCACCCCAACTGCAGGGAGTATGTGGACAGGGGAGAGCTCAGATCCAGGTATCTAGGCATACGATCATGGTGCTCTGCAGATGATATGATGTAAAATCTGTGTCCACTCTACCTTAGCTTCAGTACTTATAGGCACAAGTTCTAGTCATTATTTTATTGGCACTTCCCTTGTTCAAAGCTCATAGATTCTGACGGAGTCGTTGGATTGATCCTTACAGCTAGAGACTCCTACGGGAGCAGATTAGATAATTACGCACTGGTTCCGGTAGTGTGAGATTACTCTAGAAGGTGAGAGCTTCATCTGGGATCTCTTAGTAGCAGTGTCAAGGCCTTGCAACGTCATCTTGAGTATGGACTGTCTATCTACATTCCATGCTCAGATAGAGTGTATTAGGCGCATAGTGTGGTGTGTCCACAAGGATGGGACCATGTTTACCTTCACCGGCTAGAAGGGAGCTTATGCAGCACAGGATGGACGTACCTGGAGGGGGGTAAAAGTGATTATAAATCAGTTGGCTAGCCTTACCCTCTGAGTTTTTGATGTGGAGAGTCCGAGCTATCCTGAAGTGGTGGACCAGTATGCGGATGTTTTCCCTAATGATGTTTGAGGTATACATCCTCACAGAGTGGTGGAATTTTACGTTGACTTGTAACCTGGGACAACAACTATATCTACACCAGCATATCAGATGGCTCCCACAGATCTCCGTGAGCTGTAGGTACAACTAGAGGACTTCCAAGGGAAGGGATTCATTCAGCCCAGTGTTTCTCCCTGGGAATCCCTGATTCTATTCATCAAGAAGGCAGAGGGGAGCTTAACGCTTTCCGTTGACTATCAGCGACTGATCCAGGTGACTGTAAAGAACAAGTACCCACCCCCAAGTATTGACGACCTATTTGATTAGCTTAAGGGAGAACGGTGGTTCTCGAAGATTGACCTTAGATCCGACTATCACCAGCTCAGTGTACGAGATGAGGATGTGCAGAAGATGACCTTCAGGTGTTGGTATGGACATTATGTGTTCTTGGTTATGCCATTCGGTTTAACCAATGCTTCAACAGTGTTCATAATGCTCATGAACATGATCTTTCAGCCATACCTTTATCACTTTGTCATAGTCTTCATCGATGACATTCTGATCTACTCGACTACTAAGGAGGAGCATTCCTATCGTCTACAGGTAGTATTGGACACACTCCAAAAGAACCAGCTTTATGGTACACTCTTGATGTGCCAGTTTTGGATTCGAGAGGTTCACCTTTGGGACATGCCATATTAGAGGCATGAGTTGCATTAGATCCATCAAATATTGAGGCGGTACTTTCTTGGGATCCACCCAGGAGTGTGACAGAGGTACGTAGTTTCCTGGGTTTTGCTAGATTTTACCGGAGGTTTGTACCTGATTTCTCTAGAGTGGCAGCACCTCTATTATCTTTTATGAAGAACGGGAAACCCTTCGTTTGGTCAGAGAAATTCCAGGGGAGTTTTCTGGAGCTGAGGCAGAGGCTGACTAGTGCCCCCATATTGAGACTTCTAGACGAAGTCATAGGTTACGTAGTGTACTGCGACACATTAGGGACCAGGATCTAACGTGTCCTAATGCAGGAGCGAGTAGTGATCACATATGGTTCTCAATAGCTGATATAGCATGAGCAGAATTATGCGTCCCCTGCCATGGAGTTAGCAACAATGGTCTTCACCTTGAAAATGTGGCGGAACTATCTAATGGGTGAGCTTTTTACAGTATACTCTGATCAAAAGAGTATTAGGTATGTCTTCTCTCAGAAGGACTTGAACCAGAGACAACAACGTTGGATTGAGTTCCTCCGAGACTATGACTTGGAGAGAGTCTGTACTCCAGGGAAGGGGAACATTGTAGCATATGCACTCAGTAAGAGATCTGATATACTGCTTCTAGGTGAGTCTATGGAGAAACTAGCTGCATTGCAGATATCCTTTGTGGATAGAGGCGGAGCAGCTTTTCTACAGTCTTCTACAGTCACTCCCCCACTTCATCAGCAAGTCAGGGAGGCGCATCATGGGGATGCTGACTGCGAGACATGACGTGCTCAGATATCTACAAGAGAGGCCCCTGATTGATTTTCTGAAGGTGGGTATCACTTCATCCTCTTCATAGAATGTACCATGGTACCAATTTCACTTCAGAAGGATGTGTTGAGGGAGTTCCACACATCCCCTCTATTAGTACATCCAAGTGTGGCGAATATGTACGAGGATCTATGATGACATCACTGGTGGTCGGGAATGAAGATATCAGTAGCAGAGTTTGTCTCTCAATGCCTCACTTTCCAGCATGTGAAGGTGGAGTATCAGATACCATAAGGCTTGGTTCTTCCTTTGGAGGTCTCAGAGTGGAAGTGGGATGGGATATCCATGGACTTCGTGACATGACTTCCATGTAAATCTCAGGGACATGACTCTATCTGGGTGATCATCGACCGACTCACCATGTCGACCACTTCCTACCGATCCGAGAGAAGGGTTTAGTAGAGAGCTTGGGATGCCTCTATGTGCATGAGATTGTGTAGATACATGGATTACCTTCGAAGATTGTCTCCGATCGTGACACACGATTTACTTTCCTACTATGGAAGGGGTTTCACGATGCTCTCGGGACACCGCTTCATCTGATCACCTCCTTTCATCTGCAGACGGATGGTTAGACTGAGTGGACCATTCATACCCTCGATATAATTTTGTGTGCTTGTGTCCTCGACTTCAGTTGCATTTGGAAGGATCACTTTCCTTTGGTGTAATTTTCGTACAACAACAGCTATCACTCCACCATTGGGATGGAAACTTTTGAGGCATTATACGGGAGAATTTTCATATCACCCTTGGGTTGGACTGACCCAAGGGAGTCAGCACTAGTAGGACCAGATATGGTACAAGATACCAAAGAGAAAGTGAAGATTATCCTAGAGAAGATAAAGACTGCACAGAGTAGGAATAATTCATTTGCTGATAGGTGATGGAGACCTCTAGAGATTGAGGATGGCGACCACGTCTTTCAACAAGACTCACCCTGACGAGGTATACAGAGATTTGGCCGAGGCGGCATGTTATCTTCGAGGTTCATCGGACCTTTTATGTCCTCAACAAAGTTGGCGAGGTGGCATACCACTTAACACTTCCACCTTAGTTGCACCGGGTGCACGACCTCATAAACGTATCCCAGTTGAGGTGACACGTACACAAAACTTCTCAAATCATCGACCATAGAGAGATGGAGGTCGACGTTGGGGTTTATTTTATGGATGTCCCAGTAAAGATTTAGGATTTATAGGAGTGGGTCCTTCATGGATGGTTGATACCTTTGGTGTGCGTTCGCTGGCAGCACAAAAACCTTCAGGAGAGCACATTGGAGTAGGAGGCTCATATGCGTGCTCAGTACCCCAACATCATCCCTTAGATTGAGTTGTGTCTTACGCGGACCTAAATCCGGAGGTGGAGAGAATATATAGACCTTGAATTTTCATGTAATTATTTTATATATATGGTAATTTTATGAGTCCAGAAAAATTGACGGCGTGTGATTCTAAGGCCCAGAGCACCCGGAATGAATTTATGAACTTTTTTTGGGTACGTTCAGTAATCATGCGAGCGGGTTTTTATAACATTTAAACCGGTGCTTGGAATTGAAATCTGAGGTCACCGTTGAACTCGAATATTTGGTATTCTTTTATGAATACTTTCTCCTCAACGACAGTAGGTCGAGGGTGAAATTTTGTTTTTTGGTTTTTTGTGTAAGCATAAATTAAAAATAAAATTGTATGGAATTTTTATTTATATTTGAAACACCCAAGTGAATGTTGGGAGGTGGAGTGCACCAGAACTAAACCTCCATGTGGAAGTTGAGGTGTAGGGACCACCAGACCATAACCTCTCATGAGAGGTTATGGTGGTGGGGACCACCCAAACCATAACCTCCCATGAGAGGTTTTGGTGTTGGGGACCACCCAGGATTAAACCCCCCTTTAATTGAGAGAAAATCACAACCCCCACCCCCCTT
Source organism: Viscum album (assembly GCA_963277665.1). Lineage (NCBI taxonomy): Eukaryota > Viridiplantae > Streptophyta > Magnoliopsida > Santalales > Viscaceae > Viscum > Viscum album. The sequence goes on from OY728155.1 coordinate 1,584,752,585, forward strand.
ATTAATGTGGAGGAGCCTCTCGACTTCCTCTATAGTAATTGTGCCAAAAGCACATGCCTTTAATTGTGCCAACCATTATCAGGATTAATTATTCCACCGACCATAATTAATTTATATTTTTGAATTACATCCAACAAAATAATAGGTGGATTAATCTATTATTTTGGCACCACTTTATTTTTGGGTGGAATTGGGAGATTTCTTCACCAACGAAAAATGATTCCTCCATGAAGAATGCCAATGAGGAACGTCTTCGACTTCTTCCTCAGATGCACCTTGCGGAGGCAACCGATGTGGGACGTCTTCGACAACCAACCTTCACTCCACATCATCGTCAATGAACAATACAAGGTATGGTTTAATGATATTTTTTATCACAATAAATGTACTCACTTCTTATCTTTTGCAGGATTGGGAATAATTAAATTGCAGAATTTGATGGTTGACGTTCACTGATTTGTTCTATGTGAACTACTTGATACCACTCTAATCACAGAGGGTGTGGACCAAACTGACATGGCATGACCCCTACGCCATTCTTCATTGGTGGGTTCTTCAAAATGAAAAAAGGTGAAAAAGGTAATGGCGCTCTGCCACCTGTGGCCACCGCCTCCCTCGGCCTTCACGCCATGTGGTGGCCCACTGCCTGCGGCTTCGTCGCGTTGCCCCGCAGTGCCTGCGACCTCCGCCGCTTGGCGCTGCCGCCGTGCCGAGCCACCGAGCCGAACCGACATCGTGCCGAGATGCCACCCCTAGCAGAGCCACTTTCGCCCCCCGTGGTGCCATGGCTGAACTTTCCTGCATCGAAATGAGCCCTTTACGGCGCCCCAGCCGCATCGGCTCGTGCCCCCCGCAGTGCCCCGGCCGAACCGGCCCGCGCCACCCATGGCGCCCCATCCGAACCAGCATGCACCCCACATCGTGCCCCATACGAACTTGTCCCCCCCCCCCCCGCGACACCTCTAAACCAGCCCCGTGCCCCCATGGCACTCCGGTCGAACCTTCCCCGCACCCCCATGACACTCCGGTCAAACCAGCACACGCCCTCGCGACACCCCCGCAGCTGAGCCGCCCTGCGACACTCGAGGCTCTGCGGCCCCTCGTGGCCCTCATGGCTTGCCGGAACCCCAACGGACTGGGCCACATCACAGGCTGGGACAAACCAAGCAGGTCAGGACCGGTTGACTTGAACCGCGTCAACCCATGCCAGGTCAGGCCTGGCCAGTTCGACCATGTCAGGCCAGACCCGGGCCCACTATGACTCATTTACGCTCTTTCGACCATATCATTGACATCAGTCATCAATTTGACGAACCATCAGTGGCACTAGAAATCATGGATCAAGACGGTCCCTTTGAGTATACTCCACTGGAGTTTTGGATTTATATGGGAAACAATCAGGTTGGATTGAGCACACATCCAACCGAGCCCCCATGACTAAAAAGATAATAACTCACAGATCAGGCATCCATTTGACATGTTGTATGTTGCGTTGAGACCCCTAAGACATGGCAGAACATTGATATACTTCTTCATAGGAATTCATGACATTGGATTATTGACCACTAGCTCATGGAGCGGATCCTCCCGGAGAGGAGCGAGCATAGTGCGGAGACCTAGTAACTGGCTGAGACTTGATGACTGTTGACCGTTTCGACTCGGAGTGACTCGACTAGCCTAGTGGGGAGCGCCTTGTTGTCACGGAAGACCCACAGTGGAGAGTTCCTTGGTGTCATCGCAGGCCCACGATACTCTACAGGGGGAGTACCTAAGCAGGCTATGAGGGGATCATGCTTGGTGACACGGTAGACCCACCGTAGGGAGTGTTCTTGGTGACGCGGAAGATCCATAGTAATCAATAGGATGAGTACCTTAGAAGTCCAAGGTTTGTGGGAAGTGAACTTGGTGTCAAGGCAGGACAACTGTACTCTATAGAAGTGGATTTCTCCCGTAGTTGAGGTTTCTATAATGTGACTGTGGATGTTACTTCATACTACCCCGAGAATAAAATCATCGTTTGAGATGAGTCAATTTTCTATGTTTTTATCATGATTTAGATGGATGACTTGATAAATTAGGTATATGTATGGGCATATACATATGTAGGGTTATCTGTTGATTTCATTCTTTGTGGTTTATCCTTGGTAGATTTTGTGAGACCTCGAGGGTCTTGAGGTCCCTACTGAGTATCATTATACTCACCCCTGCATGGGCTACGCCCGCACCTTGTTGTGTTAGATGTAGACGACAGACAACTATGACTGAAGATGAGAGTACCAAGACTGGATGGTACCAAGTGGTGGACCATTTGGTGAATCTTTACATGGAGGAGACAATCAAATGTGGAGTGATGAGGAGGAGATATGTACCTACCCTTCCGGTAGGAACCCCGAAGGATGATCTAGTAGATGTCTTCCATTATCTTTTAGTTGTATTGTATCACTGTTGTACTTGTACTTTCCATTTGGGCTTGTATTATAACACCATTTACTTTCAGAACTCTTATGTTATACTGTTTACTTGGTGATTCATCCAGCTGTGTGCTTGGATGTGTGTGTGTTTATAGGTTATAAAGGCAATGCCTTCCCAGTTTTAAGGAATAATGCCTTTGGTTCTAGTTTCCAGCCCCTGGCCTATGGAAGGCGGGCATGGGGTGGTCACGACATGGGCCCCGGGGGCGGGTCATGACATTTGGAATAAAGAATGATAAAACATAAGTGAAAACATTAATAACATGTTTAATTATAAGTACAGGGACATTGAAATGGATAGGAATATGTCATCGTATATTGGTAGAGGATAACATAAGTGGTTTCCTAGAAATTCATCCATGTTCTGATACAACAATTGGATTTGGATTTATCATATATTTACCTAGGAGTAACATATCTGAACAGGTGTGTCGAGACTAAATTGGAATAACACGGTACATGACCACTGGTTTTTCTGAATACCTATTTTGTCCCTCCTGGGAGATGTTATTTGGTAAATCCTGAAATATTCATGAACCATTATGAAGGATTCAAATATAATTTGGCTATGAATAACCAAGGATAAACATATGGTCTCATAGATTAAAGAATGTTTTATAATTTAAAAATCTTATAAGTGACATTTCATGATTAGGTGATTCATAATTATGATAATTGTTTCCTACTCTATCATGATGTTTTTATTCAAATGGATAGAACCTGAGGCGACCACATTAATTATGGTTTCAATTGAAAATGAAACCATTTTCCTCCTAAGAAACCAAATTCCATGGGAGAAGGAAAGAATTCTTATTTATTTTCTCACCCAAATAATCCAATATATGAATCAATTTGGACATTAAAATGAGAAAAGTATGGAACTACATTTTTTGAGTCCCTCACGAGGAAACACCCACATTCTTTTTGTGGGTCTTATAATCCACTTGTTTCTACACAATGTATCAGTAATACTGAAAATAAATTCTCTAATATCTAATGCACATAGCCTGAAAAATACATTATAGTTATTTATATATTAAATAGAGATGCATACTAGTGGTGGATTGTAATCAAGAATATAAGTCATCAATTTGATATTGAATCCATGGATTGGAATGACTTCAAGATCTTATTTTTCATGAAGTAAATTCCTCATATTTTTTGTACTAATGTGGAAAAGGTGTTCATTGAGTTGGAGAAAAGGGTTGATGAATATATTTGTACCAATGATGATAATTACATAATACTAGTGAGATACTCTTTATGAATTATCATCCAAATAGAAAGTAAATTTGATAGGTTCTTATGTTTTTTATTGACATGCCCCATAAGGGAATTATCCATATGATACATTAGTATCTCTGAATAGATTTATCTTTGTACAATCAAAGTTGAAATGGAGGATGGAGTAATGTATCACCGTCAAGGGTTTGAAAATAAAAGTTAGATATAGTTTAACATAAAATCTAATAAACATGAAGATAATAATATATGTTTTCTTTTATGCTCTATGTGTGGGATGAAGAAAGGATGATGTTTTATTACGTGGTATAATTTTTTTTGTAATTGTGTAAGGGATGGATATAAAGAATTTTATAGCCAATGTGTTTGTTAGAAGTTATCTAATGGTGTGAATGAAGAAAAATAGACACCAAATGCATCCCTTATGATTCAGTGCTACAAGTGTAAGGAGAATTGGAATTATGGTAAGCACTACCCAAAACCAATGGATGGTGATGATGAAGAACATTAGTATCCTATTAAGTTAATTGATAAGGGTAAATGTCATTTAATCTCCATTACTTATTAGGGGTGTGATAAATATGTGGTTAAAGTTACACTTACCATCCACTTTATAAATTCCAATGTCTTATTTAATAATATATATACCCACTATTTCATATCTAAGGAAAATATTATTGGAGTTAAGATTCCATCCAAGTGATTAGATGTGTAATTTGTAGTGAAAAACTTCCAAGGGTATGATGATCGCATCAAATGTCTATGAATCCACTTCTGTTTTGTTATTTGGAATGTTCTTCTTGTGAATCATATCAATATTTTTTTGGTTGATTTTGATGTCATCATAGTCATTGATTGGATTTATCTACAGAAATATCACATCAATTGTTGAGAAAGGGAAGTTACATTTAATATTTCCAAACGTATTATGATCATATATCAATGTAACAATAATCATGAAATTACTATGGAGATTACATCTAGTGTATGGGTTCTAATTCCAATTCAGAAGGGTTGTTTATCTCAAATTTATTTGTAGAAAAGTGTAATTGGTGATATTCCGATTCTTCGAGAATTTTATGATGTTTTTCTGGAATAGTTTCCTCACCTTCCTACAAAATGATAAAGATGAGTTCTCAATAATAATCATACATGGTTTCATACAAATTTCAAATAATCCATATATAATGGCCTTGATTGAGTTTCAAGAATTGAAGAAGAAACTATAATAAAAACTTGATAAAGGTTTCATCTGACCAAGTGTGTCACCTTGGGGTGAACCTGTTATTTTTGTGAAACATAAAGGTTGATCAATGAGACTCTACCTTGATTATTTTGATTTGAACAAGTTCAAAATCATGAACATGTTTCCCTTCCACATATTGAGGACTAGTTTAATCAACTACGCATAGATATATACTTTTACATGATTAACCTTCATTTTTGAAATCATATATTTTGGAGGAAGAAGGTGGATATACCCATGAATGAATTCAATAAAAAGTATGGACACTATGAATATTTAGTGACAATTTTTTATCTTACTAATTCCCCTATTATATTTAGGGATTTGATGAGTAGAGTATAAAGAGATCACCTCGCTAGTCTTTATTGAGGAAGTCCTGATCTATTAATAGGGAAAGGAAGAGCATTACGATCAAATTATAATTGTACTAAATCCCCTACAGAAAGATAAACTAAATGAAAATTTTAAAAAGGGTGAATTTTTCTTTCAGAACATCTCATTTTTTGTCAGATAATCACAATAGATGGTGTATCAATAGATCCATCAATGATGGAGGCTATTGAATATTGGCCTCGAACAACAATAGTGAATATGATATATATATATATATATGGTTTAGTTAGATATTATGGACTATTTGTGATAAATTTAACATAACTATATAGTCCTTTGACTATGTTAAATCTGAAGGGTGATGAGTTCCTCTAGATATATGAATGCGAGGAAAATTTCAAGGAAGTGAAAAAGTGGTTAGTTAGGAAACATGTTCTTAAGTTATCTTGTAGTGGATAAAGGTTTGTAATCTATAGTGATGCATCAAAAAGGGATTGGGATTTCATATTATGGGGAATAACATGGTTATTACTTATTCAATGTAGATGTTGATGATTCGTGTGAAAAATTATCGTACTCATAATTTGGAGTTGGTAGTGTTAATATTTGAATTAATGATATAGAGGAATTATCATTATGGAGAAAAGTGTGAAATGTATAATGATCATAAAATTATGAAATATATATTCACACAGATGGAGTTGAACATGTTCTAGAGAAGGTTGTAAGAGTTGATAAAAGATTATGACTACTCAGTACATTACCCACATGGAAAAGTGAATAATGCCTACGATTATTTGAGTTGAAAGGGTCATGCTTCCTTATCCATGATAAGGATATGAAAATATCCAATATTTTTGTATTTCCAAAGGATATAGATGTAAATCCTTAAGGAAGGGAAAAATATTATCTTTATCAAATGAATGTTCAACCCTCTATCCAAGTGAAAGTTAAGATGTAGTAGAATAAATATGTAGAGATAAAAAAATGTTAAAAATGTTCCTTAAATTAACATTGATCAATATGGAAGGTTTAGGATTAAGTAATGTGTATGTGATCCATCCATAATCGATTTGAATAATGAGATCTTAGTGGAATATAAATGTTATTAATTCTCTATTCATCTTGGATGTATGCTATTTAATGGGGACTTGAAACAATACCACTGATGGGATGGAATAGAGATAGATATTAGAGAGGTTGAATATCGGTTCTTGGTATGCCAGTAAGTTAAGTCTGATGGAAAAATGTCTAAAGGGATGATGCATCCGTTACCCATACTAGAATGGAAAAGGGGGAAGATCAAAATATATTTTGTCTTTGGACTACCCAAAACCTCTAAAGGGGTAAACTCTATGTCAAAGGTAGTTTATTACCTTAAAAATTAAGCACACATCATCACTATTATAGAATAAAATAATATGAATAAGCTTTCTAGGATATACATTAAGGAAGTGGTAAGGTTCTATGGAGTACCAAAATCAGTTATATCAGATAGAGATTCAATGTTTACCTCTATGTTCATGAAAAGTGTTCAGTAACAACTTGATATAAAATTTAGTTTCCTCACTTCTTATCATCTTTAGAAAGATGGTCAGTATTAAAGAAAAATTCAACCCCTTGATGAATTTTTGAGATCCTGTAATCTAGATTTCAAATGTTATTAGAATCAACACCTTCCTCTAGCTTATTTTTTATACTGTAATAGATTTTGATAAATAATTCAAATGGATCATTATAATGCCCTCTATCAGAAGAAATGTTGAGCTCCAACTTGATTGGATGAGTTGTAGAAAGAAATATATCATGACCTGAGATCACTGATGAAATGGTAGAGTAGTTTAGATCCATTCGACAACATATCAAGGCATCTCAATGTTGGTAGAAACGTTTTGCTGGTAACCGATGATGTGATCTGAAATATGAATTTGGAGAGATGATATATCTGTAGATATCTCTTCAGAATAAGGTTATGTGATTTGAAATGAGAGGAAAAAATAATCCCTAGGTATATAAGTCACATTGAAATGCTTGATTTTATCCGGAAAATAGCCTATCACTTGAATCTTCCTCCAAATATCTCTCAAGATCATGATTAGTTCTATGCTTCCCTCCGGAGGAAGTACATACATTACCCTCCAAAAGTACTAAACTTATTGGTAATACAAATGGGGCATGATATTTCTTATGAGGAACAACCAATGGAAATTTTGGATCGTACAAAAATGTTCTTTGAAACAAGACCACTTAGCTGGTAATAATTTTGTAGGGAAATCCTCAATTATAGGATTCTAAGTGGGATCATTTGGATATGATGTTGACGAAATATTCTCATTTTTTACCGAAATAATAAATTTATAGCGATAAATTAATTTTAAGGGGTGTTGAATGTGTCACCCCAATATTTTAAATACCCTTTTTATTGAATAAATTAACTTTTTCATTCATATTCTGAATTTCTCCAATTCATAATTGTTTTTCATATGTAACTAAATGGGTTTAAATTACATGAAACACTAGTTTTTCATTTGTTACATACAACACAGTCATGGCACACATTATACACAACACTAAGTTTCACAAAAATATCATTTTTTTAAATAAGTAAATAAATGTGATAATTAAAACATTGTTGATCAACATATTTTTATGAATTTTAATAACTAATTTTAAATTAGTATTTATAATGGTTTTAAATAAATAAAACAAATTTAAAATAAAATACATTTTTTGGGTAAATTCTTCAAATGTTTAAAAATACTACTTTCTCAAATGAACCACTTTTCAAGCCCTTCTGTGAAAAAAATAAAATTATTTTAACACACATTTAGATATTAAATTTGACAAAATAAACTTCATTTTTTAATTTATAATGTTGAATTTATCATTGTTAATGTTTTTTTGGATTTTTCTGAGAATATTCATTATCGGATAAATAGTAAAATTACCAAATTTTAATTTACAACAACATTTTCGTCTAATATAATTATAAGGTAAAATGATATTTTAAATTGGTTTAAAATATGAATTTGATCATAGTTTTATCAATTAATTCAATTTATTTCCTTGGAATTAATTTCCTATTTAAATTTAGAATAAAAATAAAGAAAAATTTTAAATGTTTTTACATTAAAAACTCACATTGGCATCTTGTCTAGGAGATTAAATTTAAATCTATTCTTATCAATTTTTTTACTTCAATTTGGAAAATTTTATTCCATATTTGGAAAAATAATATTTCATAATTTATATGAATTTCAACTATGTTTTTTACCAATAATATTAGTAAAGATGACTAAATTAATTACAAAGATAAAGTAAATATTTTGGTTAACATCATAATAAACTGTAATTTTAAGTCCCAAAACAACCTAGAAACTGTTCCAAGATAACATTTCAGGATATATTACAACCATATCCTCCCATGGATGGAATTTTGTTCATTGTTGTATCCAATTGTCTTGAGAAAAACATGGTTGTAATTATTTTTCTCAAATTTTATAAGAGCTTCACTCCTCCTACACTATTAAATGGCCTCATATCCTTCTATTTCTACACACCTCTCGTGCCAAATTGGGTTGAAAATGATATTCCAAAATATCTACTAAAATTTCATCATCTTAACCTATATGACTCATATTTGTCATAATGAAATCCACACTATCCCTTGGATGAAAACCAAATAGAGATACTGAATGAAGAGGTGACATCCCTCTTCGTGATCCTTTCTTCTATCATCTTTATCCAACCACTCAACTCTCTTAATTAATTATTTACATTAAAAAAAGAATCCATTGTATACGAATTTGTTATTATATCATGGTTATGACATACACTTAAACATAATTCCATTTAATGGGTAACTAACATACTATTAATGTATATAGTGAACTACCACCTCACGAAATGATGATTGTTAATTTTTAATTTACCACATATCATGGTGGGAATTATGATGGAAACATTTTTTATATTTAATATATTTTATATTTATAATTTATTTAATCTTTTATAATTATTTTACAAGAACTATATTTATACTTTCCATTTCTGGTAATTACAATTAATTCGTTTGATGAAGTGTAGACTACCCCCATCTCAATTCCATGTTATTCGTTCACACAATACATGGAATGTATTAAGGAAGTTTTTAGTGAAATTATATGATATATATGAAATAATTCTTCTATTTTAATTATTTTTTATACTTATGTACAAATATTTCATTTTCATTCTTTCTTTCAATACAACAATAAAACAGAAACAATGTTCATGCGTAAGTATAGACCACCATCTCCATGAACAGTGAATAAATTTTTACCTATATATATTATAGAGATTAGTATGATACAAATAGACTAAATATACTTGATATTTATATCAGGTTTTAAATTGTGGATATCATGGTATATGTATAAGTAACAAAAATATAACAAATTAAGATACATGCATTGAATAAAGTGAATATTACCCGAAGTGAAACCATAACATTCAATTGTTATAAAAAGGGTAATATGAATTCATAATAAAATTATAAATGGTATTAGATATAATAATATGTTTATGTGATATATTTATAAAAAACATATATTTATTATAATGAAATTTTTTAATGAGTATGATGAGAGTCAAGACATAAGTTAATTGAATTTCATATCACTTTTCCTATCTATAAGATACACGTCTTGATCAATACTCATTTATTTTGTGTGGTGTATATAATGAACCTAAATTTATTCAATGATTCATATTATTAAATTTATTTTTTATTACATATCAATTAAATGATCATTCTTTTGTGGGGTTTATGTTTTTTTAGACACCAAAAAGGTAAAAAAAAATTGTCTAAATTTTATTTCATTGATACACATGTTTCGATATGTACCTAAATTATTTTTCAAGGATTATATACATACATTTTATTTTTTAAATCATTAATTACCTTATTATGATTATATTTTAAGTATTATTTAATTTTATTTTCATGCATAGAGTTCATGATTCTATGTTACCATGTCGTAAGTTTTTAGGGAAACAATCATATAATTCATCAGGAATGTTTATGATTATGTCACCATTTATGAAATATTAGGGTATATATTTGTAAAAAATATTTAATTTTACTTTCATCTATTTTCTCATGATATATCCATGAATTAGTATAGTTTTTTCACTCTTGGGTTCTTAATATAAATAAGAAAATGTTTTTTTAAAAAAATACAACCATATTTATATTGTCAGTAAAAAATAGTTTTATTTCAAAAATCACTATTTAATTTTTTTTTCAAAATGTTTCTCAAAGAAATATTATACTAAAAAAGTTTTTTGGTTTTTAAATCATCTTTTAATAGTGATTAAATTTACATTCCATGAAAAATAAATTCTAAAATGTATTTTGTTATAAAAATTACTTTTTAATGTAAAAAGGATATATTCTCCATGAAATGTTTTAAAAATATATATCAAAATTACTTCCCATATAAGATGGTATCTTTAGGTTTTACTCATGACTCTCTGTGAAAGTATTTAATGATACAATTCATATTCTTTTACTAAATGAATTATTTATTTGTGGAATGATTTTTATGAAATGTGTTTCTCACTCATAGATTACATGTTTCTAAAACCCACTTCTTTTCACAGGTTATACTTTTGAATCAATGATGAAACATGTATATTTTTTCATATTTTAATATATCATTACATATCTGTGACACTGATTTAATTTCAGGTTAGGATATATAAGTATTTATGTTTTTTTCACATTTATATGTGATTTAAATATGAAATGGGTGGGACCTATATCTCCTTCCAATATATTGGTTAAGTATTTATATCTCATGAGAAATTCTAAGATGATCTTGGGAGTGAACCGTGATAACTTGGATGGCCATTTGAGTGAACCATGAGTGCTAAGATGGTTTGGGGAGTGAACCCATAATAAAAATATGGCATTGGCAGTGATTCTTAACTACTACAGAAATAATTTTTATATTATTTTGTTTCTTCCATTATTCCATATATTATTACTATGTTATTATTTCTTGTCTTATGTTTTTATTTTCCCTATGATTCATGTCTTATTAACATACAAGATTTAGGCCTTGATTTATGTTTATAATCTTATGATATACAGGGTATGATCTTCTTATGTTACGATGCATTCCTCATACCCCTATACTCATTTTTATGCTTACATGTCTCCATTGATTACCTTATTGGGCATCGAGCTCACCTGTTTTTATATTTTCATTTCCAGGATATGAACATATTTGTTATGTACGAATTTTCTAAAAAATGTTCTAGTTATAGAGATCCTAGTGGGAGATATTGTATCCCGCATAAGTTCTAGTGTTTTTATTTCCATGTTTTTTAAGGAACTAAACTAATACGGTTGTTAAGAGTCTGTATATATAGTTTTTTTAGTATTATGAAAATGTTATGTAATGTTATTGTATGAAGGGGGATGGAAACTATTCTATGAGTTACTTGCGATGGAATTCAGTGTAATTAAATCCCCACCATATTCATGAAACCTATGAATGTGAGTTTCTATCTATACATTGACTAATTTAATGTTTTCCTTATAGATGAAAATATCTTATACTCTACCACATAGAAATGGAATTCTGAAAATTTGATGATGGTCATAGACATACTATGGGAGCACTAACTATATATTAATCTCCAAATGTGTTAGTTACTTATATGATAGATTCAATTTTAGGGGGATGTCCTCTCTGATCATGGTTTATTTATAGATCCACTGATTATTTCTGTAGTTTGTTCCAACAGAGAACAAAATAGAATTGTAGAGGTGTAGAGTTTACATGGTTTGGATGGAGAATACATGAAATTCAAGGTGTTATTTTCTAGGACTAAATATTTTTTTTACTATATTGACTCGGAAAGGTAATACTTTGACCAAGATTAATTAGATTTATAAAGCCTTCAACGAGCTAATGATATGTTGATGAATTCTCTTGTTCTGAGACTAATGATGGAGAAAATCATGTACATAGTGTTCTTCGATGCATTTGGAGATAGTATTATAAGTTTAATGATGTAGAGGATGATAGTTATTACTTATTGGTTGATCCAATTAAGATAGGATGAGTGAAATTACCCAAACCCCCACCATAGAGTTGTTTGGGGTATTCTTCACCTTAAAGATATGGATGAATTAACATTGTAGAGAGAGCTTTATTATGTACTTAGACCATTAGAGTCACATGTTTACCAAAATATCAGTGGAATATTATCCAAAGGATAAAGAATTGTTCTGAGTTCATAAAATATTATAACTTTTAGATAGTCTATATTGTAGGTAAGGGAAACATGGTGGAAAATTCCCAAAGTGTAATGACCAGTGTTTTGAACTAAAGAAAAATCACAAGGGAATTTCAATTGTAGCGTTTACTGAATGAGATGTTTTGTGAATTGAGATTCAAAAATAAATTACAAATTTGTTACCTTTAAATGTGTTTTGTAGACTTTTTTAAAGGCATGTGGGGTTCCCTGAGTGTTTTGTTGTGTTTCAGGAGTACCAGGTTTTGAAATCCCAAGATTGAGATGACAGATAGAGGCACATGGTTTGTCGAAAAACCATGAAGACCCCAAAATAAAACCATGTGGATTATGATGGTTTGAATATGTTATTTTCATGGGATAATCATGGTTTTCCCAATCAATTTTTTACCCACATGGTTAGTGAAACATAGGCTATACCATTTCACTATTGATCACACAGTCGGCACATTGTTAGTCAAACCATTCTGGGAAACCGGGCGAGGTGAGTTTCCAAGTTCGTGGGTTTCGTATGACTGGAATATAGTTTGGACAAACCGTGTGGCCAAATATTTTGACTATGGATTGAGAGTGATATTAATAAATGTACATAAATTAATTACAAACATAAACCCTTCAGAATTTCCCCCACTTTTCCTTCCATCTCATCATCTCCTTGGTATCATGGGTTTCTTCCAAGACTAACCAAAGATTCATGATATAAAATTCACCCATTATATGATTTACGTAAATTTATTCCCTATGTATTCCTATTTGTAATATCTTCACTCATTTTGAGAATTTATCTATTTAGATTTCTCCTAACCGCTTTATCGTGCTACAAAATCATTTTCCCTATTACCAAGGTAGATGCCTATTTTATAGATTTCTCCAAAAACAAACCAAATCAAACGTTTATTTTAGATTATTAGAACATCTAAAAAATGAGGTAGGTTCTATAAATTTTTTTGACTTGAGTTTTAATCATTTTACAATTAGTCCTATTACACTGCATGATGGCCTTTGACATGTGTAGCCTTAAAATAGTGTTCTTTAATTTTAAATGTCTTACACACCTTTTATTACTCCCATTGATGGGTTTTATTCATATAAATAATGCTAACCTCGGTTACAGACACCCCTTTGGTGTGAGAGTTCATATTTTACATTTTTAATTAAAATTAGTATATATTTGGAACAAGTTCTATGCATTTATCGTGAAAAAAATGGAATTTACCCTTTTAGGTAACTATCTAATTAATTACAAACCTCCTACCTGAAATGAAGATCATTGACATTTTTTTCAAAGTTCATTAACATTCTAAATGATTATTTTGGTGGTTGGAGTTATGTTACATAAATAAAAATAAATTATTTGGACTAAATTAATTAATGCTAAACAATGAAATGTTTTTTCTAAAAAAATTCCTCAGATGAGCTACAAAATATTTTAGAATAAAATTATTAATTAGTTTTTTATATCATTATTATATTATGGATATAATTTTCCATATTGTATGGTTAAGTATATTTTTGTGGGATTTTTAGGTCATGTCCCTTAATAATATTCTTATGCTGATATTCCCTTATATATATATATGACAAAGGGATTATGATCCATCTAAGGGGATGACTTTCTTAGTGAATGTGATTTACCATGTGGGAAATTTCAAAATTAAGCCACGGTACCTCACTATTATCTCCTTTATCCTTGTTAAAAAATTTGAAATATTTTGAAAGATAAAATAGAAAGCTATTAACTGAGTAGTATATATTATAATTTTTTATTTAAATTAGTAGGATTTCATTACGTGATCGATTGGAATCCTTGAGTGATTTAAATGGAATGTTTAAATTTTATTTTTCTATTCACGGATTCATGTTTTCCTTGAATGTGTTAAATGAATTTATTGAAAGTAAATTGAATAGGGTTGTATAACCACATCTATCTTAATTATTAAATAAACATGGATTATATAAATCTTTATAACTCATATGAAATTGTTTACAATGGGATTATTAAATTTAATACATGATAATTTATGTCACATGGATTTCATTATTATAAATAGGATTATGAATTGAAGTAGTTTGGAAATATTGGTAGGGGTTCTATTAATAATTGAAGAATCATGCCCACTTACATTGTGTTTTGAGTCATGGGATCTCACACTATTGACATTGTTTGGATAGTGGGCATGATGCACCATGTTCCCAAGTGAGTGTTGGAATAATAACACACTCATCACTTTCTTGAGTGTTGACATGATGGAACCCTCACCATATTGAGTTATGACCATGATGTCACCCACTCATTATGAGTTTTAGGGAGCATACCCCCTATCTAGACCTTATATTATCTTTCATACTAGTCATGGATGATAGAGTTACCCCCTTTCTAGATAGCACCTTGTATTACTGGTATACAACCACTTATATCTTCACATACATGGTTTATATATGTGTATGAAATATATAACAACACTATATATATATATGATTACTATATATATTTTCCATGTTCAAACATTATTTCTGGCTATGATCCAATTCAAGTAGTTTTGCTTGGAATCCTTTAATAAATTGAGGGAGTTGTTTATTCGGTTTTTATTATTATTCAAATTATGAGTACAATGGTTTATTTTTTATTCCAAGGCCTGATTCAGTCATAAACACCATGGGAGGTAACCTAATGGGATTTATATCTTGTACCCTACTCAAGACACCATTCCACATGGGTACCCAATTATTCCTTATCTTTGTGGTGAAATGGTTGATTACATGTTCTATTTTTCTTAAACCTAAGAGATATGAGGACAAGACAAATATATATCTCAAGATGCTCAGGGAGATCACCCTTGAGGATTTTATTTTATTTTTTTACATTTGTTCATTTATGTTACATTACCTTATTTCTTTTGGTATGTTTTCTATTTAGTTAATTTTTATCGGCATATGGACATGCTTGTGTTGTTGTGTGTTGGCGTTTGGAATATGTGATATTAAATTTAAATAATTCTTTTAATGATCTATCATTCATTTATTAATGATTCTGTTGTTATATATTATTCATTTCTAAAATACAATTTTGATACTCTATTATTAGGTTATAGTCCACCCACTATCACATACTTATACCCTCACTACTAGTTAAGAGGCCTCTGGCGTATGGGGAGGCATGCTTGTGTCCATGTGACCAACCAGTCCAACCACCATTTTATTCGTGAGCTGGGCCGGAAAATTATAAAGTGATATCATGGGATAATTTTTTTATTTTTTATAAAATTTCATGTTGGTATATAGAAAATTAGGAATGTGTGGGATCTTGGTAAAATAGCCATTCATGGGATTTGTGACCCCAACCATGGGGAAAAGTCCACGTGGCTAGGGATGGTAGTGTTGTTCATTCTACTCATTATTACAGTTGATTATTATTTCACATTGAGTGACTGTTGTATTTTCTTCTACTTATTGATTTATGGAATTTATTCTAATTTACCCTTGTATTGATATATAATGGAATTAAAATCACATGCATCAATATAGGCACATTTAAGATTCAGATTCCATGAATATGTCATTCCATGTAGTTGAATTTATACGCTAATTAAAGATTTTTGTTGTGTTCCTTGAGTGTGATGGCATGTAATTGTTTTCATTGGAATTATTGTTTATATAACATGCTTAGGTGATTATATACCATTCTTACTTGTTATTTATCCTGTTATGTTTTTACATTTTTATCGTTTCTTTTATGCTTTTTGGCATGTTTCCCTTATTTTATTTCTTATAATAGAATGCCTAGATTTCTTCTGAAAAACAAGCTAGTTATAATATGATATGTTATTGGTTGAATGGAAAAAATGAAGTGGTTTATGTTATCCAATTTTAAGTTTTATTGTCTATGGACACCTTATAATTTGTAAAAGTTGTCCCCTATACTCGAAATATATTTTATGTTTTGTAAATATCTCAAAATACCATTATTAAAATATAGAGGATTGTAAGTTTATGATTTTAATGATAGTTAGTTTTGGTAAAATGGGAACTACGCTACATTCAATAAAGTGCATGGTTTAATTTAGGTTGGGTAATGGAAACCAATATAATAAAACCATGATATAAAGCCCTGAGGTATTTTCATATTCTTATAAATTTTAAAACTATTAAATTATGAAATCAAATGTGTCAGTTTCCTCTTTAAAAAGAATGTGACTCTATCACTCGGTCATGGAGTTTTCATGGTTAACCTTCTAAAATGAACAACTGGACCAAAGTAGGTTAGTTGGGGAATGTTTCTAAGGAGTTAACCAATTAATGGTTTGACCATTGTGATTTTTAAAATGGAAATCCCTCTGTAGGTAGAACCCTTAGAGATTAAATTTCAGGATAGTTTTTTATCTTTTTGACCTATTGTTCCATTCGAATTATGTATTCCCTGGAATTAATCTTATCTTTTAAATGACACCATGGTTTGGATGGGTGGTAATGGTATTATTGACCCCTTTTATAGGCAGATGCATCGACTAATTATTGGTTCTAGTCTGTTAGAAATTCTTATGGCATGGTCGTCCCCTTAGTAGGTGTCATGTCTTTGTCTAATTTTTCATGGGATATGTGAGAGTATATAAAGTTGTTTTTTGGTTGTATAGGATAATAATACTTCGATAATTTTTTCTATGTGAGAAAACATATACTTAAATGGATAGGGAAGATAACCTTTGGATTGTGTTGAGGGTGTCCCAAAATTATTCTATAATCCCAGAGTATTGTGATTTAATATACATATAACTATTGAGTATTTATAAAGTGTGTCAAATTGGTTGAGATTGGTGGAATCATTGAAACTTTTAATGATGAGTGCATCCTATAGTCATATTTTTTGTATAGTGATAAATGAGATAATGGGATGAACATCCCCTCAATGATCAAGATGAATTTAAAATAGGATCATGTGTTTTTACACATTGATCAGGTTGGTGTTCGACCTCATGCCAGATGAAATGTTGTACATGATTGTGGCATGAAGGAGAAACACATGTACATCTAGGGTGAATCTGATCTACATCACTCACGACAGGATATAATATATATTATTTCGTTGATAAGGAAACTCTTAAGGTGGCAAGTGTTTTACTGGGTATAGTTCACATTTAAGTGATTCTTGAGTAGAACCCCTCTGATATGGTAGTTAGTATACGCAATATCTAGAAAAAACCATTGGATTTGGATGGGTTTGGTTGTTATGTAAAGCAAAAATGAGATGCATTGAGGGGTAAGGGAATTTTGTTTGAATATTATTTGTTATCAGGTTGAATCCTAACTTCGTTAAATTGTTTTACTAGTTGTGGTTTGGATATTTCTATTTTGGAATCCTCTTAGTGCAATATTTCTTAGTTAGAACATGTCCTTTTCATTGATAACATCAATCCCCCTCCTCAATACCATTTTTTATTTTCCAAAAACTTATAAATGTATGTGATAACCCTTATAGAGGTACAATTTATGCCCCAAAAGATATGAAATTTTTCTTGAAGAACAATTTGAGTATTTTAGAATCAAACTCTCTAAATAATATCCAGGGAATTGAGCATACCCGAGTGCCTGATTCAACCCTAAAGATGTTTTCATAATGTTCCCCCGATATGTCGCAAGACTGCATATATTCCTCTAATTTCATCTTCCCCATGTTGAATACTATAATCAAGACGTGGTTCTGTCTATCATTCCATTTACTTAGCCCCATTTTTATTTCCCCTCTAATCATTTTTTCAAACATTTGGTTGATGACTTCCTGTGGCGCTTTAATATCCAACACTTTCTCTACCATGTCTTCATCTGAATGGTGAAGAAGATCATTGTGATTTGTTACAAAATAAAACTTTTTTTGAGAGTCAAAAGGAGTATCAACCTCAAATTGATGTCCGAGAGGATGAGAAGGTTTCACATACTCACTCAGCCTAGGAGGATATACAACCTCCACCAGGGGAGTGTTAACATTCACAAGGTGCACCTGACCAACCACTGCTTGAGATACATACGCTCACACCATCATTCTCTCACCCTTACATGTCCTCAATGTAGTTTTACCATTACTTGTGGACCTAGTTACTGGAGGACTGGTTAAGTTTGAATAGTCTGACATCTTCACTCAATCACTACTATATTGGTTGTCTGAAATTTTTAAAAAGAATTAAAAAAATTTATGCTTGTTTGGGTGGTTTTTTAAGAGTTTCATGTTGAGTTATTGTTATTATTGAGGCACAATTAGTCCTCGGTGATACCTATGTTCCAGTGTAAGTATCCTTGGATGAACTCATGGACACTTACTATTTTCCATTGAATTTCCTACTATGAGGTTGTCGATATGTCCTCAATAAACTATCATATGTGGAAATTTTTGAATCATACCAATGTATCACTTGTAAACATTGTTTATGGACTAGTTTTAGATAGTTTATTGAACTAAAGTTCATTGATATATAGGTTATCTCAAAAATTCCTTTTGGATTTATTGTGATTTAAAAATTGATAGGATTCTAGTGTGTTGGATCTGGGTTACACACTTGTCCATGATGAGACATGATGTTTTAAATGGGTAGGTGATGGATTGACTTGTGAATATTATCTGAAGACAAGTATGAACTTCGATGACCAGGATTTTTGTAAGTGTTGTATTCCTTAGAATATGGATTTTTGGTTTAGATGTAATACATCGACCATCTATGCCGAGTGATTGGAAAATGATCAGCCTTGGTTCGCTTGACTAGTTTTTCATCTTTTTCAGTGTAAAAAGTTGATGATGATCCTTTTTAAACATGTCCCTAGTTTAAGGATAGTGTGTTATGTGCCAGACGTGGGTTTTCATGATAATTCGGCTCGACCAGGGAAATGTGAATGGTGGGATCACGACCATGCAACTAGTTTTAATTTGTTCGTTTGAATTCAACCATTTCATTTATGAGGGATCTTTTATATGGAATCATATGAATTTTTTCTCTCCCTATTAAAGAAACAATTCATGGACATTCATTAAAATGATTATAGAATGATTTTTAGTAAATTATGAAGGTAGAGGTACCGTGTCTCGGAGTTGGTCCCATCCAACATTAAAGCCTCAATTTGGGAGCATGGATTCCATTTTCAATCACGTCAAATAAGATGGTTAGTTTGACTAGAATTTATACAATTTAGTAGGAACACTGGGTCATCTATAGACATATCATTTGATAAATAATACAACAAAATGGGATTGATTATAAAAAATATAGGGTAATGTTATTTTGGAAAACATGGGGGTTGTTAATTTTAGAATTCAATCGAAAATTTATTGTGTTAAAAAATGGAAATTAAAATTATTGATTTTATTTGATCAACCCAAGGAAATCTAATGATGATCATCCTTCATCACATTAGTAGATATGATTGTGATATTTTAATCCCTAATTTTTAACAAATATAAATTGGTTATTAATGAGTTTACACTAGGATACAACCTAGGGATTAATATAAAAATCAAAATTATTTAACGATGACCGCCGATTATTGGGTGATTTGGGTTCAACTCCATAACTAAAACTCACTAATGAAACAATTTTAGAACTTGATGTGTTGCAAAAGATTGTATGTTATTTATTTATGAAACCATGACATAAATATACATGGATATGATAGTGTTTTGAGATTTAAATGGACCAAAACTAATCAAAAAAACATTATAATTAAAACTGGGATGATGAAATGGTGAATGGTTTGTGAAACATCATTTGAACAGGTACACCAAACGTGATCATACGAGTGAAGTATGACATTTCATTAGATAACTTTGTAAAATAAAAATATAATATGAATGAAAAATATATAAAAACCAAGAACTGAAATGATCACTTAAATATAAGAAACATGATGCTCGAGATTACACCACATTCCTCCTCTGGTGATCACAAAGCAGATATAACTCCATAGAAGGTGCGAAAGAAGATAATGATAATGTAGCACATCCCATCAACTTATAAACACTTATGAATTAAAGAGGACACATTTTGGACTCAAAAATGGTATAAACTTTCCACCAATATGATATTATAAATTTGTTTCCCATGGCGTTCTTTTATATCGAAAATGGGAGGTGGTTTTGGGCACCCAATTTTCAAGAAACCACTTGGGCAATGGTTATTAGCCACTATAAAATCATATGTATATTTTTAAAAAACTGAAAACTTTTTTACCAAACGTATTAATATTTCTATGACATATTTTGTGGTCAAATAATTCATATAATTAGAGATATTTATAGAATACAGAGAAAACCCATTGACTATCTGTAGATTCATTTTATGTGACATATTGATTCATTTGGTCCTTTTAATGGACAAGTTGGGGTTGGGTGCCTTCATAAATGTTGTATCCTAGGATGTCTGGATAAGATAAAAAAAATTGAGCTCAAATTGAGGCGTGGATTAGAATAAGTTTTTGCATGAGTCCACTGGTGTGCTTGGATTAAATAGCAGTATTTGCTACATTTTTTGAACATTATTCTGGGTCCTCCCAAACACGTCCACCTGCAATGAAAATATAAAATCAAGTGAAATATACCTTTTTAGAATTTTTTAAAATTAAAATATTGTATCAGTAATGATGTGAAATTTCTTTATATTATTTAAATTTACAATTCAAATTCAGTTTAACATAGTGGTGTAAGGGTAAAAATTAATAAGAAATCATTGTGTGATCAAGAACATTTGGCCAAATGTTCAAGTAGACTAAAACATGACAATGTATCTAGATAAAAGGGAAATTGTGAGATCTATTTAGGTTTCTCAATCATAAAATTATAATTGTATTGAATATTTGTATTTTAAGCACTATATGTTGAGGGAATTCTTAGAGGCATGTCATACATTGGGAAACACAACATAATAGTTTTGAAAAAGACATTATGACCCTCATCGGTAGGGTGTTGTTTTAATTGTTCCCCAATGACGATCAATCATGGTAATTTCTATTTTGCGGAGTTTCTAACAACTCCTGTTTTGATTTGCATTAAAATTTCATGTGAATATGAATTTTGGAAATTAATGGATGGGGTGTTCTTTGATCATTTCTTTAGAATGTAATTCCGAGAGTTTTAAAACATCAATCTATTTTTGGACTTGGGTAAATGAATTATATGTTACGTAAATGAATTGTTGAGTTTTGATAGATCCAAGATCCTAAATATAATGTTTTTGTGGAATAACATAGGCACAAAGGTTTTCCTAAACCGTGCAGCCCAAGTATTAAATTGTGTAGTTTATGGTGGCGAGTAAATGTGAAGTGCATGAGCGGCACATGATTTTCCCAAAATATGGGAATAGATTTCACTGTTTGTGACACATAGGTAGTACCATTTCTTTATTCATAACACATTTGGATAATGGTTAGTCTAATAATGATTGGTGGGTTTCTTAGGTAGTGGTTTCCCTATGGTTGGCACAAGGTTTGGCCAAACTGTGTGACCAAAACGTGTGACCCAGTTTTGAGAATGAAATTCAAAAAAAATTCCTTAATGTGTTAAAAAATAAAACCCATATTTCATTCTTCCACTTTTCTAATGGGATTATCCTATCTATAAAGGTTTGGTTCTTTTCTAATCCTAACCTAGGATTCACTATATCTCCTCTATCCTTCATCCAATTCAATTTCTATCGATCCCTACGAATTCTTCTTTGTATGATCTCAATTCAATTTGAGGCTTTATCTTTTTACCTTCCTATAGAATAATTATCCATGTGAAATATCATTTACCCAATTTTCTTCATGGATGATATTTTCATGGATTTATTCTAATCCGAAATGAAACATACCTTGATATTAGATGAGTGGAATGTACTCCGAATGATGTAGGTGGGATACTACTTTTTTAGTTGAGTTTTTAGCATTTTATAATTAATGAAGTTTCTCTCCATGAAATCATTTCCATCATATTGACATTAAATTGTGTTGTTCATTTAGAAATGGTATACTCACACTGTATTAGACTAGGGGATGGTTTTTAGGCGTATAGATGATGTAAAAAAAGACTAGGGACACCCATTGGGTGTTCCATTTCCTATTTCCCTAGTTTAAATAAAATATTAAATTCCCATAATTCATTATATGTGTTTATATTAGTTCAATAAAAGGAATTTCCCATTGAAAGTAATTGTCTATTTTATTATGGAATATCCAAAGATCAAGGTTAACCCTTAAAATTTCATTTCCTTTTTGGATGCATTCTAAATGATTCTTTTAGTGGTTTGAGTTATGTCACATTAATTACATTAAACGTTATGACGAAATTAACTATTGATAAATAATGTCATTTTTTATAATAAAACCCTTCAGATGAGGTGCTCTATCTTCTAATATAAGAGTATTGATTAGTTATTTTTTTCATGCATGTCTTATTGGTTGAGTTTTCCATATGCATTTGTTATGTATTTTTTTAGGAATGTTTGATATATGACCCATTATGTTATTATGTTGAGGTTCCCATTATATATAATTGAGTAATATACTAAAATCTTTCTTTGGGATTGGATTGATTAGGGAATGGGAATACCAATGTGGGCAATATCATAATTAGACAATGGTACCTCTTATGTACTTCCTTGATCCTTGTTAAACAATTTTTCATGTATTGATTTACTCAATATCATGATATTAAGTGAGTAGCCTATCCAGAATGATAGTTTTCTTTAAATAAATGGAATGGATTTACTTGATGGATTCCCTTTAGTTATTTAAATGGTTTCTTTATTATGATTATCATGTTCATTGTGGATTGTTTTCAATTAATGTGTTAAATGAATTTATTGAAATGGAATTTAACATATTTTTTTGACCATGCCTTTTTCAAAATTATATAATAATGACTTACATTAATTGATAAAACTATGATTACTTAATTTAAAAATGGATTATAAAATTTAATGCATGATATGTTATGCCTCATAGAATTTTTTTTGTAAATATTATGACACCTTGATATAGTATTTGGAATGTCTATAATGGTTCTCTTGAGCATGGTGGAATCATCATACCTTACGCTGGATGTTGATTCATGGATTCTTGCATAATTTACAATATTGGGATTGTGGGCATGATGCACCAGTTCCTGGGGGATTTTCGATAAAACCATCACCACTTTAATGATTGTTAAAATGAAGTCACACTCACCATATCAAGTGACAAGTATGGATTTTCCTACCCATTATAAGATATATGGAATATACCATTTTTTTAGTTCTTATGCAATCATTTTTAGTGGTCATGTATGGATGAGTTACACCCCTGTCCATGCATCACATAGTATTCCCGGTATATGGAAACTTTTGTTCACACATAATTGGTTTATATAGGTGGATGTAATATATAAATGTACATTATATATATATTAATAGAATATATATAGTTATTGTCCAGAAATTATTTTCGTGCATGAGCTGAAGTAGATAGATCCAATAGGTGTCCTTTAGAATCCAGATCAAGTTGTTGTTTAATTTGTACATTCTTTTTATTATTTATACTACCTATATAATTTTTAACATTTTATTAATAGATTGGATTTAGTCATATACAACATGGGTGGTGACCTACTAGGATTTGTATCTCTCACCCTGTACAGGAATCCATTTCATTTGGGTACTCGAATATACCTTATGTTTGTTGGACCATGGTGGATATTTTGTTCCATTTTTCTTTAATCTAATAGTTAGGAGTACATCACAAATATAGATCTCAGTATGATCATGGTGATTACCGTTGGGGATTTTATTTATATTCATGTATTTATTAATGTACTATATAATATCCTACAACATTTTGTATCTCTAGTGTTAAGTTAATGTTTTTCATCATCTGGACATGAATGTATTATTGTGTATTGGAATGAGAAATAATTTATATTCAGTTTGTATATTTCTTCCACTACTTTGTTGATTATTTATTACTACCCCCTCTATTGTCTATAATTTATTTCTCATATACCACTATTCAACTATGATATTATGGTATATTCTCCCCATTATCCCTTCTTTGGACCCTTATTGCCAGTCCGAAACCTATAGAGTACAAAGAGGAGTACATGGGGCCCTGTGACCCACCTATATGACCACCATTTTAGTAGTGAGATGGTTATGTTTGTTAAAAATAACATGAAATCTAATTCTATCTTTTTGGAGGTTGTGTCTTAGTATTTGGATTCATTACAGTTGAACCTGGGTTTAGGGAGTGGAGTAGTTTATCTATAGTCGATGATAATGACCTCACAACTTCTTCTACAAGTGAAGGATTCTCATTTAAGAGATATCTATATAGGTATCGAGTGACTAGATAACCTCATGTTATTCACCAATTTGATTATTTTATATAGGTGATCATTCATATTTTTTAGGGACATACTATGGATCATGTCATGTTATGCAAGGAGGTTTTAAATGAATTTCATACCACTCCCATGTATATATAAATATATATATTTAAGTGTAGAAAATATTAACATGAACGATTACTTATAGTTCTGGTGGGAGGGAATGGGGTAGATTATTTCCAAATTTGTCTCTCATTTTCCCATATGTTAGAATATATAGGATGAACCTAATGTTACAGTCCATTTGATAAAACCACTTCATATCCTAGAATAGAATTGAGAAAGATTATGTAAGGATTTTATAATGGGGATTCCACATACAATTAGATTACATGACACTTGTTGGGGTTTTATTGACTAACTCATCATGTTAGAACACATTATTTATAATAGAGAGTAGATTTTGGTATAGAGTTTAGGGAAGTTGTACATGTGTGAGATCATCTAGCTTCATGGGGTAACCTTGATGATATCCTCTAAATATGACATATGGTTCATTTCATAGGTTTAAAGGGTGTTTCAAGAGGACTTTAGGACCCCGTTATGTACATCCACATCATTTCACCCCATATTTTTTGACAGACCGAGTAGACCATCATGGTTTTGGAGGATATACTGAGATACAATATGTTGGGATTCATCCCATTCTATTAGTATCACTTTCTATTAGGAGCGTTTTATTATAATAACAGCTATCAATATGCTATTGTTATAGAACCATTAAAGCATCAATATGGGAGAAAAAGTAGGTAAAACTTATAATGGATTGAGATTGGAAAGAATTACATTTTTTGTAATGAGATAGTGCATGAATTACATGAGAAGTTTTAGGTGCTCCATGAGAATTTTAGAAAAAAATGAGAGATTATAAAAATCATACATAGATTGACACTATAAGTATTTTGATATTGATAATGGATATTGTGTTTTCCTAAGAGTCTCTCCATGATGAGTATTATAGATATTTGGATGGGGAAAGAATAAATTCCAGAGGTTCCATTGTAAATTCAGGGTCTTACTAATTGTTATAGAGGTTACATATAGCTTGGTCGTTCCCCCAGAGTGAGACACAGTGCATGAATGTTTTCTTGTGTCATATTTGAAATGATACATGGATGGCCCAAAACAAATTATTGACAATGGATATCGGTAAATCATGGTTGGATCCACATTCTCAGAGTAGCCAACATGGATCAAGGATTGGATGAAAATAATCTTTCATGGATAGACCATCTATAGGGTTGAATTTATTTGGATGTATGGGAGCATGAAAGAGTGAAGTGATGATTGTGACAGATATATGTGGGCACCATACCCAGACCTTTTTGATTATATTTTACTTTTAATAGTGTAAATCCTTGAAGGAGAGAATAATTTAACCCACATGTTTTGGTATTTTGATCTTTTGAATATTTATATATGTATATATATATATATATATATCAATAATTGTTTTCAGCATCTGTGCTATGTTTCGGTGTTTTTGGAGCCCCAAATTAATATATAAAAAATATTAAAATATATAAAATAATTTGTGTGAAATTTTTTGGATGAATTCGTTTCTACATTTATTAGGATATTGGATGTCAAATTTGAGACAATGATAATTTCATGAATGTGAATTTTACCATGGGTGTGATGTGAAGATGTTCAGTGTTGACTGTTCGATGAAGGATGATAGTTTTAGGGTGCTTTGAGTGAAGTAATTTATTAATTTAATTACATTATTTAATTTAAAAAATCTGAATCCCTATCTATTTATATGTGGTTATGAAAAATCTATATTTTTTAATGAATAAACCTTGGTTATTTGGTAAGTAGATAGAAGAATTTTACCATGGTACATGTGTATAAGGATTGATGCTGAATGATCAAGGATAATATTGGGAAAAATGATGAACACTGTGGGATCAAATAACTATTTTATAGTTTATGAATTATTCAATAATTATCATTTCCTTCTAGAAGAAGTGTGAATTATTTTTTAGATATTTGTGGTTTTATTAATTTTACATGTTTTTTTCATTGATTACTTTTCTTTGCATGAGCATATAGTTAAATTATGTTCTTGATCGTAGTTATTTTTTTATATTAAACATTTTTCTCACCCATGTTCTACAATATATTATCACTGGAATTGATATCACTAGAAAGTGATTTATTTAACTTTGTTTATATTCTTTTGCACCACTAGTCTTCTTATTCATCGTTATTGTATCACAAGATCATAAATATTCTATTTCAAGGCCAAATTAAATCATGAATGACCCCCTAGATTCTTGAATGATGAAAAAAATGTACAAGTATGTGGTTTCTTGATTAATCAAGGCATGTTTTTGGATGATGGTGATTTAATCTTTGACCAATACCTTGAATAGTGACTGTATGTGTGGCATCTCACACATGGATATTCTGAGTTCAAATTTTCATCCATCAGAGGATTAGAATCGATGATCTGAGGGTTTTCATTGGATTTTAGTAGAGTTTTGGAATTCAAGTGGATTGGTGGGAGGATGAAGAGTCTGATAAGGATTCCATGCAGAGAGACTTTAATTTCATATATATAAAAAAATATATGTCAGGTAGACTCAAGGAATGAATGTTTTTTAGTCTTGGTTCTCGATGAGGCTATGGTTTCAAGTGAGATAAATATCGCACACATTGAGGATGGCCTCACACATTATGTTTCCCTACAAGGGTAGCCCAACCATGCGTCAAAGGAACATACCCAGGAATTTGTGTAATTATATGTACCATGTACCATGTGGGACTTGCTATGTAGTGGTCCAGGGATAGTTGTCATGTGTACCATGTTTACAATCCCAAATCTCAAGGGCACGATCATAGTACCGATGTACAATCCAGAGAACATGGGAATGAGACAATAGGTTAACAAAACACATCATGTACTCCTTGTATACTTCATGAATAGAATCATGTATGTTAATGCTGTATCCATATGAGGAAAAGAGAAGGTGTCTAGGTGAGGTCAAATAGCTTATGACCCAATGTACATATCTTGTATATTATATATTAACTTAATCCTTATGCATATACATCATTGATACCTAGTTTTGGGCCCAATGTTTGAGTATCCTAAGTAGTGTCATATGTAAAATGTGAGGGTTTCCTTCATTTTGGATGTATAGATAAGATATACGGTAATTATTATGGGATGATTCACTCATATATGAATATTTGGATGTGGGGATAAGGTATGATCATTGGAGAGTCATTAGGGTTAGTACACACCTACCTCTATCGAGGTAGATAGTTCCCCACATCATTAAAATAGTTCGAGACAAAAATCCACCAAAATTATAGAGGTTAGAGGTTCTCTATCTATGGACTGTAATCCATATATTGAGATTAGGTGGTGCGTGGTTATTCATTTGGAGTGCTTCTCCCATAGGAATTGATCAAATTGGTTAGGTGAGGTGTCTGAATATTATCAGTATGATACATTTAGAATTTTTCTTTGATATGAGACCATTAAATCTACAAGATGACTCATTGTTCTTAGATAGTTTTTGATATATATATATATATATCCCTTTTTTGATTTTTTTTAATTTTAACAATATCAGATTTTGGGTTTCATTTTCACAATTTCTAATTGTTTGAGATAACTATTATTTATTTCTATTTCTCCGCTTTATTTTTTCGTAGGGTGTCCTATTAGGTATATATATACAAAACCCATAATTGGATTATCCTACATGTGTTTTATCTTATACTGATGATAGAACTATAATGTGAGACTTTATTGTACCTTATTTTGGTGGAGAAAAAAGGTTATTGGTTTTCAACATGTTAATTGGATAAGCTTAATGATTGTGATCCATGATCTCTTTATTGTTTTCCCATTTTCAGTTATTTTTAGGTTGGGATGTCTTTTATTGTCGGGAAATTCTGTTTTCTCATTTCATATAATTTTGTTTAACATTCGATGTGTATATTTATTCCAAGAGGTTGTTACATTCAATTTATAATCCCTAGGATTTTATTCTATTATTTAAATCTATTCACTATTACAATTTTCTCTACATATGTGTACATGAACATGGGTGAGGCCTCTCATTTATGTATTATTCCCAATCTGAACATATTTCTATCCTCTCACTAATTGGAGGAGGTCTTGAGGTGTCACACTTATGATACCACCAGCTAGGAGGGCCCTAATGGGAAAGGTTATGAAATGGTTGGTGGATAAGGTAAAGATACTTCAACACCATATGAAGAAATACAATATTAGGAATAAATGTTATGTAAATATAATGAGGAATGATATCCCATTTCGGGAAAGAGATATTATTTTTAAAAATATATGAACTTGGAAAAGTGTTATGTGTCTTTGAAGGAAAATTATATTACATCCAATGTATATTGGTATACTATAAATTCATGAGAATTTGGATTTTCTTCCTGTTGGGTAGACATAACACCTTATTTTTCATAGATTCATGATTTCTTTCCTAATTCAGTTTTATGGAATAATGACCATGATGAATCTCATACATTTATCTCTAATTATGTATAGTTAGAAGAGAATATTTCATATGTGGAAAAACTAATTCATATTTCATTCCATTGATAGCAGTAATTTAAGAATAATTTGATTTACCTCAGAATAGTTTTTATTGAAGAACAATATAACTGAAAAATTAATATGGTAATCAAAAAGTGTTACGCGGAAAAAATAACCTCACCTGTTTATGAATCGAATCAAATTTCAATGAAACAAATTATTAATGGGGGATAATTTGAAATCCTCATAAATTTTAACAGTAAATAAACTTCATTTATTTTTATAATTAATGATTATATTTTATGTATTTATTTTCAAAATACCGATTTAAAAAATCATTCAGAAAAAAATATATTTTTCTAAATGAATTTTTAGTCATCGATTATATCCTTCTTTTAAAAAGTTTAACATCTAATGATTTAGAAAATGAATTGGTTAATATAAAAACATTTTTAATATAAAGACATTAAATTTATTATAGGGTTATTTTGGGGTTTTTCCTATATGATTAATTTTTAATGGAATAGTGAATAATCATTTTTTTTGTGAAAAAACATTTATTTTCGTTAAATAAAGTTATTTTTAATGTATAAGGTTACTTAAAAATTTTATTTAAATTAACATAATATCAGTGTTTAAAAAAAATTCTATTTAATTTCATAGGTATCAGAATTATACATCATTTTGGAATATTTTCATTTTAGAGTCAAATTAATTCTTATTTGAAAAGGTTTGTTTGTGTTTTGAACACATATCTTAAAAATAATTTACATTAATTGTAAAATTTTAATAAAGGAAAGAGTATTTTATAGTGTTAATCCTGATTATTAAATTTATTAAAATTGTTAATTTTATTTTTGGTTAGTATAAAAAGTCTCTAATGAAAAAAATATTTACCATGATAAAGGTTAAACCAAGTTAATTACGATAAAACATTTATGATAAGGATAAGAAATACTGTCTTAATTCTCATTGGACGATATTATTTCAACCCTTATCACCATATAATTTAATATTGATATTTTTAGAGTCACTTTCCCTTTATTAATATAGTATATTATTATCTATCATTAAATAATTAATAGTTTAAAACTCACCAATCTTATAAATGGTCTCATCCTCTACTCACATATTCAGAGAGACTATACACTATGTCTCAAACAAAAAAAAAATACTGAAATCTCTACCCAAATATAATCCCAATGCCTTCAAGTTATATTTCTCACAAAAAGACCAAATGTATATGGGTTAAGGTGTAATTTATAGGCCTTACGAAAATCGATATAACTTTTTATCGTCTTTTTAATGATTTTTTGATATTCTAACTCATTAATATCATATTTAACATTGATTATATAATAAAATAAGAATCATAAATATAATTAAATATTAATGTGTTGAGGGAAATACCCTTTTTTATTCCGCTTTCAATACTTTGAAAAAATCCATTATGTATATGTACAAACAACCACATCCACCATGTAATGTATTTCTCTTTTCATCACCAGATCATGTAGATAGTTTAAAAGAAAGATAAAATGAATATATAAGTTTTTTTGTGAATTAATTAATATTATTTATAGATAATATATTACTCACTATCATTCCTTTCCAGTCACTGGAAAATGATAATGTCTCTTGGATGTAAGTGTGGACTACCAGTTCCATGAAGCAATGCCAATCATTTTTTATTATAGCATCATAAGGATTTTCATAAGGATGGAAATAATGAATAAAAAAGTATTGTATAATTTTTATTACAATTCATGAAAAAATAATAAAATCTTATTTATTTATTATTTAAATAATTTTTAAATGAAATGATTGTTCAAGTGAATAATTAGACTACCTTATACATGAAAATATGTGGTTCAATTTCCATGGACACCTTACATGGATGGTTGTAAAATTATTTTTAATATATAAACATGAAAATTATAAATTTTTTTGATTATTAATATGTTGGAAGAATAACTCATATAATCATGTTAAATGCTATGATGTTATTTCAAGCTATAAACTAAATGTCCCCAAAATGACCAACATCAACATAACATTATTTTTCAAATAAATAAAATGTGGTAGTAAATGAAATAAAAAAGTTAATTATAATGGAATTAGAATTAAATAATTCATTAATAAAGTGAATAAATAATCTAATTTTGATATTTCAGATTTAGAGAATGTGAAAATCTAGATAGGATAAAATTTAAGGGGATTTCTCATCTCAATTTTTTTTATTGCGACACATGCCTTATTCACCACATGTTTTTTTTATAATATAAGATTATAAATGGATATATTTTATTATTAATTTTCTAAAATTAAACATTATTAAAAATTAATTTTTTCTTTACAATTTAATTTCCTTTGGAGTCAAAAGTGACTAAAGTCATAAGGGGTTTTCTTTATAACCTTATTTATAATATTTTCCATTAAAAATCATTCTCATCCCTGACCAAGTTCCTCCAAGAAATTTTTATAATTTTTTATATACGTTTAAATTATTTATAAATTTATTTTAATATTTATCTACCTTTCATTAAAAAAAAATATTTTCTAATTTTTTTCAATATGACATTGTTTTTAGTTTTCAGAAAGTTAGAAATTTTTTTTAAATGTTTATCGCATGAATTTTTTTCCCAAATTAACAGTCATTATTACTCTTTAATCATATATAATTCTTCTAGTTTTCAAAGAAGATCGAATTTTTATTATTATAGGAATATTTTTATTAAGGATTTTAAATTGTAATGTATATTCTGCAACAACGTTATAAAAAATGGAATGTAATTTTTCATATATGTTAAAAGGATTTAATTTAGCGTTTAATGATGAAAAAGTGAAAAATAATAGTTTGTTTCATTTTATAGTACCTAATAATTATATATGATGAACAATGAGCTTCATATAGCTCATGATCATGGGTGAACCTGATATAGTCATCCAATGCATTTTCTAATGAATAATACTCGATAGTGAAAAGTTTGGGAGATAAACTAGAAGGATAAATCAATAGAATTAAGTAGCCAATAGTTATTAATGAAATGGGTTAAACATGAGTGATTATGGGTTTCAAATATGATTCTCTAAGATATCTATTACATTCATTATAATAATATTATGGATATATATTTATTTCATTAAGAAAGAAATGTTTGTAAACATTAAAACTGAATGGTTTGTTATAATATGTTATTTTCATTATCTCTTAGATACCTCATGAATAGTTAATTATTTTTTGTAATGCTAACGGGTTTTAATGATTACACTCAAGAAATATTTAGTTTATCATATCAATATGTTTTACATATGTGTTCATTGTTTTATTGTGAAGAGGCATACATTTTTTATTGTTTTTAAAATTTTCACAGGTTAAAAGAGTTTCAATTTTTTGTATCCCTTAATGAGATTTGTTTTATTTATTACACATATTCCAATTTTTTAATAGGATCTAAGGTTGAAAGTAAAATATATAAATTTCAATAATTCCACAATGTTTAATATTTATAATAGATGTAAAAATATATTTAATAAAATAGGTGAGTGAATTTATGAACATATTCTTTGTTTAAAAAATCTACACTATCAAGAAATTTCCACATTATCATATTTTTTTTTCATAAATATCTTAAAAACAAAACCTAAAAAAGTCATAAAAAGGAAAATAATAATAATATTTGTTATAAGTAATATAAAAATAGTTTTATTGTTTGATGATGATCCATAATAAATGACGTTTGAAAATGTATTTAAGTATTTCTATTATTTAAAAATAGTTTATTATGATTATTTTTTTAATATACAGGAGGAGAGAGAATGTTCAGCTATGTGGGGTTATGGTAAGGGGTTGTTTTTAATTACATTTTTTTATTTGTAATGATTATTTTTCAATAATGGTTATTAGAATATTATATTATAATATTCTTTATTGTCAACATATTTAATTTCCAATTATATTTTTTGAAATAACATAGATGAATGTATTTATTCATAAATGTTTATGATGTTAAGACTAATTACCATTCTCTCTAAAATATCAATTTTTGTACCATGTACATTTTCACTCTTACTGATAATGTTCTCCTTCCAAATTTTGAAATCCAAAAAATAATTTATTTATATAAATTCTAGAATTTCATTTTATATCATTTCAGATGAAATATTTATAACTTTTCATTATGACGTGGATTTAAATAAATTTATTTTGAAAATATTAAAAATATTTCCCGTTCAAGTTCATATTCTTAGCATCCAACATCATTTCCAGTTTAAAAACTAGTAGGAAATTTTCATTACTCTACTATTTGATTTTTTTTTTGAGTTTTATTAGAATGTTTGACTTTATATTATGAAAAATTAATTTTCTTTTTGATTTGTAATTTCATCCCTTTATGAAGATGTTAACAAATGATTACACAATGATATATTTCATATGTTAACTTTAATTTTACAATTTTAAAAATATAACTCCTTTATATTTGAGATTACCGAATCACATAATGGAGAATCTTATGAATTTCCACATTTGGGTGATTAAAGTTATTGTATTAACCAATTTAAAACATGATGTTTTATTAATGATTCCATTTGAATATTTTACAAAAACCATTTTATTTATATGGTAATATTTATGATATGATTATATATTGATTATATGTGGAACACATACACACATATATATATATGTATGACTGGTGGTTGGGGATATATATATCTCTATAATTCATTGGTTAAAGATTTATATCTCATGAAAAAAGGATATTAACCCTAGAGATTTTCCATAATAAAAACATGAAGCATATACATTTTGATTTGTTTACCACACAATGAATTAAAAATTTGTTTTCTCATAACATTAATCAGAGAGATTTTGTTTCTCCACCATGTTATAATTTTCCGATAATTTTTTATTCCAAATTTTACTTTTTTCTTATGTATCATGGGAATGCTATATTCTTATTTCATAATCTGATGATTGTTCCCTAAATATCATCTTTATTATCTCGAAAACACACACAATTTCTTCCATATTATATTTTATTCTTCACTTTCTTCCTTTTATGAATTATAGAAAACTATTATTTATAAATTTACTATTAATAATATACTACTCCATGGATCATGTTTTATGTTATTCATATGATCCAACCATTGATTTCATGATGTTGTGTTTTCCCTTACAAATCATTTGATCTGAACCATTTCATATATTTCCATTACATGTGTTATAAATTTTATTATAACTTTGGTTAAAAATGTATTTCCATTTATTTTTATTTTGAAAAATTAAATATCTTTTCATAATTTTTTTTAGGTTATATAAGGCATGTTATAGGTGTGTTGGATTCCAAATATATAATGGATCTAAGTTGGGAGATAATATTGATGCTTAATAAAGATATAAATCTCAACCCATTAATAGGATGAATCTATCAAAAAATTAGTGGAGTCTTTAGATCTAAAACATATTTATAGATCCCACCATCTAGCAGGTGTGGATCCCATATAGAACTGGAATTTCCTAGTAGCCTCTTACTTTCTGACTGAGTTAGATGGACCCCATCAGGGGCACCGAGTTTATAGTAAATTTTAAATAAACATGGCATACATTAACTCTTTAATATTACATTGGGCCCCATTTGACTCTTGACACCCTATGAATACTCTATTGATTTGGGATTTCTATCACTCCCATAAAACGCCTCCATTTTATGAATGATTGATGAATAGGTCATGCGTTCTACATATGTTTGGGTTACTATTTATTCTCGAATATTCTAATTCTATTTAACATATTAAAAATAGACTATATTGATTATTTAATGATATAATATATGGTTTTCTATTATATAACATGTTTTTCAAAGATAATTGGTACATCAACACTCAAATTGTGAGAATTATTAAATGCATAGGCATTTGAATAACATTATTGATGGAAGTGTATTTTCATGGTTACTTTTGTCATTGAACAAATTATAGGGTATAGTTTCTTATATTCAATAATACTAGGATTCTAAATCATATTGAATCATGATTTTTTATTGGATACAGTGATGATTTGGGACATCGGTAGTGAGCCTGAATTATAAATCATCATGAAACACAGGTATGAAGCCCTTGACATTAGGGAATGTTTTTAATCAATTCATAGAAATATTTGAGAGAATTATTTTTAATATTGAACTCCCTTTGGATGAAAATTACCTAATTTTTGTAGTCATACACTTAAAGGTTGGAATTCTAGATGAAATTACTAGGGGATAAGTTAATATAAGTGACATGCCTATTGTGTGGGAATCTGGTGATGTATTTCTGGATAAACTACATGGTCTTCCTAGAGAGTGTGTGGTTTCGTTTTTTATTTAAATTATACCAAGATCCACTACTATATAAATGAGTCTTTATTGAATAGATTATATATGGTTTTAATAAATGAATATTTTGAAAAAAGTGAATCTATAAAAGTGAATTATAGTTCTTATTGATTCACTATATATATGGTCCACCAATCATGTTCATCATAATGAATGATATATTAGTGTGAATTCTCATTAAATATCATGAACATAATAATGTCACAATCGGTAAAAATTATATCCTATCTTGTATTTATGATTTGTTTAATAAAATCTTTATAGATTAATACTTTACAAAGATTAACCTTTAATATGTATACCATTATTTATGATTTCAAAGGGGAGATAATTCAATGAAATATTTCTTTATGAGTTATATACACTATGAATTTTTTTCTTCTACTTTGAATTTTGAATTATTCCACCATCATTATTGATATAATGAATATATTTTTAAATACTACCTTAATAAATTTTTGGTTGTTATTATAGATGATAATTTTATATAGTCAAAGATAAAAGAATATATTAATGATCATTACAGATTGAATTAATGGCCATAGGAATAGAGAAACTATATTATTATATATTGAGTTATAATTCTAGATGTAGAAAGTATCATTCACATGGAATTTAATAAAATGTATGGGAATATATGAATATTATTAATTGTTGTTATTTATTGAATAATGGCTAATACTGACCTTTGTAACTCATAAATATAGTTTTATCGGGTAATATGGATACTATTGATGGATTTTGAGAACTTTAACAAACCTATAGAATCCATTAACCAAGTCAACATGGAAGGGGAAGATGTTTATTATGACAGAAGAATACGAATAGTGTTTAAAGAATATAAATAAGATGTTTCTCACTATACCTATACTCATATTATTCTATTGTTGGAACGGGCTTGTAATTTATGGTGATGTATCATTAATGGTCTTGGGAAGTATCATGCTGTAGAATAAAACATTAATTTTTTTATTCCACATGATAATTATAGAAAAAATAGTGAAATTTTCAGGCCCTTGACTTTGAGTTGGAATAATGATCATTATATAAAATTATTGATGTAATTATCTCAATAGTGGAAAGAGTGATATACATACTAACAAAAATATCATCAAATATATATTTACATTGATGGAGATGAATATACACAAAATAAGATTATTGGAAATGATAAAATATTTTTTTCCCCTATATAAATTACCACATTTTGGAAGGAAAATTAGGAGGATGATTCTTTGAGTATAATACATCATACAACACTATCCATTAAAATTATTGAAAAAGTACCAATACTGATAAAATTATTGAGGGTAAATATTAAAGTCAAAAAGGAAGGTGAAAAATATTATCTTCACCAAATGATTTCCCAAATAACTATTCACATGATGATCATTGGTTTCCAAAAATGTTATCCAAAACTAGATGAAAATATAGAGATTATTCAATATTTCAACCTTGAGAAATAGGGATTTATAATTAATGGAACCTGGATTTTTGTCTCATCAAAACCAAAACAATGAAGGGATATTTTAGAATATTTTCAAATATAATCGTTATATATTCTTATAGGAATCATGAAGATGAATATAGGACTACAAAAATAATTCGAGTATTATAACATGAAGGGAGAGATGAAAAAATACATATTTTGATTCTAGGTATTCAAAAAAGATAATTTTTAATGAAGTATTTTTTTGAAATGCCTCAAATATTTCACTTACCAATATAGAAATGGGAAAAAACAACACGAGATTCATTATCAAACCCCTAAATACATCTTCATGAAATAATTATCCTTAGGTTATAGAATATCTTTATATAATGATACCATGTTTTTTTAATAAAGAATATTTTTCAATTGAGAGAGTCACCCTGATTTACCAAAGATAGGTGTTAAAGGTTCATTTTGAACCTCCACATATTTTATCTGATTGATATCCATTGTTCAACTTGAGGTTATAGAAAAATATTCATTTGAATTTATATATAGATATAAATTGTATCACTGGTTATCAAACTCTATAATTTTGTTATTATGAGAGAACCAATTAATTTCTAAGGATATTCTTGCGATCTTGTTCAATTATTTCCATAGATGTTGGAAACAATAGATTTCCTAAGAGGAGTCTTGTAATTTTTTTTTTCAATTCATGCATTCAGACAAAACCATATGAGGATCTGTATATGAGATATTGAAGGACTTTATCATGATAGTATAATGTTATATTGGGGAATATTATAGGTCCTGACCATGTATAAGAAATGATAGATAATTTACAAACTATTCTGTGTAATATGAAAGCAGAACAGTGTTAATATATTCTTTATTAAGGTAACCATTGATGATATATAGTGTTTTATGTTGGGGACATGGTTCTCCATTGAATAACATTAAAAAAAGTGTAATGATAATTTGAAGAAAATTTAATATGAGGTATAGATATATCATTCCATTCATGATGAATGATTAAATTGCGAATTTATATAATTTCTTATAAATCCATATAGACCTATTTGAATTATATTAGAGGTTTAATTTATCACTTTTGATGATGTATGTTGAAGAAGAACCTCATTTTAAAAATTAAAATGATGTGAAACTGGAAAATGATCTTGTATATGAAGAAAACGAATAAACATTCCAGATTGAAGATATTATATACTGTGGAACGACACAACACGTATAGTCAAAGTTCTATGGTGGAATCATAAAATCAAATAATAAACATAGAAATCAATAATGTAATGATGTAAAAGTATCCTAACTTGTTTTTGTCTTAGAAATATTATTTTGAGTATAATATTCATTTAATGTGGGTTAAAATTCAACAACATATGATTTTACTAAATACATCTCCATAATTGAATACCGTGTGAGTGGATTGACTTCTATGAAATAATGAACTGAAATAAGAAATGAATTATGTTAATAAAATTATTAAATATTCTTTATATTATATAAATTTAATTGGAATGTATCGATTGATGTGGAAACTTCACCGAAACTATATTAAATGTTTTAATAAAACAAATCGCGTCTAATGAATGGAGATACATTTTTTTAAATACAGTTTTTACGAGTGAGATAATATGAAAAATAAATTTTTCTCAAATATATTAATTTTATTGGGTGGATATTTTTTTTATTCTACAGGAAAAAATTATATAAATGATTTTATTTCATTTTTATTCATAAAAATAAGATTACATAAAATAATGTTAATTACCTCGATAGTTGAGAAATATTTATTTTCAAAACTAATTGTTTTATAATTTTTTTTATATTTATCTATTCTTATGGGTTAAAATATTCTCAACAATGAATCTATTATAATATTTAAAACTATATATATATATATACATTTAAATAACATCAATTGCCAATAAATATATTTTTTGAACACATCATAGTGAAAAAAACATTATATACATGATTTTTTTAATATATTAAATGTTATAATTTTAAAAATAAATTCTTGTTATTTATAAATTGAAGTATATTATATAGAGCATCATTTTTATTTAAAATAAAAAATTATTATGAGGGGTTTTCCTTATTTTTAAAAAAATATAATATAGATTATATTTTGTAAAAATTAGTTACGAAGGTAAAAAACCAAAAATCGAAATGTATGAAAATATTTGGGTCAAATACATGAAACATTATAAATTCATGCATGAAAATGAATTATGGAGGTTTTTTAGACATTATATCACCCCCCCCCCCTCAATTCATTAACTCCCGCTTTTGGAGCAATTTAACAATGAATTGTCTCATGCCATCATTGAAAAATAAATGTGTATTTAGGGAACCTATATTTTTCATATATAAGAGGGGATCGATTCCCCCATATGTATCAATAATTAAAAATAATTACCTCTAAAACACTATTCATTGGATTATCCTTTCCACACTCACCACTTTCCAAAATATTTTTTCATCGAGAAGTCAAACCTATTATGTCTAGAGGTAAAATCTAAGGAAAACATCTAAACAGAGCAGTAATATTCTCAACCAAGATCTGTTGTTTATTTTAATTTTATACCAACAAAAACATGATATATATCTGAAATTGTTTTAAATTTAGTATTAGTAATATTATAAAATTCAATTTTACTTATGGAATATCACTTTTCTGTCTTCCTTTAAATCATTCAAGTAAAGAAAACATCACTTGTGTTACATGCAGACTACCAAATCCATAATTGATGTGGTATTCTTTTCATAACTGAAAAACCTGGATGAATCAACAGAGAAATATTGTTAATAATTAATATATTTTAAGCTTAATTAATATTATAAAAATTAAAATCCAATTTATATCACCTTTAAATACTATATAAATGAATGCATCACCCGTGTGGATGTGTAAACAAACTATTTCACAAAACAGATGTATATCAATTTCCACCAAGTCATTTATCCATTTTGAAATTTAAAAAAAATATGATTATCCACCCAAAGAATATCACTATGCTTCTGCAATCACTCAATTATTCTATATTCATGGTATACACAATTTTTTTATTTTATTAAATAAATGTAAATATAAATAAACAATTATAAATGGATAATTCCCCAATACTAAGGTGGTTTAGTAGAAAATATGATTATCCTGTTAGTATGGAATATGGGGTTCACCCTATGATATGTGGTTTCCTAATTTTTTTGTGTGATGGTATATATATTTTTTAGTGATGGTTGATTGAATTTTTAATAAATTATTAATCATTAAATAATTAATATTTTATTTTCTCTCAACTTATATATCCCCATAATGAATCTCACAATAATGTATATAGTAGGGAAATATAGAATTTATTGACGTTCCACTAGAGTGATTTCAAAATATCAATGATCTTTTCTAGAGGATTTATAAATTACATAATCGACTATGGTTTATCAAAAATAACACCATTTATTTGAGAATGGACTTATCCTTTCACATTTTTTCTAGTTTTCAGTTGAATCAAGGAATTTAAATTCATTTTTTAATAATTTATTATTAAAAAATTGAAATTGTATTTGATGACATCTAAAACTCATATTTTGGAAAATTATTGAGATATTTTTTATAAGAAAAAGTAGAAAAATATTGATAAATATTATGTTTGATCAAATGAAATTTCCTACCATGTCTTTTTAAAATATAACAATGAGAAAAACCACAAAAATTTGAATCACTCTAATCTAATCAAAATATTGTTTTTTGAGAATCTAAAGTAGG
This sequence comes from Viscum album, assembly GCA_963277665.1. Lineage (NCBI taxonomy): Eukaryota > Viridiplantae > Streptophyta > Magnoliopsida > Santalales > Viscaceae > Viscum > Viscum album. The sequence goes on from OY728155.1 coordinate 1,584,793,691, forward strand.
AATGATTTCAAAAAATAAAAAGTATTATCATAAATTTTAATTTATAAGAGTCTTAATCATTTGAATTTGACCCAATATCCGGTATCATTCGATTTATAATTACATTGGTGTGCTATTTTTTATTTATTAAAATAATTGTTCCTAATAGAAAAACCTGTATAAAATAGTAAATTTTTGTTTTAGAGAGCCTTTTGGGTATAATATTTTGGTTGAAAAAGTGTTTCCCAATCATTTTATTATAGAACAATAATATCTCTATGAAATTCCTATTAAGAAAATGAGGAGACACATAATCCAAATCCACAATACTATTTAATTAGTTTAATTAAATAAAATCTAGTGGTCCATATAACCCTTGAAAATCAAGACGAAGTGCCTCTATGAAACAGATTTTTTATTATATAGTATCATTCTTTTTCAGATCAAACGACGGTGGATATGATAGGTTTGACGAGATGTGTCCCATATAAGGGAGTATTTTATATGCTAATTTAGGCACATGTATATAGATACATCAGTTTCATGTTGATCATTATAGATGTATTTGTAGTTTATATAGAACTAAAGATTCACTCAAGGCCACTATTTATTTATATATATATATATTAATTCACATATTTTGTTCAATTCCACAGTGCACATCGATAATAGTTACTGTTGTCTAAATGGGGATTTATTTTAACACACGGAGATGTATTAAAATTGTTTTAGAGTTTGTCCAAAAGGATTATTGGATGGGTATTAGTTCAATGTTTCATATGATTTGATACATTATAAAGATAATTATTGATCTTTAATTGTGTTTTGAAAGATGTATAAATATGTATTGGGGATGATTTAAAATGATAATGTGTATGATATAATATAAGTTTAATTGGAAAAGAATTAATGAGGATTTAGTGAAAGTTAAATATTGTAGGATATATCTCTGAAATCCTTCCTCACACATAATTAAATTATAAGATGTTATATTCTATGATTTGGTTATATTTTATAGAACAAAATGTAGATTTAATTCAGCTTCATTTACTAAGGTCAATGTGTGGTTGAGGTGTATCATATTACAAGTAATTACATAAAATGATCCATATAAAATTTTATAATAGATATAAAATCTGATAAAAATGTGATAATATAGATGTTCTTACAATTGGCTATCATTATTGTAGAAATATTTTTTTTTGGAAATGAATTGGAGAATCATTGGATTAATTGATTAATTTAAGAATAACCATATAATTAACTATTATTTTATGTAACATATTATTTTATGAACGGGCACTCGAGAATTTACCAACAGATATAACTAAATGGATTCACCATTAGATAATGGTAATTTAATCAAACATATTCCTTAGACTATTCTTCCAAAGATATTTTCTTTATTATATTAAAGAATCCACGAATTATTATCATATAGTGGTTTTAAAGAGTGGCGTACCCTTGAGATGAGTGATTCGATGTAGACCTTTATATACTTCTAGGAGAGAGTTTTAGAACCCTTGACATTATAACTCATTGTTTCATGGTTTATTACATAAAAAACACTTATAAAATACCAAAAGAATGAGAGTTTCTGTGTCTTTCATATGTTCAGTATATAATATAACATGATAAATATATTATATAAATAATTTTTTGAAAACCTCCTTTGCATGATATTAAATATTCACAAATCTTATAAAAATGTACCATATAACATTAGGATATACAAAAGAATGGGGTGAGATGAAAATCCAAGTAATGGAATAATCAAATGATGAAATATTTCAATAAATATATGTTATGTTAGAGGAATAATAATGTACCATATTATGTGATAAAAATAATCATGAACAACGAGAAGTTATATAAAATTATAATATCAAGGCACTGTGTTAGTGTATAAAGGATCTTAAAACATTGAATCTTAAGAATATGTAAAAGTTAACCCCAATAAATCATAACATAATGTGATTAGGATAATCTCTCAGCAACCGTACATGGATTTTCAAGAGACTAAAACAATACCAAATTTATTAAAGCACTATCTGGGCAATACCATCATAATAATATCATGTACATCGATAAGTACCACACATAGATCATATAACATAAGAACATATTTCATCCCATTTAATACAATAATTATGATCTAGGGGATAAATAAATTGAATTACCCAATAAATGAAGTACATGTACTACTAGGTGAACACCAATGATAGTAAATGGATATGTTTATAAAAATTATTTTTTTGTGTGTATAAAATCATATGATAGTTTTGGAAGCATAATGAGGGCAGATAAAGTTTAATGGGAGGGCATACTAAGAGTCAATATGGAATTTTTTTAAAGAAAAAAGAAAACAATACATGAAATAATATAATCAAGAAACACAAAATTTTCATAATGTATGGTTATGGTGAAGAGGAACAAAAACCAAATCAACAAAAAACACCCATTGAAATAGGGTGGACACTGGAAGACAAGCAGATGATACTGTATAAGGAATCCAGCAAAAGAAGGCATCATGACGCCCTCTGTATACGCATGATTGCTTCCTCAGCAAATACTCCATAAACCAAGCAATGAAGACACCTACAAGCCCCCAGCCAACCAACCTCTTCAGATCATGCACTAATCCCACAAAATAAACAAGCTTGTAAAAATTGCAACAAAGCAATCCAAACCTGGGTGACACTCCACGAAAGAAGCCCCTAAAAACTGTAAAAACAACCAAAGATGAAAAAACAGAGAACAGAAGGCTTGCAATTTCATACCACGAAAATTGAAGCAAACCTAATATCATATGAGGATCTATTAGATTCCACAAAATAAAAACCAAGCTTTTCAAAATTCGAAATGTTGAGAGAAAAACTCTTTTGGGTTTGGACAAATCAATGAGAAGGGGCCTATGTTTTAGAATGAAGAGCCTAAGGGACCTCACAGTATCATGATTGGCTAGTCCCTGACAATTCCAAAACAAAAGCTTCATTTAAATCTATGAACGGGGCGATTACCCCCCTTTTGACCCCCTTAGTTACCTGTTTTCCAGATTTAGGAGGCCTTCTAGCATTTCGCTTAGGACTAGAGGCCCCTTATAAAAGTTCACATTTGTCCAAACTACTGGTGGTTCCTTTTCCATTTTTAACACCAATAGTGAGGATGTCAACATGACCTCTGGATGAATCAACACCCATATCCAAAAATGACACATATCCACTAGATGAAACATGAGCCTCAACTTCTTCAACCAGAGTAGCATTGCTATCAAAAGAAAAAGGGACCCCAATCTCCCCTTACAGAGAAGTAGAAACTGGCTTGAAAAAAGCATGTTCCACTCTCTTTAAAGCAGAATCTGCATTAAGAGTAGCAGGATCTCCAGCCACCTGAACTGGGAAAGTAACGGGTGCAATGAAGGGAATAACAGGATCAATAGAGACGTGGGAAATCCCAGAATTCTCACTATCCTGAAAAGAAACCACAAGAGCACAAATATTATCCTCTAAATCCTTCCTCATAAAACAATCGTCAATCTCTTTTTCTGAAAAAAAATAACTAGGTCATAAATGTAAGAAGAGATATTCTGATCCAAAATGTGATCCTCTTTGCACGTGAATCCACCAAATTTATCCATTTCCTGACCAATCTTAGCAAGAGGACTGGGCAGATCAGGAATCCTACCTTGTTCAACATTTTTAGTGATATCTGCCCAAGATTTATTAGAAGTATCTATAACTCTAGAAGGACCAGGTATATCTTCTGAGGGACCCTCCATTTCCACAAAGACCTTCTTATTTTTTTATTCCAATTAACCTCCTTCCAATCCTTGTCTTTGGAAACCTCATTAACATTATTTTGAAGCATCCTACAATTCAGCACTAAAGGACCAACATTCTTGAAAACCTCACAAAAATAAGGAACACGTTCATATTCTAATTTAACATCAATCTTATTACCATTAGCAATCAAAGTGACATTATCTGGTCTTTTTTTTAGATTAACATCAACCATAATTCTAGCAAAATATCCAAGATCCACCTCCAATGTTATCTGATAAATTTTAATAGGAGTGCCAACACACGAGGCAAGGCCATTAAGAATCTTAGGATGCTAATACATCCAATTCAACCCATGAAGTCTGATCCAGATCTGGGAATTGGTTTGCTTAATGTTAAAGGGATTAAAATTAACATCTCATTCAGATAACCCCAAAGCACCAGGATTGAGATGTATATTACCAAAATCCCATACTTTATTGAAATAATCAAATGATTGAAAAATGAGATGAAAAAACCCCTTCAAATAGGAATCAATTTCCAATTACTAAAACCCCAGCAATGAGATAATCTATATTTATGATCAAGGTAAAACCAGGTTTTAACACCCTTAGAAAAAATAACGCGACCAAGAATTGAAAACTTACAAAGATCAATATGTTGTTCCAAAGACTCCGGATCCGCGAATACACAAGAACCACCATTCTCAAGTCTGGTAATGTTATAGGAACGATACGTACCACTTTTTCTCAGATCAGAAGAATCAGAAAGGACTTCAGAAAAATAAACACCTCTCTTTCTCATCACAGATAATTCTGCAGGATCCGATGAAATCCAAGACCCTTAGTTGAGAGTCGATCATAATTTAAATCAAACTCCCAATCAGTACTGAACGAAACCATTATGGGAATCAAGTAAGACTCCAAGAGTGAGAGAATACGCCATTTCTAGGTTTATGGGAATGTTTCGTCGCTCGCACCGCTCTCGCCATCATGAAGAACCCCCCTAAGCATCACATACTAATAGTAATATGTGTATCTAATAAACTTTTCATAATAATTTATGTAATATGAATATGTAGGAACATAATCAAACATGGATATTTATAATTTAAAATAAATTTTTCCAAAATGGTGCTTCAATAATTAATTTTCTTGGAAAAATCAAAGGACAGTGTCGAAAGCATAAAAGGGGAACATAATGGTTTCTAGGAAGAATTAATTAGAGTTAAATGGTTATATAATCACATTTAATTCATACAAGGATAACCAAATTATACAAAAAAGGTTCTTGTATAAATAAAACAAGGAGATGATTCCTTACTATATTTCAGCATAGTAAAATAGTAGTTAAAATTTATAATGAGAGGGGATAAATTATATCTCAATATAATAGACTAAAATGGAAAGTAAAAGGAAATTTATAAATTCATTACAAAATATCCAATTGATATTCAAATGATAAATACAAATAAGGTTTTCGAATAGAAAATAATAGAGGGAGATATCTTACCAAGAGAGGGTGATTCTAAAAATATTATTCAATGATTATTGAGAGCTTGGGGGACCCATGGGATTTATATTAAAAGAAATTATAGAGTAAATAAATTATCCTTTTATTTTTCTCATGCTAAAATTGGATATTTGGGGGATTTAGATAGGAAAATAGAGGAATGTTATTTATTATTTCCCAAACATAGGTTTTAGAATCTATACATAAAACCAATCAACCACAAAACATCCCATGTTTATTGATGAAGGAAAATGATAAATGGGATTAGATATCATCATTTTATATTTTAGTAAACAAAAAACAATTAAAATAATAAATTTGGAGATGTGAATTTGGGTTATGTTTACAAATAATTTATTTTAAAACAATAATACATAAGAAACGGTTTGGTGGTGTAATGAAGGGTTTATAAAATTATAAAAATAAACTTAAAGAAAATTTATTTTATATTTGAAACATATATTTTTTCATGGATACCATCTATGACACATATTAAATCACTTTTGGGTCATTATTATGTCACAATAAATAAGGTATATTTATACCATATATTAGAAATTAATCATTTAAATTGAAAATACACATTTATTGAAGAATATTGATTTTTCAGAAAAATAGTTGTTTGACCCTTAAAAAAACTACATATTCACAAAAGCAATTATCCTATAATTTTTAATTAATATATAAAAATATTTAATTAAATTTTAATTTATTTAAAAAAATCATGAATATTAAAAAGGAATTTCGAAATAAAAATGATATGTACCTAAAAATTCATTTTCATTTTGTCGTATTACATTATTATTTTTATCGAATAATTATTTAATAAATATTAATGAAAAAATAATATGTAATAAATAAAATTATTATTATATTGAAAATATTATATTCATATTTATACTATTAGGGTTACTTCTATACATTGATAATTTATTTGTAACACATAATTAAACTAAATTAATTCTACCACCAAATAATTATTTACTACGATTACAACACATATTGTAAAAAAATATGTTCATATTTTTAAATAATATTAAAAATACTAAATTAAAATATTATATCCATTTTATAAAATTCAATTCAATTTATTTGGAGAATTAAATTTAAAATTAAACTCACAAGAGTAATGATAAGAGGGTTTCCAAAAAAATGTATTTTTTATGGATATGATGACATTACATTAACTTTATAACTAGTAATAATCATTATAATATTTTAAAATCCTGAATAAAAGTATATATTTGATACATTTTATTTATGCAATTCCCCCTTGGTGATTATTTTTATTAATTGAAATGGAGAAATGTAATTCTTTTTCAAATAGTTTTCTGGAAAATGTGTTCTCTAACCAATGAATAAACATATTATATATTTTGATATGAATATTATTCAAATGTATGTAATTAGAATAAATATAACTAAATAATTCTTATGTTACTTTGAAATAAAATTAAAATAAAAATGGCAATTTTATATAACTTAATTTATTAGAATGAATTAGATTTTAAAAAATTTGTATTTATTTATATTCCCTGATAAATCATAATTTTATAAAAAAATAACAAAATTTTATTGTAAGATAATTTGGATATGTTAGTATCCAATATTATTTTCATTTTAGAAATTTAATTTTTAAAATATTTTTGAAATTAATTTTAATGCTTTTTAGTTATAAATAAAAATAATTATCAAAGAAAAAGTATTTTTCAAGATTAAGATGACATTATGAAAAATTGTGTGATTATAAATTAATTCTTTATAAATACATATACTTTTAGTAGAATATTTATATATATATCATAATTATGTTAATAATATTAATAACATAAAAATTAATGTAAAGGTTATAATGGTAATATTGAAATAATCATTCATTGTTTTGTTTGGGGTTGTGTTTCACATATTTGTCTAACACATTTTTTTATTTAAATAATCAGGGAATTACATTCTTCAATCGTTCAAAAAAATTCACCCATATAATATTAAGATGATATCAACATGTAATTTTTTATGGTTGAAAATATCCTTATTGAAAACCCACATAAAAATGCTTAATAAAACATCCTCTTAAATGATAAAATGGAATGTACAATGTCATCATATAATAATGTTTCCAAGTAGGATAGCATTTGTGGGAAGCAAAAATATATGCAACGATGAAAGAAATAACACCCAAAAAAATGGACAATGGTAAAGATCATGGTTATGGTAAATTAAATGACCATGAAACCACTAATAAATGCTGGGTGAAAAGAATTCCAATTCATTTGAAATGGTCATAGAGTGACAAAAGATTTGTTTCCATACTATTTTTCTAGAGTTATGGAATTCCTTTACCATCTTGATTACAAACATAAAATATCAGGCCCCAGCCATAAACCTTACTCAATCTAGAGTTACTACAAGATTACACATTGAGGATCTTTTCAGGTTTAGAGTTTTAGAGAATTAGATCATAAAACTTTCATTACATTCCACATTTAAACAAAGTGGTTAATAAAAGATAGTATTCATTTTTCCCCTCAACGGAAACATATTTAAAATAAAACATGGATTCTTTCTTGACACTTCCTTGACACTATCATCATTTCATGTAACTTTCCCTTGACCTGTGAAAAAAATTTCAAAAAAACTTGGGATGAGCATAAAAAGCTCAGTAAGGGTTATAAAAAAAATATGGAACAGAAACATGAGTTCATATATACATAAGAATGAAATAATACATTACCCATAAAACATAGGCACTTTAACATACCTCACCAAATCATGAATAAATCATAGAAATCATAAGACATAAAAGGTAACTTGAGTCATTCATAACATTCTTACATAGGGAGTAACCCTCTTGGTTATATTTGGAATACCCACCACAGTATATTCCCTAAATCTCTTCGGAGAAACCTTAATGTTTCACTCCTTCGCATTACCCAATGCATTGGAGAGCTATATCGGGCTCACCTGCCCTTAGTTTATCACGGAACCACCCGTTTTCATAACAATGCCCAAGAACCATAACATAAACGTATCACATAAAACATGTGTAAAGGAAAAATAACATTTCCACATTTCAATCACAATATAACATTTTAGTATATTGAAATAATGAATCCATTCAAAAAGAAACAATTTCCACAACCATTTAATACATTTAATAAAGAGATTTTTGAATCAAAGTGTCCCATACCACCTTTAAGCTTTTAAAATTTTAAACCATTAATATCCATATAAATAAATCCTTAAAACCATTTTGAGAACATGGATATTAATTAGAACAAATATTTAAAACATTTAAAGCGATATTTTCGTTATAGGGGTTTTACCAAAATTAGAGACACTTGAATACAATAATTGAGGAATAACATTTAGTCAGAACTTTATAATATCATGAGAATAAATGGATTCATGATATAATATTCCAAAGGACAGTATATACACCATATAAGAGTTAATTGGTGCGTAAAAAAAATGAAGTCTCAATAGAAATGTCAAATGTGATGAAATCCCTTATAAAGAAGGTATCCTTAAATTAAGGATAAATCAATCTCAAAATTATGTGTGACAAATATAAATACACCCAATATAAGTGGATATTAAGTGAAAAACAATAAAATTTCATTCACACATATTCGAAGGATGACATATTCAATAACTACATGTTGAACCCAAAGAAATCGAAATTGGGTTAAAAAGTTCCCTTGGTAAAATTCGAGAGCCTAACGGCATCACTTCAAAATTTAGAAAATGAGTTGATGAGAGATAAAAAGGGCATCTCATCACTTGGACATAAAATTTACATCCATAAGGATATAAAAGAACATATCCCAACATAATAGTATGTGAATTAAAAGACATAACAAGAGATGTCTTTTAAAAAGAGGAGGGTGAAAGGTTCCCTTACGGATTTGGGAAACTTTCAAAACGTACACCCCATGAAAGAAGGGTCATAAAATGAAGATGTGAATACACATAAATGAATTTATACTACACAAAGTGTATAATAATGGGCAGTACATACACCACTCAAAGGTAATTGTGGAAAATGTAGCATAAATCTCACGGGAATAAAAGTGAGATGAAAAATCCCTTACGAAAACTCGGCAGCCTAACGACACCACTTAAAAATTCCAAAATGGATTGATGAGAGGAAATAGGGTATCTCATCATATGAAAATAAAAATTATAGTAATATTAATATAAAATAACATCCCAATCACAAGAAATATGAGCTTAAAAGGAATGACATAAAAGGGTGTACTTAAAAAGAATAAGAGGAGTAGGATCCCTTACCTCGGGTCCGACATGACTCGATCGTTCTTTAATCTCCAGAATAATAAACTTGAGTTAATTTCTACTTTATTAAGAACCTTTTTCAAGTAATTATTCCTTTTATATCACTTATTACCATGTCATGAACACTATGTTATTATTTTAGTTAATAACGGTCGTTTAAATGATCATTGGTACTTGAGTCAAAATATGCTCTTTATAATTACATGTTTCTCATGTATCCATTATATCCAGAATTATAATAATTATGTATATATCATATATATCATATATATCCAGTACATATTCATTTTATAATATTCCATATCATTTGGAGATAAAAAACGAAAAGCACCATTCATGGAGACGGTAGGCCGTACGTACGCATGAACGCTACTTTCATTTTATTCTTTTTTCATATTAATGGAATTAAAAATAAATGATATATATATATATATATATTATAATAAAGTATAATATATATGTTATATAGGTCCCATATGTTCATTAATTTCATTCTTTATACATTCCGTGTATTACATGTACGAGTCACATCACTTGAGGGGGCGGTAGTCCGCACTTCCTCATATGAAATTATCGCATTTACACAACATGAAAAGAATAAAGGTATGGTTTAAATATAAAATACAGAAGCATATAGTAAACATATATTCCATATATATCATATTTAAAATACAGTGACATCATAATGGCCACCTTTAAAGGTGTTAAAAGAATATTGAACAATCATCATTTCGTGAGGCAGAAAATCGCCAACCACAGAAACAGTATGTTCTTTAACCATTAGAAGAAGGTGTGTGTAAGTGTAGCTCTAATAAATCTTATAAAAAAATCCTAGTATATTTAATATACTGTAGTTGTTACAAAAGAAATGAATAAAAAGAGTTTAGGGGGTTTGAGAAGCAAAATAATACAAAAGGACTCAAGTGAAGACATTACCTTAAAATCGGGTAACTCCCTTTGGTTTGAGCTCAAAGGCTTCCTTGGGAAGCCTTCTGCCCAATGTGAGGCTTCAAGTAGTTATATAAGGATGTGGAGAGACCTAATGTGTAGGTTTTGTCCGATCCAAAGGCTTTTGATGTGTGGGTAAGGAGGTAGGGGTGGGGGTCTTTTATAAGAGGAGAGGAGGGGCACTCTTGGAAAGGTATAAAATGTAACATTATTTTCAAATGCGTTTCAGATTTTAATGTTCCCACATTGATTTGTTTCGAGGAAAAGGTGATAAGGGTTCTAAATCCACCCATCCAATAGGTTTTGGACATGTGTAGGTATTATATTTTACATTATCTTTCCATTTAATTTAAATCGTTAAATAATGAGGTCATCGCTGCATCATCATGATGTGATAAATAATTTACTTTATTTAATGTCTAAAAAGTATAAAACAAATACTATGATGTAGTAAATATTTTTATATTTCCAATTAATATTTATAACAAAAATTCTAACTTGTATAACCCCATGTAAAAATTGTTTTAGTAAAATAATTCATGTTTGTGTCACTTTTTACTTTAACATTAAATAAAAAGTTATTTATGTCATTTCCCAACCAAAGTGGCTCCATGGGGTCCCCAAGTTTACCCATGGATTGTATTGGTCTTCCATGACACATCAAATGAGGGTAGGACATGTGTCAAACTCATTTCATATTATTAAAACATTATTTTTACCTTAAACTACACTAATTACCTCTAATCGCGATTAAGAACTTAACAGTTACTATTCACCAAAAAATTATTTTAATCTCATTGAACCACATTTTACTTCATAATGAAAACCATGTATGTCGGATTTTTGAAAATAAAATCACAGAAGTGGCAAAGTTTCATTTAAACGAAAAAACAGTTTCTTTAACTACTACTTAGTGGTTTCACTATTCATCAAAAATTGATGTTTTTCAGAAAAATTCCAAAACTTCACCCTATGATATATTTGATATTATGAATTCAAAAATTATGTCTATTTTACAAAATTCAAAACATATAATATGCATTAATTAATATAATAATTAATTCCCGCTGTCATGACAAATAGCGTGTTTTTATGAAACAATAAGTATCAAAAGATTGAAACTAGTTTAAGTCCAATTTCAAAGTGAAATTGATTCCAATGACCACCATTGGATTAAATGGTAAAAATATATTATAATTTCACTTTAAAACCAATTCAAAAGATAATCTAATTATATAAATAAATTAGATTAAAAAGAGGTTTTGAATTAAAATACAACATTTTTCACTATTCATTAAAAAATGAACTTTATCGGAAAAATACCAAAAAATCACACAAAGTAAATTTTGATGTCCCAATCATAAAGAATAAGTTTATTTTGACAAACATAGCTTATAAAATTTTCAAAAGATAGATTTAATAATGGTTTTCCATTAAAAGGCAGTAAATCAATCTTCTAAAAATATTAGTGTATTCCATGCTTAAGATTCGATTTATTCTCATTTTTAATCCTATGACATTTATTGTAAAGAGTAAAAATATTTGACAAACATATATAATAATTTTTTAGATAGTTCTGTTCATTCCCTCCATTACAACGGCTAGGCGTTAACTACCATTTAAAATAATATTATTAGAGTGCAACATAAGATTCCCAAGAAACTCGTTGTTGTGTGTTGGGTACGCCATTGAGCATAGCATCCCCTTTAAAGTAATATTAATATTTTATTCACAAATATGGATAAATATAAAAATGTCATATTCTTTATTTACCTAGGGTGTTACATCCTTCCCCCCTTTTGGGAATTGCGTGCTCGCAATTTTTAAAATTGGGCTCGGAAACATCCTTGAAAGTCCCACATTAGAACAGGAGTCAGTAAAAAATCACTTTAAAATAAAGAAAGAAAAGTACAAAGGTCACCCAAGTTATCCCATACTAGGATTCCAAGTATGAAAATATGGACATAGAGGAAAAAACAAAGGTTCATGTTCTGATGGAGAGTGATAGTAAACATGTCTAGGAGAAAGTTAACCAAAAGAAAATCACAAACTTGTGATGGGTTAAACGGTATTCGATTCCTCCGTAGGAAAAGTTAATAGACAACATTTTTTTTAAGTTACTTTTTATTGAGGAATTTTTTCATAATGAAACATAATTACTTATCATGTTGACTTTAAACTTTTATTAGATTTCTTACACAAACTCATATGTTCTCCAAAAGACGAGTATTTAGGAAGACTTGTTCACTATAATCAACTTATAGAGAATCACCTAATACACAAAAGAGATCTATATAATTCCCATGTCTTTAGACTTTAACCAAAACCAAAACCAAAGAGGTTAGTACAAGATCAGATAATCCATAAAAGGATAACCCTTTATAAAAAGAAAATCCATTCTTAATCTCCAAAATTTGTCCAACAAAACCCCAAAGTTCAACTAGGACCATTCGATAAACAATTTGTCCATAAAATTATTCAATGTAAACCAAACTAAGTTTGAAACCCAAATATTTAAAGGATTTAGTCACATAGTCTTCCAAGTTAAATCGTAACATTTATCTCCAAACAACATCAGTTTCTCTTAATGTCTCGTATTGAAAAGTAATTAACCTAATCACTTATCCTTCATGATAGGTTAATAAATTTCCATAGATAACCCAAAATCAACTTACTCTTAATTCATAAAATAATCTAACTAAAAAGAATCAGTCAAACTAACCAGGGACTTCACGTAGTCCAGTGGTAGGTGATAAATAGAAGTTGCACTTTGGTTGTGGGATCGATTCCCGCAGCTTTGTCCGACGCGACGAGTTGTCACACAGTCTGCGTGTTGTCCTTTTTCCAAAACTATATAATTCTCAAATCATTCCCCAAAAAGAGATAAAATCACCAAAAATAACCATAACATAATTTAACCTCAATTTTATCTCATGCATTTCACTTCCATCATAACATATAGTAACCCATCATTACCTCAAAAGTAAGGATCATATAAACCCAAATGGTTCTTTATAACTATGTCCACAAAAGAACAGATAACTATTCCTTGAATAAAATTTTCTTATATTAAACATCAGGGTTACACATAATATAAAAAGTCTTCTAATGTAACCCCATTATCAAAAGAGACTTAATACTCTTAAGAATTTCACCATAACTCTTGAAGCCCTTATATGTTGACATCTTACTCATTCATCATTATTCATGATCCATTAACCATTCCTTTCCAAATTATTCTAAAATACTTCTTTCCTACAAACGAAATCATGAATTATATCCTAAGATTCCAAAATAGGAAAACAATAGTCATGAAATAATCCATACCTTTGACTGGTCATTTTCAGTTTCTTCATCCTCAATCGGAATGGCATTAGGTATTGGTAAATGAACATTTGTATGATATTGGTGATCCCATTCACGAAACTTCTGCATAGGACATGTGTTTTCATAATGACCATGCACACCACATTTAAAACATTCAATAGATCCCTCAGAAAGAACTTCTTTCCCTTTCCTCGAGTCAACTGGATGCTTCCTTTTTCCATGGCAGGTTCTTGCTTTATGACCTTCATTTCCACATCTATAGCATATTTCTTTCCCTTTGAAACATTTTCCTACGTGTTTCTTTCCACATTTTTGACACATAAGTTTTCGAACACACTTACCTTTATGATCATTACATATTGTTCCGTAGGGATTTGTTTCTCGCATATATGATGCCTTAGAGAAATCACCAAGGTTTAGGTGGTCAATCATGACTCCAGATAGTTGGTTGTGGATAATCACAAGTGTTCTCATTGCAGCTCCCATATCATTCAGTTGCTTGCTCAAAAAATTGTCACAGTTTCCTTCACATCCACTGTTACTTTGGTGCCTGCTAGATCCATCCATTTACTAAAACCAAAAAGGTCAGTGTGAGTATATCAAAAAAATCATCATGTACTAATGAGGAAGATAAACACTAAGATATACTTACTCATTTACTTTATCTAAAAACTATGACTCTTTCTGAAATCCTAACCATTATGGTAATGTCACTTATGCTTAAAGAATACCCTAACCTCTAAAGTTATCTAAACCGACCTCTGATACCAACTATAAGGCCCCAACCTTAAACCTTACTCAATCTTGAGTTATTACAAGATTACACATTGAGGATCTTTTCAGGTTTAGAGTTTTAGAGAATTAGATCATAAAAAATGCATTACATTCCACATTTAAACAATGTGGTTACATAAAATATAGTATTCATTTTTCCCCTCAATGGAAACATATTTAAAATAAAACATGGATTCTTTCTTGACACTTCCTTGACACTATCACCATTTCATGTACCTTTCCCTTAACCTGTGAAAAACATTTCAAAAAAAAACTTGGGATGAGCATAAAATGCTCAGTAAGGGTTATAAAAAAAATATGGAATGGAAACATGAGTTCATATATACATAAAAATGAAATCATACTTTACCCATAAAACATAGGCACATTAACATACCTCACCAAATCAGGAATAAATCATATAAATCATAAGACATAAAAGGTAACTTGAGGCATTCATAACATTCTTACATAGGGAGTAACCCTCTTGGTTACGTTTGGAATACTCACCACAATATATTCCCTAAATTTCTTCGGAGAAACCTTAATGTTTCACTCCTTCGCGTTACCCAATGCATTGGAGAGCTATATTGGGCTCACCCGCCATTAGTGTATCACAGAACCACCCGTTTTCATAACAATTCCCAAGAACCATAACATAAACGTATCACATAAAACATGCGTAAAGGAAACATAACATTTCCACATCTCAATCATAATATAACATTTTAGTATATTGAAATAATGAATCCATTCAAAAAGAAACCATTTACAAAACCATTTAAAACATTTAATAAAGATATTTTTGAATCAAAGTGTCTCATACCACCTTGAAGCTTTTAAAATTTTAAACCATTAATATACATATAAATAAATCCTTAAAACCATTTTGAAAACATGGATATTAATAAGAACAAATATTTAAAACATTTAAAGCAATATTTTGGTTAAAGGGGTTTTACCAAAATTAGAGACACTTGAATAAAATAATTGAGGAATAACATTTAGTCAGAACTTCATTATATCATGAGAATAAATGGATTCATGATATAATATTCCAAAGGACAATATATACACCATATAAGACTGAATTGGTTCATAACAACAATGAAGTCTCAATATAAATGTCAAATGTGATGAAATCCCTTATAAAGAAGGTATCCTTAAATTAAGGATAAATCAATATCAAAATTATGTGTGACAAATATAAATACACCCAATATAAGTGGATATTAAGTGTAAAATAATAAAATTTCATTCACACATATTCAAAGGATGACATATTTAATAACTACATGTTGAACCCAAAGACATCGAAATTGGGTTAAAAAGTTCCCTTGGTAAAATTCGACAACCTAACGGCATCACCTCAAAATTCATAAAATGAGTTGATGAGAGATAAAAAGGGGATCTCATCACTTGTTCATATAATTTACATCCATAATGATATAAAAGATCATATCCCAACATAATAGTATGTGAATTAAAAGACATAACAAGAGATGTCTTTTAAAAAGAGGAGGGTGAAAGGTTCCCTTACCGATTTGGGAAACTTTCAAAACGTACACCCCATGAAAGAAGGGTCATAAAATGAAGATGTGAATACCCATAAATGAAATTATTATACACAAAGTGTATAATAATTGGCAGTACATTCACCACTCAAAGGAAATTGTGGCAAATGTAGGATAAATATCACGGGAATAAAAGTGAGATGAAAAATCCCTTACGAAAACTCGACAGCCTAACGGCGCCACTTAAAACTTCCAAAATGGATTGATGAGAGGAAATAGGGTCTCTTATCATATGAACATAAAATTTACAGTAATAGTAATATAAAAGAACATCCCAATCACAACAAATATGAGCTTAAAAGGAATGACATAAAAGGGCGTACTTAAAAAGAAAGAGAGGAGTAGGATCCCTTACCTCATGTCCGACTTGACTCGATCGTTCTTTAATCTCCTAAATAATAAACTTGAGTTAATTTATACTTCCTTAAGATCCTTTTTCATGTTCATTATTCCTTTTATATCACTTATTACCATGTCATGAACACTATGTAATTATTTTAGTTAATAACGATCGTTTAAACGATCATTGGTACTTGAGTCAAAATATGGTCATTATAATTACAATTTGTTCATGTATCCATTATATCCATAGTTATAATAATGATTTATATATCATATATATCATATATATCCAGTAAATATTTATTTTATACTATTCCATATCATTTGGAGATAAAAAACGAGAAGCGCCATTCATGGAGACGGTAGGTCGTACGTACGCATGAACGCTACTTTCATTTTTTTCATATTAATGGAATTAAAAATAAATAATATATATATATATTTTAATAAAGTATAATATATATGTTATATAGGTCACATATGTTGATTAATTTCATTCTTTATACATTTCATGTATTGCATGTACGAGTCACATCACTTGAGGGGGTGGTAGTCCGCACTTCCTCATATGAAATTATCGCATTTACAGAACATGAAAAGAATAAAGGTATGGTTTAAATATAAAATACAGAAGCATATAGTAAAAATAAATACCATATATATCATATATAAAATACAGTGACATCATAATGGCCACCTTTAAAGGTGTTAAAAGAATATTGAACAATCATCGTTTCGTGAGGCAGAAAATCGCCAACCACAGAAACAGTATGTTCGTTAACCATTAGATGAAGGTGTGTGTAAGTGTAGCTCAAATAATTCTTATAACAACATCATAGTATATTTAATATACTGTATTTGTTACAAAAGAATTGAATAAAAAGAGTTTAGGGGGTTGGAGAAGCAAAATAAAACAAAAGGACTGAAGTGAAGACATTACCTTAAAATCGGGTAACTCCCTTTGGTTTGAGCTCAAAGGCTTCCTTGGGAATACTAATGCCCAATTTGAGGCTTCAAGGAGTCATATAGGGATGTGGAGAGACCAAATGGGCAGGGGTTGGCCGATCCAAATGCTTTGGAAGTGTGGGTAAGGAGGTAGGGGTGGGGGCCTTTTATAAGAGCAGAGGAGGGGCACTCTTGGGAAGGTATAAAATGTAACATTATTTTCAAATGAGTTTCGGATTTTAATGGTCCCAAATTGATGTGTTTCGAGGATAAGGTGATAAGGGTTCTCAATCCTCCCATACAATAGGTTTTGGACATGTTTATGTCTTATAGTTTACATTATCTTTCAATTTTATTTAAATCGTTAAATAATGATGTCATCGCTGCATCATCATGATGTCATAAATAGTTTACTTTATTTAATGTCTAAAAATTATAAAAAAATACTATGATGTAGGAAATAGTTTTAGCTTTCCAATTACTATTTATAATAAAAAATATGACTTGTATAACCCCATGTAAAAATTGTTTTAGTAAAATAACTCATGTTTGTGTCATTTTTACTTTAACATTAAATAAAAAGTTATTTATGTCATTTCCCCTCCAAAGTGGCTCCATGGGGTCCCCATGTTGACCCATGGATTTTCTGGGTCGGACATGACACATACAATGAGGGTAGGACATGTTTCAAGCTCATCTCATATTATTAAAACATTATTTTTACCTTAAACTACACTAATTACCTCTAATCACGATTAAGAACTTAAAAGTTACTATTCACCAAAAAATTATTTTAATCTCATTGAACCACATTTTACTTCGTAATGAAAACCATGTATGTCGGATTTTTAAAAATAAAATCACAGAAGTGGAAAAGTTTCATTTAAACGAAATATCAGTTTCTTTAACTACCACTTAGTGGTTTCACTATTCATCAAAAATTGAAGTTTTTCAGAAAAATTCCAAAACTTCACCCTAAGATATATTTGATATTTTGAAATAAAAAATGATGTCTATTTTAAAAAATTCAAATATATAAGATGCATTAATTAATTTAATATTTAATTCCCGCTGTCATGACAAATAGCGTGTTTTTATGAAACAATAAGTATCAAAAGATTGACACTAGTTTAAGTCCAGTTTCAAAGTGAAATTGATTCCAATGACCACCATTGGATTAAATGGTAAAAATATATTCTAATTTCACTTTAAAACCATTTCAAAATATAATCTAATCATATAAATAAATTAGATTAAAAAGGGGTTTTGAATTAAAATACAACAGTTTTCACTATTCATTAAAAAATGAACTTTATCGGAAAAGTACCAAAAATTCACACAAAGTAAATTCTGATGTCCCAATCATAAATAATAAGTTTATTTTGACAAACATAGCTTATAAAATTGTCAAAAGATAGATTTAAAAATGGTTTTCCATTAAAAGGAAGTAAACCAATCTTTTAAAAATATTAGTGTATTCCATGCTTAAGATTGGATTTATTCTCATTTTTAATCCTATGACATTTATTGTAAAGAGTAAAAATATTTGACAAACATATATAATAATTTTTTAGATAGTTCTATTCATTCCCTCCATTACAATGGCTAGGCGTTAACTACCATTTAAAATAATATTATTAGAGTGCAACGTAAGATTTCCAAGAAACACGTTGTTGCGTGTTGGGTACGCCATTGAGCATAGCATACCCTTTAAAGTAATATTAATATTTTATTCACAAATATGGATAAATATAAAAATGTCATATTATTTATTTACCTGGGGAGTTACATAAAAAATATACATTCGTGGAATGTATAATTTCATCCTTTTAACAATTTTCTCTACAAACACATATTTTCTCCATATGGTGATTACTAAAGATGAATATTCCTTGCATCAAGATGTATAATAATAATCTAAAAAATCACCAAATCCACAAAATAATAACAATTTATTCCTCCAGTATTTACTAAAATCCAAATGGTTAGAAAATTTTTAGACAATACTGAAAAAAATAAATCTTATAACCATAATTTACCAAATTTAACATAAAATTCCAATTGGTTTTAGAATAATTATTCCATAAATAAACACCCCAAATAACAAATAACAACAATAAACCCAACATTAAAAAATGTTTTAATCTCACAAGTGGTCTCATACCCTTAACCTCACACCTACAACAAACAAAATGGAAATATTCTAAAATAATATTATATATTATACTTCATAGATATATATACTACATTCCAATAAAAATCTCTTGAAATATCATTTGTCAACTAAATATAAAAAAGCCACGATCTTATAATATTCATCCCAAAATATCCTCAGTCATGGAAAAATTACACCACATAGATCATCAAAATTGGTATCTATGATTTTAAACATATGATTAGCTTGAGACATCATCCCAAGACACTTTATGTTTATCCCAACATCAAATACAAGTTAAGGGTTATTAGTTACTTAATCTGGTGTTTTATAATACATCATGTAATCACTAAATCAATTTTATATATTATAAACACCATTAAACATATGTTTCCAATTCACAATGAATAACAACCAGGGAATAATATGTAGATTTTTCATTAATATTATATCTATAAATTCATTGAAATAATACATTTATAATATAATTACCATATAATAATATATAAGCACTTTAATCATTACACGTCAATGATTTTAATAGAAAATGTTCTTAATTATTCTATGACATTACCAATGGACATTAGAATTAACTAAGATAATTACCATATTCCCCACACATATGAAAATGCACAAAAATGGTTTTATTGGATGTAATTTTTCCCATCCATCATAATATTCAATTTTTTCATAAACTATATACTTTATATATCATTGACAAATAATTACAAAACAATTGACTTATGTAGTGAAATTTCCCTTAGTTCCTCTAACCACATTTATGACAAGAATAAAATTTAATATTCTTTCTATTATCACATTTATCAGCTGAACTTCCATGAGACACCAACCTTAATTTCATTGACGTATTTAGATATTCAAATATTTCCTCATTGTTAAGTCATTATTTTTTATCGTTTGTAATATTAAAAAATGATTTAATTTAAGTACCATCATGTTGGAAATATCATTTAGGGATACATCATATTGCCTATAATATTGGTTATTGACATGGCTCTTCAAATTTCATCCATTGAGAAGAATAATGTGAACCTTATAGATGAGTGTTTTAAACTATTAAACACATTTAAGTGAAGATATAAACATTAAATGTATAAATAAAAAAATGAAATATATTAATGAATCTATGAATTTATTGTCTTAAATATATTTTATCCATGGTCCCATTCCAAATATAAAATATTATAGGAACAAATGTTCCCTTATTAATGGTTCTTAATGATCATTGAATTTTCCCATTCATATCCCCCAAGAGTTTCATACTACGTGTGCAGTATGACCAATTGATTAGCACTAGTTCCCAATGAAATAAAGCATAATAATGTAAATTTGGTGTTTTTACCCCTAGGTACATCTATTTAGGAGCCACATACACTAGTATTATCCATGGATATGGATTTATTTTTGTTGAATCTGCTTACTCTATACATTACCAAAATAGAGGGATATTTTTCTATGTTTAGAAATATTACTAAGGATTTTTCTAGAGTTCTCAAAAAATTATCCCAAAAATAAATATAATTTCATTTGATAATAAATTTAACATATCTTTACTTTTTTAAAATTTATTTCATGATTTATGGTAGAAAAACACATTACATACAATATCAAAGTTCATGATACTAAAAAAGTAGACAGAATTAGTATTTTCATTATTCCTAATAGAGTTGGTTTAAATAAAATCTATGTAATTTAGTATTGGATAATAAAACTACCAGATATTTCTTGGTTGATATTGTTTTAGAAGAAATTGTTTTTCATTAAGTGGCCATTTCTTTATGTGTTGTATTCAAAGTATTCATTTGAAGTTTCAATTTTATTTATATGTGTTTTTTTGGGAACTCATATACCAAAAATAATATAGATAAAATGATTATATTTTCCATTAGTATATGTAATGTTGGATAATATTAACCATAAATAATTATGTATTTCAGTTATATATTTAGTGGTGGTTAAAAAACCAATGCTAAATATGAATCTAATTTTTTTGTTTTAAAATATTAAATAAAACATATATATTGAAATAAATTTCATGAAATAAAACAAAACATATTTTCATAATAAACCAATCATACATACATCATACATCATACATCCACAGTCATATATATATATATATATTCACAATCAGCATAACCTCAGTCACCAAAATTTTAGTCAATTGATAACCAAAGTGAACTCATACTATAGTCATTAATATACAGATATAATAAATTTCAAAAAACAACCAACAACAAATATACTTCCATAAAATTACCTTTGTTTTATCGATCTTTCTCTGTGTCATCTCTTGAGGTAGAACTAACCACGCCATCTCATCAATTATAAGAAAAAATAAAAAATAAATTAAAATTTAATAATATAAATAAGATTTAAAATAGAATCATTTATAAAATATGAACATACCACAAAAACTAATAATCATCACAACATCCATTAAAATAAATTCGTAGATCAATATGGTAAAAATCCTAACTCCTACTGGCATGTAAACCTATAATAAAAACTAGAACATTTATGAAGTGAAAATTTTAAGATAAAGGGTAGAAAATATATTAAAAATAATCCAACTATTTTTTATTTAACATTTCAAAAAAAGAAATTTTAATAGAAAATAAATCATATATCATGAAAAAACATGTTTAAAAATATAAAATTTCCTATTAATGATATGATTAACCACTTGAAATAAAAATTAGGGATGCATATATCAATATAATTAATTATTTAGTGGATTTGTGAAGTCCTAGAAATAAAATTTTAAATACTTTCATATGACAACATGTACTATATTTAGAATATAACACAATGGTGGCCGAATGAAAAGAATTCATTTAGTAAATTTCTAAAAATAAATATATCGTCTTTATCCTATCATTGCATCGAAATACAACATCATTTCCTTTTATTGATACCCCGACATACATTTTAATGGATTTGAAACCTTTAAAACATTTTTACTGAGTCTTTATAAATAATCTACATGTATGAATAATATATTTCAATTCTTGCGCATCAAAAATAACAAAACATTTGTCTTACTATGATTTCAGGAAAACATGAAGTTGTTATGTATGGGATTCTCTATGAAAACCACATTTAGTGTTTTAAAATGCTATAAATGTGATTGTAGGAATCCTAGGAAAACCATAAATTGGAATGATATTCCTCCATTTCATATAATTCAAAAATAAATATATAGCCATTTTACTCATAATTCATGGAAATTCAACATTTTTTCTTTGGTTTTGTCCCCCCAACACATGTTTTAATAGGCTTCTATACCTTTTAAAACAATTAACCAATTCATTTTGACAACATCACTCATTATATTAATTTTTTTACTTACATAAACATGGACATCACTCAATGGTGGGTTTCCCATGGTTTCAAATAAATATGATGTCATTTTCATTTTTTCTTGACCATTTCACGGACGTTTTATTGTTTAAGAACACTAAAATCTCAGTTATGGGAATCTTGAGAAAATCATAACACGATATGACATTCTATTAGTTGATACATTTCAATAATTAATCTATGTTAATGTTCATATAATTTAATGGAAAAAATATATTTTTCAATTTGGAATCATCGACACACTTTTTTAAAGGGCATAGTACCTTTTAAAATTATTTACTGAGTTATTTTGATAAAAATTCAAGTCATATTCACATGGTTTCATAATATGAAGATAAAAAATAATTTGACCATTGGGTAACTATGTTTTCATATCAATATTAGGTCATTTGGTATCTTTTTGACGATTACATATAAGTTTTATTGTTCAATCCCATAAAAATGTGTTTCCGAGAATCCTAGGAAAATTGTTACTCAAAATTAAAGGTCATTAGTTACTATATAAAAAATCAATCTCAGAACATTATCCTATTATTTCATGGAAATATGATGATGTGTCCGGATTTTGACCCCTTAACACATGTTTTTAACGACTTAGTACCATTAATACTATTTATAGCCTCACTCCGACCCCAACTCACATCATATGGATTTTTGTTTGTTCATACACTTCATAAATATCTTTGAAATGTATTCCAATGATTTAATGGTATTCTAATTTTATTTTCTATGTTTTTTACTATTACATGGATGTTTAACAATATTAAAACATGAAAATTCTATCTACAAGGATCCTAGGAAATCCAGAACTAGGAATAATGTTCTATTAGTTCCTACATTTATTAAATAAATCTACAGTCATTTTTTCTGATTTCATTGCAACAAAACACAATTTTCTTATTTTTTAACCCCCAAAACATATTTTTAAAGGATTTGGAATCCATAAAATCATTTTATAGTCATTTAAACCACACATCATGTCATATTTATGTATTTTCTACATGTACACATGAAAATAGATCAAAGATGATTTTCCAATGATTTTATTTCAATATACGTTTATTTTTATTTCATTTTACCATTACTTCCATGTTTTGGTGTTTTAAAACACAAAAATGAAATTAAGGGAATACAAATAAAATGTGACTCTCAGTGACATGTTATCAGTTACTATATTTTTAAATTATTCCACATCTATTTTTATCTTCATTAATGGAAAGACACATCATTTCCCTAGTTCTTACCCCCCGGCAAGACATGTTTGTAAAGGATTTGTTTCTATTATAAACAAATTTCTAGGTAATTTATACTTCACCACACATTGGATTGATGTTCTGTCTACATTTAATTTTTAGAAATAACTCAAAAGTGGTTATACCTATATTTAATTTTAATATATGTTCTTTTTCTATGGTTTTCACCCTTACAAGCATGTTTCAATGTTTTAAAACAGTAAAAACCCATTTATGTGCATCCTAAGAAAACTCTAACTCAAAATGATACAACATCAATGGATAAAATCAAAAATCAATATATAATTATTATTTTATGATTTCATGTAAATACATCTTCATTTTCGAGGTATAAATAACCCGAATTTTTTTAAAAAGATTTGGTAGCATTAAAAAACTCTTTACCAAGTCATTCATTCCATACTAGGAATCGATTGATGTGTTGTCTATGTATATATGTCAAAAATAAATCAATAGTGGTTTTCTCATGATTTCATTTCAATATGAGGTTTCTTTCTATTGTTTTGACAATTACATGAATATTTTATTTTTTTTAAACACTAAAAATGCATTTACTAGAATCCCATGATGATCGTCACTCAAAATTGATGTTTTTTATATTAACATATTTCAAAAATCAATCTATGATCATTTCCTTATATTTCTTTGAAATCTGATGTCGTTGGCCTAGTTTTGTACCTCAAAACATGTTTTTAACGTCTTTGGTACCCTAAAAAATTATTAACTGAGTCATTCCGACTAAACCACATATTGGATTGATTTTTTTCATTGTCTACATATAAAAAATAACCCATAAATGGGGTTTCAATGATTACATGTCATGAATTGATTTTTTTCAATTATTTTTTTTGTTATATGACTGTTTTAGTGTTTCAAAAGAAAAAAAACACATTTACTAACACACCAAGAAAATGATAACATACAATAACATACCATCCATTTTTAAATTTCAAAAATAAATATATGGTCATTGAATTATTATTTCAAGAAAATATGATGATATTTCTTTAATTTTAACACCCTGATTGTAATTTTTAAATGCGTTAGAACATTCAAATTGGGTTACGAAGTCATTTTGACTACACAACATGTCATATTAATGGGTTTTCTACCTTTTCACTTAAAAATTATATCAATAGTTGTTGTACCATGATTTAACATTACCATGAGGTTTTTTTATATGGTTCTAACCCTTAAACACACTATTTATTCTTTATGTAAAAAAATACATTTATGGGCATCCCATGAAACCCATAAATTGAAAGAAAGTTTCATTATTGAAGAGAAGTTAAAAAACAATAAACAACCACTATTATATTATTTCTTGAGAATATGTCATTGTTTTCTTAGTATTGACTCCCCTCAACACATTTTTTAAAGGCATTGGTACATTTAAAACCAGTTTTGTTTGTCAAACCTATGAAATGAGCTAAGATTGTTTAAAATCATAGAGTGTTGATCTAAAATCTATTTTTGATGTGTAATAATATAACCCATTTCTATCTCAAACCATATGTGTTCAGGTTGAATATATGTACATGTTTTCTATATTTAATTTTATTTTAGTTTTAATTTTCGAAGCTATATGCGTTCGTTAAAAATGTTTGAATGGTCCTGGTAATTTCGATTTTACCTCATAAGTATGACATTCATGGATGTAAATTTCATCACATAAAATTATATTCATCCAAAAAAATACATAAACTAACTAATTTTCTATTATATCCCACTGCTGATCTTTTATATGACCCTAAGATTCATATTCTATTACTTTTTCATTCAATATTTTAATTTTTCATTGGGATTCCCAATAAATGGAACAAATAGATCCCCCATTAAGTGTATCAGTAAATAATTACAATTCCATACTAAAATCAATTAATTTACTATAGCCAAAACACATCCCCACTACACATTCGAGGTTCTCCTTCCCAAATTTTTTTGCAACTACATCGTTCTAGGAAACTGATTTTGAATGTGAAGGGTTCTTATCCCAGGAATTGTGAATTTTAAAATGTCAATAAAATTTTTAACAGCTTATTTTTAAAATATATGAACTTAAAAAAAGTATATAATTAATAATTATTTCATTAATAATTTTTATCATTTCATTACTATAATAACATAATATTGATAACTAAATTATAATATAAAACCAATCTTAAACCCAATAAGTAGTATCTAGATATATGTATCAAAAAATTCTAAATATATTTTGTTTGATTGGTGTATATAGAACCATTTAACTAGGTTCGATGACTTTTTATTGTCATATTATATTTCTCATTATTTATTATAGTAATCAAATAACCTAAAATAGTAATGAAATGTACATAATCCAACATTTTTGGTCGGTTCATTTACAAAAAAACCATCTATTTTTCTATTCACATTAAACCATATATCTATTCGGGAAATATAGTGACATAATTCATCAGATTTTTAAATAAGTAAAATCATGATTCAAAAAACCTTGACTTATAATAAAATTATGTTAATAATAATGGGTAAAATAAGAACTAATATTTTTTTTATGAAAAACACTATGAAACAATGAAATTAGAAATGGATTGTCTCTCATTATTGCCAATAATTTTTAGACAAATAATTAAAATAATAATAAAATTATTTTTTAAAAATTTGTTAATGTTTTTTTATTATAATATTTTAAAATATTCAATTACTTCATGGGATCCTTTTATGGTAATATCGACATATAACATCCCTTGACCACATGAAATGATTTCAGGAACATTCTCATACATCTTTAATGTGATCATTGATGTGTTGTTAAACTAACTTTATAATATTCATTTATAATATCTCATTTTATTTCCCAAATATTTTAGAGTCTATGGGTATTAAAGAGATTCAGGGACATCAAAATGAAAAATATCTATAAATAAAAAATCAGACACATTAAAAGTATATTATAAAAGGAAAATCATGTCTTCTAAATTAGTTATCAATTAATATAAAAATAATATTAATTTTAAATTATTATCTACTAACTAATTTTAAAATCTATGGGAATATGGCTATAATATTTCTAATTAATGTGAAAGATATCTATCAAAAAAGAAACCTTACTAAGAACAAGCCAATATATTCTGCCAGCTTCACTGGTAGAAAAAACATACTCTTAAAATGAAACTATAATATTGAAATTATTCAGGGACCATAAATTTTACATGTTCATATTTATATTTATTCTACTTATAAATTATTTTTCTTCGAAAAATGAATTAATCAATTATGAAATTATAATTATTTTCTCATAATGACATACATATTAGTAATGTTCACTCAACAATATCCCATATACGGATGTGTGCTCAACTGAACTATCATTAATAGTGAATCACATGGTGGGATACTAACAACATGTATGGAAATTGATGGGTTTTTAGTATTCATGGGTAAAATAGAATAACTTAGATCCATTGAAGCTGATTGTAGTGGTGGTCTCCTATGATATAATGATCATCTAGGATCATGAATTTATTATTTTTTTAGAGTTAATTTAATTTAAATGGTTTATACATATTAAATATATTAAATAAAAATCAAAAATATTTTCCCAAAAAAATAAGAAATATAACATTTCATATATGTATAAAACACATATCATTATCAAATAGAATAATATTTTCATTAAAAATTTAGAGATTAAATTGACTTCATCTTCATTTTCATCTTTGTTATTAAACACCATTGTGATGATTTCATCATTTTCAACCATTATTAGATGTCATATTTTCTGGATATTTTTTGGAAAAAAACTATTCCATGTATTTTAGTTATGTGGTTCACTTTCACAATGTAAAAATTGATATTCATCACCTATATCATAAAAGAATCTCTGTTTTAAGTGTATAACAACTATTTATCCATTATGTTTTTCATAATTAAAATAATAAACCATATTATACTAATAATAAATGATTAATAGATCATTATCTATACACTAACTAGTATAGATCAAGAAAGAGTTGTTGGAAGACGTAAAATGTACCGAATCAATAAATATACCTGAATAATTGTTGACAAATTCTCATTTGAATAATAAAATGAAGAAATATCATTTAAATTTAATTAAATTATATTATTAAGATTTATATAGTATCTATCCTCTTTTAATGTTAATACACTACTATTTACAGCTTTAATGCCTTATTGACGACAATTTATTCAAAACATGAAGCCATTAATATTATAGTAATTGAATATCCTATCTCTATTTAGATAATCTCAAGCCAAGAACATCAAATCATTTGATATTTCATATCTATTATAAATTATTGTTATCCAGAAAAAAAGATATACATTTTTAATTTTAATATAGAAAATATAACTACACATTAATAATATGATTATTATTATGTATTTACATTATGGAAGAACCAATCAAAAATATCCATCTAAACAAATTTTATTAATTTCATATATTTTGTAGCACGACCCAGAGTCACCTATTTGTTTTCAACTTCAATTAATCAATAAATAAATCATGATCATGAATATTAAAAATAACATATCTCTGTTCTTATAGAATCTCTAATTTGGACAGTGTAGAATTTCACCCACTTCAAATTTGTCATCTAATAGTTTGAAATGTTGAGGATTTTTTTAGAATGAGAATTAGTGGAGATTACATCAAAATGTACAAAATTATTAAATCTAATTTTCAACCCATTTAAATTCCAATAATAGATGTTCAATAATACATCAACTATATAATAATTAAAAATAGAGCCTTATGGTTGAGACTTTTTCCTCACATATGATTTCAAATGAACTATGTTCCTAAGAAATAAGAGAAAAATATTAAAAACAATTATGTAAATATATGATAAATTTGAACTCACTAATTGAAAAATGATTAATATTAATGTAAATCTCAATCTGATGCATCCATCAATAGTGTACTAGTCCACAATGTTTAAATTCTTCATCCAAAAAATATTCTAATGAATAAAGAATTTGATTAATGTAGGGGGAAATAATATTTAGAAATGAAAAGGTATCAAAACAACATTCATGGAATTTATCAATCTTGGTAATATTTATATATTTTATACACATATCTCAAAAAAGGATTAAAATTCATCTAGAACAACATTTTCATTCCTATGTCACATATTATGCAATTCCAATAAGAAACACTTCCCCATCAGAATATGTGAGTCATGACTTTTCAATCAAAATAACATTTGATTTTTTTGGTCTATGTATTTGGATATGTTCCATGGATATTCATTTGAATCTTTTAGAATCCTTAATGTCCAACTAAATAAGTATATACCATTAAATTTTATTGTGGAAATAGACAAAGGATACTTCCCATTCACATTTTCCAGCAAACCTTGATTTGTATTCATAGACTCTAAATCCTTATAATCAATAAGGTGATCCTTATATATTCCATTCACATTTGAAAATGTAAATATTTTATTTCCATCAAAATTATTCCCAATATTCATAACATCATTAATATATCATTTCAAATTAAACTCATAATAAGAAAGTCCAAAATATATATTCTTTTTCATACATTGGTGTGTTACCACCACTTCAGATACTATTCCTCATACCCTACTTACCCTTCTAATAATTGATGACATTTTCGAAATTCTGTAGTGACATTAATAAGATTTCACATGATTTATTAACTATGTTACACCTTCGATGGATTTCCCAATTCAATATCTCTATTTAAATGCATCTTGGTAAACCCAAATTTATGTGAAGCAATAAAAACTCAATGATGAAAAATAAAACACCAATTTCTACTATGAGGTAGTCATTCATGTTCCTAATAAAAATTAAAATTGATAATCCAAACCATTATAAATAATCCAAATGAATAAATTTCCCAGTTCTGGAAAGTTAAAAATACTCCACATTGATGAAAAATTAATTTGGTATGGTTTTATCATTTTATCATCATATGTTTCTAGGATATCAATTTATATTTATTTCTAGTCTATGATTATAGGTTGAAGCTATAGCTAAATATCATTTCAATGAATTTTCATTCCAATAATAATCATCGAAATAATGAAATTTGTATTCTTAATACAAATTTGTGGAAGTAGATTTTATGGTATCAATACAACAAAAAAATTATATATTCAGTAATTAACGTACTCAAAATGTTAAAACATTCATAATTTAATTACAAACATAATTAATTATAATCTTGACAATATTCCAAATATAATGTACCAAACATCTTCTGTTATGTTGAATATTTTGGTTATGTCATCCATCCATCGTTATAATCATTAGAATCCCCCTTCATGTCATATGAATTCATTAATGACGTAAATAATCTTTTCAACCATAGTTTTATAAGAATGTAACACAATATATATTTATTTTTTTAATTATTCTATTTTATAATGTGGTTTCATTGATTTATACTCTCTTTTAAGTACATTGAATTTCATATACTTGAATGAAATTTTATGAATTCTTTATTATTAGAATCATATCCATGTAAATAATTAAATCATTAGGGGATGAATTTATCACTGTATAACAAAGTACACGTTTTTGATGAATTTCATAATATAATACAATTATACAGATATTATATCTTCAAAAAATTAACTTGAAGAAAATATAAATTAGTGGACATTTGTTTTCCTATAATTCCGTAGATAAAATTGAAACAGTAAAACTTATGTAGCAAAGCCATCTTCAAATAAATGGATCACACTTCATATTGTTTTTGTTCCATGCTTTCAACATTTTCATATAACTTATCTATTGGTCACCGAAGATTTGAAAATGATTGACCTATATAAAATCAAATGATGGTTCTATTGACCTACTAATTTTTTTTACTATGTATCATGAAAAGAAAAATGCATCATTTATCAAATTTCAAACTAAATCCTCCTTTAACTGTTCACTACAATTTTCATTGACAGGGTTGTCATTTTTTAACATTCCATAACAATGTTTTACCATAAAAATATGAAAAATATAAAACCATGAAACTTTTTAAATATAAAATGCTCAAATAGTTTGTTTTTATTCAACCATCAATTGAATTTACATTCACCACACTGACATTTTATTCTACCATTTAGCAATCGGTGTTTAATTGTATAATCTAAAAAATATTCTAAACCATTAGAATATCGATGTTTTGAGGTAAAATATTCCATGTTTTAGCCATAGTTATTAGATTTTCACTATTCTTATAGTATATAAACATATAAATATATAATGTATTAATCAAAGAAGTAAAATAAATATTAATCATCACCCAAATTTTTCATTGACCAATGTACGGTCTTGAAACAAAATGTCACAAATTCAACAGAAAAATGATTCAATCAAAAAATAAAAATAGAAAAAACACACAAATACATAGCTCAGTATATAATTTAAATAAAATCAGTTGAAAAAATTAATTAATTGTATCTTCAACGATGTTGGGGGTCACACTGACTATAAAAACTGGATGGGATTCCTTTTGGGGTTCCTTTTAAGGAGTGAGGTGTTGGTGTGGTGTCTTTATTTTGGAGTAAGTGGGTCATGATCATGGGGATCAGGGGGAGGGGGATTTGGGTTACAATGTTAACCGGTAGGGGGTCAAGTTCATGATAATCACCAGCTATGGGGGGTCATGATGGTAGCTGGGAGGCGGTTAAAGGTTACATGGATATCAGTAGGGGGTGGGGTATGGGGACTCAGTGCTCACCAACATGAGGTTAGGGTCATTATAGTATCCAAAAGAGCAGTTAGGTTCCTGGAAGTCCCCAAAAGTTGTGATAGGGGTCATGATGATAAACATTGAGAGAAGGGAGGTTGGGGTCACGATGGTTTCTAGAAGGGGTTCAGGGTCATTACTATAGCCAGTTGGGGGTTTTGGGATCATAATGGTTATTAATATGCGGTGGGGGAATCGAGAGGAGTGAGAGGGGGAGGAAAATGTGATCAGGGGGTATGTGTTGAAATTATGGGTTTAAAAAGATTTAGTGGATGTTTAAATAAAACCACCAGTATATTTTAAATTAAATAAATATAGCAGCGTTAATATTGAAAAACCAATATATATTATTTTATAATAAAACTTATTTCATTGTGTTTTTTAGTATTTTTTCAAATAAAAACCATTGATTCATTCATTATTATACTGATATGTCTAGTGTATTTAGGATAATTGGTACACGTCATCACATAGTGAAACTATAATACAAATAATTATTGAATACATTCTTAACATTGAATTAGAATTTGAACATTCTTTTAAAAATGCATGAAATAATGTAGGGATGTACGTAAAAAATGGTGATGTATAAATCCATTTAAGGGAATAAAAATCCTGTAATTGGGTAAGAAAATAAAATTAATCCAATAGGAATAAAAAATGTAACATATGTGGTGAGAATCATACTCATGAATAATGAGTCAGGATATAACAAGATAATAAAAATGAAACCGGGTAATGGGATAAAAAAACAAAAAAAATTATCATTAGCATAAGTAATGGATTACCACCCAAGACAACATGACAAAGTGTAATAAGCATAAGATTACATGCATTTTTTATGTAATATAATGAGGCCAAAACATTAACCCATGTGTTAGAGTACTATCTAGGTGCACCAATCATTATCATATCATGTACAAGAATAAAAATTCCACATAGATCATATAACATAAGAACACATTTCATAAAATTTAATCATATGATTAAGGATTGTGGGTTACAAACATGTATATCCCCAATAATTTAAAAAAATTTAAAAGTAGTTAACTCCATTGAGTAGAAATCAGTATGGATACACAATTCAAAATTGATTAACATAGATATTTGGGCAGCATAATAGTGAAGTAAATTTCCTGAAATAAAATAAAACATAATTGTTTAATAAACCCATCATATGTACATCAAACATCATACATCCACAATCAAATATACATATATTAACAATCATCATAACAAAAATCACCATAATTTTAGTCAACTAATAACCACACTGAACCCATACCATAGTAATCAATATACACATATAATACATTTCAAAAAACAACCCATTCCAAATATACTTCAATAAAATTACCTTTGTTTCATACATATTTCTATGTTTCATCTCTTATACTAGAACTGACCACATCATCTCATTAATTATAAGAAAAAATAAGACATCAATTAAAACTAAACAAAATAAATAATAATTACAATAAAATAATTTATAAAATTTGAATATACCAAAAAAACTAAGAATCATCACGACTTCTATCAAAATAAATGCATGGATAAAAATGGTTATAATCCTATATTCTAATGGAATCATAGACTACAATAAAAACCATAAAATTTAAGAAGTGAAATTTAAAAGATAAAGTGTAAAAAATATATTAAATTTTTTCCAAATATATATTTCTTATTTTCCTTGTCAAAAAGAATAAATTTTAATAAAAAAATAATATATCTTGAAAAATATTTTTAAAACATAAAATTACCTACTAATGATATGATTAAACACTTGAATATAAAATTATAGATGCATATAACTTTTTAATTAGTTTTTTAATAGATGTGTGATATCTTAAAAATAAATATTAAATACTTTTATTTGACTACATGTCCTATATGTAGAAAATAACACAATGGTGTCTGAATGAAATGATTTCATTTACTACATTTCATAAATAAATATATAGTATTATTTCTATCATTCCAGGTAAATACAACATCATATTACATAT
The DNA here is from genome assembly GCA_963277665.1 of Viscum album. Taxonomy (NCBI): domain Eukaryota; kingdom Viridiplantae; phylum Streptophyta; class Magnoliopsida; order Santalales; family Viscaceae; genus Viscum; species Viscum album. The sequence goes on from OY728155.1 coordinate 1,584,827,688, forward strand.
ATTGATCCCCCAACATATATTTTTAAAGGCTTTGACTCATTTAAAACATGTTTACCAAGTCTGTCAAAAAACACAACCAGTATGAATGATATTTTTCTATTCTTGCACAACAAAATAAAAAGTTTGTATTACTATGATTTCATGTTATTCTGAGTTCATTATCTATTAGTTTAAATTTCACACCCACATTTAGTGTTTTGAAATTCCAAAAATGTGATTATGGGAATATCGGGAAAACTACAAATTGGAATGATATTCCTCATATTCTTATATTTCAAAAATAACTATACAATTATTTTAATCATATTTCATGGCAATTCAACATTTTTCCTTTTTTTGACCCCCCACAAAACAGTTAATAGGCTTTGGTACAATAAAAAACTAGTTACCAAGTCATTTAAACCACCACACACATTAGATTGATGTTTTTCTATGTATAAATAATGATATAACTCAATATTGGGTTTCCCATGGTTTTTAGTAAATATGTTGTCATTTTATTTATTCTGGACCATTTCACAGATGTTTTATAGTTTTAAAACACTAAAACCCCATCTATGGGCATCTATAAAAAGTCATAACTTGAAATGACATTCCATCATTTACAAAATTTTGATAATTAATCTATTTTAATGGGAAAAATATATTTTCATATTTCGAATCCTCGTCATGTTTTATAAAGACCCTAGTTACATTAAAAACCATTTACCAAGATATTTTGACCAATAATCAAGTCATATTCACATGTTTTGAAAATATAAAGATAAAAAATAATAAAACTAATTGGTAACCTTGATTTCATGTCAATATTAGGCCGTTTGGTTTTTATTTGACCATTACATGCCAGTTTTTGAGTTTAAAGTCCCTTAAAATTTATTTCCGATCATCCAAAGAAAATTGTTACTCAAAATGATAGTTCATTACATACTATATGAAAATATTAATCTCAGAGCATTATAGTATTATTTCATGGAAATACGATGTTGTGTTGTTATTTTTAACCCTCAAAACATGTTTTTCAAGACTTATTACCACTAAAAAATTTTATAGTCTTACTCCGACCATAGCTCATGTCATATAGAGTTTTGTTTGTTCATACACATCATAAATATCTTAGAAATGTTCTCCCCTGCTTTAAATATAATTTTATTTAATTTTGTATGTTTTTCACTGTTACGTGAATGTTATACTATTTTAAAACATGAAAAATCTGTTTAAAGGGATCCCAAGAAATCCACAACTAGGAATAATGTTCCGTTAGTTCATAAATTTAGGAAATAAATATAGAGTCATTTTCATTGATTTCATACCAACCCAACACAATTTTCTTTTTTTATTCTCCCAAACAAGTTTTATAAGTATTTGGAATCATTAAAAACATTTTTTAGAGTCATTAAATAAACGCTTCATTTTCTAATGATATATATTCAACATGTACATATGAAAATAGATCAAATATGATTTTCTATTTTTTTGAATATACGGTTATTTTCAATTCAATTTACTTTTACAACCTTGATTTGGTGTTTTAAACCCATAAAAATGAAAATCAAGGAATACAAATAAAAAGTTTTATTTGAATGAAATATTGTCAGTTCTGATATTAAAATAATATTCCACATCTATTTTCACATTATTTCATTGAAAAATGCATCATTTCCCTTGTTCTGGCCGCCCCTGAAACATGTTTGTAAAGGATTTGATATCCTTACTAACAATTTTCTTGGTAATTTCTACTTCACCACACATTTTATTGATTTTTTGTTTGTATTTACTTGTTAACAATAACTCAAAGGTGTTCATACTGTTATTTAATTCCAATATTTGATATTTTTCTATGGTTTTTACCCTTACATTCATATTTCAATGTTTTTAAATAATAAAACGACATTTACAAGAATACTAGGTAATCCTTAACTCGAAATTATGTACCATCAATTTATAAATTCCAAAATAAATCTATTATTATTGTCTTTTTATTTAAGATAAATACGACGTCATTTTCCAGGTATTATCATACTGAAAAACATTTTTAAAGGATTTGGTAGATTTAAAAACTCTTGGTTGAGTCATTCTTTGCAAACATGGCATCGATTGAGGTTTTTTCTATGTTCAAACATCAAAAATAACTCAATGTTGGTTTTATCATGATTTCATGTCGAAATTAGGGGTTTTCTATGGTTTTTTCAATTTCACGAACATTTTAGTGTTTTAAAACACTGAAAATGCATTTAATGGAATCCTAGTGATATCGTTACTCAAAATGATGTTTTTTCTATTCCAATATTTCAAAAATCAATCTATGAAATTCTCAATATATCGCATGGAAATCTTATGTTTTTGGCCTTTTTTTGACCCTCAAAACATATTTTTAATGTCTTCAATACCATTAAAAATAGTTTACTACACCATTATGACTACACCACATGTTGGATTTATTTTTTGTCTTCTACTACACAAAAAACCCATAAATGGGGTTTCAATGATCCCATGTCAAGAGTATGTTTTTTTCAATTATTTGTACTGGTACATGACTGTTGTAGTGTTTTAAAATAGCAATGACACATTCACTGGCATCCCAAGAGAACAATAACTCAAAATAACATATATCCCATTAATAAATTTCAAAAACAAAAATACAATCATTTAATTGTTATATAATGAAAATATGAGGATATTTCCCTACATTTAACACCATGATTGACATTTTTAATGGATTTGGATCCTATAAAACTGGTTACCAAGTAATTTCAACTAAATATCATGTCACATTGATGTGTTTCCTACTTTTACACATAAAAATTATCTCAATGGTGGTTTTACCATTATTCCACATTAACATGAGTCCGTTTTATATGTTTCTAACACTTACACATACATTTAAATGTTTTACTACACTAAAAAATGTGTTTATAGGAATTCCATGAAACACGTAAATTGAAATTTTGCATCATTATTGTATAAAAATTAAAAAAAATGTACATTAATTGTTATATTTTTTCAAGTGAATATGTCATATTTTTCTTAGTATTGACTCCCCCGAAAGATTTGTTAAATACATTTGTATGTTGAAAAACCGTTTAGTATTTTAATCTTGAGAAAAGAGCTCATATTGTTTCAAAACATAGGGTAATGATCTATAATTTAGTTTTGATGTGTAATATTCAAATAAAGTTTTATCTAGTAATAGAAGTGTTCATGTTGAATATATTTATGTATTGTCAAAATAGAATTTCATTTTCATTTTTTTGTTGAATGTGTGAATGATCCCTGGAAATTAGAATTTACTTCAGAAGTATGAGATATAAGGATTTAAATTCCCTCAAAGACCATGATATTCATCCACCAAAATACCTAAACTAAATCATTTTCCATTTCCCCCCACCACTAATCTTTTGTATGACTATATGTTTCTTATTCCTTCACTTTTTCTTTCAGCATTTTAATTTCTCATTGTGATTCCCTATAAATGGAATTAATCGAACCCCATTCGGGTGTATTGGTAACTAATTACCATTCTATACTAAAAAAATTAATTTACTACATTCAAAACCCTTTCCAACTGCATCTATGAGGTTTTACTTCCCAAAAATGATTGTAACTACATCGTTCTAGGAAACTGATTATGATTGAAAAGTGTTAGCATCCCAAACATTGTGAATTTTAACATGTCAATAAAAAATAGTCCGAATTCGTTTTTGAAATATACGAACATCATAAAATTATCTAATTAATAAATTTATCATTTCTATTTTGTATCTTTTAATTACTATAAAAACATAATATTGATATTTATATTATAACAACAAACCAATCTTAAACCCATAAAATTGTATCTGGCTACATGCATCAAAAAATTACAAATATTATTTGTTTGATTGTTATATCTAGACCCATTTAAGAAGGGTTAAATATTATTTATTGTTATAATATATTTTTCATTATTTTTTTATAGTAATCATATAACATGAAATTATAATGAAAACTACTTAATCCAAGATCTTTCCTTGGTTCATTTACAAAAAAACCTTAAATTTTCCTATTCATTTTACACCACACATCTATTCAGACAATATGGTGACCTAATTCATTATATTTTTTAAATAATTAAAATCGTGATACGAAAAACCATGACATATAATAAAATTCTATTAATAATAATGTGTGAAATAAAAAAATAAAATTCACTTTTTCTAGAGAAAACTCTAAGAACCCATGAAATTAGAAATGGCTTGTCTCTTATGATTGACAATAATTTTTAGATAATTCATAAAAACTAAAAACATTAATAAATATAATAATGTTGTAATGTTTTTTGTTATTAAAATACTATAAAATATAAAATTAATTTATGGGATCCTTCTATGTTAATATCGAAATACTACATCCCCTGATCACAAGAAATGCCTTGAATAACATTCTAATACATCAATACTGATATCATTTATGGGTCATTAAATACATGACATAGTATTCATTTAAAATATCTCTATTTATTTCCCAAATGTTTTTTAGTCTACAACCATTACAGTGATTCAAGGACATCAAAATGAAAAATATCTATAAATAAAAAACATGAAACATTATAATTGTATTAAAAAAAGAAAACTCTTGTCTTCTAAATTAGTTATCAATTAATATTAAATTAATATTAATTTAACACTTTAATCAAATAACTATTTTTTATATATGTGGGAATATGCCTCTAATATTTATAATTAATGTGAAATATCGCCATCTAAAAAGAAACCTTCCCAAAAATCTAGCCTTATATTCTAGAAGCTTTATCGGTAGGCAACCTATACACATCAAATGTATTGATAATATTGAAATTATTCATGGACCATATATTTTCCATTTTCATATTTGTATCTATTCTATTGTTAAATTTAATTTCTAGAAAATGAATTAATCAATTAAAAAAATACAATTGTTTTCCCTCAAAGAATTATATATTAGTAAGGGTAACTCAAAAATATCCCCTAGAAGGAGGTCTGGTCATTTTCTCCATCATAGATAGGGAATCAAATAGCAAGGTACTAATATCATGTGGGGAAATTAACGGTTTTCTAGTAATCTTGAGTAAATCAGAATCACTAAGATCCACTGATGATAATTATAGTTGTGGTCGTCTATGATATGATGATCATCTAGGATCTTGAATTTATTTTCTTCTCAGAATTCAAGAAATTTAAATGGTTAAAACATATTAAATATACAAAATTAAAAATCTAAAATATTTTTATGAAAAAATAAAATATAGAACATTTCATATATGAAAAAACACTTATCATTGAGAAATTTAATGATATTTTTATTATAAATTTACAAATTAAATTATAATAATCTTCATTTTAATAATTGTTATCAACCTCTATTGTGATGAGTTCTCCATTTTCTACCATTATTAGAAGTTATATTATTTGGATATTTTCAGGGAAAAAAATTAATCAAGGTTTTTTGGTTTATGTGGTTCACTATCATAATATAAAAATTGATCTTCATCACCTATATCATAAAAGTATATATGTTTTAAGTGTATAATAACACTTTATCCTTTATTTTTTTTATTCTAAATAATAGACCATCTTCTATTGAGAATACATGATAAATAGATCATTATCTATACACTCTCTATTATGGATCAAGAAAGAGTTGTTGGAAGAAATAAATTGTAATTATGCATTCAATATCCCACAATCATTGTTGACCAATTCACTTTTTAATATGAAAAATAAAAAAAACCATTTTAGTTTAATTCAATTATACTATTGAGATTTCAATAGTATATGTCCTCTATAAATGTTAATACACCGCTATTTATAGTTTTCAAGTCTTATTGATGAAAAATTGTACAAAATCTATAGCCATTAATATTATAGGAATTGAATATCCTATCCTTCCATTGATAAACTCGATCCAAGAACATCAAATCATTTGATATTTCAAGTATATTATCAATAATTATTTTCATGAAAAGAAGAAATATGTTTTTAATTTTAACATGGAATAAATAACTACACATCAATTATATGAATATGATCGTGTATTTACATTATGGGAGAACCATTTGAAAATATTTATGTCAAAAAAATTTATTAATTCCATACCATTTCAAGCTCGACCCATAGTCACCTATTTGTTTCCAGTTTCAATTATTCAATTAATGGATCATGAACCTAAATATTGAGTATATCATATCTATGTTTTGGTAGAATCTCCAAATTGGACAATGTAAAATTTCACCACTTTCAAAATTTCCATCCAATAGTTCTAAATGTTGATGACTATTTTTCAGAATGAGGATTCGTGTAGATTCCATTAACAACTCCAAAATGACATAATATATTCTTGACCCAATTTAAATACCAAACATATAATTTCATGAATACTTCGAATATATAATAATTAGAAATAGATCCATATGGTTGACATTAATTCAACACATATGTTTTCAAATGAAATATAAGCCTGATGAAAAATAGAAACATATTAAAATCAATATATAAATATTTGATATAATTTATTTCACCAATTGAAAAAAGAATAATATCAATGTTAATCTCAATTAGATAAATCCATCAATAGTGTACCTGTCGATAAGGTTTAAATTTGTTAGCCAAATAAACATTCAAATGAATAAATAATGTGAATAATTTAGGTGGAAATAATATATTCAAATTAAAAAGTTCAAAAAAATATTTCTTGTAATATATAAATTTTACTTTTTTAGAGATTTTCTATATATCTCTCTAATAAAGGGTAGAAATTAAACTAGAACAACATTTTCTTTTTTAGGTCACATATTATATAATTCCAATGAAAAAAACATATTTATAAGAATTTTTGAGTCATGAGATTTCAATAAACATTACATTATATGTTTTTAGTGAACGTAGCTTGATATATTCCATGGAGATACATTTGACACTTTTACATTCATTATTGTTCAATTGAATAAGTATTTATCATTAATTTTTATTGTGAAAATAGACAAAGGATACTCCCCATTCACATTTTCCCACAAACCACAATTTGTATTCGTTGACACTAAATCCTTGATAGTAATAAGTTGATCCTTTTACATTCCTTTCACATTTGGAAATGTAAATATAGTATTACCACCATCATTATTATCAATATTCTTTAAATCAAGATAATAACGTTTTAAATAAAACACCAAAAAAGGAAGTTCAAAAAATATACTATTTTTCATCCATTTTTTATTACCACTACTTTAGATATAATACCTCATGCCCTATTCAACCTTCTTTAAATTGATTACATTTTTCAAATTCTATAGTGACACTCATTAGTTTAGTACTGATTTATTAATTATATAACCCCTCCAGTGGATTTCCCAATTCTATATCTATATTTAAATGTGTCTTGGTAAACCCAAATTTATGAGTAGTATAAAGAAATCAATGATGATAAATAAAACACCATTTTCTACTATGTGGTAATCATTGAGGTTCCAAATAAAAATTAAAAATGGATATTCCAAACCACTATGATTATTCCAACTGAATAAATTTCCTAGTCTAGGAAGGTTAATAATTTTGCACCTTAATGAAAAATTAATTAGGTGTAATTTTATCATTATATGGTCATATATTTCTATGCCATCATCCTATAATTCTCATAAATCTATGATTATAGGTTAAAGGTATAACTACATATTATTTCAAGGAATTTTATTTCAATGAATAATCAATGAAATAATGATATAAGAATTCTTCACACACATTCATGGAGGAATATTATGTGGTATCAAAACTAAAAAAATTATATAATTAGTAATTAAAGTACCAAGAGAGTTAAAAACTTCATAATTTAATAACAAATATAACTAAATATGATCCGAAGAAGAATCCAAATATAATGAACTGATCATCTACCATGATTTTGATTATTTTGGTTATGTCATAAATTTATCATTACAATCTTAAGAATTCAACCTTGTGTCTTATGAATTATTTGATGACCTAAATAATCATTTCAACCATGGTTTCATAAGAATGTAACAAAATATATTTTTAGTAGATTTATTATTTTATTTTGTACGGCAGTGTCATTGATTTATACTCTCATTTATTTCAATTGACTTCCATATATTTGAATTTAATATTATTCATTATTAATTATTATAATCTTATCCAAGAATAGAATTAAATCATTAGTTCATGAATTTATCATTATATAATAATGTACAAGTTTGTTGATGAATTTCTTAAAATCATCGATTAATTTAGATATATTATCTTCAAAAAATAATCATGAATAAACACTAAATTAGTGAACATTTATTTTTCTATAATTACATAGATACATTTGAAATGATATAACCAATGTAGAAAATCCAGCTTCAAATACATGGATCACAAATCATATTGTTCTTGATGTATGATTTCCAAAAAAAATCATAAAACCTATTATTTTGTCAATATAGATCAGAGAATAATTAACCTATATAGGATAAAATGATGGGTCTATTGATCTACTAAAATCTTTTAAAATTTATCATAAAATTCCAAATGCATCATTTATCAAATTTCAAACTGACTTCTCCATTAACTGGTCACTACGTGTTTCATTGATAGGGTTGCTATTTTTTATCATTTCATAACATTGTTTTACCATGAAAAATATGACATACATAAAATGATGAAATGATTTCAATATCAAATGCTCACAGATTTTATTTCTATTCAATCATTACATGAATTTACATTCATAACACTGACAATTTATACAACTATCCCCCAATTGGTTTTTAATTGCATAATCTAAAAAATATTCCAAACCCTTAGGATACAAATGTTTTTTGTTGTAAAATAATCCATGTTATATCCATATTTGTTGAATTTTAACACTTCTTATAGTATATCAAAATAAAAATATATAAATTTTTAATCAAATAAGTAAAATAAAATTTAAACATCACCCATATTTTTCATTTACCAATGTAGGGTCTTGATTTGAAATGACACAAATTCAATAGTAAAATGATCCAGTCGAACATTAAAAAAATTAATAACTCTCAAATACATAGATCAATTAATATTTTAAATAAAATCAATAGAAGAATTCAATAAACTGTGTCTTCAATGATGTTGGGTGTCACACTGGCAAGAAAATGGGAAGGGAGTACTTTTGGGGTTGATTTAAAGGAGGGAGGAGTTGGTGTGGTGTCTTTATCATGGAGTATGTGGGCCAAGGTCATGGGTATTAAGGGGAGGGGGTTTGGGGTTGTGGTGTTCACCGGTAGGGGGTTCAGGTTCATGATGATCACCAGATAGGGGGGGTCGGGGACCCAATGTTGGCTATAAGGGGGTTCAAGGTTACAATGGATGTTTGTAGGGGGTGGGGTCTCGGGTCATAGTGGTCACCAACATAAGGTCATGGTCATTAAAGTATCCAAAAGTGTTGTTAGAGTCCTGGAAGTTGCCAGCTGCGGGGGTCGGGGTCATGATGGTAACCATCAAGAGTATGGAGGTTGGGTCATGATGGTTTCTTGTAAGGGGTTTGAGGTCATGACTATAGCTAGTATGGGGTGTTGGGATCATAATGGTTACTGATATGGGGTGGGGTCATCAAGAGGAGTAGGAGGGGGGAGGAATATGTTATCAGGGGTAATGGTGTTGAAATTATGTGTTTTTAAATGATTAAGTGGTGGTTTAAATAATACCACATCTATATTTTAAAATAAAATAAAAATATAGCATTGGTTATGATAAGAAACATCTATATTATAAATATTTTAATACAATTTATTTTATATTGTTTATTAGTACTTTTTATTATAAAAACAATTTATTACTTAGTTATTTTACTAATAGGTATAGTGTCATTGGGATAATAGGTACGTGGCATCACATCATACATCTATAATACAAATAATTATTGAATACAATTGGTAACATTCAATTAATCATTCATCACTCTTTTAAAACGTCATGAAATAACCTAGTGATGTACATAAACATGGGTGATATCATTATAGGAAAACGTAAATTTCCCAGGAGTTTATTTGGAAATGCCGATGGTTTAAACTATCGTAATATAGTTCTATGGTGGTTTTTTTGAAAAGACCACTAATGTGTGTTTCGGCATACAATAGGCGGTGGTTTCATTGATTTAGCGGCGTTTCATGGAAACCGTTATAGTGGGTTCATTTCGTAGAGGTATTAATGGTTTTAGCAGCGGGTTCTCTTGGAGAACTACCTCAATAAAAAAACTAGTTTCTCTGGGGGGAATCCACTGGTAAACCAATAAAAATGACGTGATATATTAATTGAATCTAAAAACTGTTTAGCGATGGTTACAAATTCAGTTAAAAATATCATTTCTTCCTTTTGTAACCACCACTAAAACAATTAAAACACCTGTGATATAATAAAGGAATACAAATGTTTTTTAGCGGCGGTTAAAATGACCTCTAATTTATTCTACATAGCATCAGTTTGAACCGCCATGGATAGCAAGATACAGTAATTGTAGTCATGGTTAAATCATCCGCTTAATATATTATATTTATTTTTTTGCAGTTAAATCCATGTCTAAATACAAATTTACCAAAAAAATGCTGCTGATACAGGAGGCCCATTACCAATTAATTGAATAAGAAATAATTCCACTAGATATAACATATAACACTTCATAACCACATAACATCACAACCACTGATCTCAAGTAAATCACTTTTGAATCCAATGAATATTAATACTCCATCAAAAACCACCCAAAAAACTGGTGAATTACCACCATAATTAACTCTTGAATATAAAAGAAAGATAATAAAGGAGTACCAGGGAAAGACTCAGCTACTATAAATCAAATAACATCAATCTAAATGATCCAATATGATCTAAGCAGTTTGGAATACCAAGGGATGTGAATGTGGACGGGTAGGATGATTAAGTGTCAATTTAGAATAAAGAGAATGTCTAAAATTCAAAACATTGAGGTAATAAAACTCTTATTTATAAGTGAATCACACAAGATACAACTAAAAATTGTTAATATCCAAAACTCATGTGGTGGGTTTGGTAAAATTGTGATCTGGAACCCTTATTGTCATTTTATCATTTTTACTATTTTAAAATGGATGTTGGCCTCCCACAAATCATAGAACATGGAGTGGTCTAAGCCATTATGGTTATTCTATATTCTAAAATGTATATAATCCATGACCTTGTTTCCATTTCCCAAACATTTTACCCTCACCATGCCCAAGGTGACAATGTGGTGAGCTTGGGTTTCCTATTTTGGACATGTGGTCCACCGATATTCCATGCCCACTGAAGGGCTTTTCATGATTCTCATGTTTCATCATGTAAGACATTAAAATTCATAGAGAAGTCTACCATGTATTACATGTTTTCCTTTACATGTCATCCATGTCTACATAATTATCCTTAGCATGTGGTTCTCTATGTATAAACCAATGTTATGAAAAAAATAACTCTTACCATAGGAAAGAGCATAATATGCATATACATATTATATAAAAACTAAAATAGGATTGATTCATGATGTTTCAATATATGTAATGTTATTGGGATCTCCCATAATAGGCCTGGGTAAAAATTATAATCACACTAGTTATACCTTAAATGTGAGGCCCTTCATCATTCACATAAATTTGTTTATTTCTTTCTAACAAAATGCTTCTCTCACATCTAATGCATCTACACCTATACAGGAGAAATTTTTTTATAGAGGACCTTTTCCTATAACTATGAATGGATTGATTCCTATCACTATAGTATATGTTTTTGATCCTTCATCCTTGGGTAAAAAACCTAATAATATTAGTAAAAAATGAATCATAAAACATGATTCATAACCAAAAAGAAACAACATATATGGTGCATAACACACTTGAGAAATCACGACACAAAATGAAACGTCAAAAATCAATAAAATAAATAAAAAGAAACATGAGAAATCAAGAAAATGTTAGGTCATGAAAATTTCTGGTGGAAAATATGTGCCACACATGATACATATACAAAATAACTATTACCATATTTTTCCAACATATCAACAAAACAACTAATCAAGGTCTGATGATTGATAAAGCACATCACCCTCTCCACCTCCAAATATACATCCTACTTCCACCTGAAAGAACATTATATTGAAAATTAAATACTGTTGTATATTTATATTTTAACATAAAACCAATAAAATATTGAAAACTAAATGTTTTTTAATTTTTGTGATTTACCTAATCACCACCAGTTGATTTAATACCTTCGGCGGCAGATCCAGTAATCTTATGAAATAAATCAATCAACTCTTTTTGTAATGTGGATATCTGATCCCCCTCGTCATGAACTATGTTTCATAGAGAATCAATCTCTCTATGGGTCTCTGAGGGTATGGACTGACTAGAACTAAGAGTAGATGTAGTTGCAATCCCCGGTGTCCTGCCGAAGACCTCAAACAATATGGGTCCCATAACCATCCCACGCACACTACCAGGATTATCTTTCCCAAGGACTTTAGCAATTGAGTCATCCTTAGAGACTGAGTATGACTGCCCAGGATTGGTATCCCACATTTCATTAATTTTTACCTATAAATAAAATAGAACTAATTTTACAATCAATATATATTAACAAAATAACAACTAATAATATGTTATTATAATGAAAAATGAGTTCATACCCCAGCTTCTTTGGTAGGCTCATTAACAAAACATCGATCAGATTTTTGGTGAACTTCAATCCACACTTTTATTTAGGATGCATTGTGCCGTAAATTCTTTGACTACATTAAACAATCCTAAATCCAAAAATTAATATATAAAACTTATCATATTGTCATATAAATATTTACTGTAATGAAAATATTACCAGAAAAATTGGCTTCTAGAAAAACCCTTTGACCCCGCAGTGTGAGGGATAACCTACCTAGCTCGGCTTGATGAATTCTTTCTTTGAAAGATCCAGAAATAAATAAAATGAAATTTAATAGTAATTTATTCAATATCATATCCTCTTAATATACATGTATACATGTAAAATGACATTATTATAGTAATATATATTTAAATACAATCTTCTTCTCATCCCGATGTCTGTCAAAAACAATTCCACTACTCTTTTGGTACCCCATATGGTAGCATGTCATACATCTATTGGGAGGTCAAAAATTTATCATTGACATCGCCCCACAATATCTATTTAAATTCTTTCAATTTTTCCAAGATTTTTCAATTTCCACTTTTGTACTATCACACCAGCAATCGTAGAGTGGAAAAATATTTGCATAAGGAAATTCATTTGGAATATATTAATAACATGACATTAAATTACACCATAATATAATAATGTTATCTTTATTTGAGAATAATATATAATATTTTTCCAAGTTGCGGGCATATGGGTCCAAGAATTATAGGAAATAGGAAGGGAAACGCGATCCATGACCACCTGCCCTAAAATCTGACCATATAGTCATGCAGTGTCACCCGTAGGGACCCTATATCAATCAAATGGGGCAACTATCATATCTCCGGTCAGATTCATTACATCTGAACTTTTGATATTTTATCCGTTATGTCATTGTTTCCATCATTAACAAGAAAACATTTATTTTAAAAAAAGTGAACAATTTTATTTATATTAAAATTTGTACCTATAACAGTCACACTCTAGTACCCCTGCGAAGAAATAGAAGTGGCGCGCCGCTCCCCCACTGCTGAGGCTCTTGATGTGGGAGCTGATGATTGAACTACTAAAGGGCTACTCATAGTGGGTGTGAGAGATGGTGATTGTGGAGATGTTGTAGGGGGAGGGCGAATGGGGGCTCATATGTCGAAGGCATAGAGACAGATGGATCATCATTTATTGCAATGGTCTATGAAAATGTATATATCTTCATCCTTTTCATTCCTACAATTTAATCAAGAAAACATACATTCATAACATATATTTAAAAAAAATTATGCAGGAAAAAATCAAAAAAGATAACATATGAAAACTTCTAACAAAAAAAATATAAATAACAATGATAATTAATGATTGCACAAATGAAATAAGTGGCTCCTAATTGAATGCATAACTGTACATATAATAATTTTCCCCTTCAATCATTTTTGTTTCCTACTCCATTACATTATCCACTTTATTCACCCGTTCTAGACTAATATTTTAAATATCATGGTGGAATAAAAATTATGATTCTTCTTGTTGATGAGATTCAATGTGAGAGGACAAATTGTTTTCTCCATCACCCATATCATACTAATCTCTTTTTTATGTTATCAACTACACTCCACCCTTCATCCATAAAATCATTCACATAACATACCATTTTTTCTTGTGATGATAAGATATATGGATCATGTAGTTCAAAATCACTGTCATCCATCAAATGAGAAATGTTTATAGAGGTAAATTACAAGGAATATATTTTAGCACCTTGGATAATATCGACCCAATTGCATTTGAATAAAAAAACTGAAAAATTCTTGTGGTAGGTTAATTTAATAATATCAGTTTGTTGTCCATATTATCCTACTTAATAAAATATAAATACACCACTATTATGTGTTTTAAAACCCTCGTCTTGATCAACTGTACAAAATATAAATCCATTCAAATTGTAAGAATCGAACTTCCTAAATTGTTTTAGAGGACATCGATCAAGAAACCTCAAAACTTCTGGCAACTCTGCTCGAGTATCAGTATTCAAGATCTAAAAAAAATATATAACTAGAATTACAAAATATATGTGACAACCTAATATTCATATTTATTGCAATATTTATGAAATTACACATTGTGAAAACCATTCTACAAGTTATTTATTAATATGTTTATTTATATATTTCTTATTTCATGATCAGCCTATCATTCGTCTATTTGTTTATATCCCCAAATCTTCATAAATGGATCTAAAATTTCATTATTCTAAAGCACACATCTATGTGCCTGTAATAATTACCTTTTTGTCAAGGTTACATTTGAGGTCCTCCCAACTGATTGGCCAATAGTAGGAAATGTTTTTGATTTCCCATGTATTTTATATTTAATCGAGGTGTCGTCAACACGTCCAACTCGATTAAATCTCGTCTTGATATCATCCAAGAATCTAGAAAAAAAGGTAAGACATTCTTCTTCCAAATAGCATTCGGCAATAGAGCCTTCTAGTTGAACTTTATTTCTCACGTATGATTTAAAATGCCCAAGATATCAGTGAAATAAGAAAAATTCATAATTATGCATTTAATTAAGTGCCAAACATTATTTACTTCAATGAAAAGTATACAAATAAAGTACCTCACAATTAGATACATCCATAGAAAATGAACAAGGCCTCATAATTTAAATTCCTCAACCAAATTCACAGTTAAATGCATCATGACAGTAAAAAACGATGGAGGAAAGATCATATCCTTTTCAAAAGTGACAATACAAACTACTCTTGAATGTTGTCATGCTCAAATAGATGTAGATATTGTTCACATAGTTTCCTAATAAATGTGCAGAATTGGAGTACAATAGTAGTTAATTTTTTATATAATAATTTATGCAATTCCAATGGTAGTAACAACTGTAACAAAAGATGTGAATGTTGACTTTTCAATCCATGTGACATGTGATTATTTAAGTCAACACACCTCAAGATGTTACGTGAATTACCATCAGATACTTTCCCATGCATTAAAATTCGAATGAATCTATCTTTATCAGTATTTTTCATTGAAAAAAATTCTAGATCATACTTTTCATTCTCATATGGCCAGAGATCACATTCTATGTTCATTACTTTTAATTCATTCTGAGCAATGAGATGATCCTTTGACTTTCCATGATCATTAATAAATGTGAAGATCAAATTGTCACATACATTTTTCTCAATATATATCACTTTAAAAATAAGATAAAAAAATTAAATTCCCAAAACAGATTTTTGAAGAATATAATTTTTTCCTTCAATTGTTGCATTCTAATTTCACTTGAGGATTCTCTTTGAACCCTTTTCAAGCTATCATTCAATTGATAAACCTTCACAACTTCTATTTTAACCTTTTCATGTTGTTTAATATTTTAGAACCAGTTAACAACTTTAGATGTGGTCTAATATCAATGAATCCATTAAATTTTGATCTGTTTAGCAGAAATCTATGAGATGCATTGAGAAATCTTCAATGGCATAAGAAACACCATTTTCTACTATAAGGTGACTGTTAGGGATAAAAAATAATGTTATATATAGGACAAGACAAACCTGTGTAAATGTTCCAACTAAATAAATTCCCAAGCCCAGGAAGTCACTAATTTTCCACATTAATAATCACCCATTTTGAACATTGTTTGAAAGAAGCACCAAATGTCTCAACACTATTTCTCCATAACTCCTGTAATTATAAAATTAAAGGCTTCTAGAATATATGAATATCATTTTCAAGAACCTTCTTTCAAGGAATAATTATCGAAATGATTAAATATGTTTCATGCACACACATCCACAGAGGAAAATTGTAAGGGATCAAAACAACTGGACAAATTATATAACCGGTACTCAAATTCCCAAATGGGATGAATCCCTCAGAAGCCAATCCCAATCAATCATTCCTAGGATTAGCAGAGAAATCCAGATGTAATGAATCAAATGTCTTCCATGATTGTGAATCTTTTTTATGTATCATTAACACATCTTTTTTAATATCTATATATTGACAATTCATGTGTTTGGAGGTTTTCGATGACATAAATAATCGTTACAATTGAGACTTTAAAAGAATTTAATGCAAAACCTTTTCAGGTGTGTTCTTTTTCTTCTTCTTTAGGGTAGTATTTTGATTTAGACTTTTAACATCACCCATTAATTTCCGTCTAGAAGAATAATACATTTTTCAATCCTACCTACTTGAATCCTCTCTCTAATAAAACATACAATCATGGGGACACATATGTATTTTTGTATAATTTAAACCATGCATGTTAACAACTTTTTTCATATCATAAAAAACTTGAGGATGTTGCTTTAGGAAATGAATCATGAAAAAATTCCAATATCATTGACATTGACTTATTTTTATTCCCACTTAGACATGTGATGCTATATAACTTCAAAAAAATAGAAAGTTTTAAATATTTTAAACATACACTTCTCAACTCTTGATTTATATCATCAACTAAATCATGAAACCTATTTTCCATAGTGAAGTTTTCCCTTAAATTAGTATCCACATATTTAAGAGGAGGATCCACTAATATGTTTCAATCTTTATCTGATTATCCTAAAGTCACAAAAACATCATGTGTCATGTTTCTATTTGTATCAACCTCATCTGGTAGTTCTAATGTGTTTTGATGTTGATGGAAGTGTCTTGCAGTGCCAAATGCATCATTTATAAGGTTTTTCATTTCATTTCCCATTTTTGATTATGTTGAGAGCTCATTTTGTGGATTGACATCATAGCTCAACCTTTATGTAAAGTTTGATTCTCCATACCAAATCCAACAAAAATATTGACTAGGTAATTACTTCAATTTTAAATGTTCATAAACTTCATCTCTATTTAACAATATTCTAAATTTAAATTTAGGACATGCACATCTTATTCTCCCTTTAATGGAATGATTGAAAAATACAAATTACAAAAACTCTTCCAAACCCTTAACATACTGAGGTGTGTTCCTCAGTAATGGGATTAATATTTTTATCCATGTACATCACAATGTGCCTGCACAAAATTATAAAAAATTAAAATATATAACTATTAATAAATAGGGAAATATATTCATATATACAAGTTTAAAACATATATAAATATGATAATGATTTCGAAAAATTACAGGATTAGATAAAAAAAATCCTCAAAGACACTTTTCCCCAATAGCCCATGGTGGTTATCGGGTAGAAATAATCAGATAGAGGAATAGAACATCTAATAAAATTGAAATATCAAAATAACACATCATATGAAATGAGTATAAAGATGCATAAAATATGTTGTATACAATTGATATAAATATGTGTTATGAACCTCATACTGTATATTGGAAAGCTATGTAATCATATTGAATAGATGTTTTTCTGAAAATTGCCTCTAACAAGTCTATGCACTAAAACGAGGAAGTTTTATCGCCAAATTAATTCAAAAAACTCTTTTAACACACTTCACACAAAATATAGAAAAATAGGAAATAAATATTTTTTTGGTTCAGATAATTCCATACATCTACGAGAGAATACTAAAAATATTTTCATATAAAAGATATAAACAAATAAAAAACTCATCACACACATCCAATATATTATAATGCCTCAAAAAATTAATCTCAAAACATATAGTATTCAGCATAATTATACATACAAACTAATTTGTATGGAGGAATTTGAAAAAATATTATGGATGGGAAAATAACAACAAATAGGACTATCAATATTTAAATCCATTATATGATCAATTTAAACTAGAAAACCCATAATTAATTACTATAAATATTTAATATGGAGTAAGAGGTAAGGATCATAAACCAAGGGATATAAATGATAATGGTACGAGTAGAAAAAACCACCTCCATGATTCAATATCTTAGGTAATAAAAAATGTACATGTGGTGTAGTCATGGTGATCAAGATACATAAATAGTACTAGGATAGAGCCCTACATGACATCATTTTCACGTCTCAATCACCAAAGGTTCGAGAATATCATGGATGTTCAAAGAAGACCAGTGGGATTTGGTTTACCCAATTTTATTAATAAACTAAAATTCAAGAAAACTAACATGATCCAAATAGAGTGAATTTCATATGATAGATATTTACATAATCATATACAGGTCAATAGTATAAAATGATCCC
This sequence comes from Viscum album, assembly GCA_963277665.1. Classification (NCBI taxonomy): domain Eukaryota; kingdom Viridiplantae; phylum Streptophyta; class Magnoliopsida; order Santalales; family Viscaceae; genus Viscum; species Viscum album. Next base: position 1,584,846,525 of record OY728155.1, read on the forward strand.
TGGAACGTAATTCTAAATGAAAAAATAATTCTCCTGTATCCATTTAAAACACTAAATGGAACATGATTCATAATTAAAATCAACCATGCTTAGAAAAAATAATTCATACGAACATGTACTTGTACCTATAGGTACCTGAAAAATAGACCATGAAATTTCATGTCCCCCCTATGTGTATATGTTGGGTGTGAGCATATAATAACCAGTAATAAACATCTTATTTTCTAACTTATTTTAAATATAATTACATATGTTCCATATATGGATATAAAAATTTATATATATTTGTATAAAAATGACATTACAAATGGTTATCAATAAAAACAAGGATGCATCAGACAATAAAAAAATTAATAAAATGTAATCACTTATAAACAATAAATCCCTATAATGGGAGGTTATATACCTAACATAAATTCCGTATCCTATACCTGGATATGAGACATCAGGTCAAGGAATCCATGATGCCATTCCAATCAAACTATGATCATAACAGTACTTCTGATGGTTGATTCGTTGGAAAATCCATGTATTTCTAAAAGAGGATGGTGTATACAAGATTCAAGGAACTATCATCACTTGAATTTAGGGATAGTTGAAAGGTGTATAAAAAATTCAAGTCATTGTGATCTCCTCCCATTCATCAATCTCCATATAATACATACCAACACACAAGTAATACAACAGAAAAGTACCCCATCTAACATACTAATTTTTTATTAGAACAATATCCATGGACAAGGTGGAATTATTATTTATACTAATCAAGATGATTCGTATAAAAACTACAAACAAGATCAACATATCAAAGTAATAATCATGATTAAGAAGTAATTCCATTAAAATGAATCTAACGATCTACAAAACAAAAGGTAAATATACTTGAATATGATACATTAAAAATAATATGAATAAAACATAATTATTTTTGACACATGATCACAAAATAAAACATGAATAAATAATTAATATTATATTATGGAATCTAAACAGGTATAAAAATAAAAAGTGTTCATTTTTAAAATACTACCTAAGATATGATATGGTATTTTCCATAACCAATTTGAATAAATAACTCTGAAATGGGCAAGGAGGCGAGGCGGTGAGGTGCGGTGAGGTGGCACGTCTACAGGGCGGTGAGGCATAGAGAGGCAGTGATGGTTCCGAGGGTCGCTGGGGGGGGGTCTCGTGGGGGTCAAGAGTGAAGGGGGTCATGGGGTTGGGTGGGTGGAATTGTCGGGACTGAAAAAAGCAGTTTTAGTGGTGGTTTACTAAACCGCAAAAAAAATCAGCTGCAAAAAGCTATTAATGCTGTTGTGTATATAAATTCATTTAAAGGAATAAAAAATCCTGTGTAACACCCCAAGCTTCTACGGTACGCTTCTTTTTGAATAATGTGATAGCGTGTGTTGTACGCAACACCGAGTTCTAACACACCATAACTAATCAAACTAGCCGTTATGAATAGTAATACCTACTTTTTGAAATTATATATATTTTATATTTGAAAATGGACTTCATTTTTGGATTCGGAATATCTAATTTATCCTAAGGTGAAATTTTGGTACATTTCGGATAACTTTCATATTTTGATGAATAGTGAAAATTATTAAATTTTAATTAAAAACAACTTTTTTAATCAAAATAATTAATAGTGATAAATTATGAATTTGAGTGGTTTTAAAGTATATTTAGAATATATTTTTACCATTTAATATAATTTTGGTCATTGGACATAATTTTACAATTAAACCGAACATAAACAAGTGTCAATCTTTTGATAGTTATTATCTCTTAAAAACACGCTTTTTGTTTTGACAGCGGGAATTAATTTTAAATTAATTTTTGCCACTTATGTGTCTTGAATTTAGGAAAATGGATTGCATATTTGGAATCAGGATGTTCAAATTGTGTAAATGGGTAACTTTTATTTTTAGACATTTTGAATAATTACTGCGGTAAATATTTTATTTACCATGGTTAAGGGTAAATCCGGTAAATAAGGGTTAAACAAAATAATATTATAATAATACTAAATTACCCTAAAAATTGTCTTAACTCTATTGGTTGATACATGGTCGACCATGGGAATCTTTGGGTCTATTTTGGGACCCCATGGATCCACTTGTAAGTGATAATGACACTTTATTTTAATTAAGTTAAAATGAATACAAAAATGACACAAGCGTATATCTTTTAGCAAAACAATTGTTACATAGGGTTATATATGTTGGATTTTAGATTATAAATATTAATTAGAAAGATAAAAAGATTTCCTACATAATTTTATTTTATTTATAATTTTTATACATTAAATAATTTATTTTATTTATGACACAATGATGATGCAGTAATTACTATAATAGTGAAAAATTAAAATAATTGATATTATAAATACCCAAATAAATATAATATGAAACTTTTAATGAATTAGACTAATTTTATAGGATAATATGATATATTAGGATTGATTTAATGGACTTTTTTCGAAGTAATCAATCTGTTATGAGTTTCACAAAAATCAACTATTGAATAGTGTCAAAATTGACACAAAAGAGTTCTTAAAACAAATATTATATTATTAATTGATATTAAATTCCTAAAAATCTAAGGTTCGGCCAAGAGACTTATCTCATGATAGGTTCATCATTAATGTACCACTTGGGGGTCGCTTGGATGTATATAGTAAGTTTATTAACCATATTATATAAAAATACAAAGAGACATTGTAAAAGTGAAACTAATTAACTTAGAGTTAATACTTAAAGATAAGGTTAATATAAGTACCCAAACCTGTCTAAATTCTATTGGTTGAGTGGTTTTCGACCTATCCCCACCTTAACCTTTGAATAATCAACTTTGGAGCCATTAGAAACCGAATATTAATTTATTATAAATTAATATTTCTAGCTTTTCCAAAGGTGCCCCTCACCCCTCTTATAAAAGGGCACTCCTCCTCATTTCTTCACACCTTAAAAGCCTTTTGGTTCGGCCAAACTCTGCCCAAATACTCTCCCAACATCCCTCACTACAACCTAGAGGCCTTATTTTGATCAGAAAGCCAACCAAAGGAGCCCTTTTGATCAAATCAAAAGGAAGAACCCGAAGAAGAGGTAATGATTTCACCACCCTTCTCCAAGTTCATTTCTTCTTCCACTTCTTCTTCCTTTGTTCTTACCATTCTAAAATAATAACTCCAGTATCTCACATATACTGTGATGTTATTATAAATATGGTACAACCATATTCAGTATTCTATCCACCCTTTGAATAACATGTCACCATATGTGCGTACGTACGGCTTACCGTCTCCACGTCGTGGTGTAATTGTTATTCAATATAATATTATTTGGATGGGTATAATAATGATGTAAATAATAAATATAACATGTTAATGATTCTGTATATATGATATACCATCCATTTATATATTATTTTAATATCAAAAGAATGATATTGTCGCTCGTGCGTACGTACGGACTACCGTCTCCACGAACGCGATGAGATTCATTCTCCATCGTATCCATTCAAGTATAATTATCATTTGATGATTTAAAAATGATGTTTAAGGACTAGATATTATTCTGGATATGAATAAGATACAACAACCATGGCTTATGTAACAAAACATATAAAATAAAATGAGTAAGTTAACTCCCAAAACGACGATAATTCTAAGATATTATTAACAAATCAATGTTAAAAGATCATATATGATATCATATTAATATATATGATTCTTGTATAATTTAATAACAACTATTTCACCATTATACAGGAGGTTAACCTACCCCAACCAAGGAAAAGTACAAGGTAAGGGTTTATTTCGCAATCTCTTCATTATCCGAGGTTGTTTATACATAATTATCTACTGGGACCTCGTTATCATCCACGTCCATGTTTCTTCAAAATGTATTTCAAAACATTTTTAATATTTAAAATAATATGGGTTAAAGTAATTTATACCCTTGTTTGACTTTTTATAAGAGGTTTATAATGGAATCTTTCCGTCGTTTTCCAAATAAGGTGCTTTTTAACCTTTTCGACAGAATTAAGATAAGAATGTTTTTTTAACTTATACGGCGGGTGCGGTTATTTTCTGCCGTTATAAAATCGTCAAAGCTTCCCTTACAAGCTTATAAGAATATTTTCAAAGAAAATATTTTATTTTATAAATATATGTCACATAAATGATTTCAAAATAGAAAGAGATATTTCTTTAAAAATAGTTTTGATTTCATCTATGTCAACATCCTTTAATGGATTTTACGCTTATTTGAGGATGATATATTATTATACAAAACTTTTATATTGAATTGAAGGTTTTGTGATATGTTTGATTGTGGATGTGCTAATTTTTTATATACCATTCATGGTTTATGGTGAAAGTATTGACATTTCGTATGCTATTTTTAATACAAATTTTTATGTTATGTTTAAACCTTTTTATATGGGAATGCATTGGACTTAATATGTGACGGGTGGAGCCCGCTATAGCTCCTCGATGCATCGGTAGGTCTCATGAGACAAACTAGTGTCTTGGAACAAGGCCTTGACAAAATCTTATTTGTAGTCTTGGCACGAGGCCTTGGCTATGTTGTTATGATAGTCTGGCATTATGCATTCCAACATTATGAAAGTGGTTATTGATTTTTGCATGTGATTATTCGATTAGTAGAATATCCATGTGAATATGTAAATGGCATTATTTCATTTTATTTATGCCATACCATGTTGAAAGTTCATGTTTAAAAGGCTTTTGTTTTAGTTATACATTGCCTTAAATGTTTATTCTTATTTATGAAAGTTTCTGCTATATTGTTATCCTTACTGGGCATTTGAGCTCACCCCTTTTCTATGTTTTATTTTTCCCAGGAAGTGAAGATGTAAGTTATGAATGACCTGCAGGGATATTATGAGGGGATTATAGTGTGGACTGTGGAAACATTATGTTGTTGTAGTAGTTTTTCATTTTATGATGTAATGTAAAACTTATGAATATGTCTAGTGTTTCCAAGGCTACTAAACCAATCGGTCTTTCGAGATTTGATCTTTCTTGTGATCATGACAATGTTATGTAATAATGCACCGACTCTAGGCAACTAGGGTTGGGGCGTTAAAGTTGGTATCAGAGGATGTTTAGTACAAACCTTGGAAGCTAGATTTAAATAAACTCTGATTAGAGCACGTAGACCTAAGATGAACTTTGAGGATTAGTATAGAAGAACTTCCTAGAATTTTGGTATTGTAGAGATTTTGTGAGTTTTCCGAGCAATACATCCCTGTCTGGATACGAGCAGGTAGAGGCGGCTCTGGCATAGATGTACCTAGGGGTAAAACCCGAAAACACCGCTTTGAGCTAGACTCGAATGGGAACTGGTGCACGACAACGGGCCTTGCTGCACTCTTGGTTACGACACTCCCGGGGAATATGCTTAGGATAACTCTCATTTTCTTTACAAATCATTTTGAAGGGATAATGAGTATATACTTCCTCAAATAAAACATTCTTATGATTATGGATTATATCCATAAATAGTTCAATTTATGTTAAGTGTTTTATAAGTACGGGATTATGTATTTTGATTCATAAACTGATCTAGTTTATGCCATTGTTTAGAAATGGCGCCTAGTGGAAGAAATGGAAACCGTATCAATGCACGCACTCCATGTAGGGATTGTCCTCCTGCTCAAGATAATTATAGTGGGGCTGGTGATGCAACTGGTGCTGATCAGCTAATCACCATACTGGGACAACTTACTCAGGTTATGAATAATAACCTTACCCGTATGGAGCACCCTGATCCGCAACGTGGAGGATCAATGTTAGATCGATTCATGAGGCAACAACCACCAACGTTCAATGGGAATAAAAATCCCTTAGTAGCTGAGCAATGGATATTTTCCCTAGAGAAAATATTTCAGGATTTGGGGAGCAGTGAAAGGGAAAAAGTTATCATGGCAGTTTACCGCCTCACTGGAGATGCTGATCAATGGTGGTCATTGATTCAGAACATGAAGGAAGATGATGAAGTATCAAATATGGAATGGAGGGAGTTCAAAGATCTGTTTTTAGAAAAATACTTCCCTCGCGACCATCGAGCAGATATGGAAAGGCAATTTCAAAGTCTGAGACAGAAGGAGGATGAGAATGTCACAAAGTATGAGGCTAACATTACAAGGTTAGCGAGGTATGCTAGAGATTATATTCGCAACCCAAGAAGTAATATTGATCGTTTCTTTGATGGGTTAAAACCATTTCTCCATCGAGCATTAGTCTCACAATCCTTTTCATCGTACGAAGACATTGTCTCATGTGCTATCAAGACCGAAAAGGAATTCTCTAAGTCTTTTGACTTTAAAGCAAAGCAAGAGAAGAAGAGACCTGCTGATCAATCTGGGAATGGAAATAAGGGGAAGAAAGGAAAGGTTGAATATCCATCATGTGGTAAATGTGGGAAGAAACACCCCAGTACTTGCTTGAAGGGAATGGGAGTCTGTTACAAGTGTGGTGAAAAAGGCCACCAAGCTCATGATTGCAAGGGGAAGAAGGAAGCTACCAACGTTCAGTGCTACAATTGCAGGGAGATGGGGAATTATGCAAATGTGTGTCCTAAGCATCAGGAGAACTTACCTCGGAAAAGGCCAAGGGATCAAGGCCAGGCTTATGCTATCACTACTACTGAGGTAGAAGCTCCGAAAGACGTGGTGGCAGGTAATTTAATGGTTTCCTCAAGTTTAGAAAATGCATTATTTGATTCTGGATCATCGCATTGTTTCATATCTTCCCAGTTTGCTAAGAAAATTAGATATTTCCAATTTGATTTAATAACGGAGTTGTCAGTTAAAACTCCTAATGGAAGTATCGTTGCTACAAAGTTTTGTGAATCAGTCCCCATTAGAGCACATAAATTTTCTTTATCTGCTGATCTCATCGTCATACCTATGATTGAGTTTGATATAATCCTCGGTATGGACTGGCTTTCGGACTATGATGCGAAGATTTATTGTAAGAAGAAAGAGGTTACGATTCTTGATGATAATGATAAGGAACACCTTATTTTTAGAGCAGAATCGTCACCACCTAATTCTTATTTAGATCCACCCTCAATAGCTCAACTAAATTAAATTATTGGGGAGGAAGAGAATTAAATAACTGCGGGTGAGGAAACGAATGTTCAAATAGAGGATGTACCTGTTGTGAAAGAATTTGTAGATGTATTTCCAGAAGATTTACCTGGACATCCTCCAGAACGAGAAGTTGAGTTTTCTATTGATTTGATTCCTGGATCAAGGCCTATATCGAAGACCCCTTATAGAATGGCCACTGAAGAGTTAGTCGAACTAAAGAAACAACTAGAGGAATTGAGTAATAAGGGATTTATTCGCCCTAGTGTTTCTCCATGGGGAGCCCCTGTTCATTTTGTTAAAAAGAAAGATGGATCTATGAGGTTATGTATCGACTACAGGGAGATCAATGCTATAACGATAAAGAACAAGTATCCCCTACCTCGTATTGATGATTTATTTGACCAACTGCATGGAGCTCAATACTTTTCAAAGATTGACCTTCGATCTGGATACCATCAGTTGTGTGTGAAGAAGGAAGACATTCCGAAAACAGCATTTCGAACCAGGTACGGGCATTACGAGTTTACTGTAATGCCGTTTGGATTGACTAATGCACCCTCTGTATTCATGGATCTAATGAATAGAGTTTTCAAGGAGTATCTCGATGAATTTGTGGTGGTATTTATTGATGATATCATGGTATACTTTAAAACCTACGAAGATCATGAAAATCACTTGCGCATTATCTTGAAGACTCTGAGGAGGCATGAATTATATGGGAAGTTTAGCAAGTGTGAATTCTGGCTTCAGGAGATTTCTTTTCTTGGCCATATTGTCTCTAAAGATGGAATCTATGTTGATCCTTCTAAGACCAAGGCAATCCAAGAATGGCCAGCACCTACGAGTATAACTAAGGTACGTAGTTTTATTGGTTTGGCGGGTTATTATCGACGTTTCGTCCAGAATTTTGCCCGATTGGCTAACCCATTAACGAAGCTCACACGTAAAGGGGTTAAATTTGTTTGGACAAAAGAGTGTGAAGAATGTTTCGAAGAACTGAAGAGATGATTAGTCAATGCTCCTATATTGACTCTACCATCGGGGAATGATGGGTTCGTTATTTATAGTGATGCATCGAAGAAAGGACTTGGCTGTGTCCTTATGCAGAATGATAGAGTTATTGCCTATGCATCACGACAGTTGAAAATTCATGAACAAAAATATCCTACTCATGATCTCGAGTTAGCAGTAGTGATCTTTGCTTTGAAGATATGGAGGCACTACCTCTATGGTGAAAAATGTTAGATTTATACTGATCACAAGAGTTTGAAGTATATTTTCTCACAAAAAGAACTCAATATGAGGCAAAGGAGATGGCTTGAATTACTCAAGGATTATGATTGTACGATACACTACCACCCAGGGAAGGCAAAAGAGGTGGCAGATGCATTGAGTAGAAAAGACCATGGAGTTTTGAACAATATGAGAATTGAAAGGGATCCAATTTTCATGGATCTAGTGAAGATGGACATGGGAATAACCAGGGAAGGTGAAACATCAATGCTTTTTCAAATGGTTTCCAAAACATCTTTACTAGAAAGGATTAAGAGTTCTCGGACCGATGATGAAGAATTCCAAAAGAAGATTAAAGCTGTGAATGATGGGAGATTGAGAGACTTTGTGTTTGAAGATGGAATTTTGAAATTCGGGAAGAGACTTTGTGTTCCCAATATACCTGATCTAAAAAGGGAATTGCTGGATGATGCTCATAGTTCCAATTTCTCTATACACCCTGGGAGCACCAAAATGTATAGAGATTTGAAGGAACATTTTTGGTGGGACAACATGAAGAGGGAGATTGCTGATTTTGTGTCAAGATGTATGGTTTGTCAACAAGTGAAAGCTGGAAGGCAACAGCCTGGAGGAGTCATGCAACCTCTTCCCATACCGGAGTGGAAATGGGACAATGTTACGATGGACTTTGTCATGGGGCTACCAAAGACTCCTAGAAGGAACGATGCAATATGGGTTGTTGTTGATCATCTTACCATGACAGCACATTTTCTTGCTATAAGAGAAGATCTACCCCTGGAACGTCTAGCAAGACTATATATTAATGAAGTTGTGAGACTTCATGGAGTACCCCTATCGATTATTTCTGATCGTGATCCCCGTTTTACTTCAAGATTCTGGAATAGTCTTCAGAAATACCTGGATACTGAACTTCATTTGAGCACTGCTTACCACCCTCAGATAGACGGACAATCAGAACGGACTATTCAAACCTTAGAAGACAAGTTGAGATCTTGCTCACTTGACTTTCAGGGTATGTGGGATCAATATTTACCTCTGGTAGAATTTTCCTATAACAATAGCTTCCATTCGAGTATTTAGATGGCACCATATGAAGCGTTATACGGAAAGAGATGTCGTACACCAACCTGTTGGGATGACGTTGGTTAAAGAAAACTTGTAGGCCCAGAACTGGTGGAGGAAATGGTGGAAAAGGTGAAAGTAATCCAAAATCACATCAAAGCAGCTCAAAGTAGGCAGAAGAGCTATGCCGATAATCGAATTAAGGATTTGGAATTTCAAGTCGGTGATCATGTTTTTCTGAAGGTATCTCCGTGGAAGGGAGTCATACGTTTTGGTAAGAAAGGTAAATTGAGTCCCAGGTACATCGGACCTTTCGAAATTCTAGAACGAATTGGGGTTGTAGCTTACCGATTGGCAATGCCGCCAAGTCTCTCCAAAGCTCACGATGTGTTCCACGTATCTCTATTGAGGAAATACATGCCTGATCTGACGCATGTACTCACCTATGAGGAATTAGAACTGGAACCCGATCTGTCTTATTGCGAAGAGCCCGTCAAGATTCTTGATACGAGAGAACAAGTGCTGAGAAACCGGACGACGCGTCTGGTAAAAGTTTTGTGGAGAAACCATAAGATGGAAGAGGCAACGTGGGAACCCGAGGAACTTATGATGAAGAACCACCTGAGTCTTTTTATGCAGTAATACCCTAGAAATTGCGAGGACGCAATTATTTGAAGGAGGGTAGAATGTAACACCCCAAGCTTCTACGGTATGCTTCTCTTTGAATAATGTGATAGCGTGTGTTGTACGCAACACCGAGTTCTAACACACCATAACTAATCAAAATAGCTGTTATGAATAGTAATACCTACTTTTTGAAATTATATATATTTTATATTTTAAAATGGACTTCATTTTTTGATTCGGAATATTGAATTTAGCCTAAGGTGAAATTTTGGTACATTTTGGATAACTTTCATATTTTGATAAATAGTGAAAATTACTAAATTTTAATTAAAAACAACTTTTTTAATCAAAATAATTAATAGTGATAAATTATGAATTTGAGTGGTTTTAAAGTATATTTAGAATATATTTTTACCATTTAATATAATTTTGGTCATTGGACATAATTTTACAATTAAACCGAACATAAACAAGTGTCAATCTTTTGATAGTTATTATCTCTTAAAAACACGCTTTTTGTTTTGACAGCGGGAATTAATTTTAAATTAATTTATGCCACTTCTGTGTTTTGAATTTAGGAAAATGGATTCCATATTTGGAATCAGGATGTTCAAATTGTGTAAATGGGTAACTTTTATTTTTAGACATTTTGAATAATTACTGCGGTAAATATTTTATTTACCATGGTTAAGGGTAAATCCGGTAAATAAGGGTTTAAAAAAATAATATTATAATAATACTAAATTACCCTAAAACATGTCTTAACTCTATTGGTTGATACATGGTCGACCATGGGAATCTTTGAGTCTATTTTGGGATCCCATGGATCCAATTGTAAGTGATAATGACACTTTATTTTAATTAAGTTAAAATGAATACAAAAATGACACAAGCATATATCTTTTAGCAAAACAATTGTTACATAGGGTTATATATGTTGGATTTTATATTATAAATATTAATTAGAAATATAAAAATATTTCCTACATAATTTTATTTTACTTATAATTTTTAGACATTAAATTAATTATTTTATTTATGACACAATGATGATGCAGTAATTACTATAATAGTGAAAAATTAAAATAATTGATATTATAAATACCCAAATAAATATAATATGAAACTTTTAATGAATTAAGCTAATTTTATAGGATAATATGATATATTAGGATTGATTTAATTGACTTTGTTCGAAGTAATCAATCTGTTATGAGTTTCACAAAAATCAACTATTGAATAGTGTCAAAATTGACATAAAAGAGTTCTTAAAACAAATATTATATTATTAATTGATATTAAATTACTAAAAATCTAAGGTTCGGCCAAGATACTTATATCATGATAGGTTCATCATTAATGTACCACTTGGGGGTCTCTTGTATGTATATAGTATGTTTATTAACCATATTATATAAAAATACAAAGAGACATTGTAAAAGTGAAACTAATTAACTTAGAGTTAATACTTAAAGATAAGGTTAATATAAGTACCCAAACCTGTCTAAATTCTATTGGTTGAGTGGTTTTCGACCTATCCCCACCTTAACCTTTGAATAATAAACTTTTGAGCCATTAGAAACCGAATATGAATTTATTATAAATTAATATTTCTAGCTTTTCCAAAGGTTCCCCTCACCCCTCTTATAAAAGGGCACTCCTCCTTCTCATTTATTCACACCTTCAAAGCCTTTTGGTTCGGCAAAACTCTCCCAAAATACTCTCCCAACATCCCTCACTACAACCTAGAGGCCTTAGTTTGATCATAAAGCAAACCTAAGGAGCCCTTTTGATCAAATCAAAAGGAAGAACCCAAAGAAGAGGTAATGATTTCACCACCCTTCGCCAAGTTCATTTCTTCTTCCACTTCTTCTTCCTTCGTTCTTACCATTCTAAAATAATAACTCCAGTATCTCACATATACTGTGATGTTATTATAAATATGGTACAACCATATTCAGTATTCTATCCACCCTTTGAATAACATGTCACCATACGTGCGTACGTACGGCTTACCGTCTCCACGTCGTGGTGTAATTGTTATTCAATATAATATTATTTGGATGGGTAAAATAATGATGTAAATAATAAATATAACATGTTAATGATTCTTTATATATGATATACCATCCATTTATATATTATTTTAATATCAAAAGAATGATATTGTCGCTCGTGCGTACGTACGGACTACCGTCTCCACGAACGCGATGAGATTCATTCTCCATCGTATCCATTCAAGTATAATTATCATTTGATGATTTAAAAATGATGTTTAAGGACTAGATATCATTCTGGATATGAATAAGATACAACAACCATGGCTTATGTAATAAAAAATATAAAAGAAAATGTGTAAGTTAACTCTCGAAACGACGATAATTCTAAGATATTATTAACAAATCAATGTTAAAAGATCATATATGATATCATATTAATATATATGATTCTTGTATAATTTAATAACAACTATTTCACCATTATACAGGAGGTTAACCTACTCCAACCAAGGAAAAGTACAAGGTAAGGGTTTATTTCGCAATCTCTTCATTATCTGAGGTTGTTTATACATAATTATCTACTGGGACCTCGTTATCATCCACGTCCATGTTTCTTCAAAATGTATTTCAAAACATTTTTAATATTTAAAAGAATATGGGTTAAAGTCATTTATACCCTTGTTTGACTTTTTATAAGAGGTTTATAATGGAATCTTTCCGTCGTTTTCCAAATAAGGTGCTTTTTAACCTTTTCGACAGAATTAAGATAAGAATGTTTTTTTAACTTATACGGCGGGTGCGGTTATTTTCCACCGTTATAAAATCGTCAAAGCTTCCCTTACAAGCTTATAAGAATATTTTCAAAGAAAATGTTTTATTTTATAAATATATGTCACATAAATGATTTCAAAATAGAAATAGATATTTCTTTAAAAATAGTTTTGATTTCATCTATGTCAACATCCTTTAATGGATTTTACGCTTATTTGAGGATGATATATTATTATACAAAACTTTTATATTGTATTGAAGGTTTTGTGATATGTTTGACTATGGATGTGCTATTTTTTTATATACCATTCATGGTGTATGGTGAAAGTATTGACATTTCGTATGCTAGTTTTAATACAAATGTTTATGTTATGTTTAAACCTTTTCATATGGGAATGCATTGGACTTAATATGTGACGGGTGGATCCCGCTATAGCTCCTCGATGCATCGGTAGGTCTCATGAGACAAACTAGTGTCTTGGAACAAGGCCTTGACAAAATCTTATTTGTAGTCTTGGCACGAGGCCTTGGCTATGTGGTTATGATAGTCTGGCATTATGCATTCCAACATTATGAAAGTGGTTATTGATTTTTGCATGTGATTATTCGATTAGTAGAATATCCATGTGAATAAGTAAATGGCATTATTTCATTTTATTTATGCCATACCATGTTGAAAGTTCATGTTTAAAAGGCTTTTGTTTTAGTTATACATTGCCTTAAATGTTTATTCTTATTTATGAAAGTTTCCGCTATATTTTTATCCTTACTGGGCATTTGAGCTCACCCCTTTTCTATGTTTTATTTTTCCCAGGAAGTGAAGATGTAAGTTATGAATGACCTGCAGGGATATTATGAGGGGATTATAGTGTGGACTGTGGAAACATTATGTTGTTGTAGTAGTTTTTCATTTTATGATGTAATGTAAAACTTATGAATATGTCTAGTATTTCCAAGGCTACTAAACCAATCGGTCTTTCGAGATTTGATCTTTCTTGTGATCATGCCAATGTTATGTAATAATCCACCGACTCTAGGCAACTAGGGTCGGGGCGTTACATCCTGGAATTGGGTAAAAAAATTAATTTATTCCAATAGGTATAAAAATTTAACATATGAGGTGAGAATCATAACCATGATCAATGAGTTTGGATTGAACAAGATAGCATAATGGAAACATGGAATTGAGATAATAACATAAAAATGTTTATCATAAGCATAAGTCAAGGTTATTCACCATGACATCACATCAATGTGTAATTAGGATAAGCTTCCCTGAATTGTATATGTAATCTCATGAGACCAAACCATTACACAATTCGTTGGAGTGCTATCTAGGTGCACCCATCATAATCATATCATGTATATGCATAAGTGTTCCACATAGATCATATAACCTAAGAACATATTTAATTAAATTTAATAGAATGATTAAGGAATGTGTGTTAAATACATTCATATCCACAATATATTATGTATACGTAAATGTAGTTAACGCCCTTGAGTAGAAATCAGTATGGAAACACACATCAAATTTGTTTATCATGGATATTTTGGCAACATAATTGTGGATTATAAAGTTTCATGGGAGGGATTAATGATTATAAAATGGGATCCAATATATTTGTAGTCACAATGTAAGTAATAAAGATATTTAATGAGATAATATAACATGGTGAATTGGGAATAAAATGGATTATTCTAAATTGGTGATTGAATAAATTTTCGCATGGAAAAATTGTTCGATAATTTCCACGACATAATGTGGGTACATAATTAGTCATGGAAGGGGTTAATGAGACTGAAAGGGGACACTAATAACATGGAAATAATAAGTCCAGTATAAGGTATATGAAAAATAATATCCCATTAAAAGTATCAAGAATATAGAAGGAATTACATAAAATAGGTTCTTGAATTCATAGAAGAATGATAATATCCCTTACTAAATTTCAATACTGTAACTGCTTAGTTAATGGTTATAATGAGATAGGATAAATGATATACCATCATAAAAATATAATTTGGATAGTTAAGGGTAATTTATGATTTTATGAAAATGTACCTAATTTACATTAAAAATCCAAATTACATTGAAGGTGTATGAATGAAAAAGAAGTGAGAGAGGTCCTTTATATTAACAGGGTGATTTTAATAGCATGATATTAAATTCATGAGATATTTAGGACACATTTTTGGGGATATAAATAGTAATGGTAAGATTAAGTACATTTTCCATGGTTCTTAGTGAATATAAATTGGATATTGGGTGGGTTTTTATTGGTAAATATATGAGAGTTGGGTATTATTTCTCAAACATAGGTTTTCGTCTCTATATAATAATGAAATCCTAACCATAATCGTTTCCATGGTTTCCCCATGTCTTCTTCCAAATATGATTGGTTGTCATTATTTTATGGGTCACCATAAAATTAAAACCTTGGGGATATGTAAGTGAGTCATGTTAACGAAGAATATATTTTTAAACATTAAAATACCAATATAGGTTTTGGATGATTCATAATGATGTCATAATGAATATTGTATATTAATACCATTTTTACATTCTTCCTAAAAAATTCAACTACCTTTATAAATTAAAAATAAATAAATTTTGGATAATTTGGAGTTTAATATTTCAAAAAAATTATTTATTGTTTTAACACAATTCTCTAAATATTATAATCTAATCTTATAAATATAAAATACACATTTCTTTAAAGATATTTGTTTTTTCCAATAATGGTTTTCTTGATTCTTATAAAAACAACATGTTCCCATCATAAAATTATGTTATAATTTATATTTAATATATAATAATATCTTTCAAAAATATAATTCATTTAAAAAATTTAAGAAATCATCAAAAGGAATTTATTAATTTAAATATCATATGACCCAAAAATAAAATTCATGTTTTTTCTTAATAAAATCTAATATTTAACAAAAAGATTAATTAATAATTTATAATGTAAACAAATATGGAATAAATGTAATATTTATTTTATTTATCATACAATAAACATATTCATTCTATTATGGTTTATTTTTTCCTTGTTAAATTAATTTTTAACCTTTGTTAAATTATATTACTTGTATTGCAGTAATAAATATGTTCTATGGTTACAATTTATGTGGAATAAATATTATGTTGACCTTATTTTCTAAAATTAGCTACACTAATTATTAATATGTTCTCTATATAATCAAATTATATTACAAAATATGGTGATATTTAATTTAGAGTAAAAAACATAAGAGAGAGAGAGAAATCAATTTTCCAAAAAATTTATTTTTCAATCAAAAGATTATATTTTATTTTCAATATAACAGAAAATTTTCATTATAGGAATTTAAATTCATAATTATATATAAAAAATATAAAATTTAAATTTAAATCAATCACAATTTTTTGGATATATTTATTAAATTAAAATAGAGAACAAAATTCATTTTCAAAAATGTTTTCAGAAAAAAATGAGTTCTCAAGCATAAATATAAACTTATTATAAATTAATATATAAATATAATTTATATTTAATTAATTTTATTAAATATACATAATTAATAAATATATAACATTGAAATATAATTTAAATAATAACGGGACACTTAAATTATATAATTTATCAAATGAAATGGTGGCTTAAAATTGTGTACTTTTCATTATTCACAGAGACATTAGTATTTCGAAAAAATCAGAAAATTTAACCCTCTGTTAATTTTCATCTGCTGACACAAAAAATTAGATTATTTTTATCAAATAAATTTTCTAATTTTCCTTCATAATAACTATAACATTTTCTCATAGAAATAAATAAAAAACATGTTTTGAGAAATATAATTTTTTAATAATAAAATGTCATTAACAAAATTTGGTGACTATTTATTGAGAATTTACCAATAAATTTCTTTTGAGTAGGAGATTTATAAATATATTATAAATTATTTATTCCTATTCATATCATAAAATTTAATGTAAAGGATATAATTTTCATATTAAAATAATCATTGTTTTTTTGGGTTTAGATTTCTGTAACCCATTTAATATCAAACGTAGATTTATATTTAATAAAAATGGGGTGTTAATTGGATGATTATTATGATTTATTTTTAGTGATATTTAGTAACCCTAGTGATAGAATAACAACGATAATTTATGTTATTTTGTGATGGTACAAATCAAGATCTTCATCTTCTATGTACATGGATTTTTTTATATGTGGCTGTCTTGGGAATTTGGGTTTCTACTTTTTCATTTTCTAGAAGAAAGGTTTGTGGATCCTAAAAATATCTCTTCATTTAATATTATTAAATTACTATGTGAAAAAATAACAAAAAACATGTCACTATTAAAATAACGATAGTTCAATCAATCAATCTCGCTTATATAATATATGAAATGTTTTTAGATATTCGTAACTCTATAAAAAAGGATTAATTCATGTACATTAGGAATGTGAGAATATATTTTCCTAAATAATTTTATACAATAATATTTATCCTAAATTGATGTATATTATGTTCCAACATTAAAATTACAAATGATTCCTCCATTCAATGACGACCTTTATTTGTAGATGTTTTTTAACTGACATTAATCATGGTGTAATAGAGACATCATAGAATTACAATTCTTTCATTATAAATTCACTGTGAAATCATTAAAATATTTTGTAATGATATAAAATTCATATCATTATAAGTTATTATACATAAAATTTTAGATCATAAAAAAATATTGAACATTAAAATTTTAATACGGTATCCACTCTCAATATCTAACATAAATGAATTCATGACATATACTAATTTCATAACACTTCCATTACCACACAACCCATTGTTCCTTAATCATAAAGATGTAAATTATAAATTCATTTAATTAATCAACAAACATTGACTTATGCACTATCATGAAATAATTTACCAAAAATATTTCTCAACTCTTTATTCATCCAAGATCATGAGATTGGATTACCATTACCATGAATCAATGTAAAATAATGTATATACCATATAATATCTATATTTAACTTAATGGTATAATACAATGTAGTTTAAAGACACCCAATTGGACAATCTAGAATTTGACACCATTTTTGAATGTTAAAGGCGACGAGGAGTTGGGATAATGAAAATAAGAGGACTTTCTTATACATTTCTATGAATTTAATCAAAATCCATGTTGTTTAGGGATTTCTAATAAAACACATTCTACCAATTATGGTCATGGTACATGGACCATTGTTGTTTATTTTAACACCATAGAACATTGAGAATGTATTAGTATATATACCTATATAAAGAATCATCACCCATATCAATTTATTAATCTTAATGAGAAACATTTTAACTTTCATGTAATATTACAAGGACTATTGTGGTTCCATACAATTTCTTTTAACCATGACCAATGATATAACTTTTAATGTCATGCACAAATAACCAATGATGTGATTTTTGAAGAAATGGAACAAAGACTGATGATTATCATTTTAATTTCATGTGACCAAAACATTGATGTCTTAATGATTATGTTCACATTACTGTGATGTATTTTGAGCATTTAATATCAATAGAAATGGAAAACAATGCAAAAATTACCTTGGAATGGTTTGTGTGGTACTTATGCATGAGCGTCCTTTTTTTCGATAATCCTTTTTTATGGTGACAAAATAAGTAAGTGTAAGGTTGGTTCATATAGTTAAAATTAGTATCTTGGCATACTTGTCTCACTAGTATGATATAGTAATCTGATAAACAATGATGAAATAGTAAGGACATTTCCCTAGGTTGGGAAAAGGTCTTCTCAGTTGCTAGGGATATAGACCCTCTTTTCTATGGGAAACAATGATTACTAAACCCTCATATGTACTACCATTAAGGGTTTATAAATGGTATATCTTCTATAACATTCTCATTTCCTATTATCAGTGGAATAATTATTGAATGGAGGCACAATAGTCTGCCTAACCAAATCATGTATCTCATGTGGTCATGAAAGAGGGAATTACTAGCCGCTTAGTTTTGGTTATAGAGTACAAAAAATTTATTTTTAGGGATTTAATCATTGTAATTAAAGTAATTTATGGATATGTTTTTCTAAAGGGATTTCATACTAGGTGAATACTAGGATTTTTGGGAGGCCTCATGATTAATACTATGTATAATTGGTGCATAGTTATGTTACATGAAATCTAATTTAATGATGGAGGAAAAAGAGTTATAAGGGGCTTCAAGGGATGGAAACCATTTTGAAATAGATTCTTGAGTGAATGGGATATAAATTTGGTAGTCATTGATAACGTAGTGTGTTACACAATGGATAAATTAGGTACATTGACTTTGAGCATACATGGTTTATGGATGGATTACCCATGTTCCTTATAGGGGAATATTTTAAGGGTTATATTTATTTATCCCCCATGATAACCTTATTAATTTGGAAATACAATGATCTTAATCACTGAAAGAATAAATAGCCCTTTACAAATATACTTTTCAAATTTCTTTAGATCCAACAAATAAACTATATGGTAATATATTAAGGGCATGTAGTGAGATTATTTATCTAAAATGAAACTAAGGATTATCCATAACACATCATCGACAAATCAAGTCAAAATTAGGTGGGTGTGGATGTTTTTATATATAAATCAAGGTCTAACAATCCAAGTAACCATTAATAATCTCTTTAGGAACCTATCTTCACTAATAAGGGAATGATACATAGTTGTAAGATAGGTTAGGCACTCTAGATAATAAGGTGCTTTGTAATGTAATGTGTATGAACACCCTAAATGATAGAGAACGTTTTATCTTATGGAATTGGTCCTGGGATGTAACTTCTAGACCACATTCCCCCAAATTAAATTTTTCCAATTATTTTATGATTGGTTGTATTTATTCATTTTTTTGATTTTGAGAACTAAAAAATAACCCAAATAGTATTAGATCTGATCAAGAATAAAGATGATAATTATATGATGTAAATTTGGCTTGGGTGTGAAATGTTTTTGGTGTGCACACTATGATGAAACATGTTGTTTTAACATCTAATATAGGTATAAGTCATAAAATCATTGGAATATGGATTCGTGCATTATTTTTTGCTTTTATCCAACAAGGTTTCCATGTATCACTTATAAATATATGGGGGACACCTTATCAATGTGTATGAGATATCTAAGTGAATCATATTAAATGAAAATATATATTTTCATCATAGTTATTTATTTATATTTCGATAATTATTTTTAAAAAATGTGTAGTTGTCACATGGTTCGATTAATATATCTTTTAATAATGGTACTCATGATAAGTCCCAATGCACAAGATGCGTTCAACCTATTCATGAAATGTGGGTGGGAATGACCGAGTGATATAGCATAGTAAAATTGTTCCACGCATGAGAAATTTTGGGCCAGGTTTTAATCACTTAGATCTTGGTTTGATGAGTTGGGTGAAGTTTTATACACAATGAAAATTTCCCATGTTTTCATTATACCTTGTCCAACACTCTTTCACATATGCCCCCATTCTATTATCATTCTTATAATAATGGACATAAAATATAGACTAATATTATTGGAAATAACTGGATCTTGAAATTTAAATATATACCTTAATGTATTTCACACATGAATTTTCAAGTTGAAGTCATTATTAAAGGAAAATAAAGACTATATATAACACATCTATCTACTTATACACTAGACGTACAAGTACAACATTATAGGATTATTCCATGAGACTACCTCAATAATTATGAACATAAAATACTAAAATATGATGGCATCATTACCCCAAATCATAGTTCAACCATTTCATGACATTGGAGGTAGATATTTTATCATCCATGGGGTCATATATTATATGTGGTATCACTAATTAGGATTACCATCTATAGTACATGAAGTAATTAATATAAAATTATCATTAAGAGTTATATCCTTGAACACACTAGTATGAAACCATTTATATCCTTATAATAGTTTATCATCAACATGGATTGAATGATTAAAATGATATATGTATTCGGGGAAGCTTCATATTTCATTTATTGTGGGCATATTTGGTTGTAAAAATATGCACTGAATTTGAATTCAGAATAATGTAGGAACCAAATATGACACCATCATGATATAAAAAATCTATTTGAATAAAATTTTACATTTTATTCCTTAGTTTCAACGACACTAGAGTCCCCCAACTAATAACACTCACCTATCACATAGATAATAAGAATAAGAATGTAAGATATATATTAGGACTCCTGGAAACTAATACTCATTGTTATCTATGAAACTTTTCGGCCACTTTTTACCACCTAGTGAGAAAATAAGAGTATGTTGTGATTGTATTGTCTCAATAATACTCCATAGTAACTGATGATTTTAATGACCACACATACGCTTGTTTGTTTTTCTAATAATTTTGCATTAACAATGCTTTAGGAATATATATCTTTATTTTCATAAAATCTTTTGATGAAACAGAAATATATTGGATGTCTTATGGAAATAATTTTCTAGCACTACATTTGGTGAATGAACATATAGATAATCATCTATATGATACTCTATATAGATCGTGTATGGATCATTATCCTTATGCAGGATATTAATTATATCCATCAACAACCCTATGTCCAAAGGAATGAAAAATGTATAGATTACCATCCCTATGATGGAATCTATAATCCATGTTCATACACTGTGTTCTAGATATTTAAAATAATAATAATCAATGCAACATTTTGAATCAACCATCCACTGTATGGATGAACATATGGATTCTCATCCATATGTTACTTTTGTTCCCTACACTATACACAATGGAATGTTTGATTAAGGAACTATAATTTGGTAGGAACCCTACACTTTGAAAATGGACAAAACACTTTGCAAAGGAACTACACAATACATAAAAGAACCCAATAATACACAAAGGATCCCAACGCTATACGGTTGAACCCTATGATTAACTATTTATCAGCCAAACTATTTTTCCATTATTTTATCTAATATTCATTCAATGGTCTTGAAAGATTTAAGGATTGATTAAAATATAAAAATAATAAATTCAAAGAGTTGTATTTATCAGATTAAATAACTCATATTATTATGGTATGTTACGACTCCCCGGGTCAATTCAGATTTGAATATCCACATTCTATTTAGAGATTTTTTGGGATCTGGAATACAAAAGCAAGCTGGATTGTCTATATATTCAATTTAAATTAATTTAAAAAAGTTACACACTAATATAAGAATAATGTTTTATTCCATTTAATATCTCTTGAAGTTTTAATCCAACTAATGATAAAATCTATTATTTTATAAATATTCTACACTTTGGAGACATATAGTTTCAACCTCATAATTTGTATTGATTTTTAATGTTGTTTGATTATCTCAAAATAGAAGACCATTTTCCACTATGATCACTTCAGGGTTTTCCTTCCAAGAAGGATATCATTTCTGAAAGTGAATATCTATGTACTATAAATTTCTACTGATGAAATTGTGAAGACCAAACTGAACCATCATCAAATCAAACTATTTTGACTTATTAGACTATCAAATGATCGTTCTGAGTTGTGGATTAAATATCAGATTCTTATTCTATGTTGTGGATAAATGTTTCCATTTAAAAGAAAAAGAAGAATCTTTTTATACCTCTTTTTAATGATGGCATCTACCTTTACTCAGTTGTGTTATTGAATATATAGTGATAAGATGACCTTTCGATTAAAACTCACCATTCTCATAGAGAGATCGTTGGTTTAGTGGAATATGGTATCATTGTGACCCAAAACACTATAAAATTTATTTGTTTATTCTTTATTTTTATCTTCTTCATATCATTCATATAGAAGAGAAATCTACATATCAACATAAATCACAAATATATTTACCAACCACAATCTACATAGATTTTTCAAAAGAAACAATTCACCCCTCTAATGTTATATTTTTATTATTCTGATGTAACAATTGGAAATAGAGGGGTTATTTTGGGTAATGATAGAACAAGATTAAAGGAATAAGTTCAATACAAAGATGATGGAAATGGATGATATTTAAGAAGGTCGGTACATGGGTTGTTCTTCATACTTTAATAGAAACAATTATGAATGTTGGGAATCAGAGATGATTATCTATTTGTAGAATCTTTGATTCAATTTCTATTCTAAGATTATCACTCCTAATGTGATTCTGAAAAAACCAGAGACTTGGACATCTATAAGAGAATCTGAATATGACATCGATTCAAAGTCATTGAATTCTTTTATCAATGGACTTTTACATGATGAATTTAATCAAGTTTTACAATTCCCTATGGATTATGAATTGTATAAAACTATTGATGTTTCTTATAATGGAATAGAAAACATTTGAAAAATGAGATATTCCATGAAAAGGTAATGTTTGGATCCTTTTAAAAAATTTGATGAAAAAATAATCACATATATGAATGGAATGTTAAAAAATATTGTTACCAATATTATTTCCTTGGGATATCGCGTAAATCAGTTTGATCAAGAACTTGATGTTCTGATATTATTTCCTTCTAAAAGTAATAGAATAACTATGGCTATTTCACAATAATCTCCTGTCAATAATTTGAAAATGAAAGAAGTTATTGGAACATTGATGATGTATAATGAAAAAATGCATGATGAAGTATAAGATCACATGTTTTTTATAATAAGGGAAAAATATTTCTCTCAATGTGACATCTTAGATGCATAATCTTAAAAAAATCAAACAGTCAAAAAAATTGTATTCTTCTTGTTCTGAAATGGAATTGGCCTTGTTATGATGAAATAATTGAAAATTTTAAAAAAATTAAATAGGCTTCAAGAAATCATTTAATAAGGATGAAAGATAACCCTATGAAATAAGAGGCTATGAATGCAACGAAATGGGTTACATTAGACCCGATTACCCCCAACTAAAAAATAAAATATGAAGAAAATATAGGAAATATCATAAAAAATGATTATGAATTTAAAAGATAAAAAATATGATGGCTAAATGGAGTGTATCTTAAGAATGTAGCTGGTCTTCAAAAAAAATTTCAGAAAAAGTGCCACAAAATATGAAATTCAATTTGTTATTTATGACTAATGAATTATAAGAAGAGGTGAAATCCAATTTTTTTTCTTCTTCTGGTACTAAATGATTATCAAGAGATAAGTTGGGTGATTAATTTTCAATTTTAGATGATAAATATGATACTTTACTAAATAAATATAAATAACTAAAATATAGTGAAAATGATAACTTATATTACTATAACTTCTTTTTATAAATGAGAAAAAAATTATAAATGGGATTGTTGGAAAAGATGTAAATAAAAGTGAAAAAAATTTAATAGGCAGTGAGGGTGAGAAATAAAAATTATAAAAAAATTATGTTGTTCCCAATTGAAACCACATTTACTTGATAAATTCTCAAATTATAGGTGTTAAAAATGTTTTCATTTTAAAAAATATATCTAATGATGATAATTCAAATTTCTGAAAGATAGTCCAGATCTGGTTTTCTAGATATTTTCTCCTTAACACTGGCGGACCCAAGAAAAGATGGGTACTAATAAATGAATGTGTTTATATTCGTTTGTGTGATAAATTCCATAGGGACAAAAATGATATTTGGTATATGGATAGTGGCTATTCCAGATGAATTAGTAGAGACTCATATAATTTACCTATATTGACTGAAACGGATGGAGTTCTAATAAATTATGGTGAAAAAAATAATAATAATTGGATTTGGAATGATTAAAGATCAAAATAATATTTCCAAAAAAGTATTGTATGTAATGGGGATAAAGGAAATACTGATACATATCTCTCAACATTATGATGAAGAATTTTATGATGATTTTTCTAACAAATATTTCACTATTTTCTAAGAAAAAAATCATAAGTTTTGT
Organism: Viscum album; assembly: GCA_963277665.1. Classification (NCBI taxonomy): domain Eukaryota; kingdom Viridiplantae; phylum Streptophyta; class Magnoliopsida; order Santalales; family Viscaceae; genus Viscum; species Viscum album. The sequence continues at coordinate 1,584,871,319 of OY728155.1, forward strand.
TATCTATGAATCGGCACTGTTTATATTTTGGATTAAAATTATTTATGTAAATAAAATATTATTTTTTTAACTCCTAAGACAAATAATTCATAGATTTGGAAAATTAGACATTGGCATTGAAATATTTATTCATTACATAAATTATCTATGAAACAGTTAGTTACTGATTTTTTTAGTCTTATGTTCTAAAACGATAGATTTTGGGGTGCATTCCATGCTTAGAAACAACAAAAATATTATTTCAACTATATTAACAAAATCGTTATATCCAAAACTTTACAACATATCCACCTGGATTTATTGGACCATATAGAGTAGAAATCATGGATTGTGTACTATATGTTTATGTATTAGTTTATCATTTTTCTAGATTTACTTGTATATGTTTTATAATACTCAAAAGTTATTATTTCACTAGATTTGAATGTATTTTTTCAAATTTGTTCAAAAAAATGTTATAAACTAATTTCATTAAGAAGTGATAAAAGTGGAGTGTTGTAGAATCACGAATTTAATTATTTTTAGTGAAACCTTGGTATTAAATTAACCTTATATACACTTTTAAAAACACCAAAAAATGGAACTGTTGAAAGATGAAATAGAACTATTCATTAAATTGAAAGCACCATGATGAATGAATACAGTCTTCGAACCAACTTATGGGAAGAATCTGTATGCACAACAAGCTATATAATGAATAGAGTTATAATAAGACCTATTTTTAAAAGGACACCCTGTGAACTTTAGAGTAATAGAAAAAATAATATATTGTACGTAAATGTGTTTAGATGCAAGGTGTATACCATGAATACTAAGGAAAAACAAGGTAAATTAAATCCTAATAACGATAAAGGGATATTTTTTGGATACTATAATACATCTAAATCCAATAGAGTGTACAATTAAGCATAAAGAATGTTAAATGATTATTTCATTGGATGTATTATAAAAATAGACCTTTTATTAAAAATAAACATAAAACATATGAAATTACAGATTCATTTGACAATATTCTACTTGAATCCCCAAAATCTGGTTTTGAAAATGATATTAATTAAAATTATTCCAGTTCATAAGAACATGAAAGTGAAGAACATGAATTTGTCTTACTAAGGCAGTCTAGAACCCTAAAGAACCATGTTTTAGAAATTATTTTAGGAGATTTAGATAAATGAATTAGAACTAAAACAAGTATTGGAAACCAAGCTAAATTTTCTACCTTATTATTTCAGTTAGAACTAGGTTTTATAGAAGAAGTATTGTAAGATGAAATTTAGATGTTAGTAATGTAATAAGAACTAAACCAATTCAGTAGAACGAATGTTAGATAATTAGTTGAAAGACTATCAAATTATCCAGTAATAAGAACCTATTAGATCTTCATCAATAAACAAGATGATCAAGGGATCATAACCAGAAACAAAGCTAGATTTCTAGTTAGAGGATATAATCAGATAGAATAAATATATTACAATGAATCTTTTAACTTGTTTCCGTATTAGAATCCATTTAAATCATGTTATGTTATAAGTCTCAATTAAATTTTAAATTGTATTAGATAGATGTTAATTTATATATATATATAGATATTTTATGGGGGAATGTTATGTTGAACAACCTCTTAGTTTGGAAAACAAACCAAATCAATATTCCATTTTTAATATTATCAAAGCTGTTTATGTACATTAACAAGCACCTAAATCTTGGTATGAAAGATTAAATTCTTTTATATTAAAAAATATATTTATTTTAGGATTGGAATAACCTAATCTATTTAAGAAAACTGTTTGGTCTATTAATTTATTAGTACGGATTTATGTTGTCGGTTTTATTTTCGGTCAAACAAATAAAAAGATATATAATAGTTTTTCAAATATAACCCAAAATAATTATAAATAAGAATGATGGGAGACCTAAATTTATTTTTTATATTTCAGATTTATCAAAAAGATTATCAAAATGTTTTAAATAAAGGTAAATATATAATTGCTTTATTGAAAATGTTTGGACTTGAAATAATTAGACTTATAAAACATTTACGTGTACCAATAAAAAAATTGATTTGTATGAAGCTATAAAACCTGTTTAAAACAAGTTATATTGATGTATGATGTGTATTTTATTATATCGTACTACTAGAGTACCATAAATTATGTTTTTTAGGTTTATGTGCTACATTTCACTCAAACCAAAAAGAATCTAATCATACCGATGTTAAAAGAAGTTTTATAAAATTAGAAGGATATATTTTTCAATATAGTCATTATCCAAAAACATATGATTTTAATTTAATTTCCTATTAATATGCTAACATTGTATGATTTATATTAGATAGATAAATCCCCTCAAAATGAAGTCACTTTTTTAAAATCATTAGTATCATGGTCAGGTAAGAAAAATCACTCAGTTTCCCTATCAACAGCTGAGGAAGAATATGTTTCTACTGGAATTTGTTAGGTACAATTATTTTGGATTAAAATATAACTACTGGTCATTGTAATTTTTTTAAAATAATAGACATATTTTGTGTGATCAAATGAGTGCTATTAATATTAAAAAAAAATCCAATAAGTCATTCTAGGACTAAGAATATTTATACTATACATCCTATCCTAAAAGACCACATTCTTAAAAATGATATATTGTTGAAATTAATAAATAATGGATATTAATATGCTATTATTTTTGGTAAACAACATCAAATTAACATTTTATATTTTATTAACCGGGAGTTTCAATTATTTAATTTAAAATAAATTTTTTATTTTTTATCCCCATATTTTTATTTTTTTATTACATATTTTATGTTTTATTTAATAATTTTTATTTCATTAGATATTTAATTCTTCTATGTATTGATTATATTTAAAAATAATTTCATTTCAATTTAATTATATTATTATTTTCAAATTAAAAAGTAAATAGTATATTCCCAAATTGCCTAAAAACTATCTACCTTCTCCTTCTTTTCATACTCATTTATCTCCTTTTGGTTTATTGAGATTCTCTCTTTCTAGTTAATGGAAACACTAAACCTTCAAACATTGTCTCCTTGAATATTCATAAATGGAAACATCAAGCATATTTGAAGATGTTAGTCCATTCTAGCCATTTCTGTAGTTTAAATACCAAGAATCTCTTCAAGGAAAGGTAATTGATTTTGATTGGATGAATCAAAAAAATTTCTCATTAAAAACATATATATGATTTAAATTATTTGGAAATCATTTTGGAAATATCAATATGCCTTTTATATATAATTCAAAGAGTTCTATTGAAATTCTTCTTTTAGATTTGGATATAATGATGATGCATTTATGTCTAAGATTCACCTTTATATTTTTTCTATCTCTTCAGTTCAAATTTATAAAATCATGGAATGTATCGATTAAGGGGTGATTCATTTTGATCTGGGAAATATAGGGTATGTGAAATATAAATTCACTAATAACATATTTTCTCCCTTTTGAACTAGAACTACAATGAAAATTATGTTATGAGATTTTAATGTTTTTCAAAGAGTCTTGATGAAATTCATTCAATATAGAATAGATCCAAGAATGATTGAGTTAGAGATAGTTATTTGTCAAGATATATATATTTTGTTTTTGTTTTTGAACCATATTAGGAGAACATCAATTCATATATGTTAAGGTATCTGACTCATTGCTGTCAGGAGAGTGTAAAGATGGGTTTTTACCCCTATAAATTGATTCTATCCCTATTTTTCTAAGGTTTTGAAAGATAAGAGTCATATATTTTATTTAGATTTGTCACCACAGTAATATTATCAATGATGTACCTATCGCTAAGGAAGTATTTTTCTAGAGTAATTCATGAAATTATCTTCTTCCAGTAGGTATACAATAACATGAATAGATAATTTATGGTGATGAGGGGGATAAGTTACCTAATTTTGGTTCATTGATACCAAGGCATGATAAAGAAGTATAATCAACAATTGATGAAGAAATTCATCATAATAGAAGAACAATTTTAATAAATATTTATTTTCTAGTGTTAGTTTTCCAAGCTATAGATGAACAAGTTGATGAGGAAGAGGCTCAAGTAACTGAAGAAGTTGAAGATGTTTCCCAAGGGGATGATCAATCTAGAAAAATGATCATATTGATTATTAGATTTCACAAGGAAATATTTATTTCTTTATTTTTTATTTGGTTGATGTGGGAGTATTTGCATAATTATAGTAGGAAGAGCTATGTTTGTATTTGATGGAAATTGGGCAAACTGGATCACAATACACTGAGTCTTCTATCTCATTGGAAAGAGAAACTGAAGAACGGGTTAAATGTTTTGATTATGTAAGTTATTATGATATGTATGAATTGAAAAATTAATGGAAAACTATTGAATAAATTAGATGTTCTATGTTATCAAGAGTAAATTTTGAGGTACATAATGATCAATTAAGATATGTTCAAGGAAATTATATCTTTGTCTGAGGTAATGAAGATATTATCATCTATTTATATAGATAATTTAGATCATTGAAATATGAATAAATAATGAGGTTAGACATTGATGAGAAAAAAAGTTGTTAGGAAGAGAATTTCAATCAATCAGGGATATTCAACAGGATTCATCATCCGGCCAGTAATAATTTCTAAACAAAATAAGAAGATTCAACGCAATAACAACTATGATGGACGAATATAACAATAGGATAAACACTCTCAAATGTTATAGTACAACCATGAATATTATTTTATATAATCAAATTTATTTTTTTAGTCAGCTTCCCTCTATTGAATTATAGTTGGGACTAGTCATTCATCAAGTTATAGATATGTTGACTACCGTTATTCAATATTATGATGCATCAATAGTGTATAGATTTATTCAGAATTCATTTTCATATCCTATTAGTGAAGTTGCATGAGATTCATGGTTCTATTCAGACAGTTCCTCATCAATATGAACCTTCAAACAATGTAGATTCTGACCAAGAAAAATATTTTAATTGAATCCCTGATTTTGGAGATATATTAATTTAATGTGGTATGTACTATTAGTTTTCAAAAAATTTTATCTTTATGTAATTTTACTTTACATATCTTTTATTTTAGTTTTTTATATTGTTTATATTTTTTATTATTTTCTTTATGTACCACTTTTCACTACCATATCATATATCTTTTTATTTATTTAATTAATTGAAACATTAAATTATAGTTTAATATTATATTAATTATGCAATATTTCATGTATTTTTTCAAACCTTATTTTTGATATCACAAGAGGGGGAGAATATTTAAGAAACAAAACATACAATTTTCTTGGTCTTTTTCAATTTATATATATCTTTTTTCATTATCGAAATAATGCAGTGAAATAAAAATATTTTATCATAATAGTGTTTAAAAATACTATATTTTATATCAATTACGTAATGAGTTTTTTTATCATCAAAAAGTGGTAGATTGTTGGGCCAAAATTGTTTAAACAGTAATGTAAAATATATAATGATTTATATAATCACAAATACACATTTTGTTTTTATAATAATGTTGCATTAAGTATCATTCAAGAATAAATATCATGATTTTCAATATATAATTAATGAAATGACAACCCACATGATGTGTTACAGAATCATTGTTCCAAACTAACTTTCAGTGAATGAATGAATCGATCATCACCCCTATTCTACGCTGGACAATTCACATATTGATCATCATCCATATAATGGATAATAATCATACTAATCAGAAAATGTATTTTCAAAGGAACAAAAAATATATAGAATATCAACAATAAGTTGGAATATGGAAACACTGTTCATACCCTATTTTTGGGAGATTGAACATATGGTTAATTAGTCCTATATTTTGAATCAACCATGCATTGGAAAGATGAATGTATGGATTCTCATCCTTATGTTACTTTTTTTTACTACGTTATATGCAAAGGATATTATGGTTAAGGAACCATACATTGGTAGGAACCCTATAATGCATAAGGGAACCTTATGCTACACAATGGAACCCTACACTATGCATAGTAACCCTACAACAATCATAAGAACCCTACACTATATAGATGAACCATACGTTTGACTATCCCCTAGTGGAGCTCTATTTCTATAATTTTATCCAATATTAATGCAACAATACTGATAAATATTTTGATTGATTCAGATATCATAATAATACAATCAAAGAAATGTATTTTTTGGAGGAAATCATCCATATTCATAAGGGATGTAATGAATCCCCTAGTAAATTCAGATTTGAAAATATGCATTCTAGTGAGATATTTTCTTAGATATGGAATACCTAAGGATTTTTTCTGCTCAATATATTATGTCACAGTTCCATTAAAATAATGACACACTCATATACTATTATTATTGTATTCATTTAAATATATTTTATAGTGATTTTGAAACAAATGATCAAATCAATTATTTTCATAAGAGGGAACATTATGGAGACATACATTTTCCACCTCATACATCTATTTTTAATGATGTTGTTTGTTTATATTGAAACTAAAGATAATTTGAAACTAGTATCATTTCAGAGTTTTTCTTTATTGAATAAATAAATTTTTTGTAGAATAATATCCATCTACAATTAATTGATGTAGCAGTAATTGTGTAGATCAAACAAAACTAACATCAAATCAAGCACTTTAGATTTTTTGGAGTATCAACTATTTATACTTATTTGTGGTTTGTATACCTGTATCTAGTTTTTGGATGTGGATAACCAATTACATATACAAGGACAAGAAGGCTCTATTTAGGATCATTTGTAAAGGTGTCAATTGACTGCACTCAGTTGTGGATTTGAAGGTATAGTGATAAGAATAACAATCTAGTGAAATTCATCAAGCTCAAAGAGATAATGTTGGTGGAGTAAAATAAGGGATATTTGATCCCTGAACCTCTATAAAATTTTTGTTTTCATAATTTTTGATTGTCTGCATCTTATATTTTATATAGAAGTGAAGAATGAATATCTGCATAAATTTAATATTAATTTAAAAACCTAAATCTCTTGAGATATTAGAAAAGAAAAAATTCAGCCACTCTTGTGGTATCTTTGTATTATTCAGACCTATTAAAGTAAAACCCCATTAGAATATACATTGATAATTAGAAATGAAGTGGTAATTGTGAGGGATTCCTATATATCGATTGATATCACATATGAAAAGTGTATGAACACCCTACTCGTAAATCATGGTCATGGTTCAATTATACGTTTTTTGACTATATACATTATAATATAGAACATTATAACACCACACAAGTATTTGATTGAGTAAGAAAAAGGTAAACATGCGTATTTGTGATATAGAGTTAATACAAATATAGTTCCCCAAACTCAGTTCATTATCCTCCTTGAAATGTTGATCATCTTGTATATGATGCATGTTCATGACTCCGACATAGGGGTTAGGTCATGTATATTATTGAGGATAGAGAAACTTTTAGGGGTGAATAATATGATTTTTTTATCATAGTATTTCCCAAATTAAGAAGATAATACTACACATAAATGGTGAATATTTTTAATTTAGTATTTATATATAATTACAAGTATTTTGGTGGTGGTTTTCATTACACATAAGGCATAAAAATTTCTTAACTCTTTTGGGATTCTATGGTTTCGGTTTATACATCATCCGAGAATTTTAAAGAACCATTCCCCTGTTTTATATGGTTGATTATAATTTCTAATTTTTTTTGATAAATTTAGAGTTCAATTTCATTCCGTATTGAGTAGTAATGAAAGGGAAATATGTAGAAGACGACAACATTAGATATGACCAAAGAACATATATGTTAGATTTAGGGGAATTTAGATGGTCAAAAAATATAGTAATCTATTTAATATAAAAACACTATGAAAAATATGTGAATACATTTAATTTTTTATTCCTAGAATGATATGTATCAGAAAAAACTATATTGTATTGGTAAAGAAACACCATGCGGTAGTTTGTTAATTTTGTATGATGATGGACCAATATACCACCTACTCTATAATAATATTTATTTTCTTAAATTCATCTATCGTGTTAGATCCATGGAGGTCTATTGGGTTATCAACACAAATTAGATCTCTAATCAGTTATTACTACATCGGATCCTTCATCAAAATCAAGTCAATTTATATATTTATTAATGAGATAATGATATTATTGTTTTCTAATTTCAATTCATTATGAATATTGTGGTGAGGATAAAGGAAAATATAATACCCTTGTTATCAAAACATATATGATGATGTGTTAGAGGACCAAATTACATGTTAGAAAATCTTGGCGTTTAAAGAAAATATCTCACAACCACTCATGATGACCCTATCACTCTTGATGATTTTTGAGTTATTGGTTTTGAGAAACTAGCGGTGGAAGTGTCAGTAATTATTTTATAAAAATTATTTATAGTGATGGAGTAATCAAAATAAATTATAATGGTTACCTTCAGAAATTATTATATAGACATTATTTATATGCCACTGTTGATACCTGTTAAATGAGAATTTGTAAATTTGGTTGGATGAAACACGTAATTCATATGTATTATATTCCTATAAAAGAGAAGAGGATGGAATCATGGATTGATTGGGATCAATACCCTATGTCACATGAATCTCATGACCTTTAGTAAGAGTCATAATCATATGGCCCTATGAAAATCTCAGAAACACGTTACTCGCTTTATGCCATATGTTCAATTTTCATATAAAACCTTCTTATATAAATCATTCGGGTCATGGAAATATCTTTCATTAAATATCTCTAATAATAGAATTCCCATTATAATGACCCTCTAAATCACATGAAGAAAGTAATGTGATTCTTCTTTATCTCATGAATTCCAATTAGAGGAGACTTTATAATGATGCAATAAGTCAATGGAAAATGATAGAAAAACATTGACACATTCAACTGATAAAAGTTAAAAAATAATGTGATCATTATTTAAAGTATGTTATATTGATCATTTTGTTAATACATCTAACTATATTAATGATTACCTCTTGTATAATGTAAATTCTATTAAAGATACACGATTTATCACAGATGATCCATTTGAAATTCCTTATTGATCACATGGAAGCCCTTCAACATGCCAAAATGATTATTTGAAAAACCCTTAGAGATTCAATCCTTAATCTCACAATGGACAACAAAAATATTATTCTAATGTTGGGAGGAACCTTATAAATGTTAGGCATGATCATGAAAAATCCATGTTAAATGTTTACTCTGTATCTCAAAGGCTATTAGACATGTCAAACTGATGTCATGAAGGATCTATGAAATGTTGGTCTGATCTCATGAAGGATTTATAATATACTAACTAAATCATGTAAAATCCGTTTTACAATCCATGTGTTCAAAAAATCTAGTAATTAAGGAGTGATCACACTGTCACAATTTATATTGTTAGAAAAGGATGATGTCGTTAATAACACGTGGGTTAATCACATGAAGTGCATGACACATTATCATATTAAGTGAACATCCAATCCATTAACACAATTCTAGATTTGATATATATTAATAATTCAATTAATCTTATATATGAGTTAGTGATACCTATAAAGTCCTCCATTGACACATTGAAACTATTTCAATGAAACAAGAAGGAAATATTTTTCCTTCAAAAATGAATGTCTAGGAAATTGCATGTGAATTCCCACTAATTGGTTTCGTGAGTGATTTAATATTTTACATAGTAGGATTATGCATTTTTGTGATTATGTAATTGATTATAAGAAGGATTTATGACATTTCAGTAGGACCACGTTAAAGACCTTCAACATTTCATCCTTATCACACAATTATTTATCAGTAACACACATGGAACTCAATGAGGGGTTTATTCATTGAAGATTAAAATTATATAAGCTTCATGTAAATTATGACACACTAGTTTTCCTGTAAACTGGTTATGTAATTTTCATTATCTATTCATAGATCATGGAAGACCATTAGAAATGTCATCCATGTCATCTAGAGACACTCGGACATGTCGAATAGATCATGCTAAGACACCCAAACATGTAATCCACACCATGAAGAGAAATTGAAACATTTCATTCAAATCATGCGAATCCACCTGAAAAAGTCATCCAAATCATGAAAAGGAACCTAGAAATGTTAGCTAGATCATGTAATGACACCTTGGGATGTCATCCAAATCATGTGACTCCCTTCTGAAAAATGATCATGGATCATGAAATGTCCCTGAATATTTTATCCAAATCATGTGAAGATAGCTAGGAAAGTCGAATATATCATGAAACTCCCTTTATATATGTCATCATGGTTTTTGAAAATCCATTGGAAATTTTATCCTAGTTTAGTTAGAAACCCTTAGACATGTGAATCTTTTCATAAGGATATGCTTAGACATTTGGGGAAGTCATCCTCAGACAAGTCAGCATCATCAGATAGACTTTTTCTAACATATTAGGTAGACATCATCAAACATATATTCTATTTCATAAATATACTCTCAGACATGAATATCAAGATAAGTCCCCCAAACATGTCATCATGATCATTCATATGTATGTAGAAGTTTCAACTAGATCACTGGAAGACACCCAGAATTCTCATGCAGATTATGTGAGTCCCTTTAGTTATGTCATCTTGGTTCCTGTGAAGTCACTGGACATGGTATCATTATCAAGTGATGTATCATGGTCAAGTCACAAAAATAATAAAATTTTAATTAAATAGGTCATCTTGGATGATGATAATTCCCTATAAATGTCATCATGATCTTGTGAATATACCTCTAAATGATTTCTTGACAATTATATATCCTCTAGACAAGTCAAATTTGTTCAAAGGAATTCCATATACATGTTTTCTTGGTTTACACTGCATCCAATAAAAAATTCATCCATATAATAAAGGAATCCTTTTTCATTCCAAGAAGACATACTCAGACATTTATGCCTCATTAGAGGGATATCCTCAGACATTTCTAGAAGATATTTAGAGACAATTCCTCAATAATAAGGAGACACCCTCATGCATGTTCAACTTGTCCACCAATCATAAATAGATATGTACCCTTTATCTTAGTGAACAATCAATCTTACATAATTGTCCTATAATTCCCTATTTTCTAGTAGATTACCATTAATAGTGTATGTTTAATCACTATTATAATCCACAATCCCTTGAAGGGGTTCCTCATGCGATCCATGATTATTCAATTTCCCTCTTATGGTCCCTCAATCTGTCCATTGATGTTAAACATGGATATTTTACATGGGATTCAATATTAGTGTACGTTCATCAACATTAAATTTAATCTACCATGTGTGACCCCCCTTCCTATGGCTCATCCATTCTTCCTCATCCATAAATTTACTAGGAACCAAATTGAACTATGAGAACTCTAATTCTTTTTATAAACAAGATACCAAGGATACCTTCCTAATGTTTTTGCTATATGTTAAGAATATCTAACATGTCCTTCCCTGTAGGGCCATATAACTCATACGAATTCTGATCATAACCTATTAGAATTTCCATCAATTCATAATCCATATATCTATATGTAGTGATTCTGATCTCTTTTTATCTCTTGATTGTCACAATGAGAATGAATCAATTGATGTGGGTGACATACATTGATTGTGCCATTATCATAAAAATAACCCCTAATGAGGGAAAATTTTTGTATTTTATCTATATTAATATTAAGTAATCCATATTTTTAAAATAACCAAAATATTAAAAACTATTAGGAAATTTCCCTTAGAAGTGTTAATAAAACTTCTTCAGTCATTTTCAGGTTGAGGAATAACTGAACTACAAGGACTCTAATTCCTATTATATGTAGAATAAATAGGATTCATTAATATTTCCTATGATTTGTACCCAATTCTTAAATACCAACATATTCATCCATTACACATGAAAAAAATGGAATATAACATGTACATATTAAATATGTTGGTTATTATTCATGTTCTCATAAGATACGTATAATGAAACTTAGCGGCTCAATTCAAATCCAAAAATTCCAATCACATTATTGTCCATGGTGATTATTCATATGGAATAAAAAAATATGTCCCTTGTTGTCAATACAAAATTGGAAATATTTGGAGAACCTTTGATACATATATGTTTGGTTATCTATATAATTCCATCCAACATGAATAATGATTTAGTAACTGATAATTTTATTATGGTATCTAGTAATGTATCACAATTTGAGAAAGATTCAAAAACCTACCTTAAATATATTATAGGGTCCTAGATTTGTAAATAATTTCCTCGAAAATTGTGAAATGATCATGACCACTAATTATTTCAAGGAAAATGATCTATTACGTTATGTTGGGATTAAAACCCCACAATTCTACCAAAATTAGAAAATAATTTTTTTATCCTTTTATAGATGTGGGAACCCTTGTGAGCATTTTTATGAGACAAAATTTTAGTCGCGACATGAATAGATTGTAAATCTATATTAAACCGCACACAATTTAGTTTCATGAACTATTTTTCAATAAAAATGAACAGCTTTCCACACATCACACACATTTACTTAATGGGAAAAAATGGTGAACATTCATAAATATTTCAACAATGAAATAAATTTATATACCGCGAATAGGTTAATCTATTTATGCATCATATGAAAACAAAAATATTCTACCAAAAATTAACATTATATTATTAAATATATTTGAGTGTCTTATGGGTGTTCTATTATATATATTCCATCTAGGAAAATGCCTAAAACCTCAATGAAATTTGAAGAAATGATTTACCATGTATAGATAATTAAAAATGTGACATACATGAAATGTTGTACTTATATGGGATGTTGTTAATTTCACTCCATGTAATTATAAATGTTTTACTAAAATAATTCACCATACCTTAGTGACATGTAAATACTAATCAAACATTCGGGAACATCAATTTTAGAAATGGCCTCAATTAATAGAGAATCAATATCACCCACATAACACCTTCAACGTGAGGTGGAAAATGTGATGGTCATGTTATTCCTCGAAAATTGGAGGATCCAAACCCTAGAGTAAAAAAGAAGAGGTCTTTATAAATTACATCCCACAATCTAGTTATGATCAAGAATGACTTCATAGAAAATTATGACACATATCATTATTTTCAACAATGATTGGAGCTTATAAAAAAAGCATGAAAATTAATTTATTATTTACCTTAGGATGATATTCCAAGGATTTAACTATAGCCCCGTCTTAGATTAGAAGATACCCTAGGGATCTCTTATCAACCGCCTCCACCAGTGCCATCATGCAAGTGACCCTCTGTCTCCTGTGAAGGTAACTAGAAAAAATGATTCTCTTATGGTTGCTCATATATGAAAACCAATGAGACCTCACCAGGCATATAATGCTGATGACTATGGGTGTGGACATATATCCCTACATCCATTGATGATTCCTTTTTATAAATTCCAAATTCATCATGTGAGTAGTATTACATACCTTCGCATCATTATCAAGCCTTCCCACATATTCCATCATAATGTATGGGTGGGACATATCCCCACCACCACATAAGAAGACCATCGACATGTTCCAATGGAAAAAAGATTAATTTAGTAGTTATATATCCATCCATTAATTGAATATATGTTATATTATATTCTACGGAATCAGAATATGAAATTCTATATTATTGAAAATACCCATCTAAAATTCCACTAAATTATAGAAATGATCAAAGATCACCAATAGATTATTCAAGCATAGATACAGATGCAAGGATAAGAAAATATTCAAATCCCAATAGACATGATTGACTATCACCGTAATTAAAATATAAATTTACATAATATTGTAAAAATACATACGCATGCTTCTATTGAAGCAAATTATAATAATATTCTAATAATGGATGAGGTGTAGGAATGGGATCTTTTTATTTTTTCGAATGGGGTTCATCATCACAATTTGAAAATAACCATAAGTTAGGTTCATATTACAAGTGAACAACACAAGAAGAATATAACAATGTACAACTATGGTTGGGCTCATATAATCACTCCAATGGAAGTCTACCATCATGGTTTTCTAAATCACCACGGTGAAGGATCATATCCCTTCAAAGGAAGCTACTCAACATATCCCAGCTACTTATCACAGGTATACATACATTTTAAAAAGATATAATGAAATATGGGACTAGTACCCTTTATAATATAAATTGAATGTTGTGCATGTGACGTATATAGTTCTGAAGGACCATCATAATAATCCTACCGAGAGTAAATATTGCATATGTACTTATATCCTCAATTTATCTAGGGTTAAATGACATATTTTGGAAACCATCCAAGGGAAGAATAAAAACCGTATTGAAAATAAGAAATATCACTAACTAACCCTAGTAGAATCTCAACAGTGGGATCATATTCATATAATAATAGATGTCCATAATTATATTTTTGTAGCCATCATGTAGAAGGATTTTATTACTTCTCAACCACAAAAGTTAGGTCATCATATTCCTTCCATGTTGTAGGGTGAGGCTCACATTCCTAAAATTATCAATGCTAGTGTCCAAGACTTTGTACGATGAATATCTACAACACATCAAGGGTATACCAGCACTTAATCCAATTTATAATGTGATAAATAACATTATATTCCTCCTTGTTTTAATATAGAGGTGTACTATAGGGACTCTATCCTTGAAATATTCAATAGAAAAACACTCCTCTGTAACATGTCACCCAGATGAGGAAATCGATCCCTTTTCCAAAAATCATCACATAAATGGGTCTTGAAATACTAAGGTTATCCATATAGAGTTACACTTAAACTAATAGTAATACCCCACCTCAGTCAGTAGGCAACCTAGATGAGAAACTTCTATAGTCTGAATAGGTGGTAGAATTTGAATTTTATAAAGACAGGGTTGAGGTTGATATAAGGGGTTTCTTAGAATCGAACAACCAACAATTTTATGACACATCACTACATTCGATTACAAATACCTAGATGATCGAAAAAATAATTGAATCTCATACATTGATAGAAATATGTGGGCAATATTTTAGTAGTTAAATGAATGAACAACTCCAATAATAGGGGTCTAAGTGAAACTACAAGGGCATAGAAATGGTCAATTTTTAGATAGACCTTGTTGTTGTCACTATTTCTTGAATCCTCACACGTGAAATGAACAAAGACTAACTACAATATTATTGAATCTATATTAAATATTATATTCAATAAATAAATTTTCAACCCCAAAATACCTTCGTATTAGAGGATTGGTACATATTTGGGTACATCAATTCACTCTATTAACCACAAAATAAAATTTCCAAAGACACAACATCTTCTAATGTCATGGATGCAAGATGCATCATGGGACCAAATGAAAGACGGGATAGTTGGTCAATTTCTACAATGATCCTATACTTTGATAATGTAATGTAGTTTGGAACATATGTATTTTTCTTCAAACATTCTCCTAATATAGTCTTCTAAAAAATGGGAACACATCTAAAATATGAAGTGGATGTCACAAAATACCTTATATCCCCCATAGTAAGTAAATCCCATTTTATGTAGCCACTTCACCAAGCCCCTGATTAAAATAAAACAAGAAAATTAAGGAATATGACACATGCATTCACCATGGAATCCATCCAAGAGAGAATGCATCCCATAGGGCTTGGGGATCTTTTACCACTACCTCCACTCTATGGTTATCAAACACAAATGATGGTCCTAATGAAATATATGGTGGATAATAACAAACCATTGCACATTTTGATAGGGGCATATTTACCTCATTTTACACCCTTAGAGTCATCTAATCTTCAACAACATGACCAGAGAGTTCTAAATATTTCCCCAAATAAACCTCATCCCATAAGGGTAAGTAGATTTTTATCATCATATGAAATGAAATCGGTTGTTTCCATGTGATGTGGTCAATACCAATGAGAAATATCTCAAAGCATACTTACACCATGATATTCACCCCTTTCATTCCCGGACCACTGGACATGTACAACTTCAAAATCCCCCATTGTTACTATTCATTGGCCATGACATGGTGAATTTCTTAAAAAGAAATCTAGACCACACAATGGTCATATTCTATGACAACCCAATAAGTGAAATGTCTAGAAGAAGGACCCCCATGAAATTATCAATGGGGAAACATATGGAACAAATATTAGTTAATATTTTTTCCATTATAGTGTGATTACAATTTTCTAGTATGTATCACTGAACATCATCTCAATCAATCAAGAAAATTATTTGGATAAAGACGGGAACACCGAGGGGAACAATTTCAAAATATACCTCAAGAGATGGTTAATATTTATGGACATACTAAGACTTCTCGTAAATGTAATTAGAGGAGGAACATAACCTATAACCTCTAAAGGGAGAGCTTCCACATATTCATTATAATTAAACCATTGATAAATTGATGGAGATGGATATCTCCCACTATCTACATAAAAGGGTATAACACCTCTGTAGATGTTTGGATAACACAATATGAAAATGTAAATACAAAATCTCATATATATCAATTAGTAATTACATTGGTAAAAAATTCCAATTGGGTGTTTAAATCATGAAAAGATATATATTCCTCCCACACTCATAAATACACAGATAATCCAAAAATATTCTGTAATTTTATAAACATGATGGATTTATATCCCAAATGTCACGAACCAGCCCGGGTCGACCCTGAACCGGTCACCCAAGCCGGTCCGCGGCAAGTCCCGAGGGGCGTTCCCGATCCCCCCGGGATGGCAACAAGTGCCGGACATTAAAATTTCAATCGTTGGGAACGATTTTAGCCCAAACTAAAAACAGGATCAAAAGAACGAACATAATCTAAACAAACAAACAAACACTAAAGACACAAACAAAACTACACCACGACATACCTCCACGTGACCTCGCGGGTCACCACCCAACTACAACCAACGTCGCTCCCACACTGAGCGACGCAAGCCAGGAAAACTTGAACACAAGGAACCTGCAACTGAAAAGGTAAAAGATAGGCGTGAGCACAAAAGTACTCAGTAGGTGAGCCCCACAACAAAACCCAATGCACTGCCAGTAAATAAAGAATCTACCTATTCCAGGTTTGAACTACAATGTATAAAAGTAAGTTTTCACAATGATTTACTTGAAAATCAAACACGAGACATTTCCCTTATTCCTTTTCGAAAGTTAGTTCCATTCCATTAGTTTTAAACTCATTCTGATAAGCAAAGTGTTACATTTTCAAATCTAACCCAAAGAGAATAAAGCATTTTTCATTTGAAAACCATTTTTTCCCAAAGTCTAACAGTATAGGCTGTGAAATATGACTGAAGACAAACAAGCAGGGAAACAAGTGCATGTAAAGGTAAACAGGCAAGGAAAACCAAGCACAAGTAAAAATAAACCAGAAGTTATCAGCAATAACCATGGGCACACACACACACTCACACACTCACACACACACACATACTCACACACGCACACACTCACACCCAAGTGGTCCCCCGTATGCCGACGGAAGGCACCACGCCAGAGATGGTAGAGCACCATGGGTAAATCCCCTAAGGTTCATCTAGCTCGCGTGGGACCCTAGAACCTCGTGTCTCGGTGAAACGTGGCTTAGAAGGCCACGACCCTCAGAAAACGTGGCTTAGAAGGCCACGACCCTCAGAACACGTGGCTTAGAAGGCCACGACCCTCAGATATCATATGTTTAGTTAGTGTTGCAATCGTCAATCCAGCTAAGTGAAACAGGGACGACACCCATCCGGCTCACTAGCACACTAGTTCTAGTCCGCCCACCTAGATACCCAGGGTTTCCCCGTGTGCTCAAACAAGCTTCACATTCACATAGTATATTTCTTCCTCATATCGCAGGCCAAACAAGATATCGCACACAAAAGTCACCATTTCCACACCCAAACAATATTTCAAAACTCACGCACGTCAAAAATACCTTTCTAAAAATATAAATGTCATTACCTAATCATTTCGCAAAAACCCCTTTTTGGAAACACTCAAATAAGAACATAAACAACTTTCACAACCCAGAAAGCATTATTTTTAATAACACAACAAGGGAAAACATCTTTCGTCAACCAAGAACCACACGTAAAGTTTCCAAAAAACAAATTTCAAAAGGTCACACGACGTTTTCTCTAATCAAGGTTATAAGAAAACACCATTTTCCATAAACAGTACATTTAATAATTTACACATGCCAAAAACATTTCAAAACCCAATTCAACATGTCTTTCGTTACTCAGGAAGAACCATTTAGCGACATTACTATGAAATCCCACAATTGAAACCAAGAAAACACTTTTAATGAAATGCTAGAATTAAACAGCTTGCATTATCAGCAAATCACCACACTATAAAAACTACTTAATATTATTTTCTTAAATTTACTGAAATTTAATAAAAGGACAAGGAATAAATAAATTCTTAATTTAGAGTCGAGTGCATAGGGAGACCTACCTTAAGATCCAAGAGCGACCGCAAAACGACCTTGGAACCAAGGCGTGATGACACGACGTGTGTCCGAAGCCACGTGATAAAGTCCAACACTCTCGAAACTGAGGCGCGGAGACGGCGGAACCTCGAAAACAAAGCGTAGCGATGGCACTCTCTTGAAAAAGCCCTATGTGGGTCCTAAAACAGAAGACCGTAGAACGGGTTCAACGATCAATAATAATAATATAACAGTAGTAACCAATATATAAAGTTAATATCAGTAATAACATAATAATAATAATAACATAGTCATAATAATGACAATAACACTAATAATATAATTAGCATAATAATAATATATCAATAATAACAACAATGATAATAATAATATCATTATATTAACATAATAGTAATAATGATAATGATGTAGTAATAATGATACAACATCATAATGATAG
This sequence comes from Viscum album, assembly GCA_963277665.1. Lineage (NCBI taxonomy): Eukaryota > Viridiplantae > Streptophyta > Magnoliopsida > Santalales > Viscaceae > Viscum > Viscum album. Next base: position 1,584,890,268 of record OY728155.1, read on the forward strand.
TAATAATAATATTCATAATATATTATTAATATTAATAATAATAATATAAAAACATAATATAATAATAATAGTAAGGATAACATAATATAATAATAATAATAATAATCATAATAACAATAGTGATAAAATAATAGAAATAATAATAATAATAATAATAATAAAATAATCATAATAATAATAATAAAAATAATAGCTTAATAACATGATAATAATAATAATAATAAAAATAATAATGTAGCAATAATAATAATAATAATAATAATATGAAATGATAATAACAATAATGATAATAATAATATTAATCATAAAGATAATGACATAAAAATAATAAAATAATAATAACATTATTAAAAAAAATAATAAACGCTTTATAAAAATAAGATTAACATAAAAAAAATAAAAAAAAAAGTAAAACTTACACTATGGAGGGGGTCCAGGGCGGTGCAGCGAGGGGAGCCGGGGCGGCTATCGGGCGCGGGCACGGCGAGGCGGAGCGCCGGAGGCGGCGGGAGCAGGGCTGGGACGGGAGGAGGGTGCAGGGGCGAGGGCGGCCGGGCGCGGCGGCTTGGCGCGGTGGGATGGAGATCGGCGGGCCGGCGGAAGGAGAAGGCCGAGTTTAGGGAAATGAGGGTAGCAGAGGTCCGTAGAGCGGTAGAATCCGGAAGAGGCTGGGGATGAGTGAGACCATAGCGGTAGGGAGTCGACGCGCGAGTGGCTGGAGGCGGCCATGCCAGAGGGCAAGAGCCCGGAGGTGGAGGTCCGAAGGCGGCCTAGCTAGGTTGGGTGGCCGGAGCATGACGAGGGGTGAGGTGAGTTCAAAGGCGGAGGACCTGGGTGCAGAGGCCAGCGCTGGGAAGGAAGCAGGGGGCGAGGCCGAGGACCTTGGGTGAGGGCGAAAGTGAGGGGCGAGGGTGGATGCGTGGAGGAGAGAAGGAGCCGGGCAGGGTCGGCAGGCCGGGACGGCGGCTAGAGTTGCCGGACCGGATGAAGACGCCGCTGGCCGGAGGTGTAGCGTGGCCGGAACATGGGGCCGCGGCGGTCGGGTGAGGCGGAACGGGAGGGAGTGCAGGGAGACGGGAGCTGCGAGGAGGCCGAGGCGGGATGCGGGCGCGGCAGCAGCGCGGTGAAGGAGAAACGGGGAGGGTGGAGCAGGCGGAGGTGGGGAGCGGGGACGCCGGGAGGCCGTGGGCACCGTGGGAGGAGAGGGGCGGAGCGCGCAGGAGGGAAGGGTGCGGGCAGCAGTGGGGGTGTCGGAGCGAGCCGCAGATCGGCCAAACCAGAGAAAAAGGAGAAAAAAGAAAAGGAGGAAGAAAAGCGGGGGAGAGAGAAAGGAGAGGGGAGAGGGTGGCGGCTGTAGGGGTAGGGAAGGGTTTGTTTATGTTTATATATATATACATGATAAAAATAATAATAAAAATAATTGTGATAATAATAATAATAATAACACTATACTAATAATAATAAAACTTATAATATTAATAATAATAAAACTTATATAACAATAATAAAACTTATAGTAACAATAAATAATAAATTAGTTAATTCAAATAACAATTATTTTGATCAAATATTTAAAATAATAATTATAAAATAATTTGAAGATGTTACACATATATATATATTTATACATATATAGATCTATATATATATATACAAACATTATTATAAATATATATATATATATATATATATATATATATATGTAAACATATATAATCATATATACAATAATAGTAACACAAATAAAAAGGGGTATTAATAATAGAATACCAATATAAAAATTATAAAATTTAAAACACCGGGTGAACACGCTGTCACCCGGGCTGAACGCACGGTCACCGCTAACGATGCGGTGACCGCGCACCGGCGCGAAGCAACCAATCGCAATTAATCTTCGAAAAATTTAAACCGGGACCAAGAAAGAAGAAAAATTACGGACATCCGCGGTCGGGGTGTGACAATTCTCCCCACCACAGACACTTTCTGCCCCCAGAAAGTCACCAGGTCACAAGTCAGCCAAAAATCCAAGTCTATGCCCAACAGTACTGAAGAAAACTGAAGTTCTCGGGGATGACCTTACTCTACACAGGTCACACCCGACCGATTCAAGAGAAAACTGGGGTCCGATGGTGAGGGGAGAGCCCGAAGGGGTTCTCCCCACCACAAGAACTCAACTAGTGCAGAAAAGAAGACCATTTAAGTAGTCAACCCTAGAAAAAGGGTGGGGGGACAACGCGGGAACTCCCAACCGATTCAAACAAACTCCCATAGCACGATTAAAACAACACCTCCGTCGAGACTTTGAACCCACGACTAGAGTCAACAACCTTCAACACCAGGGAAAACCCATAGAATACATTTAACCAATATCAAATTGGAGACATGATCCACCGAAATCCACGAAACATAACCACATCGACAACCTAACCAAAACGAGGACAACCCACACGAGAGTCAAACACACTTTTAAGGACACACGATTTAGAATATTACATTCACACGACAAGTCTGCTTAGATTATCATAGAACCAGTCCACCATCACTTTATAGAAAAGCTACGCATTTACAACGCTGTTGAAACTTCAGTAGCAGGAAAACAAGTATGGAAGAGGTTTCTAATTGCTTCACCGTCAACACGGAAGACAGAACTTGGACCAAGGCTTCACAACCCTGGGAACTCCTGACTGTGCGCGAGCTTCACCCCGAGACTTGTGGCTGGGGCTCTGATGGCTGAAGCATCTTCTGCCTCACAGTCAGGTAGGGACATTCTCCCATCACAGCTTCCTCTTCAAGCGACACTTCTTTCAAAACTTCTCCAGATGACGCAGACAACCGCATCGATGACACGTCTTCGGAGGGTTGCGACAAGAAGGCCTTAAATGACCGAAACGACCACACTGATAGCATACCCTCGAACGATCTGACGAACTGGAAGCTGAGACCAAAGGGGATAACTCCTTAGGAACAGGTGTCTCTGGCGCCTTTTCCTCACCAGAGGGGGAACTCTTACGAACAACAACAGGGGACACTGAAGTATTAAACACCTGCACACCGGAAACCAACTCAGCCAAGAATGCTTCCTCTACGAGCTTCTCGAAACAAGGGTCTTTAGAAGGGAGGACTCGCTCCTTGATCTTTGGACGCAGACCCCCAGTGAAAAGAGAGACCTTCATGAGCTCATGCGACACTACATCTGGAGAAAAGGAAATTAGTTCCTTGAAATGGTCAACATATGTCTTCACCGTCCGTTGACCTTGTTGAATATGAACAAGCTCTCTCTTTTCTCCAGCTTCACTTCCTCAGGTACAAACCATTGGATGAAAACAGTTTTGAAGACATCCCACGTCATTTCACCTTGCGTTGACGGTGGGGTAACCATCTTCCACTGGTCCAGAGCTGGACCCTCAAACACTCCATAATTGCACGAACCTTAACATTATCGGGAGTTCCCAATATTCTAAAGACACGTTCCACTTCCTCGAGCCATTTCACTGCTTCTAACGGACCCTGATCACCATGGAGAATAGACAAAGTCTGAGGAGGACCAAAAACTGGGCACGACATATCCAAATCCTTATGACCTTTCTGGGCGGCATTTCCTGAGCGATATATAAAACTCAATGCCAAAACCAACATCAAATCGAAGCAACATCAATAAAAGCGTCTTCATCAAAAACAGTCAGCACAAGGACCAATCAAATACAACACAACCCAAAACAAAATCTCCTCTTTAAAATTCCCTTTTCATTTTTGATTTCAAAACCACCCTTTCTCAAGATCACTTTCTAAAAACCAATCCACTTCCAAACCAAAAACTTTACAAAACCATTTTCCATTTAAAACCAATTTAGAAAACAAAGTCAAGCCTTTAACTTCAAATACACACCCAGGTACTCCCATGACCCGTTGCACATGTCTTTATCCACATTCCATTCATACGTACATCAACACACACTTTCCATGCATTCTCACACATGTGCGAACGTTCATAAAGAGGAACCGAGGTTTCACCCCAAATCATTCTTAACCAATTCCAAGCAAACAACAGATTTTCGAATCAAGAGATTTCAGTTTTAAAAACCCATTTTATACATTTAAAGTCCTTTAAAAGAAACCAGTCAAATTTTCAAAAACCTTTTTCATTTCCAACTACGCACTCACACAGACCAAAACTAAAACAACATCCAAATTTGCATCAATCGCTGAAATGAGGGACCAGTAGTCACGCTCAACCTAGCGACATGGTAGTGGGCCATGTCCCAAGTCAGCGTCGACCACTAGGAGGAATTCAAACCACGTACTCGGACTCCACATGGGTCACCAATCCATGTGAAATCACGACGTAACGTCGGCTTGCCTCCATTGTCATCTCTCAATCCAAGACAAACCAGAAAAGACAAGGACACAATTCCCGAACTACCCCTGGTAACTCGAAGATCAGTGCGAGCAAGAGTTCGCGACGCTCTTCCCGTACTTACCTCTCGAGTTCCGACGGTCCTAATCTCCTTCTACCGGACAACCCAAATAACAAGAACCTGGCTCTGATACCATTTTGTCACGAACCAGCCCGGGTCGACCCTGAACCGGTCACCCAAGCCGGTCCGCGGCAAGTCCCGAGGGGCATTCCCGATCCCCCCGGGATGGCAACAAGTGCCGGGCATTAAAATTTCAATCATTGGGAATGATTTTAGCCCAAACTAAAAACAGGATCAAAAGAACGAACATAAACTAAACAAACAAACAAACACTAAAGACAAAAACAAAACTACACCACGACATACCTCCACGTGACCTCGCGGGTCACCACCCAACTACAACCAACGTCGCTCCCACACTGAGCGACGCAAGCCAGGAAAACCTGAACACAAGGAACCTGCAACTGAAAAGGTAAAAGATAGGCGTGAGCACAAAAGTACTCAGTAGGTGAGCCCCACAACAAAACCCAATGCACTGCCAGTAAATAAAGAATCTACCTATTCCAGGTTTGAACTACAATGTATAAAAGTAAGTTTTCACAATGCTTTACTTGAAAATCAAACACGAGACATTTCCCTTATTCCTTTTCGAATGTTAGTTCCATTCCATTAGTTTTAAACTCATTCTGATAAGCAAAGTGTTACATTTTCAAATCTAACCCAAAGAGAATAAATCATTTTTCATTTGAAAACCATTTTTTCCCAAAGTCTAACAGTATAGGCTGTGAAATATGACTCAAGACAAACAAGCATGGAAACAAGTGCATGTAAAGGTAAACAGGCAAGGAAAACCAAGCACAAGTAAAAATAAACCAGAAGTTATCAGCAATAACCATGGGCACACACACACACTCACACACTCACACACACACACACATACTCACACACGCACACACTCACACCCAAGTGGTCCCCCGTATGCCGACGGAAGGCACCACGCCAGAGATGGTAGAGCACCATGGGTAAATCCCCTAAGGTTCATCTAGCTCGCGTGGGACCCTAGAACCTCGTGTCTCGGTGAAACGTGGCTTAGAAGGCCACGACCCTCAGAAAAAGTGGCTTAGAAGGCCACGACCCTCAGAACACGTGGCTTAGAAGGCCACGACCCTCAGATATCATATGTTTAGTTAGTGTTGCAATCGTCAATCCAGCTAAGTGAAACAGGGACGACACCCATCCGGCTCACTAGCACACTAGTTCTAGTCCGCCCACCTAGATACCCAGGGTTTCCCCGTGTGCTCAAAAAAACTTCACATTCACATAGTATATTTCTTCCTCATATCGCAGGCCAAACAAGATATCGCACACAAAAGTCACCATTTCCACACCCAAACAATATTTCAAAACTCACGCACGTCAAAAATACCTTTCTGAAAATATAAATGTCATTACCTAATCATTTTGCAAAAACCCCTTTTTGGAAACACTCAAATAAGAACATAAACAACTTTCACAACCCAGAAAGCATTATTTTTAAAAACACAACAAGGGAAAACATCTTTCGTCAACCAAGAACCACACGTAAAGTTTCCAAAAAACAAATTTCAAAAGGTCACACGACGTTTTCTCTAATCAAGGTTACAATAAAACACCATTTTCCATAAACAGTACATTTACTAATTTACACATGCCAAAAACATTTCAAAACCCAATTCAACATGTCTTTTGTTACTCAGGAAGAACCATTTAGCGACATTACTATGAAATCCCACAATTGAAACCAAGAAAACACTTTTAATGAAATGCTAGAATTAAACAGTTTGCATTATCAGCAAATCACCACACTATAAAAACTACTTAATATTATTTTCTTAAATTTACTGAAATTTAATAAAATGACAAGGAATAAATAAATTCTTAATTTAGAGGCGAGTGCATAGGGAGACCTACCTCAAGATCCAAGCGCGACCGCAAAACAACCTTGGAACCAAGGCGTGATGACACGACGTGTGTCCGAAGCCACGTGATAAAGTCCAACACTCTCGAAACTGAGGCGCGGAGATGGCGGAACCTCGAAAACAAAGCGCAGCGATGGCACTCTCTCGAAAAAGCCCTGTGTGGGTCCTAAAACAGAAGACCGTAGAACGGGTTCAACGATCAATAATAATAATATAACAGTAGTAACCAATATATAAAGTTAATATCAGTAATAATATAATAATAATAATAACATAGTCATAATAATGACAATAAAACTAATAATATAATTAGCATAATAATAATATATCAATAATAACAACAATGATAATAATAATATCATTATATTAACATAATAGTAATAATGATAATGATGTAGTAATAATGATACAACATCATAATGATAGTAATAATAATATTCATAATATATTATTAATATTAATAATAATAATATAAAAACATAATATAATAATAATAGTAAGGATAACATAATATAATAATCATAATAATAATCAGAATAACAATAGTGATAAAATAATAGAAATAATAATAATAATAATAATAAAATAATCATAATAATAATAATAAAAATAATAACTTAATAACATGATAATAATAATAATAAAAATAATAATGTAGAAATAATAATAATAATAATATGAAATGATAATAACAATAATGATAATAATAATATTAATCATAAAGATAATGACATAAAAATAATAAAATAATAATAACATTATTAAAAAAAAATAAACGCTTTATAAAAATAAGATTAACATAAAAAAAAAAGTAAAACTTACACTACGGAGGGGGTCCAGGGCGGTGCAGCGAGGGGAGCCGGGGCGGCTATCGGGCGCGGGCACGGCGAGGCGGAGCGCCGGAGGCGGCGGGAGCAGGGCTGGGACGGGAGGAGGGTGCAGGGGCGAGGGCGGCCGGGCGCGGCGGCTTGGCGCGGTGGGATGGAGATCGGCGGGCCGGCGGAAGGAGAAGGCCGAGTTTAGGGAAATGAGGGTAGCAGAGGTCCGTAGAGCGGGAGAATCCGGAAGAGGCTGGGGATGAGTGAGACCATAGCGGTAGGGAGTCGACGCGCGAGTGGCTGGAGGAGGCCATGCCTGAGGGCAAGAGCCCGGAGGTGGAGGTCCGAAGGCGGCCTAGCTAGGTTGGGTGGCCGGAGCATGACGAGGGGTGAGGTGAGTTCAAAGGCGGAGGGCCTGGGTGCAGAGGCCAGCGCTGGGAAGGAAGCAGGGGGCGAGGCCGAGGACCTTGGGCGAGGGCGAAAGTGAGGGGCGAGGGTGGATGCGTGGAGGGGAGAAGGAGCCGGGCAGGGTCGGCAGGCCGGGACGGCGGCTAGAGTTGCCGGACCGGATGAAGACGCCGCTGGCCGGAGGTGTAGCGTGGCCGGAACAGGGGGCCGCGGCGGTCGGGTGAGGCAGAACGGGAGGGAGTGCAGGGAGACGGGAGCTGCGAGGAGGCCGAGGCGGGATGCGGGCGCGGCAGCAGCGCAGTGAAGGAGAAACGGGGAGGGTGGAGCAGGCGGAGGTGGGGATCGGGGACTCCGGGAGGCCGTGGGAACCGTGGGAGGAGAGGGGCGGAGCACGCAGGAGGGAAGGGTGCGGGCAGCAGTCGGGGTGTCGGAGCGAGCCGCAGATCGGCCAAACCAGAGAAAAAGGAGAGAAAAGAAAAGGAGGAAGAAAAGCAGGGGAGAGAGAAAGGAGAGGGGAGAGGGTGGCGGCTGTAGGGGTAGGGTAGGGTTTGTTTAGGTTTATATATATATACATGATAAAAATAATAATAAAAATAATTGTGATAATAATAATAATAATAACACTATACTAATAATAATAAAACTTATAATATTAATAATAATAAAACTTATATAACAATAATAAAACTTATAGTAACAATAAATAATAAATTAGTTAATTCAAATAACAATTATTTTGATCAAATATTTAAAATAATAATTATAAAATAATTTGAAGATGTTACACATATATATATTTATACATATATAGATCTATATATATATATACAAACATTATTATACATATATATATATATGTAAACATATATAAACATATATACAATAATAGTAACACAAATAAAAAGGGGTATTAATAATAGAATACCAATATAAAAATTATAAAATTTAAAACACCGGGTGAACACACTGTCACCCGGGCTGAACGCACGGTCACCGCTAACGATGCGGTGACCGCGCACCGGCGCGAAGCCACCAATCGCAATTAATCTTCGAAAAATTTAAACCGGGACCAAGAAAGAAGAAAAATTACGGACGTCCGCGGTCGGGGTGTGACACCAAAAACCAATTAATATAAATGAGGATGCTAGGAATGATAATGATATTTTTCCATTAAATAATTACCCTAATCCTTTTTTCAAAAATCATATAGGTCATCCATAGATTTAAGGTAGATGGATATGAATGCAAGTCAACCACATAAGGACTCATCCACTCTCCATTCATTAGAGGTAGTCAAGAAATTAGTACTTATAGACCTCGATAACACCATCGGGTTCCACACTTCTTGGATGGAATCCATTGAGTGTTTTTGTTCTCCTTTATTTAAAAAAGGATTCTATATCCAAAATTGGTAGAAAATACTTATCCTCCACACAATTTTAGTATTCATATATTTTCATCCTTTGAGGGAAAAGAAGATCACGAAAATTATCTCATGCATTACATATCTCTATGCCACCCAATTATGGTCCTACAAGACTAGAATGAGGTGAAATAGTTTGATTATCAATAAAGACACGTGTTAGTCAATCCTTTATTTAGAATAATAGGTTTCCTATCAGATCCTTCGTGGGATTAGAATCCCTTGATCATCAATTATTTTATCAATTTAGCTCCATTTTAAGGAAAAATGATTTTTCCCTCACTAATAGAAAATAGTGTGGAAAGGATATGGCCTCTAACATTATCATTATATGGTAGTGTCAAAAATATATAATCTGTATTTCACTGATATAAGATAAATTACAATAACTCTACGCTGAAAACAATTGATATGAGCTGTAAACACCATTGATCCAAATTAAATACCAAGATGTATTTCACGTGTTCCTATAAATAGAAAATATCATAGAAGATTCCATATAGAAAACTAAATGAAAATCTCAACCCATGACCACAAAATTGAGAAAAGAACTAAAAGAGTGGAGGTTAATGATGTCATTTTCAAACAGGTTGTGATTCTCATTGGATCACCCATACAAGACACAAATTTTCCAATGTCTCTATCCATGCAGTATTAGTAGAAAACATCCTTCTATTGGAGGTAAATATGGTTCATGAAAGACCATTATTTGTGGAAAAAATGAAAAATTATAGTACAAAAAAATTGAAGATGTTTCGGGTTATCTCTATCCAGACATGGAGAACAACATCCTTACACTATTTAATTACATGAAACCCAATGAGGTCAGCCTTAATTCCCACTAGGAATATTTCCCACTTCATAGTTAGACAAGTCACACCAGCTAAAACTTATTTTTCTTAATACAAATCCTTCACGGTATGGTTGATTCATGACTTTTTATTTTGGGAAATCCCTAGTGATGTTAACTTATGTCATGGCCACATATATATTGTGACCCAATCATTTTACATAATACATAATATGATTTTAATAATAAGTATATATTAGATTTCAAGACAAGGATTTTCTAGTCCATCAAGGGAATAACAATAAGAAAAAATCATTAGCACACGGAATATAAGGCATGACATAATGATATAAAAGGGAATTGAACATATGGAACCTTAACATATAAACATGGAATCATATAATCAGGGAGTCTTATAAATATAGAAGCAACATAAAACATTACTTGTGTATGAGTGAAGGCTAACCTCCAAGATAATTTCACATAGTGGAAAACTCCAAGGCTAACAACCAAGACTATCACATATAACTTTTCATAAGAAATAACTTTACCCAATGAATTGGAGTTCTATCTAGGAACACACTTCTTAAATTTTCATGAATATGTTTTCTGCATAAATAATATTACCTAATCATTCTTACAAAAACATAATGGTTACCCATTGCAAGAGTTGGCTACCATAATCATGTCATAAAGAATAAAAAATGGTTGTATCATAAAAGTGTTCAGGAAAGAAAGGAATTAAAATATACATAGAAATTCATATAAAAAAGTAGGAATGTATCATGGTAAGTTATGTCATGTAGAAGTGACCACATAGGAAGAAAATTATTTCGGAAATTTTAGCATCAAAATATGTTTAAACAATTATATGGAAAATATTGTAGAGCCTTTAAAATAGAAGTGTGGAAAATCCTTTAAACCAAAACAGAAGAGAAACATGAAGAGTATTAAAATAAAAGGAATTATTTCAAAAGACATTGGATTCTTAAAACATAATATAGGGTTCACTTGTAATCAGGTAAGAATTCGGGATGTACCCACAAAACAGGTTTTCTTATTGGGAAGTATTGAAGAAAAAATCACATAAAAACTAGAATATACTAGAAAGGGAATGAGGAATGGAACTTTATACTTGAGTTTTGAACAATAAAATATAATATATAATATGAATAGAATATGAATAGATAAACTTATTTATGAAAAATTAATGATAAGGAAACACGAAAGAATAATGTATTTTGGGGTTGAATTCCTTACGAAATATCGGCATTGTATCATGTGTATATAAGAGGAAATAATGAGTGGGAAAGGGGTCTATCATCATTTAACCATCATGAGAAGAGTATGTGGGAGGTGTGTAATAATTCCCCATCACTAGGAATTACAAATCAAATGGTATAACATAGAGCACAATCATGAATAAATGTAAAATAGAGAGGATCACTTACCTTAAGTTTTATGGAGTTCTACAATTGATATTAATGACTTGAATAATCAAATTAGTTTCATAATTAATAATTATAGAAACCATTATATATGTAAGATATTTAATATAACTATTTTTTGTTCAATCATGCATTTTTGATGAGTTAGGTAATTCAATTTCATTGTTCTGGTCTATTTATTTTCGTGCTTTTTATGACTGGTTAACTAATATTCATGAATGAATAAACATGTAAGATGAAAGTGGATGTCCATAATTGATGTCATATGACATTATTGAACATATAGTAGATTTCAAGGTTTTAAATTTAATTTTTTACATGGATTGAAGTCGAATCACTATATAAAACATTAATGATAACCTTTTAGGTTAATTGGCTGTTTTTGGCCACACTGAACATGTTTTGTTTTATAAATATAAACCATGTGTCAAAATGGATTAAAAAACAATTGATGAGATAAAATAAATATATTATGGTCTAGTTCATCCTTGTAAATGGTTTCATGTCCATAATTAAATATGGTAATGGAAATTGAAAACTCATCATCCATTAATGTGGTAAATTATCACATCTCCGATGGTGTCTTTACTACTAAAATAAAATAAGGGTAAAGGAGGGATGATGATAAATTATTACATTATCATAACATAATTACTATACATGTATGTTATTGGATATTTCATTACATTTGATTGAGGATAGGTATGGAGATAAAAGTAAGCAAATTAACTTGGAACGAAAGTAAAAGAATTGAAATGTTTAATTTACCTCTTGATCAATCTTCCTTGATATCCTCTTAAAGGGAGAGGATTTGGTTTTTTGAGGAAAATAATGGATGTTGGACATGAGGAGGGATCTTGGTGGTATTTTGGGGAATAATTTATGGAAGGAATAAGGCGTAAGAGGAGTTAATATGAGAGGTAAGGAGGGGTTTCATTTATTATAAGGCCCCAGCCTTAAACCTTACTTAATATTGAATTAAATGAATAATTCACATTGAGGATCTTTTCAGGTTTAGAGTTTTAGAGAATTACAACATAACTATTACATCTTAAAAGATTACAAAGTAGACACTTCTACTAAGTCTCCATAAAATAAAAACTCTAAAAAAGAAAGATGTCTAGATTCCATGTTTTAGATAGCATGACATTCCCTTGATCCCATACTTGACCTTATTCCACTTTAAGTCCTGTGAAAAACATTTCGAAAAACTTGGGGTGAGCATAAAAAGCTCAGTAAGGGATACACAAAGAATGAAAATTGTTAGTTTATCAAAACAACAAGTAAACCATGTATACTCTATCAAAGTAATACTTTTCAACTTTATGAAGTAATAAAAACTCTTCACTGAATAAAGTATCATTACTTACCTTTTTGTAACAAAAGAATTACCATAAAACCCATATAAAGAACACATAACATATATAAAGGTAACTTGGGACATAAACATACTTAAGTGGAATAACCATACGGTCGACTTCCACACATATCACTTAATGGATAAGCCATACGGCCAATTTCCATACATACTTAAATGGAATAGCCATACGGCCGACTTCCATACCCAATGCATTGGAGGTTATAACGTAACCACCCGTCCTGGTATTCACGGCACCACCCGTCATATGGTTTATAACGTAACCACCCGTTAAAATGTCCATGTACCAGTATAAAATCATAAAACATAAAACCAATATAAAGGAATGATAACATTTCCACATTTCAATCACAATATATCATAAATATATTGACATAACAGAATCCTTTTTCAAAACCATTTTCAATACCAAAATACATAAAAGAGTATATGGTATTTATTTATTCTGAAAACATTATGGCTTGTTGAGAAAGCCAAATATCAAATAATACTCGTGGCGGCGGAAAAGGTCGTTGTCACTGCGTACGTTAAAAAAACATTCCTTTTTGTCGTTTAGTAAAACGCTTCGTAGAAAAAGATTCATTTTGTATAAAAGTAAAATTCAAAGGAGTTTATACACCGTATAAAAGAAAGTTGTGTATAAAACTAAATATGCCTCAATGAAAGGAGATTGAGACGAAGTCCCTTACCTCGGGTCCGACTTGACTCGATCGTTCTTTAACGTCCTAAATAATAAACTTGAGTTAATTTATACTTGATTAAGAACCTTTTTAATGTTTATTATTCCTTTTATATCACTTATTGCCATGTTATAAACATTATGTAACCATTTAAGTTAATAATGTTTGTTTTGTCAATATTTGGTTCTTAAGTCGAAAGTTGACTTCTTACAATTACATGTTGTTCGTGTGGTCAAAAGTTCTTTATATCCAGAATGAAATTCCTGATTTGGATATAATATGTATCATATATATCCATCATATACATGTATTTATAATATTACATAATCATTTAGAGGTAAGAAATGAAATGCACCGTTCATGGAGACGGTAAGCCGTACGTACGCATGAACGCTACTTTCATTTCTTTGTCATATTAAAGGAATTAAAACTAAATGAGGGGTATGTATATTTTAATTCCAAAATTATATTCATCATTTAGATATATCATTAATTGTATATATACATTATATACATGTAATTTTAATAGTATATAACATTTGGGGATAAGAAATGAAATGCACCGTTCATGGAGACGGTAAGCCGTACGTACGCATGAACGCTACTTTCATTTCTATATCATACTTTAATGGAAAGAAATAATAATGATATAGATGTATATTATAATTCCAGTATAACATCATATATAATAACTTTAAATCCATCCTTTACACGTCCCACATATGGCATTAACGAATCACATCACTTTTAAGGTGCGGTAGTCCGCACTTCCTTAAATGAAGATATCGTGTTTACCCATAATGGAAACCATAAAGGTATTCCAAAAATGAAAAATACAGAAGATTAAAGAAAACATAAACATATTATATATCATATATAAAAATAGTGACATCATAATGGCCACCCTTGAAGGTGTTAAATGAGTATTGAACAATCTTCGTTTCGGGAGGCAGAATTTCTCCATCCACGGAAACCGTATGTTATTTAACCATTTGATGTAGTTTTGTGAGAGTGTAGCTCAAATAAATCTTATAACAACATCATAGTATATTGAAGATTCTGGTGTTGTTACAAAATAAGTAAATAAAAAGAGTTTAGAGGGTTGGAGAAGCAAAATAAAACAAATGAACAAGAGAGAATGAATTACCTTTAAAAGTGTAACTCCCTTTTGATTTGAGCCTAAAGGCTTCCTTTGAAAGGATTATGCCCAAGGGGAATCCTTTGGGATGAGGAGAGGGATTTGGAGAGAGTAATTGGTCAGGGGTTGGCCGAGCCAAAGGCTTGAGAAGTGTGTTAAATGAGGTAGAGGTGGGGGCTTTTTATAAGAGGAGAGGAGGGGCACTTTTGGAAAGTAAAGAAATATTACATTATTTGAAAAAGTGTTTCGGTTTTAAAAGGCCCCACATTGATATAATTCGTGTATAAGGTGATAAGGGTTCGATATCAACTCATACAATTGGTTTTGGACATGTGTAGGTTTTATATTTTTCATTATCTTTCCATTTTAATTAAATCGCCAAATAATGATGTCATCACTGCATCATTATTATGTCATAAATAATTTAATTTATTTAATGTCTAAAAATCATAAAAAAAATGCTATGATGTAGTAAATATTTTTAGATTTCCAATGACTATTTATAATCAAAATTTGGACTTGTATAACCCCACTCAAAAATTATTTTAGTAAAACAATTTATGTTAGTGTCATTTTCACTTAACATTAAATAAAAATATATTAATGTCATTTTCCAACTAAAGTGGCTCCATGGGGTCCCCAAGTTGGCCCATGGCTTGTCTTGGTCGGCCATGACACAAAAAATGAGGGTAGGACATGTTTCAAGCTCATCTTATTTTATTAAAGCATTATTTTTACCTTAAACTACACTAATTACCACTAATCGTGATTAATGAAAAAAAGTTACTATTCACCAAAAAATTATTTTAATCTCATTGAACCACATTTTACTTATTAATGACAACCATGTATGTCGGATTTTCAAAAGTCAATACACATTAGTGGTAAACTTTCATTTAACTGAAATATCAGTTTGCTTGATTACCCCTTAGTGGTTTCACTATTCATCAAAAATTGAAGTTTTTCAGAAAAATACCAAAAATTCACCCTAAGCTATATTTGATATTCCGAATTCAAAAATGAATTCCATTTTAAAAAATTCAAAACATATAAGTCAAATTAATTAATTTAATAATTAATTCCCGTTGTCATGACAAATAGCGTGTTTTTGTGAAACAATAAGTATCAAAAGATTGACACCAGTTTAAGTCCAATTTCAAAGTGAAATTGATTCCAATGACCACCATTGGATTAACTGGTAAAAATATTTTCTAATTTCACTTTAAAACCAATTAAAATAATAATCTAATCATATAAATAATTTAGATTAAAAAGAGTTTTTGAATTAAAATACAACATTTTACACTATTCATAAAAAAATGAACTTTATCAGAAAGGTACCAAAAATTTACACAAAGTAAATTTTGATGTCCCGATTCTAAAGAAGAGTTATATTTGGTCCAAAATAAAGTATAAGTGTGATCAAAACTATATTTAATGACGGTTCACCATTAAAAGGTGATAAGTGAACCTTTAGTGAAAATTAGAGTATATATGCCCTAATATGGAACTCTTTCCGTATTTTAAGCCTTTATCTTTTATTGGGTAAATGTATAAACATTTAAAAACATATCTAATCATATTTTAGTTATTTCTATCCATTCCCTCCAGTACAACGGCTACTTGTTAACTAACATTTAAAATAATATTATTTTATTACTAGTGTGCTACGTAAGTTTCAAAGAAACTCATCGTTGCGTATCGAGTATGCTATCGAACATAGCAACCCCTTTAAAATAAAATTAAAATTTAATTAGTAAATATTAATAAATATGAAAATTCTTTATTCTTTATTTACCTGGGATGTTACATCCTTCCCCACCCTTTTGGGAATTGCTTCCTTGCAATTTTATTCACTTATCAAAATAAGTGGGGGTATTTATCCCTCATAGCATTTTCAGATTCCCACGTTGCCTCTTCAATCACATGGTTTTTCCACAAAACCTTTACCTGCTGAATCACCTTATTCCGTAACACTTGCTCCCTATGGTCAAGAATCTGGACCGGTTGTTCCTCATAAGATAGGTTCTCCTCCACCTAAACTACCTCTGGACTCAAAACATGAGATGGATCTGGCATATACTTTTTCAACATTGAAACATGAAAAACATTGTGTACCTGAGATAAACTCGGAGGTAAAGCCACCCGGTATGCAACTGATCCAACTCTCTCCAGAATTTCATATGGTCCAATAAACCTTGGACTCAGCTTTCCTTTCTTACCAAATCTCATCACACTTTTCCAAGGAGAAACCTTGAGAAAAACATGATCACATACCTTGAAAGATAGATCCTTCCTCCGGTTATCCACATAACTCTTCTCTCTGCTCTGAGCTATTCTCATGTGTTTTTGAATCAGCTGAACTTTTTCTGCCATCTCTTCTACCAATTCTGGTCCCATCAGCTTCCTTTCACCCACTTCATCCCAGAAAGCTGGAGTTCGACACCACTTCCCATATAATGGGTCAAATGGTGCCATCTGTTTACTGGAATGAAAACTGTTATTATAAGAAAACTCAACCAAAGAAAGTTGTTGGTCCCAACTTCCCTGATAATCCATAGAACAAGCTCGTAGCATATCCTCCAATGTCTGGATTGTTCGTTCTGACTGCCCATCTGATTGAGGATGAAAAGCTGTACTAAAATTTAATTCTGTACCCAACGACTTCTGAAGGCCTTTCCAAAAGTTAGATGTGAACCTAGGATCACGATCAGATACAATAGAGAGAGGAACTCCATGTAACCTGACTATCTCTTTAAGATACAAACGGGAAAGTTGGTCAAGAGAGAAAGTATCTCGTATAGCATGGAAATGAGCAGATTTGGTCAAGCGATCAACAATAACCCAGATTGCATTATTACCTTGAGATGTCTTCTGTAATCCCACAACAAAGTCCATGTATATGTTTTCCCATTTCCACTCCGGCACTGGTAAAGGCTGAAGCATCCCTTTCGGTAACTGCCGCTCTGCTTTAACCTATTTACATGTCAAACACTTCACAGTAAAATCAGCAATGTCTCTTTTCATTCCATCCCACCAGTAATACTCCCGCAGATCTCTGTACATCTTAGTACTGCCAGGATGAACTGAAAACGGAGAACTATGAGCCTCACATAACAACTCATTCTTCAACCGTGAATCACAAGGAACACACAATCTCTTCCCAAATCTCAAAACACAATCATTATCAATGTTGAATTCAGGAAACTTACCTTTCTGAACCAGCTCTACCTTTTTCTGTAACTCACTGTCTTGCTTCTGTGCTTGCTTGATCATCTTCCTTACAGTTACGAGCAATATGACCAGACTTACCACACCGAAAGCACTTACCAGACTTGGATAAACATTCTCCAGGATGCATTTTACCACACTTCTCACAGGATGGATATTTGGTTTTCTTACCTCCTTGCTTCTTTGATGAATTCTTCCCCTTTTCCTGCCAACTAGACCTCTTATTCTGTTGTTTGTCATAGAACACCTGATCATCGGCAAACTCCATTTCTACCTTCTCCGCACATCGAACAAGTTTTTCATAACTTTTTAATTCACGAGAAGCTAAAGCCCTTCGATACTTTGGCTTTAACCCTGAGTAAAAACGGTTTATTTTACTATCAAGATCTCGTATGAAGTTTGGAGCATACCTTGCAAATCGAGTGAACTTTTCTTCATAAGCAGCCACTGAATCATCCCCCTGCCTCAATTTTATGAACTGCTTTTCCATCCTAAGACGAACCACCTTAGGAAAATATTTCTCAAGAAACATACCTTTGAATTCTTCCCAGTGAAGATCCTCAATCTCATCACTATCCCTTATATTTTTCACCATCAACCACCACTGATCAGCTTCACCTTCAAAACGGTAAACAGAAAGACTAACCTTTTGATGTTCTGAACACCCCATGACATAAAAAATCTTCTCCAGTGCTTTAATCCACCCTTCAGCTTGCACAGGGTCAGGTGATCCTCTGAATGATGGGGGATGTTGCCTCATGAAATGTTCCACCACTGACATGTTCCTCTGCGGTTGATCTGGCTGATCTCGTGCATGGATACCACCACCATTTATAGCCTGATTCAACTGTGCCATCACTGCAACAAACTGTTCAGTTCCGATTCCGACCATCTCAGGTTGCTGATTTGGAAGGTTATCTTCCTCCTGATGTCGTCCCAACATATCTGCTTTTTTTCCTCTGCGGAAAACCATTCTGAACACAGAAATATATTAGGCGAAACAACATGGTAATCCGTAAATGCTATATCATTTCAATCATATTATAATTTAACACTTTTCTAACTCCTAAAGTTGTCTAAACCGACCTCTGATACCAACTATAAGGCCCCAGCCTTAAACCTTACTTAATATTGAATTAAATGAATAATTCACATTGAGGATCTTTTCAGGTTTAGAGTTTTAGAGAATTAGAACATAACTATTACATCTTAAAAGATTACAAAGTAGACACTTCTACTAAGTCTCCATAAAATAAAAACTCTAAAAAAGAAATATGTCTAGATTCCATGTTTTAGATAGCATGGCATTCCCTTGATCCCATACTTGACCTTATTCCACTTTAAGTCCTGTGAAAAACATTTCGAAAAACTTGGGGTGAGCATAAAAAGCTCAGTAAGGGAAACACAAAGAATGAAAAATGTTATTTTATCAAAACAACAAGTAAACCATGTATACTCTATCAAAGTAATACTTTTCACCTTTATGAAGTAATAAAAACTCTTCACTGAATAAAGTATCATTACTTAACTTTTTGTAACCAAAGAATTACCATAAAACCCATATAAAGAACACATAACATATATAAAGGTAACTTGGGACATAAACATACTTAAGTGGAATAACCATACGGTCGACTTCCCCACATATCACTTAATGGAATAGCCATACTGCCAATTTCCATACATACTTAAATGGAATAGCCATACGGCCGACTTCCATACCCAATGCATTGGAGGTTATAACGTAACCACCCGTCCTGGTATTCACGGCACCACCCGTCATATGGTTTATAACGTAACCACCGGTTAAAATGTCCAAGTACCAGTATAAAATCATAAAACATAAAACCAATATAAAGGAATGATAACATTTCCACATTTCAATCACAATATATCATAAATATATTGACATAATAGAATCCTTTTTCAAAACCATTTTCAATACCAAAATACATAAAAGAGTATATGGTATTTATTTATTCTGAAAACATTACGACTTGTTGAGAAAGCCAAATATCAAATAATACTCGCGGCGGCGGAAAAGGTCGTTGTCACCGCGTACGTTAAAAAAAACATTCCTTTTTGTCGTTTAGTAAAACGCTTCGTAGAAAAAGATTCCTTTTGTATCAAAGTAAAAGTCAAAGGAGTTTATACACCGTATAAAATAATGTTGTGTATAAAACGAAATATGCCTCAATGAAAGGAGATTGAGACGAAGTCCCTTACCTCGGGTCCGACTTGACTCGATCGTTCTTTAACGTCCTGAATAATAAACTTGAGTTAATTTATACTTGATTAAGAACCTTTTTAATGTTTATTATTCCTTTTATATCACTTATTGCCATGTTATAAACATTATGTAATCAATTAAGTTAATAATGTTTGTTTTGTCAATATTTGGTTCTTAAGTCGAAAGTTGACTTCTTACAATTACATGTTGTTCGTGTGGTCAAAAGTTCTTTATATCCAGAATACAATTCCTGATTTGGATATAATATGTATCATATATATCCATCATATACATGTATTTATAATATTACATAATCATTTAGAGGTAAGAAATGAAATTCACCGTTCATGGAGACGGTAAGCCGTACGTACGCATGAACGCTACTTTCATTTCTTTGTCATATTAATGGAATTAAAACTAAATGAGGGGTATGTATATTTTAATTCCAGAATTATATTCATCATTTAGATATATCATTAATTATAAATATACATTATATACATGTAATTTTAATAGTACATTACATTTGGGGATAAGAAATGAAATGCACCGTTCATGGAGACGGTAAGCCGTACGTACGCATGAACGCTACTTTCATTTCTATCTCATACATTAATGGAAATAAATAATAATGATATAGAGGTATATTATAATTCCAGTATAACATCATATATAATAACTTTAAATCCATCCTTTACACGTCCCACATATGGCATTAACGAATCACATCACTTTTAGGGGGCGGTAGTCCGCACTTCCTTAAATGAAGGTATCGTGTTTACCCATAATGGAAACCATAAAGGTATGCCAAAAATGAAAAATAAAGAAGCTTAAAGAAAACATAAACATATTATATATCATATATAAAAATAGTGACATAATAATGGCCACCCTTGAAGGTGTTAAATGAGTTTTGAACAATCATCGTTTCGGGAGGCAGAATTTCGCCATCCACGGAAACCGTATGTTTTTTAACCATTTGATGTAGTTTTGTGAGAGTGTAGCTCAAATAAATCTTATAACAACATCCTAGTATATTGAAGATACTGGTGTTGTTACAAAATAAGTAAATAAAAAGAGTTTAGAGGGTTGGAGAAGCAAAATAAAACAAATGAACAAGAGAGAATGAATTACCTTTAAAAGTGTAACTCCCTTTTGATTTGAGCCTAAAGGCTTCCTTTGAAAGGATTCTGCCCAAGGGGAATCCTCTAGGATGAGGAGAGGGATGTGGAGAGAGTAATTGGGCAAGTGTTGGCCGAGCCAAAGGCTTGAGAAGTGTGTGAAATGAGGTAGAGGTGGGGGCCTTTTATAAGAGGAGAGGAGGGGCACTTTTGGAAAGTAAAGAAATATTACATTATTTGAAAAAGTGTTTCGGTTTTAAAAGGTCCCAAATTGATATAATTCGTGTATAAGGTGATAAGGGTTAGAAATCCACTCATCCAATTGGTTTTGGACATGTGTAGGTTTTAGATTTTTCATTATCTTTCCATTTTATTTAAATCGCCAAATAATGATGTCATCACTGCATCATTATTATGTCATAAATAATTTAATTTATTTAATGTCTAAAAATCATAAAAAAATACTATGATGTAGGAAATATTTTTAGATTTCCAATGACTATTTATAATCAAAATTTGGACTTGTATAACCCCACTCAAAAATTATTTTAGTAAAACAATTTATGTTAGTGTCATTTTCACTTTAACATTAAATAAAAATATATTAATGTCATTTTCCAACTAAAGTGGCTCCATGGGGTCCCCAAGTTGGTCCATGGCTTGTCTTGGTCGGCCATGAAACAACCAATGAGGGTAGGACATGTGTCAAGCTCATCTTATTTTATTAAAGCATTATTTTTACCTTAAACTACACTAATTACCACTAATCGCGATTAATGAAAAAAAGTTACTATTCACCAAAAAATTATTTTAATCTCATTGAACCACATTTTACTTCTTAATGACAACCATGTTTGTCGGATTTTCAAAATTCAATACACATTAGTGGTAAACTTTCATTTAACTGAAAAATCAGTTTGCTTGATTACCACTTAGTGGTTTCACTATTCATCAAAAATTGAAGTTTTTCAGAAAATTACCAAAAATTCACCCTAAGCTATATTTGATATTCTGAATTCAAAAATGAAGTCCATTTTACAAAATTCAAAACATATAAGTCAAATTAATTAATTTAATAATTAATTCCCGCTGTCATGACAAATAGCGTGTTTTTGTGAAACAATAAGTATCAAAAGATTGACACCAGTTTAAGTCCAATTTCAAAGTGAAATTCATTCCAATGACCACCATTGGATTAACTGGTAAAAATATTTTCTAATTTCACTTTGAAACCAATTAAAATAATAATCTAATAATATAAATAATTTAGATTAAAAAGAGGTTTTGAATTAAAATACAACATTTTACACTATTCATAAAAAAAATGAACTTTATCAGAAAGGTACCAAAAATTTACACCAAGTAAATTTTGATGTCCCGATTCTAAAGAAGAGTTATATTTGGTCCAAAATAAAGTATAAGAGTGATCAAAACTATATTTAATGACGGTTCACCATTAAAAGGTGATAAGTGATCCTTTAGTGAAAATTAGAGTATATATGCCCTAATATTGAACTCTTTCCATATTTTAAGCCTTTATCTTTTATTGGGTAAATGTATAAACATTTAAAAACATATCTAATCATATTTTAGTTATTTCTATCCATTCCCGCCAGTACAACAGCTACTTGTTAACTAATATTTAAAATAATATTATTTTATTACTAGTGTGCTACGTAAGTTTCAAAGAAACTCATCGTTGCGTATCGGGTACGCTATCGAACAAAGCAACCCCTTTAAAATAAAATTAATATTTAATTCGTAAATATTAATAAATATGAAAATTCTTTATTCTTTATTTACCTGGGATGTTACATTTATAGTGGAGGAGAGGAGGGGTATCATAATATTATAGTCATTGGTTTATTATTTTTTAATGAGACACAAAATAATGATGCTACCATGACAATTAATAGTTATATTTTAATTTTAGTTATATATTTTGGTGCTTACATCACATATGATGTCATGAATTGGGGATTTATATTATATTGTACCTATACGGAAAATTAATGTATTTCACTGTCCACCCAAAATTCAATTATTTTAGAAAAATTCTAAAAAATCACCTCAACCATTTTAAGTGTGTAGAATAAAAAAATGAATTCCATTTTTCAAATATACTTTTATAAATATGATTAATTTAATATTTAATTAAAATTCTAGTTTATTCTAAAAACCATTTTTTAAAACATTTATTTTCTTATTCCAAAAAATATGTACATCATACATTCACATGAATCATATTTATATTTTATCATAGGTAAGGATAATATTCATTTGGGAATATCACTATTCATAAGTTTAACAATACTATTCTTAAGTGTACATAACTATACACCAAAAATTATGTCCTTCTTATCGGACAACAAACATCTTACCGATCGCAACTGGGAATGTCAGATTTTCGAAATTCAAAACACAGAAGATTCAAAATTTTGTTTAAAGGAAATATAGTAGGTAGTAGATCATTGTGTTGTTATTTCATGTGATTATATGACATAATCATAAGAAAGAAATTTCTATTGAAAACAATGTGTTGTAACATTCTTCCCCCATAAGAAATTTATCCATAGAAATTTTATTTTACATTGAAGGAAACACATAGTTTTTTGTAATTTTCCTTCATTACTTCAAAGAGTTTACATATTTAATATTCTTACTTATGGTTCAAAAACAATAATTTTACTATGTTAGTAGTCTTGTTACATATAACATTATCTCTACGATCCAAGATCATCACTTTCATCTCTAAAGAGAGTACATGTGAAGGGTGTGTTATGTACTGCCTTAAGAGGGATTCATGAAAAACATTTTTTACTTTGGACATGGTAGGTGGATGTGCCCATTGATAGGAAATATCCCTGATACGATCAAGAATCTCAAATATGAATATGTACATGGGACTTAACATTACTTTCTTCCCAAAACCAAATTACCTTTTTTCACGGAGATATGGATAGAAATACCATGTCTCTAACTTTGAAGTCACAGTCTCATTGAAGATTGTCTCCAAAACTCTTCTGTCATTTTTGGGATACCTTGATATGTTACTGAATGATATTCAACTTCTCCACAATTTCACAACTATTTTATCTCCTAGAACCATATGATCACTAACATCATCCCAACACATTGGTGTTCTACACATTTTCCTATAAAGGGCATCATATAGTGGAATTCAGATCCTCGAGTTCAAACTGTTGTTGTATGAGAATTCAACTGGTAGAAGATGTTGGTACCATCCTCCATTGATGTCCATATAACATTTGATCATCATATATTCTATTTTTTGAACAGTTTTCTTAGATTGGCCATCTATTAATGGAAGATAGGTTGTACTGAAGTCAAGTTTAGTGCTTATAGAATGTTGGAGACTTATCCAGAACATCAATGTTAATCTCAGGTCACAATCATATACAATAGATAGTGGTAGTCCATGCATCCTTACCACTTCATTGATGTAAATCCATGTAAGTTGATCCAATGAGAACTCCTCTCGAATTATGATAAATTGAGTTGTATTTATAAGACGATTCACAATGAATCATATAGCCTTGATTTTTATGGATTTCCTAGAAGTCTATTGACAAGGTCTATAGTTATTTTATCCCACTTCCATGATGGTATGGGTAGTGGTTTTATCATTCCCTTAGACTTTTGTCTTCCATCGTTCACCTGTTGGCTAACCAGGCACTTTGATGTATACACAACAATCTTCTTCTTCATATTGTCCCAAGAAATGTTCTCTCAGAGATCTCAATACATCTTTGATCATCCTTAGTTATCAAAGATGATCGAGCTATGTTAGTCAATCAAAAGCTCATTATTTATCTCCAGATCATATGGTACACTTAATCGTGACCAAAATCATACAACTATTTTTTGTTTAATTTCATAATCATAGGATATCATATTTCTAATAGATTTTATTATTTTCTGAATTTCCTCAACTTTTCATTGAGCATTCTTTATTTTCTCCATGAGGGATGGTTGATAAATTATTTGGGAAAGGATTAATGATGTTCCTCCCTTAATGATTCCCATATACATCCTCTTTAAATCTATAATGATTAGATCCTTTTCAATTCTCATCATTAATAAAGATAGAGGATCATTTCCACTTAGAGCATATGCCCCCTTATTTTTCTTACCGGGATGGTAGTAGATTGAGAATTCATAGTCCTTAATGTGTTGTGTCCATATTTTTTGGTTCATATTAAGCTATTTTTCCATGAATATATATCGGAGAATATTATGGTTAGTATATATCTTAGACTTCTCCCGACAGATATAACACTGCTAGATTTTTAACACAATGAACACTGCTACAAAATTCATTTCATTCATAGGATGATTTTTCTCGTGGATTTTCAGCTTCCTAGAGGTATAGGATAACACTTTATCATTTTGCATTGTCACAAAACCTAAGCCCTTCTTTTAATCATCACTGTTCACCACAAATAATTCTCTACTTGTTGAGAGTGTGTGTACTGACACAGTAATATGCCTCTTTTCAACGCTTTGAAAAAGACTTCACACTCTTGAGTCTATACAAACTATACTCATTTCTATGTCATCATGGTCAATGGGTTTGAAAATCCTGAAAATTCCTTCACAAATCATGGATAATACATAGCTAAACCCAAAAATTTGATGATATCTGTTACATATATTGGCATGTGCCACTCCTCAATTTCAATTGTCTCGGATGGGTCTACAGATATCCCTTTGTTGGTGGTAACACGCCCAAATAATGATACTTCATCCATACAGAACTCACATTTACTATAATTTTCATACAACTTCTCCCATTTCAAATTTTTTGTCAGATTATTAAAATTCTCCAAGTGTTCCTCCTTGCTCTTAGAGTATATCAATATATCATTTAAAAATACTACCACACATTTATTAAGCTAATATCTGAAAAATATATTCATTAAATCCATAAAAAAATTTGACCATTAGTGAGTCCAAATAACATCACTATAAACTCATAGTATCCATACCTCATACTAAAAGATGTCTTGGGAATATCTTCTTTCTTCACCATTAATTGGCGTTATCCTTATCGATGGTCTGCCTTGTAGAAAAAATTGGCCCCATAATCTGATTGAAAAATTCATCTATCTGTGGCTGGGGATACTTGTTCATTATCATGATTTTATTGTTCTCATGATAATTAATGATTAGGCACACTGAACCATCCCCCTTTATAATGAAGTGGAAATGATCACCCAATGGTAAAGGACTAGGGAGTATAAAAAACCTCTCTAGATTCTCCTTTAACTACATCATCACCTCCTCCAACTCAACAGTGTCCACTATATATGCTATCACTGATATATGTAGTGATCGAGGAATACGTTAAATTGAGAACTCAGCCTCTCGATGAAGAGGGAGGCCAAACAACTCTTCAGGGAATACATCAGTGTAATCCCTCATGATGGGAATATCCTCAAGAATGATTCTCTGCTTTTTCTCAAAAATTTGAGCGAAAAATTCATGCTCATAAGGAATTAATATCCACATGTGAGTCAATGATTCTAAAATGGATTCCTCTTCCTCCTTACACTTGTAATGAATTTGTGGGTGATGTATGATATAAAGAGTTATATTCATTTCATGATAGTGGATGTGGGATTTGTATACAGATAGCCAATACATGCCCAATATAGCCTCTAAAATTAGTAAATGATTTATGACTTGATTTTTTGGGAGGTTCAATCTAGAAGCATTAATCATGGAGAAATTATAAACCATGGATTCAATAATTTCACCATTTGATGTTATCATAGATAAATTATCATACAAATTTTTAGGTGGAGTTTGAATAGTTCTACTTAACATTCATGATATGATTGAATTCGTAGAACCAAAATCAAATAGTTTTTTACCTATTCTTGAGTGAATAACTAGTGTACCTGTCACGACATCATTTTCTAGATCCACCTCAATAATAGTGATCACATTATCCCTTTTTTGTTTCCTTGAAGGTTTTTCTTGATTTCCTTCGACAACACTTGGCTTAGGGAAATTGCTTTCATAATTCCCATGATCTGTGCAGTTGTAACACAATACTATGTGGTGAGTGTTAATATGAACCTTCCATTATTCTTCCACATTAACAAGATTCTTCATATCTCATTGAAAATTTTTAGCTACATTTCCCAACATTCCAAATTTTAAGTAATTCATGGTTCTCTTTAGATAGATCCAAAGATGCTTCTGACCACAAATTTTACAAGTGGTATAGTCTTGCTTTTTTCTAGTATGGAATTAAATTTACAAACCACCCCTGTTGTTCCCCATTTCCGCTTCTTATCATTGGTCCCATGATCCCACCCAAATTAACCAATATCCATTTTAACCTTGAGGGCTCGACGTACAATCTCCTAATAACATTCAAGGTCTTGAATCACCAAATCGTTTCATAGACTCGGCTTTAGTCCGATAAATATGTGATCCACCATTTCTTTCAGTGTTCATGACATAGAAATAGGTGTAACGTAGATTCTTGGTGAATTTTACTTCATATTACCTGATGGACATAGATTTCTTATAGTTGACTCTGAGGAACTCTCCCTCTATCTTGAGATGGAGTGTTCATGGAAAATATTTATTCGAAAATATTTTCTTCAATTCCTCTCATTCCATGCAATCAATTTCCTCTTAAGAATTATTATTCCAGATCATTTTCCACCACTGAGCAACTCCCCATCCAAATGATAGACTACCAGTACAAATTTCTCTTCATTCAATCACAAATGGGTGGAGAATATCTTTTCAATGAATTTAATCAATTGTTCCACGAGGAGGGGCTCAGAAGATCCACTAAACACGAGAGGAATTTTCCTTATGAAGGATTGTATTCAAACATTCCCCTTCCTTGGAGGAGTAGGGGGTTCCACATGATTCATGTTATTATTTAAAACATGATCCAGCAGAGCAAGTACTTTCATTAAGTTTTGAGCACCCATTCCCATCATATCAGGAATATCATTAGGGAAATCATCACATTACCTATCTCATTGATTGTGGACACATGTTCTTCTATTTCCTATATTTAACTAAGATAAATAACGTACAATTAGAGGGATTTAATGCTTAGATATTGAGAAAAAATTAATCATTGAACATAAGAGGATAAAATTATAATGGATAATTATATCCTAACTTGTTATTCCCTATTTTTCAATTTAGTTATCCTTGATCTATTTCATAACTTATTCTTCAAGTATTTTGTAATCCCTTAATAATAGTTTGAACTGATCTCATGTATTTATCAATGCATGTCCCCAAGGAGTTTCAAACCATGAGTGAAACAAGGCGCATTGTCGTGTAGTTGGATACCCTGAGTTAGGTTTGAAACTCCTTGTCGAAGTTTTCACACCTAGGTACATTTGTGCAAGAGCTCAAACAACCTGTTTGTATCCAGACAGTGATGTATTTTCTCAATAAACTACTTACTCTATACTAACAAAAATTTAAGGATGTTTTTTTATACTTAATCTAATATGTAAGGTTATTTCGAAATATCTCTATTCATAATCTCCATAAAATAACTCTACTTTTTTATAATACTAATTATAGAAACTGAAGACTTTTTCATAATACATTACATGATTTTAAACATTATTATACATTAGAGTAAAACCCATAGATCAAAAATTTAAGTGTCTTTGAAGAATAGGTACATAAAACTAAAAAAATGAGACTAAAAAACACTTTATTATTTAATATTCATATTGAGCTCCTAGCTTCCCCTATGCTCAAATATCACCATAGGGTACTCTGAGGAACACATGAAAATAGTAATGATCTAAATAGACCAGTAAAGGGGCTAACCATAAGAACAAGGATTTAGAACAAGGAATAAAAGGCATGACATGATTATATAAAAAGGATATTAAAATATGGAATATTAACATATAAAAATGTAATCATATAAACGCGGATTCGTAAAAATGTGGTAGGAAAATAAAACACGACTTTAGTATGAGTCAAGGCTAACCGCCTAGATCGTTTCACATTGCAGCACAAGCCTAGTTGAACAGTCAATATAGCCACACATAAAATCTAATGAGACAAAAGTTTACCCAATATATTGGAGTTCTATTTAGGAGAATACATATGAACTTCTCATGAATATGTTTTCCATATAAATATTCATACATAATCAATCTTATATAAACATATAGGTTACCCATGGAATTAATTGGGTACCACAATCATGTCACAACACATAACAAATGGTTGTAACATAAAAGTGTCCATGAAAGAAATAAACTAATATATAAGTGGTAATTGATAAGGGAAAATAATAATTTTTCATGGTAATTGATGTCAACTAGAAGTTACAACATGTAAGAAAAGTATTCATGAAATTTTATCATAAAAACATTTTTGAGAGGTTTTAATGAAAATACTATAGAGGAATCGAAATATAAAAGGGAACAATCGTTTATAAAAAAATTGACGTGAACTAGGAAGGTTTTCATAATAAAAAACATATTCTATAAAGACAATGGTTTCTTAAAACAGAATATCATGTGCCCTTGTAATCATGTCTGAATTCAAGAAGATCACTTAAAACAGGTTTGCTTATCTGGAAGTATTGAGGAGGGAATCATTTAAAAAATGCATATCCCCAAAAGTGAATGATATGTGGGAATTGATACATGAGTTTGGAAAAATCACATACAATTTGAATGATGAACATAATAAGAATAGATAATCTCATTTAAGTAAAATTAATGATAAAGAATCCTGAAGGAATAAAGGTGGATCGGGATTAATCCCATACGTAATATCAACATGGTATCATGTGTACTTAATTGGGATTAATGAGTGAAAATGGGTTTTACATCATTTAAAAATAATTAGGACAGTATGGGGGGGAGTGTAATCATACACCATCACAAGGAATTACACATAAAAGGCCATAACATAGAGGACAATCTTGAATAAATGTGAAATAGATAAGATCCATTACATTAAGTCTGATGGTGTTCTCCACTTGATATTTATGAACTAAATAATAAAATAAGGCTAGTTAATTAAAAATTAAGAACCTATTCTTTATTTAAATGATTTATTATAACCTTTTTATGTTCATTCATGAACTTTTTGATGAGTTAAGTGGTTCAATTTCATTGTTCGGGTCAGTTTCTATTCAAGGTTTTTATGATCGGTTTACTTATCATCATGAACTCATAACCATGTAAGAATAAAGTGGATTTCCATAATTTAGGTTATTGTACATTAGTGAGCATCTAGTAGATTACATGGTTTTAAATTTAATTTTTTTACTTTGAGGGAAGTCAAATAATTATATAGAATTTTAGTGATAACATTTTGGGTTAATTGACAGTTTTTTCCCAAAACGAACATGTTTTGTTTTATAAATCAAAATAACATGTAAAAATTTATTGCAGAACCATATATGAGATATAAATCATATATTATGGTCTTTTTTAACAATGAATATGGATTAATGTCCATAATTGAAGATGTTGAGGGAAATTTAAAACCCACCATCCTTGAATGTGACAAATTATCAACTCTCAGAGGGTGTAGTTACTACTAAACTTAAAGAAGGGTAAATGAGATATGATAACAACATATTGCTTTAGCATAAAAAATTATGTACAATTAATTCAATATATATGTCAGAAATTTTAAATGAGGATAGGTATGGATCAAAAAGTAATAAAATAAAAAAGAAAGGAATGTAAATTAATTGAAAAGTTAAATTTACCTCTTGAATCAATCATCCTTGAGAGACACTTAATGGGAGAAGATTTGGAATTTTGTGGAATCTAAGGGTTTTGGACATGGGGAGGGAGCTTGGGGAGATATTTAAGAAGAATGTAGGGATGGAAAAAGGCTTCATAGGAGTTAATAGAAGAGGTAAGGAGTGGTGGTATTTATAGTGGTGGAGAGGAGGTTTTTCCTAATATTATAAACATTAGTTTATGATTTTTTTCATGAGACAAGAAATAGTGGTGCTTCCATGGTCAAGAATGGTTATAAATGAAGGTTAGTACTAGATTTTGTTCCTTAAGTAAATTATACTGTTAGGAATACTGGATTTAAATAATAATGTATTTATTTGGTAAATTAATGTATTATACTAATCCCCAATAATTTCAAGTATTTCTGGAAAATTCCAAAAGTACACGCTAAACATTTCTCGATGTGTAGAATTAAAAAATGAAATTAACTTTTCAAAAATAATTTTTTAAATGTTATAACATTAATCTATAATTAAAATCATAATTTATTCTGAAAAAAACAGTTTTAACATTTATTTTCATATTCCAAAATATAGGTATATCATACTTTTACATGATTCTTATTTCTATTTTATCATAGGAAAGGATAATGTTAATTAGGGTATATCACTATTTATAAGAGTAACATTACTATTTATAATGGTATAAAACTACTCCCCAAAAACTATTTATGCCTAATAGGACTCCAAATAACTTACGGATCACAACCGGGAATGTGATATTTTCAAAATTCAAAACCAAGAAGGGTCAAAATTATGTTTAAATGACACATAGTACTTAGTAGTTAATTGTATTGTGATTTAATGAGATTATATGACATAATTATAATAAGGAAATATCTATTAAAAAACAGTAGGTCGTTACAACAAAACTATAGGAATAGGAAAACTGCAGTGGACTTGAAAGATGGTTGAAAGAGCACACACTATCCTGAGAGCATAATTCCATAGACTATTATTGATTCCAACACCTATGGGGAATCCATTGAAAACACCTTTGTTAAAAAGTGGTAATCGTTATATATTTAACATGGATTAAGGGAGAGATCCGTATCTAACAACTCACTAAATGTGACTCTTATGGACATCATTTCTTTCGTATCTAGAAAATAAGAAATAGCTTACCAAATTGATTCCTCATTAGATGAATGTCTCATTATAAATTCTGTTAAAATAATTTAATTTACAAACCCTTTCTCCAATGATGAATATTTTAATGAATAAGAGTTTACCATACTTAATTGGGAATATATATGTTATGGCAGAAAAATACAAGGGTATATAGGGAGTCACAGTAAAGTATTATCCTAAAATTGTAGTGAATTATTTGTAAATCCATAGATTTAGATGAGACTCAAGGGTGAGAACATTAGAAAAACAGACAACATAATTACGATTCCTTACATACCTTCAGAATTATTTTAAGCTAGTTTATTTCAAATGACTAGAAGGTGGGGATGAAACTTTTTGATCAGATGAAACAATGGGGTAATCTAGCATGACATACACCATTGGAAACATTTTCTCCCAGGCCTCTATCCAATAATCTTGACCATGTACCTAAAATTAATTATATTAAAAAACACATGGTACACATCTACATCACCTTAGGATGTCTATATTCAATAGAATAAAATTTAAATTATGAAACATTTAATTGTTGTCCGAGCTAAAATCCAAATAATTAATTCTATCTATCATAAAAAATTACATTAATAGGTGTTTATCAAGGCCCTCGAGAGTCTCCAAGATTTTGACATTGAATTGTCTACTGGCTAAGATTACTGAGTGGAAACTTCTCTAGTGGTATGTCATACCACTATCTTGATCACATATCCAGACTAGGAAGAAGCTATCCAAGGAAATATAAAAACATTTTATGTTTTATGAAAGCTGGATAATGTTGAAAACTTAAGGTATATATTTGATGAGGGTCTCTAAATTAAAATGTTAAATGTCTATAAAAATTTATCTTTGGGATAAAATGATGATGACTTATCTTAATGAAGATATCCATTCAAGGTAATGATGAAAGAGAGGAACGACCCCTCAAAAATATCTTGCTCAAGGCCATATGTGTGGATATCATGTCCAATGTAGTGTTCAAGGTTATTCAGAAATAAACAACAGAAAATGTAATTTCTAGAAGACCTTGGATAAATGTCCACATAGAATTTTAAATACATTTCCACCAATGATTTAAATTCTCTATTGAAAGAGAGGTTGACATATTATATGTTGACAATACCCCCTTTTATTCATGATAATCGGTACACATTAAGAAATATTTCAATAATATGGATGTAAAATATCCAATGATGGGGGTGAAATGATAGTTTCCACTCCCAATGGCATTGAATCCTCCCAAGAAATTTTTTGGACAATGCTTAACATTGATTATGTGAAACCAATAAACCATATCAGGGTTTTTGATTCATTCCGAATGAGATTTAATAAACCAAAAAATTTATATTCTAATTTCTATGTTCTAATTACACCTCCATATAATATTGGTTAGAAAAGTTAGTTAAGACAATTCTCTATCATGATCTGAAAGTTACCTTATACCAATAGAATAAATTAAAAATCCCCACAGACATTCCATACAATCTATGATGTTAATGAATCTTTTTCTATCATTAGTAACATAATGAAAATAAACATCACCAGAATCCTGCCATAATGAAACTGGCAGCTCAGGAATCCAATTTCTCTCCTTATGATCTCCTGTAACATGATAGAGATGTAGATGACAATAAATTATATATTAGGAATGGATATTACCAAATTTATATAGATATACAATAGGAATATAATATCCTTAGGAACACCCCACCCACATTTGAGGAAGACATCTCCATAACCATCGATGGGCACAAATAGGTGAATCTGGGAATGAAAGAAGAATTTTTCCCAACATTGATTAGTTTCTTCATGCCTCTTTATGTGAAGGATTTATATATTTCAACTATAGAGAATCATAAATACATTTTTTATTGGAATTATATAGAGATAACTGTGCTGAACCCCAATGTGGTTACTCATCATCAATGTTTTTGAGATGACCACTGGGATTTCATGTAAGGAACATAGAGAATGCACACCCATAATTCTACCATGGTATAATCTGATGCTGTAAAAATCCATAATATTCTGATTTTTAATGATAGATTTAGTAACCTAAATATATTTAAAACATTGATCTGATGATGAATAAGAGTATGTAGATAAGGGTTTTGTATCAACTTTAGTAACCTTAACCAGCACTTCCAGAAGGATTATTTTTGGGTATCAGTCTTGAATGTTTTGATCAATGAAACTTCTAGAAACCAATAAATCTCAATTATAGTTGTGTATTTAGGGTTTACCTAGATCTTGATATCCACTCAAGAAGAGGAATTCACTTCCCTCACAGTGCCTCATGGGATATGTTTATATAATTTCTAAACATTCCAAATAATGAATGCTGGCTCTACTTATCCACATGTAACGAATCATATATTCAAACCATATATGAGATGAATCAAAAATACCTATATTAATGAGATACTAGTTAAATATGGATAGGGTATTTACCACCTCTGTAATATTAAAATAATATTTTAAGGTTTATATAATCACATTTTAATGATGAACAGTCTAATTTTTTCTTTTGGAGTAATGTTAGGGAAATGTTTTTAGCTTTGTGGTATGCCACTACTACATCATGGTTGAACCATAAAAGGATAATAAAATCATGGAAATTACTCATATTAATAATATTAAATAATATAGATTGATCCATATGAACATCACTTATATTAGGTGTTTTTTATCTAACCTAGGTGGAAAATATCTCCCCTTCACAAAGTAAATGAAGATGGGAGTCAGTTACCAATGGGATGAGGACCACCAAGAAGCATTTGAGAACCGTAAGAGGTATATATTGATTCCACCAGTCTTTAGGCCACTGGTATAATATCATCAACACATACTTACTATGGTACCACGATATAGTTTATTATTTCCTTCTTCAAATAGAAAAATGATGTAAGGAAGTAACATAGTCTCTACTAGCTCTTCAAAACAATTCTACATACTGAGACTGATATTCTGATATCATGAAAAAATTCCTTTCATATATTTTTAAAGTCTATATTAAGAGGAATTAATTGAAACATAATTAATTCCACCTAGTATCTTATATTGACCCGCTCATGTATATTCATAGGCACACTATGTTGAATCGGAATCTTCCATGATGTGCATTTATTATATAATAAAATGAAACCCAATTCATATTACATAATAGAATTATAGTAAATGTGTTGGATGATTTAATCATAGAAAATACAACTTTGTAATATGAACTATTAGACACAAATAAAAAAGGAAAACAATTTTTATATTCTCGGGACACTCCTAGAATGTGGGAGATTTATTTTGATTGACCATTCTTGAATCTGATTGGAATAAAAATGGAAATATTGAAGCACAAAAGGGTTTCTATAATAATTTTTTTTTACCATAGAAGGCATGTTTCTTATATTCATTCTTAATGTCTAAAGGATTCACTAATAATGAGGTGGAATACCCTGACCTTCCCACATGCTTGGGTGTATCCTGGTAATTATAGATATATTATCTAATTGTAAATGGGGAATGAAAGATACTGATATTACAGATTAATGAATAATATAACATTATGAATGAATACATGGAGTCTCAAATTGCTTCCATGATAAGTTTGATGGTATAATTACCTTTTGATGAAACCTTGAAACACATCCCTTGATCGTAGAGTACTCAGGCTGATGCACTGGATAATGTAGCCACAGTCTTGGATGAAACCAATTAAGATGAAGTGGTTGTCCACATCACACAATTAATGGTCATCTCAGTAGTCATCATTTTAGATATATACGAAATAAATTAGATCATTGATTCTATAGAAAATTATGATCCTCCATCCACTTCTGGATGGATAGATTCTATAACAGATGTCCAGAAAAATGGGACCCTATAGTAAGATTGATCTAAAAGGGAACATATTAGGTTCCCATAAAAAACATAACCATTTTGAATGGTATAAATATGGATAAAGACGTATATAAACTACACCTCTATAGATTCTCCCTCAGATTCATTTCATAAGGATAATCTATAACCATTTTGAAGGAAGTCCATCTATGCTCCTATGATGCTCACCAATTTTGGACCTGGATCTCCAACCAAATTCAAAGGCTCGATATGTAATGGAAGATGTATACCCAATGACTATATAGAATACACATCGATGATTAAAGCAAATCAAACTCCTGAAAATTTAATTCATCATATCTGTGAATTACTAAACACACCTAAATATTTATGTTTTATTTATGTATGGACAATGCATGTTATGGGGCTGTATCTATTGGCTAAAACTTATATGATTATGTACAAAAATAAGGATTTTTACTTATTTTATATATGATATGATGAAATTACACTCATGGAATTCAGGGGAAACAATATCACCAACTTTGTTTAAAGTAATGTTATCATTATATTCATTGTCACTCATTTTATAATGACACACAGTGGTGCCAAATTCTTTTCTTTTAATTTGAAGAGGTTGTACATAGTGTGTCAAATTGGGAAAACCCATTCATCTCCATATAATAAATCATAAAATGAAGATATAGTGGAATTTAATAGCAATGCAACAAATATATTATATGACATTGGGATAGAGATAAGACCTCTTTGTAGTACAAGTTCTTGTGTGTTTTATGGGCCAACAATACTACCACATGCACCACCACACAAGTAAACCCATATTCACTTGATTTTGGAGTCAAAGAAATTCTTCTCAAAAAATTATATTATCAATCACTTCATATTTATATACATGGAAAACACCTAGACAACAAAAAATCACAAAAGCATCAAGATGAGTTAGAACGAGTCGATGAGAAAAGGTTTTTTATACTGCACAACCACTATGTCCATCGGAATTGGATTGCATGAGACTTCAAAAAAGGTCCAACTCATATTGTTCCTCTAAGTTGAATTGGTATTGGATATCATAACCCTAATGATACTAAGTATGAGACGCTTTAAATTGGATTTTAAGTGGGAGGTTTCGTACATTATACATAAGTTTAATTACCGTGAATAATACTCAGTGAAAATTATTTACGAGATCACATTACACCATCACCACATGATGTTTATTATGTTTTACTTAACATAAATGTTATCATAAATCCTTTTTCCTAGAAGAATGAATTTAAACTAAATAATATGCAATTTAATAGTGAAAATACATTAAAATACACATCATGATGCGTTCAGGTGACAATTCATTGAACAACACAACATCTTATTCCCTTGTAAAAAGACCTTGAACTGCACAACAACCTATGTGATTTCAATAAGACATTAAATCACAAAACATCCCTAGTATTAGAAGCCTGAATTTAAATTAAAAACATCCTAAGTCCATGTATCATGTTATTAAATTATTGAACATTATTTTTCCTGGTTTCATAAAATTAAAATATACAAAATTCTACTTCCTTATCACATGACATTAAACTAAGTATAAAATTCCCTTACCGCATGAGGTAAAATTTCATTGAATACATCCATATCAATTAAAATTAAAATGAAGGTAAAACATCATATTCACACAACATCAAAATCCATGAAATGGGGTCACCTTATGAGTCCTACCACATCTTCATAAGAATGATTTATTTTTATTTAACAGGATTCATAAATCGGGATTTACTATATCGAAGCATTTTTTATCTAGAAACCTTATACGAGTGAAAATTGGTTCATCTTGACTCTTTCATAAAAACATCATTTGGGATAGGTTTATTTCAATCCCATTTTGGTATATTACTTCATTAGAAATTCACTATATTTGAGGTGGATCTATTTAAAAAAATGAAATACAGTTATCCCTATACAAGATTCAAATGCACATAAGGGGTCTCATATAATAACTACATGTGGCACGATTATTATTAACCAAAGATAAGTATTGAAGGAAAAATCACAAATCATGGACACTAAAACAATATATAAATGGAAAATTTTCTGTAAATTTGTTTCATACCTACAGAAGGGAATTATCCATATGAGAACTATGGGTGGATTTATTTCTCTTCACATAAGATATATAGTCATTCCAATATCTCAAATACTGATTCCATACACAATATATAAAAAGAAAAAATCGTATTCACCATTTATAGGTTAGAACAACTTGTGGAATTTTTATATATACCTATTATGTGTGGATTGATTACTATTACCATGGGATATGTAGTGAGGACCATGTCTATTATCCTGGGCCCAACAACAATGTAATATATAATACTCCTTCCAATGAATATGGGGTATACCTACACATAAAATTCTCTAATATGAACTAGGAATTGTTTGATTCCTATTAGAAATGGATACATAATTATTCCTGGATCAAAAATAATGGACCCAACCACCATATAAAAATGTAGAGAGAAAGGAAAAAAGCACAACTCAATGTATATGGACTTGACCTATGTAGGTAAATTCTTTTTTGAGAACCATGTGTCGACTGATTCTCATAATACAGTATACGTAGTGACAAATGAATCCTTAATTTTAGGCCCATCCATGGGTTTTCATCACTCCAAATCATGTACCTCCAAAATATTAGAATCTATGTACGGGGTCCAATCCATGTTAAAATGTGAAAACCAACAAATATTCCCTATCATGCACTATCATACATCCCTATCGACTATATGGTCATCTCATTTTTCACACACTGTGCATAACCTATGTTATCATAACGAACCTAGAAATCCGATATGATTAGCCTGATGAAGGTGACTTTTTTCTAAATAGGGAATCACATAATATTTTCATGACATTAAACTATATGAAAAGTATTTATTTTTTTTCAAGATATTGATATTAACAACAATAGGTCTTCATATATCAAACATCCACCCAATGACTGTTACTCACGAATCACATGTTTTATCCCTTGTCCCTTAAAATGATTTCAATACACATTAGAGTAGCCTATAGGGGTGCTCGAACCCATTTTTAATATTATATTCTCCATGATCCAACATTATATATCAGATATCTGGGTTAATAAGAAATAATTAGTTGAGTTTTTATGCATCAATTGGAATCCCATAGACATTGATCCCACATACTTTTGGTTCCTCCCTATAGTCTACTGGAAATAGGGATTGTGTAATCTAAAGGGACGCCACTTTGTTTCACTATTGACTATCCCTACTTCCTAGAGATTTTTCCTAGGGAATCAATATAATAAATACCCCTTAAATTCATGTTTTATTATCGCATCTATTTGGGATGTGGGATTATTCTATTATTAATGGTTTTCATGTACCAATCAATCTCCATATCACATTAAATCATATATTTGTGTGTTATTTTTCACATTTCTCATAATAAAACTATTCCAGTTTTTTTGGATATGTTATATGTTACTATTATTAAGTAATCCCCATTTTCAAAGAATGATTGTAACATTATAACCTTGTTCCCTTTATGTTGAAGTCATATACCACCTCTAAGGACCCCATTTACATAAGAAAATCATTCCACTCAATGGTATATCCAAAAACATAATGTTAAAATACATGTCATATGCTCCATCTTGTATGGAATTAAATAACATATATTTGTCTAAACCATGTGTCCCATGGAAAACATGACATATAGGTCAAGACAATGTGACAATGTGAATGGGAATGTATCTTTATTTATAATAACTATTTGTGTCTTTCTTATATATTATTATTGGATAAATATTGACACATAGATACAATAATCTAATGCCTAGTGATCATGATATCAAATAAAAAAATACACATCCCTATGTAAGAATTATTTATAAATGGAGGCTATATATCATAAATAAGTGTTTGATAAATATTATTTATTTGAAATGCATAGTGACACATTGATTTAATTTCCCATATTTCATCCATGAATCTTCCCCTACATGTAAACTAGATCTAGGTATAATAATTTGGCTACCAAATGGCATGCGCGTGAGTTTTATAATTCCTTCTTCCCGATGAGTGAGGTTGATATGTGTTGGGGACATTATTATGAAAACTACATGTGTCAATATTTCTATTTAGAAAGGATTCATAGTTATTCATAAATGAAAAATTCTAGGACCATCTAAAAACAATCAAATTCATCTATCCTTGTGTATGGGCTTAAACTACATACATGATTTTCTTAAAAGTTCTATGTACAACTTGATTCCCATATTTTGGGATATGTAGCGACACATATATCATTCATTTCAGGCACTCCCATGCCTTCTAATCACTCCCACCTTTTTACATTTATGAGAACCAACTTTTCATTGAGATACCTTCTCAATTTGACGTCTGAATAGCCCCATATATTCCCAATCATTCACTCTTACTAATCCCAGTTGATTTTGAAGGTTTATCTTGTATTTTTCTATAAGAATGTATTATCTGATCTTATAGAAACTATAAAACATATATAAAAAAATTATTGAGATAAATGATATTCAATGATTGGGAGCCACATAATAGTTGTATAATGTTAAACTGAATGAAATAACATCCTTATCAAATGACATTAAACTGTATGATATGAGGTTGTTAAGGAAAAGATCACCCCCTAATGGATGCATTCATAGGAATCAAATGATTTAACCCTTATCCTTAAAATTTTGTTCAATACACATTTCCATGTCTTTTTGGGTACTCAAACCACTATTTAATAATATGTTTTCCTTGATCTAACTTCATATAATCCATATATGAGTTAACATAAGTTAGTTCTTTACATTGATATAATTTTCTTGGAAAACAATGAGACTGGAGTCATATATCATTGTTATTCCTTAATGTTTACTAGAAATTGGGACTGAATAATCCAAAGGGCCCATAGTAAGACTCACAATTGAATAATACTACACCTTTGAACTTGTTCCTAGTGGAAATTTTGGCCCTAGAGGATATGCTTCCCATGAATCAAGGAGTTATTTTCTGGACATATTTAGATATTGGATTATAATTTTTTAATGGTTTCGTGTACCAAATAGTCTTCTTCTCCCATTACATCAAATATTTATGTGTTTTGATTTACCTCCCTTAAACAAAATATTCATGTGCATTTAGATACCCTAAATATTACTCATCTATGTATCATAATCATTATCAACGATATATTATAACATTTTATTATTATACCCTTTTATTCTGAGGTCTGTATATCATGTGAAGAAACATCTTCCTTGAGTTTATAAATAAACTTTTAAACCCAACTTTATACAAAACAAGATTCATTCCGACAATTTGTTTTTTATATTTCTAGATTCTTTTATTGCATATTATCATTGAATTTTCTGGTTTATGGCCAAAAATCATCTTAGTTATCATTTACAACATATTAGAAATATAGAAATAATGATCCAAACGAACCCCACTAGGATTTACTTTTGAATAATAATATGCCTAAAGTATTGTTCTTAGGGGATCTTGGGGTTACAAGAGGGACCCCACTAAGATCTTCAGGTGATTAAAACAATTCCTCAAAACTTGTGCATAGTATATGATTTAGTCCTTAATGAAATTCCCCCTTAACAAGATTATAAATTTCTACAAAAATATAATTCTAATCCTTCCAATCATTAAAAAAATCTTCTATGATATATTATTTTAATGATATGATATCTTTGATAAATTTTATCATCTCCAATAGGGTTTGTGAACAACTTAATTGTTTATGAATTCATACATATGTTTATTTAAAAGGGATAAAACCAACCACCATCTTTATAAGGTCAATGTGTGTATGGATTCCTATTAGTAGATAGTAAATAGTAAATACTATATCTCAAAAAACATGTCCAATGAAAATATAAAAGGAAAATATCCTCTCCTTACATGTGGGTCAAACTTATGAAGGTAATTTTTTATATATGAACTATGTATAAAATGATTCTTATTATCACATTATATATGGTGATATCTGGATCTCACGTCTTCGGTCACAATATAATATATATGTATATATATGTATAAATAACACTCCCTACATATGGGGTAGACTTCTGTTCGGTTTTTTTTTCACCAGAACTATGAGTTCCTTGATTCTTATTTTCATAGGATATATAGTGATTCCCCAAAAAAATTATAGGTCCAACCACAATATAAAAGGGAAACTCCCCCTACATGTAGTTAATATATAAAGAATATATTTTCAATACTAGAAAAATGTGGGTTCTATTTCTAATTCACAGATGATGTGTAGTGATTCCAAGATCTCAAATATCATGTCCATCCACAATGTTAAAAAGTAAATTCCCCTAATGTATTGGTCAAACATGTGCTTGGAATTTTTCATAAAGGAAAATTTTGTAGATATATATTTTTTCTAATGAATTATTAGTATGGATAATATATCATATCAAGGGTCTATACAAAACATAAATTAGAAATTACACCTTTTTATGGGTCAATCTTGTTCAGGGAATTTTCCATGGAATAACTATATTTGGATTGATTCTTATCTATATATTGTTATAATTGAATCGTTCATTTGAGACCCAACCATAATGTATAATTCCCCAAAACAATTTTCCAAGATTAAAATGAAATTTTTTAAGGACTCACAGTCGTATTAATATGTGAATATCTTAATATATTATTTATCATACACTATTACATCACTCAAACTACTGCCATGTTGTCTCTTATTATTTCACACTGAGCATGAATAATGTGATATTTGGAAATTTGGAAATACACTATTAAAATAA
Organism: Viscum album; assembly: GCA_963277665.1. Lineage (NCBI taxonomy): Eukaryota > Viridiplantae > Streptophyta > Magnoliopsida > Santalales > Viscaceae > Viscum > Viscum album. The sequence continues at coordinate 1,584,932,914 of OY728155.1, forward strand.
TGATAATAGTTAAATATATAAATCTATATGGAACAACATGATATTAAAATTAAAATATAATAAACAACATTTTCTTTATATCAGGCCACTAAAATGCTCAACATGAGTCTTTCATGATGAAAATATCATCCTACTGATGTGTGTGTATTCAATAAATACATTATGTATAACATAACCCAAAAATGTTCCCAATTCAAATTAGAATGTCCACTATGGTTCCCTTAACATTCAATAAAATTATCCTTATTTACTAAAATGAAAAGAATTAGTGAAATGAAAATCACATTGTTTCATGAGGTGGTAGTTGGTCCTACTCACGATCGACTTATAAAATCCCTCATGAAATGGATCATAAAACAGTATATATTATATCATAAATAATTAAGTTAAAATATGGTAAAAATATTATTATATATACAATAAATACATCCTTAAAAAATATGTGATTGATGAGGATGGAAAACAAATGACATCGGTTCATGAGGCGGTAGTCCAACCTATAAACATATGATGATTTAACATCCCATTTGATAGAAGAGGAGATTGATTTAGGTTATTATATTAATATGGTAACATCAATAGAAAAGGAGAATATTTAATATCCTGGTTCTTCCATTGAGCTATTGATATTTTTTTTTATTTTATAAATAATAAGATGGGGTTAATGAGGTTTGGGGCTAGCTCCAAGCTTATTACATGAAATGACTAGGATGTACACGTAGTGTACTTATAGTTACACAATGTATTTGTTAGGATAAATTCTATATAATCCTTGTAAAAAAATGTAATGGTTTCGCCAAAAACAATATCAACACGACGTGTTGTGTCAAGTACACTCATTTTTATTTTTTATTCATTAAATCAGATAGTAGCGTCGTTTTTCTATAAATAGAGAGCAGATCTTCCGAGTTTGTGAAAAGTAGTGTTAAGGGTCGTTTTTCTTCCCAACTGAGCACCCAACCCCCCATTTCCTCACCATTGGTTGCATTGGACCCGATCGGTAAGCATTATATTCTACTTGATCCATTATTTGTGATTTTTTCTCAAAAATGTTATTTATGGTTTAGTGTTTATCATTGTTTTGTAGATCTATGCAGTTTTCTATGAATTGGAGGTAATGTCTAGATGAAGAGAGTCGTATTATGATTAGGTAGGTGTTCTTGTGCCTTTCTCTAAATTTCGAGTTGTTTATATGTGTATTAGTTTCGTTCTCCCATCTTTTGGGTGTATCCTAGAATTGAAATTGACCCTTATTGTTTTAAAATGATGATTACGTCTTGAATTAAATTAATTAATGCCTGTTTGAGCTTCTTGGTTTTATTAAGGGCCACTATGTGGGTGTATTTCCATTGAATGAAAGCTTATGTCCATTTAGATAAGGTTTTTAATGATATGTGACTTTATTTCCCTTTTTGGGTTATTTTTTATGAATTATAATTTTTATGAAATTTCAGTTCTTATAAATTGTGATTGATTTGATTAATGGTTTGTGATTATTGGTTTCCCATTTTCCCCAAGAGATTCCAATTATATTCTAGGACTTGTGATAGTTTAATTAACTTTTTTTTAATATGTGTGATTCCCATGTGTGTTATTATTATGTTAATCATAAAATAGTTAATTTAAATGTGTTGTCTTTAAAGATGAAATGGTGATATACCGAGCTCGAACCTACGGACGACAATTCCAATTGGTGAGAAATTGTTATGCTTGTGGGTGAGGATTTGTAATGCTTGTGGGTGAGGATTGGTTATTCTTATGGGTGGTGTTTTTCTATACCTTTGAAAAATATGGTGAATTGATTATTTAAATGGAATGACTAGTGATGCATCTGCCAATCCAAAGCATAATATTGGATTCGATCTTCACATTATTTGATTAGATAGCCTTAAGAGGTATATGTGGAGTAGTCCTTATTAAGGGGATCGACAAGATTATGTAATATCTAGAGACTTATGTAATTAAATATAATTGAATAGTTGAACTAAACATAATGAATGAAAATAGAAACATGACTTAAATGATTATTTAATTTTGAGTACTTTCCAGTTTTCTATTTTTTCGTTTTGTACACAAATTTTTGTATAAACTCACTAATAGATAGACATAGATATTTAGTGGTTTCCAACTAGGATTTTTTTCTCACACCCTCTTTGGGTCATTCTTTTGGGCCCAAACTGATCATATTTTTGTAGGTGTTGGTAAGAGAAAGTAACCCTATACAGGTACATGAGGTTATGTTTAGGAGATAGAGAGAATTGGTGCAAGATTAGGCTTATGATGCATCTTAATTTCCTTTGTTTATTTTTCTTTTGAAAACTATATCATGGATTCTTGCAGTGTTCCTATTTTCATAGAACACAAAATATTTCATAATCTTCTGTGTGGAATGATTCTTGGTAATTTATTCTATCAGTCTTCTGTTGTTTATTTCAGTTGTATACTATTTACATCTTTCTATATTGTATATAATTATTATGCTTTGCTACACTACTAGTGAGTGGACTATTTCCCCACTTTCACACCTAAGACCCCCACTATTATTCAGATGCCACTGGCATTAGGTGAAATATGTTGCATCCTATATGGCCAACCGGGTACAGGGAACCAGTTGAGTGTCACCTAGATTCGGGACATTAGAATTTCTCTCTTTAATCATAAATCTTGTGCTCTTATAAAAAACATGCTTCATTAAAATGATTTGAAAATTTTTATTAACATGATTTTGGAAATAAATTTTTACCCCTCTGGCATTTTACCAATTTTTTCAATGAAATATTTATATCGATTTCTAAACATGGTATTTTTTTAACCTTTTATCATCCAAAAGTATTGTTCTATTTACCTCATAAGATAAGTGTGTATTTATTAAAAATCATTTATTTTATGTTTCTGTTTAATGTTGAAAAGGTTACTAATTAAATAAATTTCTTACACAAGTGAATTTCAATGAGAAGGTTATTTTTAAAAAAGATATTTTTCCGGAAGAATGTTTTAAATGATATTTTTACAGTATCTATATCCAACAATGAAACCAAACCTTAATTTTAATTCCATATCGATAAATTTTAATGATACCACATGTATTATTCCTCTTTATGGTTAATTATTTCTTTTTCCTAGGAGAGTAATCAAATTCACTTCCTTGGTTTATTTTTTTGACCTCTTGAAATATTGAATCTTCTTTGATCATTGAATATTGAATTTCGACTAAATTATCTATTTCAATTATCATTTATAATACAATTTCCTAAGTTATATAACATTTTACATACAATTTTTTCTTGGATGTTTATTTGATTATTTGGAAATAATTTGATACTTTTTATTCCTTATTAAATATGGATATTAGATATGGAATATTGATTTTCAATTAAATAATTAATTTATATGATCAATTATTTGTACATGAAATATAGGTGGAGCTCAGACATCATATTTCTCCCTGATGCATCAAATGGTTATCATGAAACAAACATTCTGTGAAAATTAAATGATTTTATATCTATATTTTTAAGCCATCTGAAAAAGTTATTAAAGATATAGGTTTCCAGGTGCCTTAGATATGACATCCAATAATTAATAATTACTATTATTTAGATTTATTTAAAATTTATCCTTGAGATTTTTCATCGAAATATATATGGATTAATTTCATTTTTAGTTATTTGATTTTGTGCATGTGTTTTAGCTTCTTACCTTTCTATATTTACTTTCAATTATATTGTTTTTTTGAAAGGTATGTGTTTTCATTTACCCAAACTTATTTCTTATTGACTGCCTTTTTAGCCTACTATTTACATGGCATGCGTGTTTAGTTTTTTATCTTTCAATGATGATTTTTTTCTTCTTTATTCATTGTGGAATCTGCTACAATTTACCCTTAATTTTCCTTTTAAATCACTTGTAAAATGTTTCATTTCCCTAAGAATCTAATAAGCATACTATGAAACATGTGAAGTAGTACAATGGATGGAATAATGTAATCCTTGATGTTATTTAGAATAAAAATTATGTTTTAATTAGTTTATTATTTTTAAATTCAATAATAATGTATTTATATATTTTACCAAGACAACTAAAATGATCAGTTTTTTGGGATTTGATTCCCTGTAAACATGTCAATGTAACTGATAACTGACACTAGATCCAGGCCTTATAGGGTCGAGTCCCTACAGTTTGAATCAAATTATGTTTAGTAGAATCCTAGGGAACTAGATTTTGGAAAATATAAATTATATAACATAGACATAATGCTGAATTTGATGATAAGTATAGAAGAACAACCTAATGATTCAGTTAGATATAGATTATGTAGTATTCCAAGAAATGAATCATTGTCAATATACTAGAATGGAACATGTGTTTGTAACAACTCTATCAAGGAGTAATAACTCTGAAATGGTATGTCAGCCCTGACTCAGCATAACATGGTACATAATAACATGCCTTATTGTGAACCTATTTGACACTCTTATGGGATAAGCATAGAATAATTTTGATTTTAATTACAAATCGTTATGATGTATTTTGAAAATGAATAACATATGTTAATACTATGGTTCATCAAATTTAAGATAAGGTTACATGATTTATATATCCTAAAAATTATATTATGGATAAACCCTAGACCAAGGAAGGACCATTGTGAAAATAATTGTAAAAGTATTTATTTATTGGGGTTTTATATAAAAATGTGTTTAAAAATATTCAGTTTTTACGATTATTTCAAATATTACCATAAGTTTTAGTTTTTGAAATTATGTTAATATAGTTTTAGGAAAGGAAAATATATATACTGGGTAAAAAACAATCAAATCATACAATGCTTCGAAACATGAACCCATGACAGAATGATGATAATAGTTTCCTAACAACCACTAAGAAACATAATGTCCTAGTTAATAAGTCATCATTTTTAATTCTACAATTTGATGAATTAATATTAATGATGAACCAATATTGTACATGTTTTGGAAAAAATATTAACGTATTAACCATATCGACTTTATAAAATATTTATAGACAAATAATTATTCTTGTCAATATTTTATGGGAAATACTTGATGTTAAATAGGTATTTTCATGCTTCAACCATTAATGATAATTTTGGGATATCCATTTCCTCATGTAAGAGATAAATATAAATTTTATTGAATCACAACCAAAAGATGTAATTTTTTACTTGAAATTATAACATATTTAAATTTAAATTTCCTTATTTTTATTTTCATTAAAATAATTATCAATAATTAAGACAATGAATTAAAAATATTATATTTTTTTAAAACCATAATTTTGTTGAACTGATGGACTTATAAATCATTCCAGGTTTATAGAATTGATGCCCTCATCTTCCTATTGATCATTATCTTTTTTGTGATTGATGACCTTAATCACTCTCTATAACTGAATATTGTTTTCCTCAATGAATGTATATCTACTTGTCACAGATTTTTTCCTAATGAGATACATATTCATATGTTAGTCTACATGGCCATTCTATATCTCAATCTCTTTTTTCTAGAGGATTATTAAGAAAAATTATCTTGATGTGGGATTTGAAACATATGAAATGTCAAAAAAAATATATTACTAAGATAATTTTTAAATTGTGAGGATGCAATTTAATTAAGTATGGGAGAATATGAAACTCTTAAAATATAAATAACGAACATTTTATTCAATAGTGTTTATGACGCACAACACCAAACACATAAGATAATATAATATCCTAAGAATTAGTAATATATTTACTATTTTAAATATATTCAATATATTTTATATCTTTCAATTCCCAGGTCACCATGATAGCATTATTCGCACACAACAATGAGTTTCTTCGATGACATGTGTTAAATACATGAATGTGTGTTACAGAACAATAATATATTTTTATTATATTATTAAATAATATAATAAGATACAAACTATATATTATGAATATTATATTCAAAATTACTAAAATAAAGGGTTTAAAAAATTTAAAAGGAATTCAATGGTTACTAATTAATTGTAATTTAATATAAGAGCTAATTGAATATAAAATGAATATTTTATAGAAAACAATATTTATGCTCACAAAGCTGTTTTACCAAAAATAAATTAAATTATTTATAATTAGTGTTTGATTTTAATGTAATATATATATATTATATTAAATATAATATTATTTATATTCATCCAATATATTTTATAATCATATTATATGAACAAACACAATTCAACACATAGACACTTATATTTTTATTAGGTTATTTTTACGGCGTTTTAATGGGGATGATTTTCAAAATTAAATTTCTAGAACAATTATGGATTCTATATTTCCAAAGAAACTTCATATTTTAAATAGAAAAATAAATATTAGGTTGGGTCTAATATTTGATTTTTTTCTATGAATATTCATTTTTATTGAATAGTAAGAATACTAAATATTTGTTCAAAAAAACTTTTTCATCTAATTTATTTATAACGATAAATTATATTTTATATTGGTTTTAATGTTTAATTAAAAAATAATCATGTAAATTAACCCAATTTATGTCATTTAAATAAAATTTAATTTTAAAATTACTACAAAAACGTAGTAAAGGATTGATCTTATTTACTTAAAAAACAAGTATTGTTTCCCAATATGTATGGTTAGATTTTAATTTAATTCTGTCACATGTGACATTTTAAATCAGAAAAATGGATTATATATTTTTAATTAAAATATTTTATAATTTCTAAAAATTTAATCTTATTTTCTACCAAAAAATGGTTAGTAAATGTAATTAATATTAATTACAACAATTAAGGTGATGTTAAGCTTATCATGGGGCTAAACCTTACTCTGAAGGTCCAAAATGACCATTGAATTTGAAAAAAAATACATTTGATGGCCCTATTTAGATCCTATCCCCAATTCTATTGAAATATGACAAATATGGGATCCAAATACAACGGAAAAACGTGTATGGAATTCAAGTGTCAAAATATTACTAGGGTGTCACTCCTCCATCATTATAAAAGGGCCTCCTCCACTCTCACTTCCCCATACCTATAAATACACTTTGTCTCAACCAATATATTACAAAATATATCTTAAAAATACCTTTCATAACACTGGAATCCTATCTCATGGAAGAATATCATCAAAGGAATCCCTTTGGTGTAAACCAAAAGATGTTACCTGAATGTGTGTAAACAAATTTTCTCAATATTTTTAATTTTATATCAATTATCCACCCTATACACTATTTTTTTAAGGATTATATAAAAAGAACCAAATCATAAAAATAATCTCAATTTTTTGTTAATTTATATACCTAGACTTCCATACACACCCATTTAATTTGTAACAAACAATCTATTTATGTAAAGTAAGAACAATGACCTCATGAAATAATGATTGTTCCTTCTTCCTTTTGTAGCTATATTTATGTTCATTATGATGGAAACTATTTTTATATAATATGTAAATTATATTTATAAGTTATTTTTATTTATATAATAATTTTATAACACATATCTTTTTGTTATCCATTTTATGAAAATAAGATAACAACAGTTGTGGAAGCATGGACTGCCACATCCAAAAAGCAATTTTATTCCATCACACGATACAAAGAATGTATAATGTTTAATTATAATTAAAAATATGAGATATAAACAAAATATATATATTAATAATTTCATAATAATCTTAATTTAAATATAATATATATATATCATTATCTTTATTACCCATTCACACAAAAAAAAAAGATAATGTCGGTTGTGGACGTCTGGACTACCACCTCTTCAAAACGTTATGATTCTTTTTACTTGAAAATATTTCAATATATTAGTATATAATATTAAATAACATGTTATTTATGATATAATGATCATTATGTAAATATATGGTGTTACATTGCTTCATTTCATAAGGATAAATAAACAAATTTAATGACACTCATTTGTACATATGACCTACCATCTAAATGATTGTAATGATAATTCATTATTTATAACCATATTTACTAATTGGATTTAAAAGTATAATTTATTTATAATTAGGATAATTATTTCATGATATTTATTATGGTGATGTTATATAAGTAGACCTTTGACAATAGTTGACTTATAAATGTTGTTCTGGACACATAAACAGAATTTGAAAAAAAAATATGTAAACGTAATTGATTAAGTATTTTTACACAAAATAATAATAAGTTTAATAAATTTTATGATAATCATGAAAATTTTTCACAATAAAGTAAATAATTAACAAATGTTTGTTATTCATGAATATAAAGACACATGATACAAATCTGGTGGAAGGTAAGTGATCTTCATCAAACTTTTTTTACAATCATGGGATAAATGTCATGTTCCCCACTTACTTTATTTTTTTGGTGTTTCTACTACCTATTTTGATATTATAAATAATTAATCCTTTTACCATAATGGTATTTAAAATTTTCATTTAATATTATTCATTCATGAATATTATTATTAAAAAAATTTAGAGCGGTATGAGACAATTTGGAATGTTTAAGGATTATTTTACTCAATATTAATATTAAAAAACATTCAATAATATTTCTATTAAAGTAAATTATATAACAATTTCTCAATAAAATAATTGAATTTTCCATTCTTCTGGTTTTTGATGTCCATTGTTAGTAATAGTACCATTTTTCTCTTTTTTGATATCATGATGTTTTAGAAAATGATTTTTAAGAAAACGGTTCTTCATTTATCTATTTAGATAGAAACCCAGTTTTTATATAAATCCATTTTTTATTATAATTTGTTAAAAACTATTTAAACAATATTTAGAAATGAAATTTTTAACCTTTTTTCTCTTACCAATGCTTTCAATTTAATTATCTTATCTCTTTCCAAATAAGGCATTTTTTATCCTTTTACCGTGAAAAAGGAATATAATTTTTACATCATTCGACATGTATTGATTAACTCATCATCTTTTCTTTGATTTTTCCTTTGCATTTTTAATAGGATACTTTAAATAGAAATTGTTTTCAAAGGTTATTTTCAATGGAAATGTTTAAAAGAGGATTAAAAATTATATTTGCCTCAATTTTTTTAAAAATATATTTTTTAGTATCTTTATTCATCAATGAAAAAACGCATTAGTTTACTCCACTTGGGTTATATTTTTTAGTATTATCCATATTCTTCTTCTAGATGGTTTATGATTGATTTGACCAAAGATAGTATTCATATTCACTTCTTTGATTTATTTATTTGTCCCTTTGAAATATTCAGTCTCCTAAGATCATAGAACATTGAATTTCCACTAAATTTTCCATTTTAATTATTATTGATATTATTATTTCCTAATCAATTTACCATTTTACACATGGTGTCTATGTTTACAGTGATTTGATTATTTGATGAAACAATGATAATTATGTTTTCTTTATTCAATATAGATATTGGATAATGCATATTTTTTATTAATTCAATAAGTTACCTCATATGAACAATGCTTTAGGCATATAATGACAACTGTATCCCATAATTTATATATCTTCTATATGCATCAACAAGTTCCCATAAATCAAACTAGTTGCACAAATTAAATGCTATTTTTTCTATTGTTTTAATTAATCCTGTAAATGGTCTTATTGGTATATGTTTTAATATGCCTTGGACATGATGTTTAATAATTATCGATTTCTATCATTTAGGTCCATTTATAATTAATGCATCACCCCAGGTTTAAAAGTTTTTTAATGTTCCAAAATTCAAAAAAAATACACAAACTTCTTAACATGGAGATATACATAGTAAGCACATTATTTGTACAAAAACTAGAATAAATCTCTCACACACAAGAACTAACATATTAAACCCACAAATATTGATAATAAAACAATTTTCATTCCACTGAGAAACACAACAATGCCAATCAGGTAGTTCTCATCTTTTGGATTTGATAAAAGCACATAAGTTATATCAAGAACAATAGCAATGAAACTATGAATAAGAGGAACATATAAAACCATTTCCAAAAGCAGTTGAGTGAGTGTCGCGGTATTTTTTTTTTGGGGTTTGAATGGCCCTTAGATAATGATATTTATAATGTATTACCCTAATGTTATAAAAAACTATCCTTTAATAATTACAATATTTAAAAATGACATATGAAAACTGTTAATATAAAAATAAAATAGATGGAAAATGATGATTTGAATATTTTTATTTGACATTTAATTGATATGAAATAAACAAAATTTTCGTATTTAATAAATGTTCTTATAAATATATATATATATATATATATTCTAATAACTAAAAAATGTTTTAAGAATTCATATGAATATATATATATATATAACAGTTATAATTATATTTGAATAATAATATAGGGAAAAAAATACATATTATGAAATTATAAATTTTCTAAAATATAAATTCCTTATTAAAGATATTAAAATGATAATGAATGTTTTAACATAAACTAAATTATATACATCAAAAATAAATAAAACGAATTTATTTTAAAAAAAGAAAAAATAGTATTTTGGGTTTTGGGTTTTAGAGATTACAGGATTATTGGGTGAGTTCGATCAAGTCTTCGCCGAGCTCGAAGAGGTCAAGATCGGTTGAGTTCAACCCTAGAAAAAAAAATTGTGAAGGACTTCATTGAGGTCGCGTCTGGTTGCCAATGAGGGAGCTTAGATGGAGTCTCAGGCAAAGGTGAAGGTGTGTCCTTTTCTTCAAGAGTTGAGGCCATATGCTGAGTCGCGACTGATGTCGGATGGTGTTTCTCTTTCAAACGTGAGGTTGAGAGGTGAGCAATAAATTGATTGAAGCTAAGGGATTAAAATCATAAAAGGCTCTATAAATCGAGGTTAAAATCCGAGTAGTGTGTTTCAGATCAAAATGAAACCATGTGAGGTATGTGGATCTGAATCTGAAGTTGGTAGATGATGTTTGAGGAAATTGTTGTTCGGTTTTGGGTACTCTTCTTCATATCATTTAGATTTAAAAATATGTATTGAATATCCATGTTTTTGTATGGATACTTAATTTTTAGATTCGTTTTTATGCATTACCTCCCTGTTTCATCCCTCATCCATTAATTGTTTTATTTAGATATCGACAGTTTACTATCACTTGTTTTTCTACAGGTTTTATTCGTAGAAGTATATATACTATCCATTTTAGATGAATTTTTTATTCAATCTGATGGCGATTTTTGTCCTTGTTTGATTCTTTAAAATAATTGAAAATGATTGAAGTCCCATTTTTAAATGAATTTAGTTCGGCCCAATTCAATTCCATAATATCATTTTAGACTAAAAAACTGCATACAATAAATGACAGATATGATTCTTGATTATAATACTAACAAATAGATGTATATTTTTAAACAATTATATTTATCACTTTTGTATTCATCAGTGACACTTTGTTATAAAATATATTTATCTATTTTTATCATGATATCCAACATTCATTACATCAAAACTCCACATTAAAATATATATCATATTGAATTAAAATATTCTATTGATGGGTGTATAAATTGAGCGTGGGGTGACATTTTGTAAAAATCAATATCCCCTCCCCTTTACTTTATTTATATCAAAGAATAATATCTTCTCTACAAATAAAGACCGTTAGGGATTTCTTATATCTATTATTTCAAATTATATTTCCACCCAAATTATATTGGCACAATTGATTATTTATTTCATATTTTATTTCTGTACATTAAAAGTTTATTTTAATTGAGTTATTCTACATTTTTCATCTAATGTATTCACAAATTATTTTTTTAAAGGATTTATGTATAATTTCATTATAATTCATTTATTATTTTTGTAAGGGTATTTTTATTATTGATTTTAAATTAATAAGTTCTATTTTCATGCAAGGGAAAATATTTGGTATTCAAATATTTAGTTTTATAAATGAATTTTATGTTCAAAGTTGATTTTTATGGGGTTTTATTCTTCCAAATCTATTTAATTTCTTAGAATAGGTTGATACATTTAATTATTTATTTCATTAATCTATAACTTCTTTATAAATAATGATACTCATTTATTTTATTTTATTTTTGTATAATTATTTACATTGGTAATCCATATATTCAAATTTTGTTACTATGTTATATATATTGTTAAGTGTTACTCAAATTTATCAAATGTTGGTTTTAAATTTCCTTCTAATTGAGTTTATATTCTCTAGAAATTTGAATGGATGAATATTACCTCTTAGTTTAATTCAAAATCAAACATTTTTTTATATTTTTATTTATCGTTTCAAACTAACATTATATATATATATATATTTTCCCGATGTTTTAGTAAAAAAAATTATATAAATTATTAATCATGTAATAATTCACATATGACTTTAACAATTATGAATGTCATAATCTTATCATGTTCATGTCATATAAAAATCAAGACTATGTCCATACATCAATGATTTTGATATCATGAAATTTATATATTAATGTATATATATTTACTTAAATTCATGTTCCTGAAAACATATGTTCATATAAAAGGATGATTGTATTTAGTAATGAAACACTACATTGATGATTTTTGTGCATGAAACATAATTATCTATTGTAATTGATTAATTTTAAGAAGATAGAATTATATGTTCACTATTCTAATCAGTTTATACCGTCATGCATAAAAGAAATTTAAAAAATTTTACCTTAAAATTTTATTTGCGTGGATTTTGATTTAACTTTTATGTGTTTATGCAATTTCATGTATCATTATATCTGATCATAAAATGTTGAATGTATAATTTTTAGTATATATTAGTATTCATTAGTTCCAAACATGATTATGAATATATATTTTTGAAACTAAAACACCATTGAAAATTATATGTATATAAAGAAATCAAATACAGATATGTTTTATAAAAATAGGTACTCAATCATTGTAAAAATGATATGGAATTGGATAGTGAATCCATCCCTCTAATGGGTAGGCCCAAGACAGCCTTCAATGTTTGAGTGGCCTGAGTTGTTTTGTTTTTTAGATATTGCATAATATTTTCAACTGAATCACTAGATTATTTTAATATCGTCTTTGAAGTATAATTAATTTTCAAAGCGTTATAGCATTTTGTAATGGTTGTTTTAAAAATGTATTTCTAATTGATTTTTTTTTTAATGTATTATCAAAGAGATATTTTTAATAAAATTTATCAAAGTTTTTCAAAACACCTTACTGGACGATTGAAATGTTGACCCTTTTTATAAAATGACATTTCACAAGTATCTTAGATGTTTATTTACAGATGTCGCTGCTTTCAAAGTTAGCACACAGAAGTGTAGTGGACAATTGTTTTCCTTCAAATCTGATTAAATGGGAACTCTACTCTAATTTCTCCATAACCTAGACTGGTAAAAGGTCCTCTCTTGTATAAAGTGTTGTGTAATTTTCTAGTTTATTTTATAAAAAAATTGACCCAGCAAGAACTGAGTCTATAAAAGCGGGATTGGGCCGTTATAATTGGTTTTAGAGGCACAATCTAGATAACCCTAGAAATTTATAATCCTTTGATAGATTGGGTATCCTTACTTAGTTAATATTCTTCTTTGTAATTTTTATATTGAAGGAATGTGAACTCAAACAAGTCTCTTAGGCCTTCCTGATGAATTACTTGTTATGATCTTGAGAAAATCATGCAAAGAAGAATCTCAGCCCTATGATGCCAGGAATATTTCATATAAACAACTTTACAAAGTGTCAGGGAAGCCTGATATACTTCTTTTTAATCATGTTTTTTTATTTGTATCTGAAGACATCAGATAGATTCAACTTTGTTTCTATAGACATCAAGGGCCATACATCGAAGGAATTTTCAGGTGCTTTAACATGTTTGAGAAGCTGGAATCAATCTATGCATTTTATAGAGTAGTAGAAGAAGGAATTATTTTTGCAACTTATATGTGTCAATTTTTAAGCTTTTCCATCACATGAAGAATTTATGATGACATTGAATCTTTTGAAGATGGTGCAATGAGACTTTCTTAAAGGAATCAAATTCATGATTAACTTCTCAGATACTATTTTGATTATTATTCCCTGAGGACTGTCTTCTGGTGCCTATATCCATACAACCCTTCATTCACAAGTTGTGTTTGGGAAAAGGAGGTGGAGGATTTCAAATCCACTGTGAACTTTAATCTCATAAGAAGAAATGGTAACCGTGGAAGACAACATTACATACCTTGGTCACATCATGTGAGACTTAGAGTAGATGGAAATTATAAGTGATAAGTGTAAATGAATTACGATGGTGCTACTGAATGAAGTTGGGGAGAATGTAACTCCCCAAGTTAAAAAGTAAGTTTAATGTTTTTTCAATGTTATAAAATGCAATAAAATTCATAATCTTCTGAATGTAGAGACATATGTAGTAAGCAATTTATTTATAAAAAAACTAGAATACATCTCGGACACATAAGAACTAACCCAATAAACCCACTGCTATTGATAATAAAACAATTGGAATTCCACGGAGAAACACAACTATTCCAATTAGGTAGTTCTCATATTTTGGGTCTAAAAAATCACAAAATCTATAGTAAGAACAATAGCAACAAAACTAAGAATAAAAGGAACATATAAAACCATTTCCGAAAGCTATGGCATGAGCATCACAGTATTATTTTTATTTTTGTTTGAATGGACCTTAACATTGATATTTATAATGTTTTACCTGACTGTTATAAAAAACTATATGTTAGAAATTATAATATTTAAAAACGATATATGACAACTGTTAATATAAAAATAAAATAGACAGACAATGATGATTTGAATATTATTATTTAAGTTTTAATTGATATGAAATAAACAAACATTGTATATTTAATAAATTTTCTTATATATGTATATATTCTAATAAATAATGAATTTTTTAAGCATTCAATTGAATATATATAAATATATAAATAGTTATAATTATATTTGAATAATTATATGTGAAACAAAATACATTTGATGAAATTTTGAATTTTTTAAAATATAAATTAATTATTTAAGAATTTAAAATGATAATGTAAGTTTAAACATAAAATGAATTATATAAATAAAAATCAATAAAACGAATTGATATAAAAACTAAAAAATTGAGTATTTGGGGTCTTGGGTTTTTTAGATTGCGGGATTATTATTTGAGTTTCATTGAGTATTCACTAAGCTCGAAGAGGTGAAGATCGGTTCAGTTCAACCATACAAAAAAATTGGGAAAGCCTTTGTCAAGGTCACGTCTGGCTGCTAACGAGAGAGTTTAGAGGGAGTCGTAGGGGATTTTGAAGTCTTGTCCTTGTCTTCAAGAGTGGAGGCCATATGGTGAGTCGCAACTGATGTGGGATGGTGTTTCGCCTTCAGACGTGAGGTTGAGAGGCGAGCGTTATATTGATTGAAGCATGAGTGCTTGAAAAATAACAAGTCACTATGAATCAAGGATGAAATCTGAGCAGTGTATTTTAGATCGAAACAAATCCAAGTGAGGTATGTGGATCTGAATCTGAATTGTGGGGATGAGATTTGAGGAAATAGTATTTTAGTTTTGGGTAATCTTCTTCGTATCATTTAGATTTACAAATATGCATTATTTATCCATGTTTTTGTATAGATATTTAATTTTTTGATTTTTAGTATGTATTATCTCACTGTTTCATCCGTTGTCAATTAATTCTTTTATTCGAATATCGAAATATTACTATTACATTTTTTTATATGCGGTTTCTTCATAGAAGATTATCTGTTGTCCATTCCAGTTGAATTGTTTATTCAATCTGAGGACGATTTGTTCCATTTTTTGATTTATTAAAATAATTGAAAATGATTTTGGTCCCATTATTCAACGAATTGAGTTCAGTCTCATTCAATTATATACTATCATTTTAGACTTTAAAACTGCAGACAATAAATGATAGATATGATTCTTATTATAAGACAAACTACTATGATGGATATTTTAAAACGATTACATTTATCACTTTTTTATTTTTCGGTGATGATATCTTATAAAATATATATATCTATTCCAACCAAAAGACCCAAATTTCATTACAACAAAACCCCACATTAAAAAATATAGCAAGTTGAATGAAATTATTGCATTGATATGTGTATAAATTGATAGTGGATCGATGTTTTGTAAAAATCAATATCCTCTCCCCTTTCGTTTATTTCTATCAAGGAAGAAGTGATTCTCTTCAAATAAAGACTATAATGGATTTCTTATATATGTTATGTCAAATTATTTTTCAACCCAAATTATATTTGTGCAACAGATTATTAATTTCATATTTGATTTATTTACATTAAAACTTGATTTTAATGGATTTTTTCTCCTTTTTTCATCTAAGGTCTTCACAAATTATTTATTTTTCTGTAATCGATTTATGTATAATTTCATTATAATTCAGACATTATTTTCTTAAAGGAATTTTTATTATTTATTTCAAATTTATATATTCTATTTTTTTGTTAAAAGGGAATTTTTCTTTCAAATATTTAGTTTTATAAATGAATTTTATGTTCATAGTTTATTTTTATGGGTTTTTATTCTTCAAAATATAATTAATTTCTACAAATAGAATAATACATTTAATTATTTATTTCATTAATCTATACCTTCTTTAGAAATAAAGATATTCATTTAATTTTTTTATATATTTATTTCCCTAGGTAATCCATTTATTCAAATATTATTAAAATGTTATATATATTATTAAGAGTTACTAAAATTTATCTAAAGGTTGGTTTTCAATTTGATTCTAATTGAGTTTAGGTTCCCAAGAAATTTGAATGGATGAAAGTTACCACTTAGTTAAATTCAAAATCCAACACGTTTTTATATTTGAATGAATATTTTCAAAATATCATCATATATATTTATAATTACATGATTTTTAAGTATATAATGATATAAATAAATTATTAATCAATTATTAATTCACATATGGATTTAGTAATTAAGAACGTCATAATTTTATCACATTCATGTCATATTGAAATCAAGACTACATCTACACACCCAAGATTTTGATATCATGACATTTATACATTAATATATACATATAGGTACTGAAATTCGTGTTCCTTATAACTTATGTGAATATAAAAGAATGATTGTATTTAGTAAAGAAATGGTGATTTTTTTATTTTTGTTCGCGAAATATAATTATCTATTGTTATTCATTAATTTTAAAAAGATAGAATTATATGTTCCCTATTGGGACTAGTTTATACCAGCATGTATAAAAGAAATTTAATAAATATATATTTGAATGTTCAAGTGCTTGGATTTTTATTTAACTTACATGTGTTTATGCGAAGTCATATATCATGAGATCTTATCATGAAAAGTTGAATATACAATTTTTGTTAAATATTATAATTCCTTTGTTCTAAAAATTAATGTGAATATATTTTAAAAAAACAGTAGTAAAATTATATATATATAAGGAAAGCTAATAATTTTTTTTTAAATGTCATTACTCGAACTCTGAAAATACGATAGGAAATTGGATAGTGAATCCATCCCTCTAGTGGGTAGGTCCAGGATAGCCTTCAAAGTTTCAAGTGGCCTCAGTTGTTTTGTTTTTAAGAGCATGCTTAACATTTTCAACAGGATCACTGGATTATTTTAATATCTTTTTTGATGTATACATTATTTTCAAATATTTATAGCATTTTGTAAAGGTTGTTTTAGAAATATATTTATAATTTATTTTTTTAATGTATTATGAAAGAGATAAATTAAATAAAATTTTTCAATGGTTTTCTAAACTCCTTACCGGGGGATATAAATGATCACCCTTTTTTTAAATTTATTTTTCAAAGGTATCTTATATGTTTATTTACAAATGTCACCACTTTCGGAATTATTGTGCGGAAGTTTAGTTCACAATTGTTTTCATTCAACACTGATAAAATGGGAAATGTACTCTCATTCATCCAGAACCTAGACCGATAAAAGGCCCTCACCTGTATAAAGTGTTTTGTAATTGTTATGTTTATTTTAAAAAAGTTTACACACCAATCACTGAGTCCGGAAGTGAAGGATCAGGGCGTTATAACTAATCGATGAAATTTGGCATCGATATATCATTGGGTTAATTTAATTTCGAATTCATTGATTTATTTTCTTGTGTTTTGGCTACATACCTTGAAATTTGTATTTTTTATTATGTTATATGAATGGAATGTGTTTTCATTTACCTTTACTTACTGATTATACACTTCCTTTTCAGAGTATTGATTTCTTTTCATGTTTGTTCAAATATTAACATTGACTTGTTGATTTATTCCTAGTGATTCATTATTTCTTCAACAATAATTTAACTTTACTGATCATTTGTGATCACCCGTATTATATATCCTTTCCCTAGAAATCCAAGAAGCACACTGTGAAATTTATGCATGGATATACTATATATAATAAAGTTATCGATGATTTTTTTAGGAAAACAAATATGGGGCAATTACTGTATTAATGGTTTATGTAAGACTCATGCATGTATCTGGTTTACCCAGACTACTTAACTAATTGGGTTTTTGGGATTTCATTCATTATAATCATTCCATTGTTATTGATAGTAGACACTGGCATAAACAATTCTAGGTTCATGTCAATACAATATGAACTTTAGTTAACCTACCCCATTATAATATTACCCCAATGATGAAATACTAGCACCAAAGTGACCTTTATCAAAACAATGTGTATCATTTCATCCAAAGACAAACACTTTGTTCCACCCTCCATGAACTATTATAAAAAAAATCATATCCATACTTCTTCATCTAACACACACAAGAGAACACATAATCCCACTAAACCATATTTTGGGTCACCCTTGAATGTCATATGACACCAAATCCTAAAAATGGAGTCACATAAAAAAGGTTACTAGGACTAGCCACACTAGGTATAAGCGAACCATTAAAAGGAAATAATTGACTGGGAAACAAAAAGTATACCATATTATCTTCACACAACCTCAAAAAGTAAAAAAAAAATCTAATAGGTTATAACACCCTGAAAGTGTCATATACAAATGAACTATACACAATTAGGGTACTCGTACTCTCCTAGCATATAAACATTTGATATCTCTATACAGGACCAAGAAATTCCATTAATATCTTTAAAAAACAATCATAAGGGGTAAAAATATCATATATATATATATATATATATATAATACTAACTCACTAGGTTCACTACACCACTATGAATGAGGACCACACAAGCGCCCTCACTGTTGATCGTCTAACCAAATATCCACATTACATGCCATTAGATGGGAATCCAAAATATACTACACTTGAAGGAATAAATTATGTGGATCCTACATTCTAATAATGATGCTTAATATGGCTCTTAACATTACATTCTAAGACATAAAACCAAAACTCATAACTCTTTCCAATGAGATAATAATGATAAATCCATCGAATTTCATAAAATACAAACAACATGTTCATCGCTCGAATAGAAAATCAGATAAAACTATAACATTGAAAATATGTAACACCAATCCCAACCCAGGGTAACCTGGACATCATACTAGAACATTTGTTCAAAACCCGCTGGATTGGTACCCATATGATTCTCTACAAAATTTCTATAACTATAGTATAAAAAACCCCAAATAGTAAAATCATAGTAAATTAATACATATGATGCTCTATTGTATAATCCTTGACTAGAATCCACAAAGATGGTACCTAGGTCTAGACCGACACATTAACTCATGTGCTTCTCCCCATACACTAGAGGCAGCTGGCTAATAGAGGGGGTCTAAGTTATATGTGTTAGGAAAGTATAAACCCACTCCGAATGCATGACCAAAATAAAATTACCAAAAATCATTCATATTATAGTATAAGAATAAATAAATAAACTCAAAATTGAAACATCTTGTAATAAAATGAAATTCAACAAAGGATAACACGACCATGGAATAGATACAATATAATTCCCAACTGGGTAGTTACTTAACAAAAATTAACATAACTGCATAAAGGCTCCAAAAAAACACTAAGAAACCCCATCTGGAAATTTGAATCCACTCAAGTAATATCTATTGACCAAAAAGTTATCAACATGGGCCTCTTACCAAACCCCTACATGCATTAAAAATGTGAGAGATTCTCTGGTACCCAAGTCAAATGGCAGGTTGAAAATGTTAGGATTAAAACTCAGTAGTACACTCCCAAATATTTCAAAATAAAATACCAGTCACTATATTACTGCATTCTTTATAATTTATAAATATTGAAAATGAATAAAATAATAAAGGTTTGATTATGTAGAAATATTTAAATTAACAACATTCACAATTGGTTCCAAGTGTTACATAGTTCCACAAAACCTCCATCGACCAAATATTGTTGTTTGGGATTTATATCATAGGGGGTGAATGACGAAAAATAAAGATCATTATTCCAAGTACCCAACCAAGAACCAATACCCAAGGCTTATCCATACCAACTAGAAGAACACAAGTTTGAATATATGGAGATCCAATATATGTATCAAATTTTACCCCTAATACCGTTTCTAACCATCCCAACATTGATATGGAATACCATTTCCATAGTTTTGAATTTGTGGAGTTTTTCCATCCTTTAAAAAATATGGTACGCCAGGGTTCCAGGTGAATTATTCTTAAAAACCCAAAACTAAGGTGGGGAGTGTTAGTCTAGCATACCAAAACCAATAGATGCATTTCAGAAAACATTTAGCTTCAATCCATGAATCCAAATGGGATTTATAATGTCATTCATTCCCATGTCAAACCATTACATTGACAATTTAACCTATTACTTTTGTTTTAACATGATTAACCATTTTAACAAATTAGAATCAATGGTTCACCACCATTCATTTATCAAAATTCATTTTCCTTATCATTTCAACAAAATCAAGCCCCACTAGGACATCAAAAAAAATAATTCCAAAATACAGCCCAACCCATTTCAAATGTTAGAAAAATATGAAATCCAAACGTCATCATTAAACATTTTTAAATATTTCCTCAAAATATTGATATATAAATTTTAAAGAAAACAATAAATGTCCAAGAACTTAACTACCATTTTAACAGTCACTTCATCCGTCATAATCTTTTCTCTACAATAATGACCACACATTCAATAAAAGACAAAATTTTATATCCATTTAAAATCCACATTAAAATAACTGTGATGTAAAAACCACATTTCAATGAAACAATTATTTATAAGCATAGTTTTCCAACTATGGGAATCATAACCAAATGAAAATCCAAAACACTCCATTCGAATCATTTTAAATAGTCCTTATAAGTATTTATGAAAAATCCATACCATAACATTTCATTTTTTAAAATTAGAGACATGTCATCGGTGGTCGTTGTTTTTGCCTCACAACACCATAGATCCATTAGGATCCATATTATGTATAATTCAATAAGAAAATCATAAAGAGATTAACTAAAACCATGGATTAGTCACATTCTACAGGCTCTTCAGGAAACATATCAAAATTAACATGTTTGACCATTATTATGATTATGGATAAATCTCTCACACAACAAAATTCTTTAGATAACCTTTCTAAAACACTTTTTATGCCTGAAGACCTTATGAGGACCCCTAAATGAATCATAAAAACCCATAGTCACCCAACCGATATGTTAAAAACCAATTAGGATCTAATCTACCGCCATGAAACTATAAATAATTAAATATTTGATTACAATTAAATTCTAAATTTAATCCCCAAGTTGACATAATACATGAAAACATACTAGTTTCTCACCTATAATTGAAACTTTGAGAAACCACCAAATAAGTGCTAAAAAATAATTTGAACACTATTCTTGAGAATATCACAGATAGAGAAAACAATTCAACACCTAAATTAATTAATTTCATAGATAAATCAATTTATCCTTGATAACAAATAAAAAATCACCCCAATCAAAAACATCAAGAAAAATTCCAATAACAATGTATAGAATCCATATCGAGACCTCATATTCCCCATAATACAAAATTCCCCATGATTAATATATGATTCCAATATTATCAAATGGATTATTTACCAATACATAAACCAAAGATCCCCAAATTTAGAGATGAGGTTGAAGAATAATAAAGGAATTTGATGTGGCTCTATTTTGGCATAGTTTTGCCACATATTTTTAATTAATTTTTAATTATTTAATTAATTATTTAATCACTTTACGCTAAATATTTGTAATTTTTTATTTTTATAATTAAATTTTTCAAATATTCATTTTTTATAACAATTTATGTAATTATGGACCCTTAAATAGTTGATTTATTCCTTCTTTGTTTTTAATATAATTAATATTCAATTTGTTTAAAAAAATCTATATTTGTTTATTTTATTTTATTTTTGATTGTTAATAATTAATGAGTTTTCTAATTAATTTACTTTTAATTTTTAACGTTTATACAATTTAGTTCGTCTTGCCATACTACCGGTAGCCTAGCTACCGATAGCAGGTTACGGGTACTATCTATCGGTGACATTGCGTCTATCGGTGACCTTGCCTATATCGGTGACCTTTTTCGCCGATACTTTATCCTACTGGTAGCTGTCTTTTAATTTTTTACGTTTGCCTATAATTTTAACTATCGGTGAACCTTAAATTTTATAAACAATGATGAGTTTTTAGTTTGGTTAATTTAATTATGCTCGACTTTTTTTTGATAAGTTAATTTATAATTAAACAATTATTTAATAAACATAATTGTAATTAATTAAGTTAGTCTTTGTTTTATCAATTAGTATTTTAACTTAGTTACTTTAGAATATGTTAACATTATTATTTAATTTGTTTTGACATTCTACTTAGTAGTTAAGTATATAATTACTGTTTTAAGTTAAATTAATTAGTTCTCTTATAATCTTATTTGTTCAATTAGTTAATAAATTAATTAATTAATAGTTTTTAAACATTAATTACATTATTTTATGTAAGAAGATTGAATTTTAATTCATTTTATAACTGTTTTAGTCTACCAGTGAGGTAGACGAGCTTCGACGGTGATTTATTTGGGTTACCAATGTTTTTGATTTTATTTTCTGCTCCTCTTTAATAAATTTATTTAGTTATTTTAAATTTAAGTCTCTTATTAATTTAGTTTAACAGTTATCAAGTTTATTAATTTAATTGTTTTCAAATAGTGCTTTTTAAATAATAATTTTAATGTTTTAAAGGTTAATAAATATATCGTTTTTAATTAATGTTATGTAGGATTACTTTAATTATTTATCTTAATTATTTTTATTTAATTTATTTATGTTTTAATTCTATATTATTTCAGCAATCTATTATTTTATGTTCTAATGGTTTCTGTCAGTGAACTATTTCTCACAGATATTCCAATACCAGTAGTTGTTGCTCTGTCTCTCTCTACTTATTTTCGTCACTGATACACCCTTATTTCCTCACTGTTACCCAAGTTTTTCCTCACCGATAATTTCCTTCTATCGGTAGCTTAGCTACCGATACTCCTCACCGACGCACCCGCTACCCTGTTCCACTTTACCCCCTCACTGATACTTTTCTTTTCTTTTATTTTTTATTATCAGTAACTACCGATTTCAGCCTTTGTTTTATCTTCAACGATAGATCACGTCCCTATCGGTAGCTTCAACTACAGATAACCCTCCTCACCCTCACCCATATTCCAGTCCGTCCCTGCACCGTGGGAGATGTTTTTCCACTGAGATGAAGATGGCCGCCGCTAGACTGCTTCTATCGCCACGTTTCTAAGTGCAAGGAGCTATCGAAGAGCATCGCACCGCTGTCATGGGTGTGCATTGTTTCTAGTCGAGGTCGTTGAAGCATAGTTAGAGTCGAGAGGATGTCGATCCACTGCTACATAAAAACATGCTACCGAGGAGGTTCTCCGCATTGGAGTCGGGTGAACTAGCTGTCGTGCCCCGCTGCATACCCGATTGTCCACTAATGTTCGAGCCGAAGAGTTAAGAAGAAGGCCACCGCTGTCTGAGGGCCACACCAAACTCTGGAGACGAGGAGGAGGGTGAGCTGATGCAGCCGGTGCTGGTGGAGGCCCTGCTGCATGCTTAAGCTGAGGGAAAGGATGTCGCCGCTGTCCAAGGGCCATCACCGGTCTGCTGGAGGAAGACAGCTGTTGCGCCACACTATTGAAGAAGAACTAATACCCTGGTGCTAAAGCAGTAGTCGCACCTCTTGAAGGAGGGGAGTCCTCCATAGGCCTCCGCTACAGCTGAAGCCACACCACACCTTGCTGGATACTGCTGGAGAAGAAGCCGAGTAGAGGAACCACACCATCTGTTGTTGATGTACTGTGCTGCTGGAGGAGGTCGAGCCACCGCCAAAGAAGTCCTCCCTGTTGGGCGCCGCCTGGACTAAGGAAGAAGAAGATCTCCTCCCCTCTGTGCCGGAATTGGGGTAGGAGAAGAGAGATAGAAAAAAATAAAATAGAAAATAATAGATAAGAATAATAATAAAATTAATGAAAATGTTAAAGAAGAAAAAAAGACAAAAGGTAATGTTAAAAGTGAGGTTAACTTTACAGAAACGTTAACTCACTTAGTCAAATTAATATAAAATAATAAAAATAAAACAATTATAATTATAATATATAGATAAATCGTTCACTAAAATATAAAAAATAATTAATAATAGATGTTTATAATAAATTAATTTAATTTTAATTTTATTAATTAATTAAAAATAATTAAAAATAATTATAAAACATACTTATTAATTTAAACACTTAAATCATAAGTAATAAATTTAATTACTAAATAAAAAATCAACTAAATAATTAATTAACCTAAGAATTTATTTTCTTTAATAGTAATAATAAAATCATTAATACAATCTAAAAATTACTAAATTTCTAATTACTTATTCATTTATATTGTTTAATTTTAATGATTTATTTTAATTTTATAAAATTAAAAAAAATTAGTATTTAGTATTTATTTCTATCGATAACTTTTGATAAATTTATAATAATGATTTATAAAAGTAAATTATAATTATTAAATAATATATTTATTAATCTACTTAAATTAACTAGTTACAAGTTATCTAACACTTCCATTTTTAAAAAAAATACAATAATAATAACTTACTTATCTTTGCGTTTTCATTTAATTATTTTTCTTATCTAACTTGGCAGGTTCATTCAAGAGTCAAGTTTACGTCTAGGTACATGCAACTAACTCATCCGGAGTTAGTTATGAGGGAAAAATTCACGCGACGTGCCTGTCACTGGTAAAATGCATGTGCGCGGTGCACTCGTGAGAAAAACATGAAGTCAGTGGAAGCATGCGGTGACAAGAAGCAAGTGACAGATGATACTTAAGCAGAGAAAGCGCTATTCTTTAAGGAGACTCTCATTAGACATTCCACGCCAGAAAATACGAGAGCTGAACTCTCAAGAGATGATAGAGTCAAATTGGAGACTAAGGAGCCCGAAGGCAGAGCAATATTTAGGGACTCTTTATTCCTCTTTTCTTATAGTCTTGAACTCTGTTTTCAGATTGTTTTCAATGATAGATTTCATTATGAACATGAGTTAATTTTCCATATCAGGAGCTTTAAGCTTTGTTGGTTTATCTGTTTAATTTTTCACTTACTCTTCGATTGACATTAGAGTTAATCAGCGAGGTCAACTCTGATGTTAGGCCAAATTGTTCACACCTTAATGAAAAAATTTCATAGTTTCACGTTCAATTGGTGAGATTGAACCTGATCATCTTTATGTTGACGCATTAAAGTCATGATAGTTGGAGTTTCACAATGAGTTTAATGTCAACTATATTTTTTTCAAACTTTTAACATACGATGATCTTTAGAGTGGTGAACAATAAAAGTCATGCCTCTGTTTGATGTTTCTTCTAGCGAGGAAGATATTTCAACCCATTTCTATGGTGTGATTCAATTAAATTTAGTGGAGAGTTTTCCTTTTAATCATCAAGTTTGGAATTCCCAAGAAAATATTTCTTCTTAGATCCTTTTCATTATTGCTTAATGTTAGTTTGATATAATTCTTAGTTTAACAATACTTATTGTAATTTTAGCTCCTTTGTAGAAAATCATGTTTCCTCATCCTGTTTCAACTTCATTTTTTTTTAAATGTAAAAAATGCACACTCACTTCACTGCTGACAACAATGGAGTTTAATAAAATTAAAACCTTAGAAATCACTCGTCTATCTTCTTTGTGGTTTGACCTTGCACCACTGTTCTAGTATAGGTTAATAGATGTAATTTTGAGGGCCGTGACAACACCCGACCTAGTTAAAAATTTGGCATCGTTGTTGGAAAAGGCATTCCTAGAGAGTCTAGGGTTTGAAAAATAAAAAAAACAATAAAAAACAACAAAAAATCATTTAAGAAAAATCTGATTTAAAAAAAACTGATGTCAACTGTACCTACTGCTTACGTTGTCCATTAAAATTCTGCATCATGTGTGATACTCTGTGTGTTTAATCTGAAAATTTAAAAAAATGGAATGTTTTGATGGCTCAAACTACTACACTGGACCTTATTGCGTTTGTTGTGGAGGTTATGGACATACTGTTTGGTAGTGTGTTTATATCCAACCACAACAGATTGATTACACTGATGAAAATAAAATTTTTGAATCTAATCCGGAATTCCTAGCTAAGCTAAAATTAATTAAAACCAAACTGGATGCTAGGGAGAATAATTGGAACAATTGGTTTGTTAAAACCTATGAAATTCAACTTAGAGATTCTTAAGAGCGAGATCAAAGACATAAATTATTGGAAAACATGCTCTTGGAATTACAACAAAGGGTTAACGAACAAGAATAATTTGAACAAAATGAAAAGGAAAATGTTTATAAATGATTTGAAAATAAAATTGAAGAAGACAGTGACTATGAATCTGGACAACAAAACTTCCATTTTGAAGAATCTGAAACTGTTGAATCAAATCTGGAAATAACCATCTCACTGAATCAAGAGAATAACATTGAAAATCAAAAAAAGATCTTTAATGGTGTCGAGTTGGACAATTTTGAAACCAAATTAAAACAGATTGAAAAAGATTGCCCAGTTCTTTTCATCATCCCTTATTTAGAGAAAAATCATTGTTTATCGAATTTTTATAAGGAAGTCACTCGGGTAGAAGATATACTTGAAACTGAAAACTTTAATATTAAAAACTCTTTACCCAGAATTTCTGAAATTCGAACATTGAGCATGAACATGATATTGGGTATAGTTTGGATGAGAACATTAAATTGGATGACAAAGAATCTGAAATTTTTGAACCTGAACTAAAAACTTCTCATCCATGTTTTGAAACTTTGAATCCAATAATTTCTGAATTTTTGTTTGATAATGAGGAATAGGGACTGATATTTGAAGAAAAACTAACTGATGAGTTTCCATTTCCCTATTCTAATAGTAATCACTTTTCTAGATCCTTGTGCAATGAAATGGAATTCAATGTTGGCCAACGTGAGGAGAATTATCTTAATTTGAACATTCTGGAAAATGAATTTTTTGAAACTGAATTGTACAGTTCTTCTCCTGAAATTGAATTGCAACACTCTTATGACATGTTTTTAGAAAGTGAGACTTTCGAACATGAACATAATGTAGAGATTGAGCGCACAATTGATCTAGGAATAATTGACTTGATCGAAGCAGTAGATGTTCGGTGTGATTTTACAGATGAGGATCTTTTGGAAGAGATTTATAACATTGTTAGAGTTGAACCTATTAGTGATAAAATAAATTCTATTCCTTGCCTGTCACTTCCATCCTCAATTGTAATGGGTGTTGAGTATTCTCATTATACTGATAGTAGTCTAGAGGGGGAATCACACTTGGGTTCCATTGCCCATGATTCATTTCATCACTTAATTGAATTCCCTCTTGAGCCTGCTAATCAGAAGTCACCTACAAGAACTCTTGATTTTGAACCTGTTAGTATTGAGGTTAAGAGAGATAGCTCTGAGGCCAATGATATACCCTTTGAATCACCTAAATCTATGTTGTCCCTTCATGAGTATTCAAATCTTGAAATGTCTGAACTCATTCTGGAAGCGGACATCACTATACCCACTACTGTTAAAGGGTGTTTCTTATGGGTTAATTCAGGCTTTAAGAATTCAGTTATTGATGTGTTGAGTCCTTTTGACCACAAATCTCATTGTTCTGTTAAAAAAATTTGGGCCAAATACATGTGTTCGTTCTTATTAAGGAAACCACATCCACCTAGTGACTACGGTTAGTTGCTTGGTGTGTCCGGCTGGGGACAATAAATCTAGAGCTTAATGGGAGACAACCCATGGTCTTGTTTTGTTAATAAAAAATTGTAATTAAATAAAGTCTAACTAAAGACTTTAAATTCAGTTCTTCATGGGATTCAACCCATGTTCTTTATTTTGTGTTTACTTTTGTTTCTATTCCTATTTTACTTTCCATAAAGTGCTACTTATTTGCCTTCAGTTTGCTCTATCCCTACTGGATTTTTCCTCTTGGTTTACATGTTTTGTCTCAGGTTGCTGCTGCTATGTCATTTAAGGAGTGGAATTCCTATATTTGAGAGAAATTGAAAAATATATTCTATGAAGTTATTAACTCATAATTGCTGTTTTTATTTTTCTGCTCCATAATGTCATAAAAATAATTCTTCTTATATTACAAATTCTGTTGTATGTCCCTGTATTATAGAGAGAAATAATTCTTCATGTACCTCATTTTTAGAATCAATAGCTCATTGATAAAATCATTCCACTGTTTGAATTTAAGTGTGGGGGGTACATGTAGAGTTTAAATTTAGTTTCATTGAAATTGTTTTGGCTGATGGGTGTTTAGCATGCATCATTATTCTTTATTGAAATCCCATTTGAATCCAATCTGTTAACTTATTACACCCTTGTCATTGTTCACCCACAAAATTTACATGAAACTGTTTGAACTGCATTGAAAATTTTTGTCACTGTATTTAAATGTTAATGCATATTCTTGGATATGAGCCTACTGTTAATTTAACCTTTGTTGAAAACAAAAAAAATTAACTTCAAAGAGACCCTTTATACATGTAATCTATCTACTTTATTTAAAATTTGTTTTGAACATTATTGATTAATTATTCTTCACCATATTTAGAAGTCAACCTTGGGGACAAAGTTGGGTTTTAAGTGTGGGGGATGGGGTCAATTCTTGACTGTGCTAAACTGTGCTTAATTGTAAGCCCATCAATTCCCACTGCAATTTCAAACTTTTTGTAAAAAATGGTTAAATTTATTCAAAATTCTTGCATAATTTTAGGCTTTACACTATACTCAATTGTATCTTGCCTTAGTAAACGTACCTTGCTGGAAGTTAAGATCTACTTAGATTCTGAAATTAATGAGGTTTAATGATTACTAAGTGGTCTTGCTTAGTTATTTAATGGAAATTCAATTTAGGACCTACTTCTGAAAGTGATATGGGTACCCCGTTTGTGGAATTTTGGTCATAACCCTTGGAACTCGATGTTGATTCTGATTCTAGGAGCATCTTTAATCTTTTAATTATTAAAATTAATTTCTTTAATGAGCCAATGTAAATTAGTTTTATATAAATCTTTTGAAACTGGAGTAATTTTGGCATCTGGGATCCCACGGTGAGCCTCTGGGACCCTAGATGTTGGGTGTGTTTCTGTTTACTAAAATCCCTCTGTACATTATAAACAAGTGCATTGCATAGTGATGAGCACAATGATACATGGCTTAGGAAAAATAAATAAAGTGTCTAGGGTCAAAAAAGATCTCATTAAGGTGAGGGGGGTGATGAAAGCCTAATGAAGAAGGGATCGTTTGGTTTATATGAGAATCATTTAGGCTGTGTCATTGAGGTGATTCACAAAAAAAATAATTATTTTTGGAACCTAGGTGAAAAATTTAAAGTACAAAGTTCCTTGGTTAAGGTCATAATTCCATTGATATTTTATCTCTTGTCATTTTTTTATTTAGAACCTGATATTGGATTGAAGTGAGTCACTAAGTTGTATCACATATGAGGCATGACATATTCTTTAAAGGATGGTCTTTGCATTCTTAATTACGAGTGAGTATTTTTTTAAGCATGATTCATTGAGTAACGCATTCTCTTAAAGCTTGCTGTTATGTATTGTCCTCTTTTTAGAGTGTTGTACATGTTACATTTTGAGGAGATAATCATAATACACTTGATATTTTCAAAGAAAATAAAACATGGGATTGTTTGAGGACAAAAAATGCTTAAGGGTGGGGGAATTTGATGTGGCTCTATTTTTGCAGAGTTTTGCCACATATTTTTACTTAAATTGTAATTATTTGATTAATTATTTAATCACTTTATTCTAAATATTTTTACTTTTTTTAAAATTAAATTGTTCAAATATTCATTTTGTATAACAATTTCTGTAATTATGGACCCTTAAATTGTCAATTTGTTCCTTCTTTGTTTTTAATATAATTAATTTCCAATTTGTTTAATTAAATCTATATTTATTTATTTGATTTTATTTTTCATTGTTACTAATTAATGAGTTTTCTAATTAATTTACTTTTAATTTTTTATGTTTATACAACTTAGTTTGGATGGCCAGACTACCGGTAACTTACCTACCGATAGTAGGTTTCTGGTACTATCTATCGGTGAAAATGCATCTATCGGTGACCTTGCCTGTATCAGTGACCTTTGTCACCGATACATTATCCTACCGGTATTTCTCTTTTAATTTTTTACGGTTTCCAGTAATTTAACTATCGGTGGACCTTAAATTTTCTAAAAAACGATGAGTATTTAGTTTGGTTAATTTAATTATGCTCGACTTTTTTTTAATAAGTTAATTTCTAATTAAACAATTATTTAATCAACATATTTCTAATTAATTAAGATAGTCTCTGTTTTATCAATTAATCTTTTATCTTAGTTACTTTAGAATAGGTTAACATTATTATTTAATTTGTTTATACATTCTACATAGTAGTTAAGTATATAATTAGTATTTTATGTTAAATTAATTATTTCGATTTTAATTTAATTAGTTCAATTAGTTTGTTAATTAATTAATTAATAGTTTTTAAACATTATTTACATTATTTTATGTAAGCAGATTGAATTTGAATTCATTTTATAACTATTTTAGTCTACCGGTGAGGTAAACGAGCTTCTGCGGTGATTTATATGGGTTACCAATGTTTTTGTTTTTATTTGCTGCTGCTCTTAAATAAATTTATTTAGTTATTTTAAATTTAGGTCTCTTATTAATTTAGTTTAATAGTTATCAAGTTTATTAATTTAATTGTTTTCAAATAGTGCTTTTTAAATAATAATTTTAATGTTTTAGAGGTTAATAAATATCTTGTATTTAATTATTTTTATTTAGAATTAATTTAATTATTTATCTTAAGTATTTTTACTTAATTTATTTAGGTTTTAATTCTATATTATTTAAGAAAACTATTATTTGATGTTCTAACGGTTTATATCGGTGGACTGTTTCTCACGGATATACCGATACCGGTAGTTGCTGCTCTATCTCTCTTTACTTATTTTCCTCACCGATACACCCTTATTTCCTCACTGTTACCCAAGTTTTTTCTCACTGATAATTTCCTTATATCGGTAGCTTAGCTACGAATACCCCTCACCGACGCACCCGCTACCCTGCGTCGCTTTACCCCCTCACCGATACTTTTCTTTTATTTTATTTTTATTACCGGTAGCTACTGATTTCAGACTTTGTTTTATCTTCACTAATAGATCACGTCCCTAGCGATATCTTCATCTACCGATAACCCTCCTCACCCTCACCCATATTCCAGTTCGTCCCTGCACCGTGGGAGATGTTTTTTCGCTGAGCTAAATATGGTTTCCGCTGGACTGCTTCTACCTCCATGATTCTAAGTGCAAGGATCCATCGAAGAGCATCACGCCGCTATCATGGCTGTGCGCTGCAGCTAGTAGAGGCTGTTGAAGCAAGCAGGAGTCGAGAGGAGGTCGAGCCACTACTACTTAAAAGGATATTGCTGAGGAGGTGCTTTGCACTGGTGTTGGGTGAACCATCCACCGCGCCCCACTGCATACCTCCTTATCCGCTTGGGTTTGAGCCGAAGAGTTAAGCAGAAGGCCACTGCTGTCCGAGGGTCGTGCCAAACGCTAGAGCCAGGGAGGAGGGCGAGCCGTTGCCGCCGGTGCTGGTGGAGGCCCTTCTTCATGCTTAAGCTAAGGGAAAGGAGGTCGCCTTTTTCCAAGGGCCATCATCCGTCTGCTAGAGGAAGACAGCTGTTGCGCCACACTGTTGAAGAAGAACTGATACCCTGGTGCTGAAGGAGCAGCTGCATCGCTTGAAAGAGGGGAGTTCGCCGCAGGCCGCCGCTAGAGCTGAAGTTGCACCGCACCTTTCCTGATACTACTGGAGAAGAAGCTGAGTAGAGGAACCGCGCCATCTACTGGTGTCACACTATGCTACTGGAGGAGGTCGAGCTACCACCAATGAAGGCCTCCCTGCTGGGCGCCGTCTGGCCTGAGGAAGAAGAAGATCTCCTCCTCTCTACACCGGAATTGGGGGAGGACAAGAGAGACACAAAAAAATAAAATAGAAAATAATAGATAAGAATAATAATAAAATTAAAGTAAAAGTTAAAGAAGAAAAAAGAAAAAAGGTAAAGTTAAAAGTAATGTTAACTTTACATAAAAGATAACTCACTTAGTCAAATTAAAATAAAATAATAAGCATGAAACAATTAAAATTATAATAGATAGATAAATCATTCAAAAAAATATAAAACTTAATTAATAATAGATGTTTATAATAAATTAATTTACTTTCAATTGTATTAATTAATTTAAAATAATTAAAAATAATTATAAAACATACTCATTAATTTAAACACTTAATGCTTAAGTAATAAATTTAATTACTAAATTAAAACTTTACTAAATAATTAATTAACCTAAAAATTTATTTTCTTTAATAGTAATAATAAAATTATTAATACAATCTAAAATTACTAAATTTCTAATTACATATTCATTTATGTTGTTTTATTTTAATGATTTAGTTTTATTTGATAAACATAAAAAAATTAGTATTTGGTATTTATTTCTATTGATAGCGTTTGATAAATTGATAATAATGATTTATAAAAGAAAATTATAATTATTAAATAAGATATTTATTATTCTACTTAAAATAACTTGTAACAAGTTATCTAACACTTCACTTTTTTAAAAAATATACAATAATAATAACTTACTTTTCTTTGAATTTTCATTTATTTATTTTTCTTATCTAACTTGGCAGGTTCATTCAGGAGTCAAGTTTACGTCCAGGTACATGCAACTAACTCATCCGGAGTTAGTTATGAGGGAAAAATTCGCGCGACGTGCCTGTCTTGGGTAAAACGCACGTGCACAGTGCGCTCGTGAGAAAAACATGAAGTCGGTGGAAGCATGCAGTGAAAAGTAGCAAGTGAAACATGATACTTAAGCAGAGCAAGAACCATTATTTAAGGATACTCTCATTTGACATTCCACACCAGAAAATACGAGAGCAGAACTCCCGGGAGATGATAGAGTCAAATAGGTGACTAAGGAGCCCGAAGGCAGAGCAATATTTAGGGAGTCTTTCTTACTCTTTTCTTAAATTCTTGAACTCTATTTTAGGATTGTTTTCAACGATATATTTCATTATGAACAAGAGTTTATTTTCCATTTCGGGAGCTTTAAGATTTGTTGGTTTATCTGTTTAATTTTTCACTAACTCTTCGATTGACATCAGAGTTAATCGGCGAGGTTAACTCTGATGTTAGGTCAAATTGTTCACACCTTAATGCAAAAATTGCATAGTTTCAAGTTCAATTGGAGAGATTTCACTTCATCATCTTTATATTGATGCATTAATTTCATGATAGTTGGAGTATCACGGTGAGTTTAATTTCAACTATATACGCTTTCAAACTTTTAACATATGATGATCTTTAACGTTGCGAACTCTAAAAGTCATACCTCTATTTGATGTGTCTTCTGGTGAGGAATATATATCAACAAATTTCTAAGGTGTGATTAAATTAAATTTATTGGAGAGTTTTCCTTTTAATCTTCAGGTTTATAATTCTCGAGAAAATAGTTGTTCTTAGCACCTTGTCTTTGATGCTTAATGATAGTTCGATATAATTCTTAGTTTAACAGTACTTAGAGTAATTTTAGCTCCTTTGTAGAAAATGATGTTTCCTCATCCTGTTTTAACTTCATTTTAAAAAAAAGTAACAAATGCACACTCGCTTCACTATTGACAACAATGGAGTTTAATAAAATTAAAACCTTAGAAATCACTCGTATTCCTTCTCGGTGGTTCGACCCTGTACCACTGTGCTAGTATAGGTTAATAAATGTAATTTTGAGGGTTGTGATGACACCCGGCCTAGTTCAAAATTCCACTTGGGGTTTAATATTACATAAAATTCCAAAGAAAAACAACTATTAAAGAACTAAGTTGAAGGAATGATAAGGAGGAATGGGTTTGGGAACCCCCTAGTTTTTAACACCAAATTAATTAGAAAAGTGGTGTAGTGGATAAGACTATAAGGAAATATTTTGGTAATTTTCACCATTTCAAGAAATATGGGCAGTCACAGAGTTCGATAGTACAGTATTCCAAAACGTGCACCTAACATATACCCCTAATAGCCAACAACCATGCCCCACATGGATTGGCTATATCATTTTTCAAACCATGACCAACCATTATATTAGATATACATTCATTTGAATGAAAAGTTCTTGGATTGTTAAAAAACTAAGCATAGACTATGAACCATGTCTCATACCCTTACCAACCACACTCAGTTTATCCTTTTTTCTTCAAATGGTTTAACCAAAACCATTCTCAAAATAATTAATATAAACTATTTTCTATTCAAAAAGAACTAAAAATCCAATGGGAATGAAGGTGTCACATGGTTTCCCCTAAACTGTGCACACCAAACTATACACCATTTCCAAGAAACTAAAAAACAAAAACATCATATCCGAAAGCCTCCAAATATCATTAAAACATCCATTAAATTTATTAAGAATTATTTCCCATATGAGACTAAAATTGGTTGCATTAAAAGATTTGTAATCTCATCTCGAGTTTAATCCAAAATTCGACCAGTTCGATAATGAAAATTTTAATTCCTTCTAAATAATCAACCCATCTGAATGTGGGATCATACTATTATTCTTGATAACGATGGAGATGCCCATAATGGGAGAAATAATGAATGTTATGGGACATAAAATTTATCATTATAAGATTTATATATTACTACCAAAAAATAAGTATACATTATAACTATAGTAGGAGTTTTTAAGGGTTGATGTAAAGGTAGTTTCTATTGTTATTATAGTGGGAAAAACAATCATAAGAAGATAAAGGTGAAAATTTTATTCAAATACTGTTTAGAAAACCTATATGAATATTACACAATTTGGATGCATTGAACATAACATCATATATAATAATTCAATTTGTGAGATTAATAAATGTACAATTAATGAATATAAATTTATTATAGTAAAGTACAGAATAATATGTATAAAATATATAATTTATATTGGAAAATAATATTAATATAATTATATTCCATATAAATAAATATTTTCTAATTTGATATGAGTTTGATGTATTGATGAAGATAACTATAATTTTAGTGGAGTATTCTTCAGGAATGATTTACGTAGGGGATAACATAGTGAGATGAAAAGTGTTGTAAAATTTGTCATAAAGGAAGAGTATTTTGTTTCTATATCTCATGATATACATAATTATTATAGATGAGAACTCATTTAATGAACATAATGTTAATGTGATGTTTCCATTATTAATTATAGGTGATTATCAATGTTATATGAATAATCCAAGATTCCATGTTTATCATTATTGATCACATAACAAATATTTTATATAAAACATTATAAAAGCTTTATCTAAAAGGTGATTTAAAGTTATAGGATTTTCATAGATTGTACCATGTGGTGAATATAATTACCAATACATTAATAATAGATCCATTTCAATTTCTAATACTGATGATTTTTGTGTAGCTATATTTTTCTCATGCAATAGGTTTGGTTGATATCCTTTTTTGTTCTTGCATTTTATTTGTCTAAAAGGATGGATAAGAATATAAATTATTGTATTTTATTTTCATTGATATAGAAATTATATTTACGGGCTATTTTGAAAAATATTAATATTTATATTTACGGTCTCTATGTCAGTGTCTATCTCAACTCTTCTGACAACATTGTTTAATATTTGATAATGTTTTTTGTTTGCATCATTTATAATTTTTTTGAGATCATGATATGTTTTTAGAAGTATTGTTTTTTGTTTTCATGTAATTATTATTTCATATTTATTGATATATTTTATATTTTTATTATTTTTTTACTTTTTAATGTACTATGTTTGGTTATGTGTTAATAGAATATGTTCATAATGATGAATGATAAGATTTAGAGTGGTTTATACAATATATATGAACAAAAATCTAATGGGATGTATTTTATAACCAATAATATTTTGGATATTATAATGCCTTAATTATTTTTTTATTTATAAAATGAATTATATTTGTTGTTCATTTACAATTTTAAGTTGATTTAATTTAGACTAGATGTTTTATCATTAATACTAAAAAAATTATAACATAATAATGATATTGGATAATAGTTGAATGTTGGTATTTTAGTTAATTAGATTGTCAAAAGTATTTTTGGATGTGATTCCAAAAAAATAGTTAACTATTTAACTTTTATGGCATTTTATGTGATCTAATGAAACATCATTATATGGTAATTAATTCTGACCACCATGGAACAGGTCCAATTTTAAAATTAAATTTTCAAACATGGAAAATACCATCGTGTATTATCTATTTTCTATTCTTATATGACATGAATATTTTACAGGTGGGTGATAAATATGTTTTAGTGTATTTTAGAGAATTAAACATGGAGTTTAGTCCATAAAATGGGAATTTTGAAACACTTATATATTAAAACAATTCCATCCAGTATGAGAAATCTCTCTATGAAATTTTTTGTTTATTACAGTTCGTTGATAGATAATAAAATATGAATCTCTAGGAAATGGGATATATATGTCAATCAATTTTTGAAAAATGAAAATTATTATGTTTCATTCTATGATTATATAAATGAAGAGTGAAATGAAAAACTGATATCATATACATTTATTGGGATAACAAACAGTTACAAAAATAAAATATTCCTCATTGATTTATTATATCCTATAATTGTTTTCAAATACAATTATAATATTTAATAACCTCTCCCGGTTCATTTGAATTCATAACCGCATTATTTTCATATTTAATTTCATGTTTATAGATTTTTTTTCTAATATGGATTATGGTATATATCATTGAATAATAAAACATGACTCATTTGGTCCCTAACCAAATAAATCTGTAATGATAGAACTATAATAATCCAAATTTATGAATTTATGTGTCTGGTTTTTAAAAAAGAATTTGGTTTTTGAAATAAAATATTAATATAACTTTTAAAAAATAGTTTTTTCCTGGCTAGTATGTCAAGAATTAATATGATTAATGTTCTCTAAATATTCTAGTGTATAACAGTGTATGAGTAATATTATGACACTAACGCTATATAATAACCATAGAGTATGTATATCAAATCATGTATTGATGATGAAATACATTTATTTGAAGATTGAGTATAGTAAAGAAAATAATGATAACCCATATTACATGTGTTTATAATCTCTAAGATTATTTAAGGATAATATTTTATTACACTCATTGAGATTACATAGGGAGGATGTGAAGATGATTTTTGGTTTTATAATATTGTTTCCACATAAAATCTTATGAAAACATCAATTTGTGAAGAATTTTATTTTTGGTGGACTTCATAAATACAATATTTCTGTATCATTTTTGAGTTAATGTCCCTTCAATGTTATCATTTCTGAGTTTATCATATCCCATTACATTATACAAGAGAAATTTAAATCTAATATGAGATCAATGATAATCCATGATCATGTTTATCTATTCTGATTAGTGGATAAATTGATTATGTGTTTTTTATCATGGAATGGAAATTCTGTTCATTTAGAATAGTGAACCTTGTAAAATCATTATTCCCAATATGATTATTTTATATTGGTGTGTGATTCCTAAATTAATTGATATATTTTAATAACAAACAATGGTAAAGAATATATAAAGTCATAATAGTAAAAAATGGATCACATAAACATTTAATTTTGGTTTTTAATAGTGGTACATAAATGAAACTAGTTATACTAATAACCACTATAGGTTTATATTTGATGGACCTAATAAAAATCATCATCATGGTATCAATAATTATTGGAAAACGTAATCTATTATTATACTCATTCATATTTGTTAATATGTGTTGTTAAAATGAAATATAGATGACTATCCCATTATGGGTGATAGTGAAGGATGAGATATTGGTAGGATACCACTCTAGGGAGACACTAATGTGGCCATTAGAGTGGATTAGTCGATGAGATTCCTATACATTATGAAGTTATGAAAATTATATTTCATTTATGGATTTGGTAATATTGTATTATGTGGAATTCCTTCTATTAACTACTTATGGATGTTGTATCATGAATATATAAAATATATTTCTAAATGAATATATAAATTGTACAAATTTTTCTCATTAGTGTGTTTGTGATGTTTTTTATAGTATCCCTTAAATAATCATTCATTTGTGGTGTTTTATTCCAAAATTTAGACTAGTTACTTGATTATAGAATATAGAAAGCCCTCATGTGATGAAATAATAAAACATGTTTCATACTATAGTAGGGAAACACTATATATATTTGTTAACGAAATAAATAATTTTTCCCCTCTTGTATAATACTCTCCCAGGAATCATACTAATATGAAATTAATAAGGTATTTTATATGTTTAAATAATGTTATATTTTCTTCAACAATGATAATAGACTTTATAATATTACTATTATTTAAAATTGAAACTAATTTATGTGGGATGTTTATATCTATACTTATCTCTCTCTCTCTCTCTTTAAATATATATATCATAAAAATAAGAGGGTAAAATGTTTTCAATTAGAGTTTTTTCTTGTAATCATCAATGTAAATGAATGATGAAACAATCTAAAAATCCAACACTACTATAAAATATATTGTGGATATAATCAATATCAATTCATAAATATTATATAATATTCCATTGTGATAATATTAGCAAATATTTTACAAAATGAATCTAATTCAAATTTCTCAATTCCTAATTATAGATCTCACTAAGAGTTTTATCATCATATGGATGAATTCACTTAACACATAATATTTCATAATCATATGCCTAAATATCCAATATGTATAACCCATCATATCATGATCCTACTGACTTTGGATTCAAGGTACATATTACATCAAATGAAACATAAAACATAGAGTACATATTTTATTCCCCATATTAATCTGCTAAATCCAATAGATCTCCTAAAAATTCATGAGATGACCTAAGAAATAAATTGAATATAGGGGTGAGCTAAAAATCCATGTATGGGAATAATCATTATAAGGATGCAAGATGTGTGATGGGATGGTATAATATAATTTCATAAAAGAGAAGGTATATGATTAATCAAATGGAAGAATGATATCAATTAGATTGTATCAAAATATAATTATGACATACACAATGTGAATGAAATATATAACATGACATAGAAAGATTTCAAGTAAAATTATAAAAAAAATATCAAATGGTGGAAAAGGTCCCATAATGGATTAGGATTACTCCCCAATATCAAACATTATTTCTTATGAGTATAAACGATTATCTAATTAATTTATGGTCTATATAACTATTTTTTCACCCATTATAATTATATTATGTATAGGCATATGTATTTAACAAAAATAAATCAATCACATTTCATAAGAATTAAAATTTTCAATCGAATGAAAAGGGTTGAAAAATATCTTTTTATATCTTAATAAATAGAGATTTCTTAAAAAATAAATTTGAGAATGGACGTAAGGAATGTATTAATGTTTTGACGTAAAAGAGACTCCTAGGGAAACCCTCTCTATAGTGATATCAGTTTGGTTTGGTGGTTGATTATAGGGGTGACTTCTCTCACAATCTTTATCAAAAAGTCATTATCATTCTTCATGGAAACTCCAAATGGTTTTAATTGGTTATAGACCTACTTTTCAATGGAAGGTTGTTATTTGGGGTTTCAGACCCAACAACTCATAGGGAATTTCTTTGGTTGAGATGATTGGAGGTCTATTACATTGCACATTTTTTAGGGAATTTTTTGTCTCATCCAGGACGCTCATATAGAATTGATATTTGTTTGAGAATCTCTTCCAAATCTCAATACCAGACCATTTACCCAACAAATATTTATAGGTTTATTCACCATATATTTAAAATAAAAGGAATCATATTGATGATCAATATAAAGGGGATATAATTAGTGAATCAATATGTATGTACCCATAGTTCTTCATCTGATTTCACTTAACGGGTAGCTACATTATATGATGAATCTACATTACCAGTGATTCAAAATATGTTTCAACATAGAAAGGTAGTTAATATTCCATAGAGGGGATTGATCAATTATGATGCAACATATGTATCATGGTTTTTTATAGAATTAGAACCCACATAGTTCATTAAAATAGGGAAATTTATTGTCATGTAGAGGGGACATAAGTGTAGACACGTAGGTGACAAATTTTTGAGAGAATGTCATGAGATTATATTCTATGTATCCTTGTTGTGGATTGAATCAACATTAGGATAGTTTAGTAGATTTCTCATTTAGTTGGGGGGTGTGGTAGAGTGATCAGCCCAGGGGAATGATTGGGTCGTGATGGTTAAAATGTCATAGAAATGGAGATTACATTAGAATGGATGTTTATTTTAGATAAGGCCTTAGGGGGACGTCGTACATATTATAGTTATTCTATAAATTATAGTTCTCATAGTTCATTTGGTCAAGGATTACACACTAAGGTTTCCATTATGATTGGGGCATACACAGTGGGGATTATCATGTATTTATAGAGACTGATAATGAAATTGATATGATTACTGAAGCTCCCAAATCCCACATGATCTATGATCTGTGTGAGAAATAATGGATCAAAAATGATCAACCTCATTTCTTTCAGGTTTGGGACATGCGTATGGGTAAAAATCATTGAATAATTTTTTTGGAGACTAGGCCTAATGGATGCATCCTATGTATCATTGTTATTTTACTAATCAGAGTTGTTGTAGTTCCGTTAATTGAGGCTTGCGCTCTAAGGATTCCCTGATATTCAAGACATGTCATATTATACCAATGGTTAGGGATTCAACACCAATGATTCCCTAATTATTTTGGGCCAAAAATTGAGGATTCCATAATATTTGATGATATTATATTATTTCTTTGGTTGGAGTTTAAATAGTAACATTACCCTAGTAATTACGGATTACACACTGAGGATTGATGAGGTTATAAAATCTTATGATTCAATTGTAATCAAGGATTACACACATATGTCTCCACTATATTTTGGGTATATCATATTATGTACAAGGATTGGGATTATGATGTAAGAACATTGACCTTCTTTTCAGGTATGTTTTTCCTTTTTCTGGAGTTTTTGAGAAAGGAGGAGTCTATGGAAATATTCAAAGTACATGACATGTACTTTAAGTGTACATGTCGTATACTTTATTGCCGCAGGAGATCGTGTGCTGGCCGTGTCCTAGCCACACACATGGTCGAGTGGGGTGACGTGGGGGCCGCCTAAAGCGGAGTACAGAAACAGTAAGTACATGCCTTGTATTTTGTTTTTTCATTAAATGCACCAGGGTCACGTTTGATGTACATAACCATATTTTTTTAGGTTTCGTTCGTCCAAGAGAAACCGTAAGGCCAGGAATATTCGACAAACCCCCGGACCTCCATCCTTCCTTTGAATCGAACTCTGTCGGTTGCGTTGTAATCGCATCGGTGAGTTCTCTCTTCTTCTAGAGCATCATTTTACAATTCCTACTCTTTTCCAAGTTATCAGGGGTTGATCATTTTATGTGTTTTCATAGATCTATGATGTTCTAAAGAAATTAAAGCTTCTAGGATCATGTATATTGATCTCCTAACACCAAGGGTTGTGGTTTGTGCCTTTCTGTAGAAAGTCTATGAGTATTATGTGAAAATTCCACCAAAATTCTTGAACGGGGTATTGCATGTTTACTATTTTGCCTTGTTGTTTGACTGCTTTTCTTGTATTCTTGAGTAGAGGTTATTGTTTGTGAATAGGGTAATTTTTTGTGCTTTGGATGTTTTGCCCATGTATGTATTTCCAATTAATGACTGTTGGGTCAGTTTTACCTGTTAGGCTATTACCAGTTATTAGCCTAGTGTTGTAGGATGGAGTGTTCTTTTTCATACATGCAGTTATTCTATTGAATGCTAGCCAAGTAGTTCTTGAGGTTTACTTTGGCCGTTAAGTGATGTGATACTTGAAAACTTTACACATGGATGTGAGAAAAAAGTGCAGTAGACCATAGGAAGAATGGATGCAAGGGCTTCTCCAGAGTGTCATTATAATTTACGTTGAGAGACCACATGGGGAATTGACGTTGAGTGCTTTCTCAGAGTGTCTGTAGTTCCATGACATGGGCCACAGGGGGAATGAGACATTGAGTGCTTCCCCAGAGCAACTTTAGTACCATACGAGACTACAAGGGGAATTGATGGTGAGTACTTCCCCAGAGAGTCTATA
The DNA here is from genome assembly GCA_963277665.1 of Viscum album. Lineage (NCBI taxonomy): Eukaryota > Viridiplantae > Streptophyta > Magnoliopsida > Santalales > Viscaceae > Viscum > Viscum album. The sequence goes on from OY728155.1 coordinate 1,584,975,809, forward strand.
CATTAACTAAACCAGAGGGGTGAGACTGTCTGTGCCTCCCATAGGGTTGCTAGTACTTGTTGGTTTAACTAGAGGGGTTAGGCTGTGAGAACTACCTAGAGGGTTACATGTTTGTTTCTTCTTTCTTGAGTATATAATTACATATTTGTATATTAGATGTTTGAAATTGTGGATTGTTTAATGTTTAGTACTTTCTTATTTGTTTCTTCTGTACTTTTACCTGCTATATATTCACTGAATGTTAGGCACAAATCTCATCCTGGTTGCCTACTGGGATTTAGTCTCACACCCTGTTTGGGCCAAGATTTTGGGCCCGACAGATTATATTGTTGCAGGTATAGATAAGGGCAAGCGCCCTTCTACTTCAGGTTCTTGATTTTTATGGATCAGGAGAGCATGGGACCAAGCTATGGCTTGCGATGCGGAGGCGTTTATCTGATTATTTTTCACATTGGTTTATCACTGTTGTATTTCAGCATTTTGAATTATTTGGATGCTTTCATAGACATATATTTAACATTCATCATTTAAATATATATATATATATATATATTCCTTCAGTTGTTTCTTTATCAGTCTTCCACTGCTTACTGTTGTTGGATATTTATTACTTCCGCTATTGTGTATTGTTTACATATGATATGTACTCTACCAATGAGGGCATAGTTTCCCCACTATCACAACCAAGGCCCTTGCTGCTAGTCGGCTGCCTCTGGCGTTCAAGAAAATGAGTTTGAGGTCATCTGACCAACCAGGTACGCAACACCTCTGGGTGGCTTCCGGAACCGGGATGTTACAAAGTGGTATCAGAGGATTCTTTTTTCATGACTTACTATTTGAAGCCTTTATCCTGGGATAGTAATAAATTGGTACTTGGTAATAATATTTTCCTGGGAGTATCTAACCTGGGTACAGGGAAAAACCAATCTACCTCCTTATTGAAATTTTTATAGTTTTCAATTTTATAGTTGATTTTATTTCACCGTTGGCTGATTCATATGTTTTATGCGGTTACCATTGATGTTATTGAGGTTCTATTTCTATTTCAACCTGATGAGATGATGGTATGCCATCTCATGCATCATATAGGAACTTGCTAGAAAATGAATGTCATTCATTCTTGTCATTTCATTTAGGATGCATTAGCAATTTCATGTTGTTGTGATAGATGATGTGTAGAATATGCATGTTGTTGTGATAGATGCCTTGATAAAAATATCCTCTTCTTGTAAGAGCATTGATTTTGTAAGGTTTTTTTGAATGAACACCATGCTTTGGTTCTTGAGGTGTTATGGGCCTCATGGACCGGAATTTTGTAGATCATCAACTTGTTTACCTTTTTTATAACTTGTATTGGGTGCCAAAGATTGATTCACAGGGAGTATGGGCCCTCACTGATCAAAATTTGGTACTTTCAGTGATTGTTTCAGTTTTTTATGTCTTCTGGAGTCGTTTTTGAGGCTAACTGTCTGGAAAAACCCAGAATACACGCCCTATAATGTTATGTACACACCATATGTTCTTCTATTCGGGAAGAAATAGTTTTTCTTAAGTACACGCCATGTACATTATGTACACACATTGTAGTCTCTAACCATGTTGTAGGCTGTGTGGGTAGAGAAACGGGATGGGAAAATTATGGTGGAAATGCGCCATGCCTGCATTGAACATCCCATGTAGTATAATCCTAGGAACCCAACCATGTAGCTAAAAACACGAGTCGGTGGAGTCTCTACTTATACATGCCATGTCCCCCTTGAACATGCCATGTAGTCTGACCCAGGTACCCGGTCTTGTCATGAACAACATAGGTCGGTGTTATCTTTTCGCGTACACTCCATGTCTACCTTGAACATGCTGTGTAGTTTTGTCTTAGGAGAGCCCTATAGCTTAACCATGTAGAAGTACCCAGGCAGGGGAAGAGGATTCATGTACACGCCGTGTGTTTTGAGAACACGCCGTGTGTTTGGGGTGTTACACGACCAGTGTTGGAAAAAGTACAGGCCCATGTAAATGACTTTAGGGAATACGCCATGTAGGAAGTGTAGTCATGTTTTGTTAAACTTGAGCTTTTTCTTCATCTAGTTATCTTCTTACACTCCTTTTTTCAGTCCTTGATAATTCTGATCTAAGGTGTGTGCTTGACCTTGAAGAGTCATGCCACCGAGACATCCTCCAGTAGTACGCCAGTTGCCAGGCGGTGATCAAACACCAGACATGGCTGATCAGGGACCACCTACAGATCCTCCTGTTGAGCCAGTCTTGGCACCATCAATTATACCTGTTACAGGAGCTGATGCTCAGTTCATAGAGGGAGTTATAATGATAATACAGACTTTTCAGGGAGCTCCGCCTCCTACCCAGTCGATGGCTGACTTGATACAGGTTTTCCAGCAGCTGCATCCTCCCACCTTCTTATGATAAGGAGGACCATAGGCAGCAGAGTCATGGCTAGAATCCATGCTTATGATCTTCGAGCATCTAGAGATGCCTCCCGAGAGGGGGGTCAGGCTCGATACCTATATGCTAAGAGAATCTGCCAAGAGGTGGTGGGACGTGATCTCACAGGCGGGTCATCAGCAGGTTGTGGATTGGGAGGAGTTCCAGCGCATCTTCTATGACTACTTCAATCTGGAGACCCTAAGGCCCACTGAGCCCGGGAGTTCATGAGCTTGGAGTAGGGTACCCTATCTGTTATGGATTACTCCTATCGTTTCACTGAGGTTCATAATTTCACACCCTTCCTGGGAAGAGATTGGTTATTCCTGATAAGGAAGTTCGAGGATGGTCTCTGGCATGACATCCGTTCCCAGGTGAATATCTTCATGTTGAATTCCATAACTTCTATCATCAACCAGGAACTGATCAGAGACTGCAATCTGGGGGATTCTAGAGTTATCATCTAGGGCAGATCGATATTTGGAGTTAGCATCCCTCCTACTGATAGTAGGACGCGTCGTAGGGAATCTTCTCATGGTGATTCGAGGAGGAGAGACACATCTCTTGGTACCTATGTGGTATTCTACCAGTGTGGAAAGGCTGGACATACGAGGTCGTAGTGCCATAGAGACCCAGTGGAGTGCCAATATTGCAGCAAGATGGGTCACCTTCAGCATTTCTGTTAGATCTTCTCACTGACAGCTAGTTATAGGGGTTCTTATATGACTCCGCATTTGGGGGCAGCGCTGCCAGTTTCTCACCGATCCGGGAACTGATGTTCTTCCAACCATTCAGGCCTAGGTAGAGGTTGTGTCCATGGAGTTCAGTCACTAGTCTTTCAACGACAGTAGGGTATATCATCTCAGAGTGGTCAGGTAGGATCACAAGGTCTTAGAGCAAGCTAGACCTTTGCAGTGGAGCAGTCCCAGCCAGAGCAGGATCATGGCCCCTCTATAGTCTGAGGTATGATCTTAGTAGCCTCAGTTTTATCTTCTGCTCTTTTCGATAAGGTGGCTTCCCATAGCTTTATATCTCTTGCTATTGTGGATATCCTTGGGCTCTGTATCGTCTCTTCTGCTGATATATTGATGATAGAAACTCCGTTGGGGACTAGAACGACTAGTGTAAGTTAGTTCAAGGAGTTCCCTCTAGAGATCGGTGGGTGTCACTTCTTATGGGATCTCTATGTCATAGAGATAACAAGCAATGATGTCATTCTCGGAATGGAATAGCCAGTTCCCTTCTAGGCAGTCATCGACTGTTATCGCCGCAGGGTGAGTTTCATATCACCCTAGGCTGGATCTTTTCTTTAGAATGGTGAGTGGGATGTCCAGGCGAGTAGAGCTGGTCCAGAACATCGAGGGCTAGGAGGAGTTACAACACAGATTTATAGTCTATATCTGGATGACGAGGGGACTTCAAAGTTAGACTTTCCCCCATTGGTGGATCATTTTAGGGATGTATTTCCAGAGTACATTTCAGTATTTCCTATAGAGTGAGAGGTTTACTTTTCAATTGAGCTTGTGTCAGGAGTTGCACCAGTGTCCATTCCTCCTTATAGAATGGCTACAACTGACTTGTAGGAGATCAAGAAGTAGTTGGAAGAGTTGCAGGAAAAGGGTTTCATATGACGCAATACTTCTCCTTGGGTTTCAAATATCATGTGTGCGAAAAATGCAGACGGTACCCTCATGCTTTGTGTGGGTTATCATAAGTTGAACTAGTTGATGGTCAATAACCGAAATCCCTTTCCCCGGATTGATTATATATTTGATCAGCTTCGAGGTGCCCGGGTGTTCTCAAAGATTATCTTGAAATCCGGTTACCATTAGTTTCACGTTAGACCATCTGATATACCTCTCACTACCTTCCAGAGCAGGTATGTTCTATACGAGTATATGGTTATTCCATTCAGCCTCACGAATGCACCGACTATTTTCATGGCACTAATGATCCGATTATTCCATCCATATTTGGATTCTTATGTGGTTGTTTTTGTGGAGGACATCTTGGTGTACTATCACACTTGACACGACCATGCCACACATATTTAGATCATTCTGAGTATGCTAAGAGAGCATCAGTTATATGTTAAGCTCTCAAAATTCCACTTTGGGATGGACCAGATTCATTTATTGGGTCACATTATCTTAGAGACAAGAATATCTGTACACCCAGAGAATGTGAGAGCAGTAGCTTCCTGGGAGCAGCCAAAGAATGTATTTGAGGTGAGGAGTTTTTTTGGGATGTCTGGATACTATAGACGCTTCAAAAAGGACTATTAAAGCTTAGCATCACCACTGATGGGTCTGACCAAGAAGGTTGCGAAGTTCTTATAGTCTAATTCTTGTGAGTCAGCCTTTCAGGAGTTGAATGGGAGGTTGAATTCAGCACCGATACTAGTCTTGCCAGAGCTAGGCAAGAGCTACACTGTCTACTGTAATGCCTCAGGTATCGGGCTAGGAGCTATGCGTATTCAGGGAGAAGGAGTCATTGCATACGGGTCTCGATTGTTGAGGCCACACAAGAGGAATTACCCGATACACAATCTGGAGTTGGCAGCTGCTATTTATGCCTTGTGCTATTGGAGGCATTACCTTCTGAGAGAGAATTTTGTGGTTTTCACTGACCACAAAAGTCTCAAGTTCATTTTCACTCAGTGTGATCTGTATTTGAGACAACGAAGGTGGTTTGAGTACCTTCAGTCCTTTGATTTTGATCTTGCCTATACGCTAGGGAATGGAAATGCAGTGGCTGATGCGTTGAGCTAGCAGACTCAGATGTAGGCTGTTTGGGAGGCCAGTAGTGAGTGGATGCTTATGGCATCATTCTCTGAGATGCATCTGGAGGTGCATGATATACAAGGGAAGACATTTCTATCTTATGTAGTTGTTACCTCTATGCTTCTTGACCGAGTTCGAATGAGTCAACTATCAGATTTTCAAGGCCTAGTCCTAAGGAAGAGTGTGTCAGGAGAGGACCCTATTCCTAAATGGACCATAGGTGGGGATGAGATGTTGCGTTTCCAGGGATGCGTATGGGTTCTAACAGATATACGTGAGGAACTGATGAGGGATTTTCATTCCTCAATTTGGGAAGTTCATCCTGGTGTCACCAAGATGTATTGTGATCTACACCATCAGTATTGGTGGCCAGGTATGAAGAGGAACGTTGTTGGTTTCGTCATGATGTGTTCCAATTGTCAGCATGTGAAGGCAGAGCATCAGCGACTAATAGGGCTTTTACAGCAGTTACAAATTCCAGAGTGGAAGTGGATCAATGTCGCAATGGACTTCATGACTATGTTTCCAAGGTCACCTCGAGGGAATGACGCAGTTTGGGTTGTCATTGACAGACTCACGAAGGATTATCACTTCTTTCTGATCAAGGAGACATTCAGTGTTGATGAGCTGGGGCGGTTGTAAATCCAAGAGATTGTACATCTTCATGGAGTTCCACACTCCATTGTCTCAGATAGGGATGCACATTTTAATTCTTGGGTCTGGCAGGGGCTTCAGAAGGCATTAGGTACACATGTTCTTTTGAGTATAGCTTACCTCCCCTGGACAGATGGCCAGTCCGAGCGTATGATTCAGGTTCTTGAGGACATGCTTGGAGCATGAATTCTAGATTTTGGAGGTTCTTAGGAGAAACATATACCTCTTGTGGAGTCTTCCAACAATAATAGTTTCCAAGAGACTATTTAGATGGAACCTTATGAGGCTTTGTATGGTAGGCCATGCCGATCACCCTTATATTGGTTGGAGGTAGGAGAGGAAGATTTTTTGGGACCTCGTCTTATTTAGGAGACCACAGAGCAGATAGAGTTGATTCAGAAAGGGATTGCTACTGCATAGTCTCGTCAGAAGTCTTATGCTGATCAGCAGAGACGACCTCTAGATTTCGAGGTTAGGGATCATGTTTTTATACACGTCACACCGAGGATGGGACACAAGAGGATCAGAAGATAGGGTAAGCTTTCACCGAGGTACGTCGGGCCATTTGAGGTGTTGGAGAGAGTTGGGATGGTTTCTTATCGGTTTTAGTTACCTCCGAGGTATCGGGATATGCACGACATCTTCCACATTTCTTAGCTCCGACGTTACTTTTCAGACCTGTCTCATGCTTTCCAACTCGAGGAAGTCGAGTTGGAGGTGGATTCATCTTTCAAGGAGCATCCTATCTAGATTTTTGATCATAGTATGGAGGTTCTATATGGCCAGTCTGTTTCTCTGGTACGGGTGCTATGGAAGCATGAGCGAGTATAGGATGAGACTTAGGAGAGGGAATCTGATATGTGATCGCAGTGGCCGGAGTTGTTCGGGGTTTGTTCTTCTACACTACAATATGGAAATTCAAGGACAAATTTCATTAATGGTGGATGTTTGAAAGAACCCGGACCTTTTTTTCAGGTATTTTTTTCCTTTTTTGTAGTTTTTGAGAAAAGAGGAGTTTCTGGAAATTTTAAATGTACACGCCATGTACTTTATGAGTACATGTCGTGTACTTCATTGCCGCAGGAGGTTTCGTGCTGGCTGTGTCTTGGCCACACACACCGTCGTGTGGGGTGACGTGCAGGCCACCAAAACCGGAGTATGGAAATAGTAAGTAAACGCCATGAACTTCAAAATTACACACCATGAATTTTGTTTTTTTTTTTCATTAAATGCACCGAAGTCATGTATGATGGACATAACCATCTTCTTTTAGGTTCTGTTCATCCAAGAGAAACCATACGGCTACGGATATTTGAAAAACAACCAAGCCTCCATCCGTCTTCAGAATCAAACTTCATTGGTTGTGTTGGAATCACATCAGTGCGTTCTCTATTATTCTAGGGCATCATTTCCCAATTCCTCCTCTTTTCCATGTTATCATTCGTTGAAAATTAAATACATTTCTGTAGATCTATGACGTTCTAATGAGATTCGAGCTTATAGGTTCATGTATATTGATCTCCTAACCCTGAGGTTGGTGGTTTGTGCCTTTCTGTAGAAAGTCTCTAAGTATTACGTGCAAATTCCACCAATACCCTTGAATAGGGTATTGCATGTTTACTGTTTTTCCCTGTTGTTTTCCTGCTTTGCTTGTATGCCTGAGTAGAGGTCATTGTATTGGAATTAGGTAATTTTATGTGTTTTGGATGTACTGGCCATGCATGTTTTCCCTATTTATGACCCTTTTCTCTAGTTTTTCTTGTTAGGTTATTTCATGTTTCATTCCTAGTGTTGTAGGATGGAGTGTTATTTTGATGACATGTTGTTATGTTGTTGAATGATAGCCAACTGGTTCTTGAGGATTACTTTAGCCGTTATGCGATGCGATACTTGCTGACTTTACAAAGGGCTGTGAGAACCTAGTGTAGTAGACCATATGGAGAATGGACGTAAGTGCTTCCCCGGGACAAACAAAATTGTGCGGGCTAGGCCAAAAACTGAAAATATAATGATCATGGGCTGCGCCATAACAAATGGTATCAGAGCCGCTGTCCATTTGATGTGCCAGTGAGGAAGGTGGGCCCTTCTTGGGGGTGTGGGTTATGGAAATCCCACATCGAAGGAGGAGGAGCATGAAACAACCCTTTATAAGGTGCTTTGGATACATCTCCCATCATGCGGCCTTTTCCTGGGGGTTCCTAAAGGACAGAATCCATGGAAAAATAAAACTGTGTGGGAAAGGCCCATAGTGGACAATATCATGATTGTGGGCTGGACTAGGCCATTACAAATGAACTGAGGTTTCTCTATGATTGGATCTTACATGTTGATGATATACGAGGTAATAAAATCATGGGATGACCTTTAAATTGGGTTTTACACACTGAGGTTTCCCTTGAATCTGGGGCCATATCCCATAATTACATTGGTCAGTTATTACAAATTATGTTTCCCCATTGGCTGAGTCTGCCTTTCTTATGAACAAGTGTATATTCTGTACATGATAAGAATTGGTGTTGTACTTGACATGTCAGTGAGTGTCTTCCTAGAATGTTCAAATAAAATTGAATAATCTGGTTGACCCTCATGAAGGATTTCATATATCATGGTTGGAATGTATGGCCATTTTCACATGATCCAGAATCACTCATCTAGTATTCATCATATGACCAGCCAGGTGGACCTTCGAAACAATAACATGACTCGGCTTACTTTACTAGTGGTTGTCATGTAATCCATCTCACATGACCATGTGTTATTTCAATAGATCCATGAAACAAATAGAAGTTGTTGCAAGAGTTAGTTGGACTTCAAATTTAGTGTTTTTTATATCAAAGATTATATTTCAAGAGGGAAATTCAAGATCTCTCTGGATTTTCTAGATGGAATCTTGACATCCAGTTAACTTGCCTGGGTGATACAATGAGATTCTGCTAATAAGAATTGGTTCTTTATTGTAAGTTAGGCTGCATGTTTTATGGAAATCTCACGGATTTTATTGAGAGCCTGTAGGGTTTCACAAGACATGGGTGATATTTCATGGGGGGATGTATGAATTCCTAAACACGTCCATAGGACTATAGGTGATCTGAATAGCATGCCCAAGGAATGTTGCATGATCTAGGAAACAATTCATTGTGTTATCAAATGACCATGATGGTTTATGCGAGGTGTATGAGGATCAGAGTTCATTTCATTATCTTAATTCTTCCATTTATTAGTTTAATTCCTAACCACTTTGTTTTGAATGACTTGTATTAGATCAGTTTCACATTTTTTACTCTCGCATGCTCAATCACGTGCACGAGTTTCTTTTTCACGTCCTTCCAGAAGTTCTTTGCATTATTTTTTATTATCGCATGTAGTTATTATACATACATCATGATTTATTTAGAAGTTAATGATTACTTTACCTAATGGGAATATCTTCCAATCAAGATATCAGATACTCAAAGAAATCCTATCCAGCACTGGGGTGAGATTCTAAGATCTCATCTGTCCTCATAGATTCACATATAATTTTTTCATGACGGGGTGGTGGATTTATAGTATTATCCTCCATGGTTTTTCTCCACTTTTTGTGGGGTATCTCATACGAATCCAAGATAGAGTCTTTAAAGGGATTTGGAACCAAAAATCGTCATGATTTTTTACCATGGATCATTTCGTGGGAACCACCAAATTTTTGGTGAACGCGATTCTAGTCCACAAACATCTCCTTAATTGGATTATTCAGAATGAAAAGAACTATAGAATTCAAGCAGGTATGTTGATGGACTTCTATATTATAATAATGAAATGTTTGAAGTCTTCTCGAGATAAAGGAACCTCAAAAAGGACATTTTGTAACCTTGGGAGACTTTTCTATGACATTTTATGAGAGAAGTATTGTTTTTGAAGGGTACATTGTGAGATCAGGATTACTACTCAAGGATTCTCATGAGATAGTGTTGTAGATTTCATTACCACCTCACAAGAATTTTTAGACAAAAAAACTTCCACCTCCTCCCATTTCTATTTCTCTTAATTTATTTTACAAAGGTTGAGGGTCATGGAATTTTAAATGAGTAATTTCAAATATAGTTAATCAACCTCTAATTTATAAATCATTTGACCACTAAGGATCATGTGGGGATGCATGAGAATTTCATTGAAATACCCATCTATTTTTTCCATAAAAGCTAAAGGGGCAGTGCATGATTTTTAACACATATTCTTGGCCTTTTTCATTATGAGTAGGACAAGACAGTGGGATTTTTCAAGATATGGAAGACATGTCTGCAAGGTAGCGTTGTATCTAGTGGATCTATAGGTGAACGTTGTAAAATGTTCAACAACCGAGAGAGCCTCACATATCTTCCCCTTTATATCCTTCGTTTTTATTCTAAAAAGGCTCAGGGGTCTTACAAGTTTTCATTGATGTTTTAAGGATAATAAATCTTCCCATCGGTGATTCTTCAAATGATATTTATGATCATGAGAGGCTCCCATATTTAGGATATATTCCTTATATTTCTGAATGATTTTTGGAAGGTTTTTGAGGCATACACTAGTTAACAATCCATGGGGCCTAGGGGAATTTATTTGACTACAACCTTATGACCACTAGTTTCCTAGAGAGCCTTCATATGAGAAATAGGACTTGTCAAAAGAGGACATGTGGTATTTAATTCAAGGTATGTACTAAACATGATTATTTCACATGACATTATGATGGTTCTGTGGTTGTGAGTCGCTTAGAGGATTTTGCGATCTATGGGCTTTGGCCACCTTTTACGTCCATTTCATTTCATGGGGAAATAATACACATATTTAGGTATACCTTCATTTGTGAATTTTAAAATTCTCATTTGGTGGGTATCATTAAATTCCCCCTCTGGTATGACATCTGCAAGGATAAGGGATCAGTTTTACGGGATGTAAATTCCCACCTAAGTCTTTGCCGATATTGTGAATCAATGTCTTAGGTGACATTTGTTGTTCATGGAGGCACATGGTATTCTGTGAAATAACATATATACGGGGTGAGGAGATCATTTCATATCCCTAACTTCCCATCCTTCAAATCCATTCCACCATCGCATTCCTCCTATGTAAGACTATTCTATGAGACCAGATCATGAGACCTATTCACAAGCCTTCATCATGAGCCTATTTTACATGAGATCTTGCACAAGGATTATTTTTCTCTAGTGGTTATCTTATCAAACTATGAACCATACATTGATAATTTCTATAACTTTATCCATGATAAATGAAACTGTCTTGATTGTTTCACAGGATCCATTGGCTTGGTCAGATTACCGATCGATTATCATGTGATTTAGGTGAACATGTTCAGGTCACATGATCATGAGTCTCAAGGGATCATGTGATTGAATGATACCCAATGTAATTTTTATGACCCACGATACATTTTTATGTTAGGTGATTCATGAAATCTTTAAGTTATTCATGAACCCCTTTCCATTCGAGCAATGAATATGATGTCACAGGTTTACTATGTATTTTCATTGAAAATATTTTTTTATATGTCTAACATATGAAACATTTTAACATTTAGATGGTTCCAGTTATCTCTATGGATTCATATCTATATCTAATCAAAGTTAAATTATTTCCATAAATTGTAATACTGATCCCCAATATTGCATGTATATTGAAAAAAAGATCTTAAAGATATACCTCTCATCAATGACTCAGAATTATCCCTTGTATCAACAACTTCTTTGCTATGGGATCAATTTTTTGGATGATTTTTGCATTCAAACTCCAAATTATAATCATCCATCTAAATGGGTAATATATTCTAATGATTGTGTCCAGACATCAATCGCCATAGATGGTTGATATGTCACATCTTATTCCCAATGGTTATCATAGGTGTTGGTTAACCCTCCATTGGTTATGAATGGACCAGATTTTTCCTATTCGAATATTGATCAAAACTATTCAAGTATATTTTCATTCTCTAGGAAAAAGACAAGAATCAGTTGGATTTTGAAATCAGATCTCCATCTAGTTGGTAATTTATCCAATGAATGGGCTTAGCTCTTCTATGATAAGAAATGTTTCATAAATCATACAGATAATTTATAAAAGGTCCATCATGTTGAAGTGTTGTGGATCTCACAATTTATCATCTACCTTTATCCTATGATTTTCTGACAAATAATTATATTTTTTACTTCATGGAACTAACACATTCAATTTTCAACATGGAGATGTGGGCATCAGTCTATCGAAAATATACCAACTAGGTGGGATTCCACCTCTTAGGGGCATGTATGATGAGTTTCACCATTATATAGATGTTTGGTATGATCCCATATAGTCTCCCATTTTGGAAAAAGAAATGCATTTCATTTTGATGGAGAAATTGTGGGAAGAGATAATGATTCCCTCACTCAAATCGTTCACAGAGTAACTAAATATTTTTCTCCACTATAGTGGGATCAGAAAAATTACCATCTTCCCTTATTGGACACCTTCTGAGTTGGACAACTATATTGCTGCACAATATTGGGAAAACATGGAATCTGGGACTATAAATCACCATAATACTGAGTGAGCACAAAGTTCCCTCCAAACCATAGGCTGGAAGTCATTGTGGATATGTTTTTGAATATATGGATTTACCAAACTAGGGATACATGTTTAGGGATCGGTGACTGCATGTTGGTGGGTGTGTAATAGATTTTGGATGGGATATGCCTCAATTTATAAGTTTCATTAATTTAGAGCCTTTATAAACCCATGGTACTTATTTAACATGGTAGGACCCCTTACAAGATCAACGGTCCTATGTAGTTTTTATTTGGCTAGATAGGGGATCCATTGCATTGATATTGCTATAACAATGATATGAGGATACTAGAATCCCTATCCCATTACAGATTCATTAACATATATAGGGTTTGTTCCATGTCTGTGAGCCTTGATGAGGTTAAAGATGCATTTATCTAGTCTGATAGCATCAATTTTACCTCTAATCATGCATCAGATGGTCCAATTATTGAAAATAATATTGGTTCCCTCGATGAATGGTTATTTATGAGCATTCATTATGATGTTGTTATTGAATACATGGTGTACATGGTGACCATCTATAATCCATTTATTCCCTACTAATTTACCCATCTATTTAGCTATATCCAAATTTTCTGAAAACTTCCCTTAGACAGCGTACGAGGAGGGAGGCATTCTAGGGTCATTCCCCAGTTTGGGATGATGCTAGAACATTAACATTATTAGTATCATATCATACTTACACTTTCTAATTATCCCACCTTCTATACCAAGGATTATTCCTATTATTGGGTAGTATCTTACTCATATGGTGTGCTAGGCTAGCATTTCTGTCATTTGGAATGACCTTTTTCTTCGATAACTCATCCTTCTGTGGTGACAATGGAACTAATTAATGAAATGAGAGATATATCAAGAAATATACCTCAATATAGTATTTCTTACCCCAATTTTGGATCTGAATCCATTGATGATGTTTGTTCTTCATAACAAGATATGTATGATACACTTATTGAGAGAAGAGTATATGAGGCTTCTTCTCCTGCTTCTATACCTAATCAACTAGTTACTCCTCTTTCTATTCCTGCTTTATCAGTCACATAGGCTCAAGTGAAATATATAGAGATATAGAAATAGATCCATTAATAGATTAATGATACTCCCTATAATAAATTATGTAATCAAGGGGATCACGTCCTTCAATTTGTTCACGACTTGGGGGAAGGTGGTTTTGATCAACACCCATTATACTCCATCATGACAAAAAAAATCATCTCTAGATGTGGATTGGTCATCAATGAGATGGATAAGAATGATTTTTCATATGATTCACCCCTTTCCAAATAGATGAAGGAGTCTTCATAAGTATTGGAGAAGGGTATTGAGTTGATATCAGAACTGAATGCTCATATGGATGCTTGGCCTATGAAGATGTGGATATGAAAGGTGATCATATCACATATAATCTATATTATTTCAATTTCATCATAATAATAATTTTATACTACTCAAAATATTGTCAATTATTTGATCACTTTGGTTCAGGCTCTCCATCCTAGAGTGTAGGTTGAAGAGGCGTTCTTGTGGAACTCCAACATTCAATCGACGCTTCTCCCCAAACTCCTACTGACCTCACCAACATATCCAATTAACTTTTATCATAATTAAAAATTTGTAATGATTTATATTATAATTTTTAGAATTAGGGTAGATTCAAAAAATTTAATTTTCCTCCCATTTTTCACATTATAAATGAATCTTTTGAACCATCCACACTACTATAGACTTTTTTCTTTCATTGATTACAAGAATTTTCATTATTCATGTATTATGTGAATCATAATCACAACCCATAATATTCAAGATGTCTAAACATAATGAATGTCTAGTTCTAAATATTTTAATGAAAATTGATTATTTTTTAACAAGTGGTCATGAATCCCACCTACATGAGGTTTTATAGTGACGTATTGGTTTTAGTTATCGTGAGATCACCTAATTTTTAGAAGGATATACGTGTATATTATTTGTCATAAAGGGAGATTTAACTATTTTTCTCCAAATCTATTAGATATGGTGATAATATATTGATTTTAGCTAAGGAATTAAAGTATGAATTACATGATCTTATAGGGAAAAAACATTTGCGCTCTAATTTTTTTTCTAACAGCTTGGACATGATATTTCATTAGTTTAGGGTCTTTTAGATCAGACCTGGTATCAATTTTTGGGGGATTTATATCCAAATTGATATTTCTTTAGTTAAGGTTATTTTAGTTTGGAAATGATATTACATTTGTTTAGGTTAATTTTGGGTAGAACTGATATTTATTTAGTTTATTTTATTTTTGCATGGACATGGTATTGATATTTTTTGTATTTTAGCTAAAACTTTATACTTATCCAGATTAGATAATTATAGCTTAGATGAGATGATTCTTCAGTTTAGGGTTATTTAATACAGACCGGATATTGTTTTTATTTGAATTAATTTATCTCGGACAAAATATTTCTTTAGTTTAAGGTATTTTAGCTCAAACCTGATATTAATTTTGTTTAGTGTATTTTTTCTCGGACATAATATTCATTGAGTTTAGGTTCTTTTATCACGGATATAGTATTGCTTTAGTATGGGGTCTTTTGTCTTTAAAATCCTATTTCTATATTTTAGAGTCTTTTTTCTCAAACCTAATATGGATTTATTTTAGGCTATTCTATCTAATACATAATATTAATTTAGTTTAGGCTCTTTTAGCTCCGACCTGGTATCGCTTTAGTATATAGTCTTTTATCTCAGACCTAGTCGATGATCACGGAATAGGGTGTAAAAATGGAGGGAGTGAGCCAAAACACTTTGGGGTGTTGAGATTTTTCATGGTGTTTCTTGGACTCTAAAGTCTCATAAATATCTTTTTCTACTATGCTACATTTGGTTGACGACCATATGTGCATATTCTAGAGACATGGGAATGTATGCATATTCATTTAAAGGGTCTCGTAAAATTGTGTAACTTATATAGGGGATACAGAATAATTATGGAGTTAATATTTCTTAGAGGGTGAAATTAAAGGGATTATCGGTCTTCTTGGATATTTGTAGTATGGGAGGTGTAAATCATATTCAAAAAGATTGTGTGCATGAATAAGGTATGGGGTAGACATGTTTGGTCTGTCCCATTATAATTTGAGATTCATGGTTCTACCATGGTGTTTTGAGGGATCACAAGGATTTGAAAAAATTTCTCGAAAGACAGATATTCATTTAAATGGAAGGTCAATTCCCTTATACATTAGTTGCATTGGAATTGGAATGAGGATATCCACACCTCTACGAGCACAATGAATAATTTATGAAGAATCAAATATCAAGATGGTGAGGTAGGGTATAGGAGGAAAGTAATCTTGGAAGGGTATTGGATTCATTGGGAAGTTTATCTCTTGATTGTAAAGCCCAATCGCTATAAACTGTGGTTTCAAATCACAATGTGTGGGCCATCCAATTATTATTAATGAAGATTCAAAGTCTATAATTGAGAGATGGTAAGAAACCCAATATATAACATTGAGTATGTAAAATCAACATGGATTTTTTGGCATGGGGATTGTAAGTCAAGACCTAAAGTTATTATGTTTGTATAAAGATGTGGTAAAATAATACTATAAGAGTTTCATATTTCACTAGGGTGTTGAGTTCTACTGCAATGATATTATGGAACAAAATGATTAGAATTACATTTTGTAGAGTGACACATTATGTTGATGGCTATAGGAACATATGAAGGATCATTGAGCGTGTAATTACAGTCATGAAAAGGGTCCCAGATGTGGGGTTTCATTTAAAGTGTCCCTGGATGGTTCTGATGATCTGAGGCACCAAAATCGTGATGCGATATTTTTTGAAAGTGTAATATCCAATAAGGGTTTGAGTGACTGAAAAGTTGTACCACCACCTGGTGAATAAATTCACATGGCAGGGAGATACAAAAAATAATTACTCTAATGTTTTCCTATACTAGGGGGTCAAGAAATTATATCTTTAAATTTACAAGGGTTACTGAGTAGGAACTTTGCGATTTATTCCTTAATTATTTTTTCCTAAATTCTTAATGTAGAGTGTTTAGAAAACAATGAAATGAATTTTTCTGAAGACTCCCTTTGTGAATTTTTGTATGAAAAGATTTTTGTTCTCTTTCACTATCAGTTTATAGTATTTTGTTTTAGACCCTTATAATTTGGAGTATTAGGGTGTGAAACATTGACAAAAGTGAATAAAAATTACTGTCATGACACAGATGGACCTGATACGGATGATGATACACAAGAGCCTAATTAGGTTACCCTAGGTCAAGAGTACCCCCTCATCCTTAGGAGAAGGAGAGGAAGATGTTGTAAATCATGGATTGAGGTTTTCATGTATTCATTGTTGATATGAAAAAATCATATTGAGAGAGGTTAAAATCACACAAGGGTGTTGAATTATGCCAAAACAATTTCAAGGCCCACATGGAATGGAAATCCCTTTTTACTGAGTGATCTATTGGGTTCGTGGTCAGAGTTTCAACAGTAGGATCCATGGAAATGTATTAATATTCACGCATATGTTTCATAAAAAAATGGGTATCCTTTCAAAGGACATTAATGATTGGTGGAAACCTGAGGTTTATGATGAATGAACTGTGGTTTAGGGATTGAGTTCCTATTGAAAACGATAGATTCACTATTTAATCAAGTTAAGAAAATAAGGTTCTTTTGAACATTTGATAATGAATGAAACATTGGTGGTGTACTATAGAGTTTGTATCCTTGTAGTGGGAATGTAAATTCTTCCATTATGTTTTATTTTCCTGCGATAAGGGCGTGTTCTATGTAATTTATTGTCATGTTGTAAAGACATATGCTTTGTAGTTTAACATCAATAAGTAATGATTTGGTTTGTATTTTTTATTTTCATGTGGTAAGAACATATACCAATAATTTTAACATCATATGGAAACGAAATTTAGGGACCCACATGAAAATTGTGTGAGAATTAATATGTGTGTGGAAGGACCAATGTTGATCTGACTCATACGCTGGAAAATGAGCATGCATGACCAAATCTCCCTATACAGTTTGGAGTTAATATTTTGTATCAGTTATCACAATTGGCCTCAAGATTTGGGAGTCGCTATTTATATTTTAATTGGAAAATCAATATATAAATAGTTTTTAAGAGGCTATTCTATTTAAAATAATGTGGTAAGGACGTGGGCTCCCTAACGAGAAATGGTAATGTTTTGGTTTTGTCCATGAAGAAAATTATGGGTGTCACTATGTATCCCATATTGAAAGGAATCACAGGAAACATAGTTCTAAACAATGTCCCCTACTTAGGTCTAACCAATACACTGATATGGGGGAATTTTTTATAATTGTTTTTTCGGACAGGGATTATATTTAGAAATTCAGGTTTCAGTACATATTCTATGAGGCCAAGAATCTAGTCACAGAAAGAACATGAATAGGAAACACTCTATGGAGGCCTAACATATACCCAAAGATGGGGAAATTTTTATACGTTCTTGTTGTGACTGCCCTTAGAGTAGGAAATCCATGCGTCACTAAATATCATGTGAGGATACAAATCAAGTAAAATTTAGTTATTTAACTGGAAATTATCAATGCAGGTTTGTCCCATACATAGAGGTGGGAATTGTTTCTATTGATTTTTGTTGCAGGTCATAATATTTTAGATATAGGCATCACTATGTATCCTAGGATGGTAGGAATAAATACACATGTAGTTATTAAGTAATCATTCATTTTAACATCATGTAGAAGAATAAATATTGACCGAAGAAAATAAATGATATGTTTTGGTTATTCCCCAATGTTGAAGTATGAGTGTTTCTACATACATCATGAAAATTAGAATCAATCCACACATAGTTATTATGAATGGAAGGCGGATATAAGAAAAATTAAAACTGTAGTGGTCATCTTAAGTGAGGTCCACATGTCGGTGTAGTTTTATATCATCCAAGGGACATTAACCATGCACTTTAACACCATTCATCGTGGAATCTTGGTGTGACTTATTTTTATGGATTCAGGACCATGACGATCTTGTAAAAATGTTTTTGTTTGTTTGTAAAGTGAATCTATCATAAAAATTTGTATTCTCCCTTATTCAATGCTCATTGTGAGAAATAATTTACAGTTAGGTTTCTTCTTCATATGGAGATGAAAATAAAGCATTTAAAGTGGAATTAGTATCATTTTGTAGATGTAGTAGGATATAGGATAAAGGAATCCTTACATTTTTCATTGGAAATGAAAATCAATCCATACATAGTTCTAGAAAACCTATGTAGTTTATTTTCATGTGTAAATGACATTATCTGTGTATTTTAACTTTTTCTTGTAATGACATTTATCACCCTTCATAAAGGGAAAAGAATTTTATGGGTCCATGCTTTTTACTTCCTGAGGTAAGGACGAGGGTCACCCAACATAAAAAATCAATATGGTTGGGCCCAAAAATAATGTTTTAGGATTCAATATGTATATTTTGATGGAATTAATCAATCCCAATATAGTTAATGAGAAGCCATTCAGTTAAATTTTATGCCACATAGGATGTGGGTCTCCCAACGTGAATGAAGATGGATTTCATGGGCCAATGCAGTTTGTCATCACCTGGTAGGGATTAGAAATTCAATGTATTTTAAGGTCTTACTAAAAGGAAATATATGCATTGTTTAGAATAATGTGGATAAGAAGAACATGTATAGTTTAAAATCATGTAACTATGACTAATTTGTACATTTTAACTTCATCTAATCTAGATGAATTTGAGAAGTTCAACTTCATGTAACCATGAAATTTTTTATAGCTTAATATAATGAAATCTTAAATTTTTTTACAGTTTATCATCATGTAATATGGATGAATTTCAAGACTTAAAAAGATCTGGATTCCCATATGATGAAACATATGAATATTATTTATTGTGAAACCCTACATTAATAGGTATTGTGACATGATACCCATCTATTTTGGAAAATGAGTAAGTCCCATTGTGATATATCTTTAGAATGATGTAATTTCCTTCTAATTTAAGTTATAGTTTTGTAGGATTCTTACTAGAAATAATTTTGGTCTTGATATCCAACACTAGTTCTTCTAGGATGAATGAGAAGAGGTGAACATATTTATTAATGTGTCACGCAATCTGATTCAAATAGTCTCTAAGGTTGTGTAGTGTGTGAAAAATGGTCTCATCAAGCCACTATAATTCATCCCACTACAGTTTTGATTTCTCGTCATCTATGATCAATCCAAAAACAATAATTCATAGTGACGGAATATGGATTTCTATAGGTAAAACTATTTCGGTCACATACACCGATGAGTATGATGTTTCTTGTATAGTAGTTCACATGGTGGTATGGTTGGACCATAAAGAATAGAAGAGTTTTATGGCCATGAATTATAATCCATGTTCAGCATATTCTTGAGTATATTCAACATAGTATTATTATTGGAATTTATTGGTCTATTTTCCACAACATCATTGTGAGATGTGGGATTAGACTCAAATATTGTATTCAATTTAATGATTATTCAACTTTTCAGAACAGTTTTTAGTGTCGTTGCCTCTTTATATTATGTAAGGGACTCCAAACTAGGTGGTGATATGAGACATTAAAAATTTGATGATATAATACATCATGAAATCAATGAGGGGTGTTTACATAGACAATTTAGAGAATAATTTTGTATAGCAAGGATGTATATTTACTTCTAAGCTATTGATATAACATCTATGATCTTTATCACACACTTAAACATGATTCATTACATAAACATGTAATTAAAACAATTATGATGAATGATTATACTAGTGTCTCTGGAAATTAAGAACAATACCTCAAAACTTAAAACATGAATTAAAACATCATTATTTCAAACTCCTTTTATAGGACCAACTAATTCCTTCATACATAACATTGCATGTGATAACCTCAGGACATTCATAAGAAACAAGTGATTTATAAATCCTTATAAGGGATTTAATAGGTAATAACATGAAAAAGTCAATTCATGTTAGGAAATAGGAATTTCAATGTTTCATAAGAGAAAAATGAAGATAAAGCCCTCATTGAGCTTGATTACCAAGACATGGAAATGTGGAAACGACATATAACATGATATTAGAATAATCCAAGGCTCATTTCACATGGATTAGCATGAGTAAACCATCATTGCACTTGAATTAGAATTAGTAAACCATCATTTCACATGCATTAACATGAGTAAACCCTCATTGCACATGGATTATCATTATACTAAACATTACCCAATGTATTGGAGCGCTATTAGGGCACACCCTTAATAAACATTTCATTTCGTACATATGTGTGCCTCATGGATCATATAACATTGAATCGTTCAAAATCATATGTTATTCCATGATTAGGGAATGTAGAATACATACATGTAATTATCATTTAATAATTATATATGTATAAATGTGAATAATCTAAATAGATAAATGGGCATGGTATTCACTACATGATGATTTTGTCTTGGAAAATCGTTGTGGAATTTTGGTAGCATAACGTCATCATATGGAAAATCATAAGCTAGGTTGATGAAGTAGAAAGGGTTATATCTCATTTATCAATGAAATAGAAAGTAAGGGGATCATGGAACAAATATTCTGACATATTAAATGGAATTTAGATGCATAAAATGGAAGAAATACATTAATGGTTATAACAACAGAGAATTTCCATATGTAATGTTTACATGGTTACAGAAATACAAGGAAGTAATTAATGGGGGAAAAGTTTCATAACAGCATTAATAATATGTAGGGTAGTGTGGGGTGGTTATAAATAATACCCAACATTTTTAATTGAACGTAAAAGGGTATTACAACATAATGACATTTTGATAAAACTAAGAACTGAAGGAATCCATTACCTGAGTGTGTGAATTCTAGAGCTTGGGGCACCATGGGAGGATTTAGAGAGATGAGGTAAGATTAGGGATGTGATAAAAGGGTTTTTATTGAAGATTAGTGAGAGCTTTCATGGGTTTATAAAGGAAATGAAAGGGGAATTATTTAATATATCACAAACAATGGTTTTGGAATCTATATAATTAAATAATCAAAACCACAAACCATCCTATGGTTTTTGCCCACAGGTTTTACCAAAGTGGAGTGAAAAAAATTATTTTATAAGGAAAATGGCTGAAAATATTAAAATATTATCTTTTCATATGTGGATTTGAGTCACGTTATTAACGAAATGAATTTAAAATCATAATCTATATTTTACATTTTTAAGTATTCACTGAGGCTTTATAAAATAAGTAAAAAAATAAAAAATTCCATTATTTGAATGGGAAAACATATATTGGTCAGAGAATACTGATTATAGTATTTATTACATCATTTTGGTGTCATTATGATGTCATAAAACACATATTTTTTTATTAGGTATTTAATTTTTACTGAAAAATTCAATTATCTCAGAAAATTATGAAAAAATCACCATTGGATAATATCGACAACCTAATTCGAAAAAAATATGAATTTTATCTAAGTAATATTCTAAATATGTGAATTTTCACTTTTAAAATAGAATCCTACATTTATAGAAAATTCACAAATTTTGACAAAAAGAGTTTCAATCCTAAATAAAAAAAGCATTTGAAATCATAAAAATTAGATACTCATTTAATAATCTTAAAATTAATTTTTTAATAATATATTATTAAAATAATAATTATTTCAAAAATTCAAAAATAACTTAAAATAAATTCTATAAAAATAAATTTTTTCTAGTATAACTCTTATCGAACTGATTACCTAACCATTTACAGATAAGGATCTAATATAATCATAATTTTTTAGAATTGTTTTTATAATATTATTAATAATAAAAATTGTTTAATATAGTATATATATTTCTCAAAATAACTATTTTTACCCAAAAATACAATTTATCAGCTTTTTCACTTTTTAATAAAGACAATTTTCAAAAAATATAATTGAATAAGTTGTTTATTTATAAAATGGGATTACATAAAAAGAAACTAATATCGTATTTCATAACCCCTTATAACACCCACGTACGACCTTAGGGTAAGGTGTATGATAGTGACATACTCTGGGGGTAGCTTGGATAACATCGCTTAGGTGGTAATCTATATTAACATGAACTTCTCCCGTAGGAAACTCTGTTCAAGATTAACGTGTTGAAGCTAGGATTGAGATTAGTCAAGATCGAAGCCCAGTGATGCTACATAAATTTTTTGATCTGCCAAATGATCATTATACGACCCAAGTTTACTTGATGTGTCCATCTTATCCTTTGTCTGTGTCAATAGGATTATTTTAAAAAACCATAAATTTATATCAGTCATGTGACCACTTTTCAATAGCTATATTATCACGGAAATGATACTTAATAGTTATTTAAACCCAATAATAAAATAATAAAATTAGTTAAAGTGTATTTAATAATGAATTAAATGAACGGGAATTTTATTCATAAATGATCGGTTCGTTACAACATTCCCCACATAAAAAATTTCTCCCCTGAAATTTCAATATCCAACACTAAAATAGATGAGGGTAACTCTGCCTCATCAATTTCTTTAGTTAACACATTGCTTATTTAAACATGGGTTTTTTACACAACACCACAACGGCAGGCATTGTCTTATTTCATAGAACATTTTCTCTACAATCTATGATCTTCACCAGCTTCCCTTCATAGGAGTGGTCATTATCCAGTGGTACCACATATGGATTGAGTATATGCGATGGGTTAGGAATGTACTTTCTTATGTATGATACATGGAATACATCGTGTACTTGAGAAGGATCAGTGGGTGTGCTAGTCGATATGCAACTACTCTAATGTGATCAAGGATCTCAAAAGGGATGATGTAACTAGGACTAAGATTCCCCTTCTTACCAAATATCATAACTATCTTCCATGGTGATATTCATTAGAATTACTTGTCTTCAATATCAAACACTATGCCTCGACGATGATTGATAGCATAACTCCATTTTCAACTCTGAGTAGCTTTAATGTGATGATGGATGTTCTTAACCTTCTCCACCATTTCATCGTCTATTTCTAGACATGGATGTTTTCTCTCCCCAACTTCATCCCACTAGGCCAATGCTTTTCACCACTTCTCAAAAAGGGCTTCATAAGGATCCATTTGGATGCATGAGTGGAAATTGTTGTCGTAAGAGAACTCAATCATAGGAATATGTTTATAACATCAACCTTTGATGTTCATTGAGAATTATCTCAACATTTCATCAACTACTTTGATAGTCCACTCATATTTCCCATCATTTTGGGGATGATATTTCATACTTAAGGTCATATCAGTATTCAGAGCATTTTGGAGACTCTTCCAGAACATAGAGGTGAATCTTGGATCTCGATCATCTACAACCGATAGTGGTACTCCAAGAAGCCTTACCACTTATCTAATGTATATTTATGCAAGTTTATCCACTAGGAAATCCTTTCAAATTGAAATGATATTTGAAGTCTTTGTATGAGGATCCCGAACTACCTAGATATCATTGTTTCTTTTGCATGACTTTGAAGTCTAATAACAATGTTCATGGTGATGTTCTCCCATTTACATGTTGGTATGGGTAATGGGTTCATAATCACATTACACTTCTTTCTCTCATAATTCACTTGTTTACAAACCAAGGACACTAATTTATACTCAGAGATCTCCTTCAACATGTTATCCAACTAATAATGTTCTCGAAGATCTCGATATATATTTATATTTCCTAAATGAATGGGGAAATTTAAACTGTGTGCATCATCCAAAAGTTTTTTCTTTAACTCATGATTTGATGGAACACATAGTCTTGAACCAAATCTAACAATTCCTTCTTCAATAACATTGAAATATGAGGAATTAAATTTTTTATAGTTTTCACGTCATTCTATATTCCCACATCATCCTTTTGAAAATTCTATAACCTTTCTAAAAGAGACGGTTGAGAAATAATATGTGAAAGGATTGATGTTGTTCCATTATTTATGATTTCTATTTTAATATACATCAAATATAAGAAGATTTTATCCTTTTAAATTCTCTTCAATGATAGAATCACCGTGTCATTTCTACATACAACATCATCCACCTTGTTCGCTTTCCCAATATGGTAATCGATTGAGCAGTCATAGTCTTTGATAACCTCTCACCATCTCCATTGGTTTATATTCATCTCTATCTTTTTTAATATATATATATATATATTTTATCCGTATATATTTTAAACTTCTCCCAAAAGAAGTAATTCCACCAATTTTCTATGCCATGATAACTATATCCAACTACAGATCTTGTGTTGGATTATTCATCTCATGAACATTAAATTATCTTGATGCGTAGACAATGACTTTGTTATTTTTCATCAACAAAAATCCCATGCCCTTTTCTTAGTATCACAGAATACCAAAAAAGGTTCTCAATTTGTGGGTAGTGTGAGAACTGGTGCAGCGATAAAACACTTTTTCAACTACTTGATGATCTCTTTTCATTCATCACTCCATGAAAAATTTACTCCCTTTTATGTTAGATTGGTATGAGTGTTTTACAGTGGTGAGAATTTTTTTCACAAATTGAAGATTATATATTGCTCATCCAATGATGGTATGGATATCCATCACCACTATGGGCCCTGCCCATTACTCAATTGCATTTTTCCTCAAGGGATCCATGGATATCCCTTTTCTTGTGATGAAATGGCCCAAGAATGATTCTTCCTCAAACCAGAACTCAAACATTTTTTACTTTTCTTAAAACATATCCTTTTTAAAGGTCCATAGTACAATAATTAGAAGCTCATCATTCTCCTCTTTGGATTTAGATTTTATTAGAATATCGAATATAAAGTCTAC
The DNA here is from genome assembly GCA_963277665.1 of Viscum album. Taxonomy (NCBI): domain Eukaryota; kingdom Viridiplantae; phylum Streptophyta; class Magnoliopsida; order Santalales; family Viscaceae; genus Viscum; species Viscum album. The sequence goes on from OY728155.1 coordinate 1,585,001,163, forward strand.
CAAAACAATTTCGATCTAATCTATATATACTCAAGTAATCAAGTACATGAAGATTACTACAGTATTTGTCCATCCAAATGGCTCTAATATGAATTCATAGTAACTATACCTTGTACGAAAAGCAGTGTTTGGGATATCCTCCTTCTTCACCCATACATTGTAATATCCCGACTGTAGATCCACCTTGGGGAAGTATTGTCCTCCAAATATCTAATAAAACTAGTTTTCCATTAATGTTAATGGATACTATTTCATTATTATGATTTTGATGAGATCATGATAATAAATGAAAAGGTGGATTGAAGCATCCTTTGTCTTAACGAAGGGGACCGGTGTACCCCATGGTGAAGCACGTGGGTGTATAAACCCTTTAACCAGATTTTCCTATTGTTGTTTTCTTATCTCCTAAAGCTCCACAAAATCCATTCTATTAATAGTCTTGGATATTGGTAATGTGCCAGGTATAAGATCAATTCAGAACATGATTTCTCTTCTAGGAGGAAGACCATGAAATCTCTCAAGAAACACATCAGTGAATTTTCTCAAAATTGGAATGTCTTTGATGATGGTTCCATCCTTAGACTCAATCATCTAAGAAATATACATGTGATCACAGGGTAGTAATATCCAGGCTTGAGAATATGGTTTTAAATAATATTCATCCTACTCTTTGTACCTATTAAAAATTGAGTGTTGAATCGCCATATGGAGAGTGATTTCCCACTCATAGAAATTTATTTTATCTATATATAGTGAAAACCAATCCATGCACTGAGTTGCATCAAATTTAAACTAAGGGAGTATGACATGGTTTTCCAATAATTTCAATCCACAAATTGTGATAGGGTTGGAGTTTTATTCATGGGATTCAATAATTACCCCATTTTCCATTCTCACTAACATCACAACATCCATGATTTGTTGAGGTGTTTGGATTGTTCTACAAAAATTTAAGGATATAAGAGATTGCATAGAACCAGAATTAAAAATTATATATATTCTATCCTTGAATTGATAACTAGCATACCTTTTACCACATCATTTTTGGGATTTAAAATAGTAGTAGTGATGGAAAAAGATCACCCTTTCTTCCTTGGAGGTAGTAGATTTTCTCCAAATACCCTTGTCATAGGGAATTGGTTTGCAATGTTCCCTAGTTTTTGGTATTTGTAGTAATGAACAATGCGTTGAGGGTCGAATGGAGTGTTCCTCTCCTCTGTCATAGTAGAAGTTTTTTCTTGTCGATAGTTAATGGTCATGTGACCTTCTCTTCCACACCTAAATCATTTCCTCGCCCCCTTCAAGAAATTTCCACTATTATTCTTTCCGGACCATTGGAATGTGGGGTGCTGAAATTTTATAACACCATTGGATTTAACCATCATACCGCCAGAAATAAAGTCGAATTTTGGCATCTTATCCCCATGATACCCATGAGATTTACCAATATTCATTTTGACTTTGAGGGCACATCAGAAAGTTTCCTCATATATATCGAAGTCAAGGATCTTTATAGATTTATGTAGGAAAGGTTTTATCCAATAAAAGAAGAGGTCAACAATTCATTCATGGGTAACGTCAAAACCAGAGGTGTGTCGTGCAAGCCTTGTGAATTTTTACTCCTGTGATCTGATGGATTATACATAATTTTTCTTTAGGTGAAGGAAGTCTCATTCTATCTTAAGTCGGAGTGTGCGAGGAAAATATATAACAAAAACATTTTCTAGAAATACTTCCATTTCAATGCCTCAATCTCTTCCTTGGGATTCCAATGTTTGATCAGTGTCCACCATTTATCAGCTTCACCTTCTATATGATATGAAGGTAGAATAAACATATCATTCATAGAACATTGACGGATAGAGAAGATATTCTCAATGGAGTTGATCCATTGTTTAGTGACTGAGATATTGAATGATCCATTGAATATAGGAGGCCTTTCTCACATAAAACTCTCGATTGTAGATTGTTCATTCTTGGGGGGGTGGAAAGAGGGTATGAAGTTCCTCTTGAACAATGTTTTTATTCAAAACATTAGTTAACTAAGATATTACTGTGACAAGGTTTTCGATTCTCTATCCCATCAGATTAGGAATCTCGTGAGAATAGTCATCACATTGATTTTCGCATTGGTTGTTAGCCCGAGTCCACCTATTACAATCCATTGGATATAACAAAAGGATAATTAAGGCTATATATTTTATACTATTTAACAGATAAGGTAAATAAAATTAAAAAAGGGATAACATATAAATTACATTGATTTTTTAACATATGAATTTATAGGCTTCAATGCATGTTATCCCTGATCTACTTCCAATAATATATTCTTAGGGGTATTTTTTATTCCCCTTATAATGTATAATAAAAATATTATGAATTTACCAAAGCATATTACCTGGGATATTCAATCAAAGAGTGAATAAAGCCATGTTTTCATGCACCAGTTCCGGTTCGAGTCTAGCTCAATGTATGGTTTTCAGGATTTACCACTAGATACATCTTTGGTAGAGCCACCTCACCTTCTTCATGTCAATATAGAGATATATTTTTTTGATAATCCACTTACTCTATACTCACAAAAATTTTGGAATTATTTTATTATACAATGTCATATCTATAATGCTTTTAGTTGGTTGTTCTAATTATAATACCCAAAATAACTAAATATGTCCTTTAATACCAACTACAACAACCCTTCTCTTTATTACACACTTAAACAATATTTATTACATAAAATTTTAATTAATAGAACTCCAAGTATCGAGAGGTCTACTATATTTGGAAATTAGGAACATTACATAAAAAAATAAAACAACAAATACAATATCATTATTTCAAACCCCATCATCATGACCAATTCATTCCATTGTACTTAACAATGGATGGGATAACCTAAGGATGAACATAAGAAAGGGGTGAGCTATAAATCCTAGTAGGGTAGTAAACATGGAATAACAAGAATAATACAATACTTTTTAGGAAATAAGCATATCAATGGAGCATAATAGAAACATGAACGTAATGGCATGATACATCATGATTATCCTAACATGGAAATGTGGCAACGACATAAAACCTGATATTAGTATGAGCCAAGGCTTATTGCACATGGATTAGCATGATTAAAAAATATTTGAACATGAATTATAAAGATTAAACCCTCATTTCACATGGATTATCAAGATTATACCCTCATTTAACATGGCGTGTTATAATACTAAACATTACCCAATTCATTGGAGCACTATCAGGGCACACTCTTAATAAACATTTCATTTCATGCATAATTGGTCAAATGGATCATATATCCTTGAATCATTCAAAATAGTTAGTTATTAAATTATTGAAGAATGTATAATATATTCATGTAAGTATCATTCAATAAGTATATGTGCATAAAGGTGAATACTCTTGATAGGGAAACAGGTATGGTATTCACAACATGTGATTTTGGAATGGAAAATCATAGTGTGATTTTGGAAGCATAAAAGCGTCATATGGAAATTCATAAGTTGGGTATATGGGAGAGAAATGGTTCTATAATAACTTATACATGAAATAGATTGTACGAGTATAATATACCATAACATATTCACATATGAAATATAATATAGATGCAATATATAGGAGAAATTCTTGAATGGAAATTAGAAGAGAGGAACACCTTATAGAATTTTGGCATGGTAATAGGTATACAAGGAAGAAATTATGGAGAGGGAATGTAGTATCTCATCATTCAATCATAATTATGGATATATTTTTGAGGTGAGAAATCATAACCCAACATTTTCAATTGAATGTAAATTGTTATTACAACTTAAATAATCATGGATAAAAATAAGAAAGGAAGGAATCACATACAATAGTCCATAACATAAAGAGCACGAGGAGGGGATTCATGAGAACTTGGGGTGCTTGGGGATGATTCTAGACAGTCAATGGAATAGTAGGTATGAGATTTAATGCTTTTTAGTGAAAATATGTGGGATCGTGGGTAGGATTAGAAAATAAATGAGAGGGAAATTATTTTATTATTTCACAAACATAGGGTTTGAAATCTATATAATTATGTATTCAAAACCAAAAACCTTCCCATGGTTCTTCACCATGGTTTATGCCAAAGTGGAGAGGAAAACATTATTGTGTATGGATGATGAACGAAAATATTAAAACATTATACTTCCTTATGTGGAGGTGAGTCACATTAATAAAGAAATGATTTTAAAACCATAATGTATAGTATACATTTCGGAAGTGTCACTAAGCCTTTATAAATTAAGTATAAAAAATATAAAATTCCATTATTCTAAATGGAAGGCATTAATTGTGATTAAAAAACCAATTATAGTATTTATTATAACATTTTGGGGTCCTTATGATGTCGTAAAACAGAGAATTTATTTATACCGTATTTATTTTTTACGCAAATATTCTACTGACTCAAAAAATATGAAAAATTATATGGTGGATAATTTTTATTTCCTGATTCCCAAAATAATATTAATTTTTTCTAAATAATATTCTAAATAATGGAATTTTCACATTTAAAATGAACACCTATATTTATTAAAAATTTATGGGTATTGAAAAAAACCAGTTTTCAAACATTAATAAAAATGGATCTTGACATCATTAAAATTATATACCCATTTATAATTAATATAATTAATTTGATAATAATATTTTAGTAAAATATTAATTATTTCATAAATTCAATAGTTCCTTGAAATAAATTCCTAAAAAAATACATTTTTGGTTTTATCGAATAACTCTAATCAAACTGATTACCTAATAATTCACTGATAAGGAACTGGGACAATAATAATTTATAATATTTTTTTATAATAATATTATTAAAAACCATTGATTAATATAATTTATATATTTATCAAAAGTACCATTTTCACCAAAAAATATAATTTATCAAATTTGTCACTTTTTAAGAAAGACTATTTTCATAAAGGAATTGATGGAATAATAAATTTATTTAAAAAAAGGGATTACACAAGATGTAACTAATACATTATTACCAAACCCCTTATAACACATTAATAGGACCTAAGAGTAATTTTTGTGATGGTGATAGACTCTTGGGGTAACTCGGATAACATCACCTGGGTGGTAATCTATATTTACTTGAACATCTCTCGTATGCGATTCCGATAAAGCTTAAAGTGTTGAATCTCATCTTGGTCATGGACATGATAGAATACGATTGATGATAACACCTTTTTGATCACTAAAAAATGAACTTCGTACAACCAGAGTCTTCTAGATGAGGTCATCCTCTCCTTTTCATGTGCCAAAATGAATCTTTTTAAAAACCATAAATTTATATCAGTCGTGTGATCAATTTTCAGTGGAAATATTATCAACGATAATGATACACAACCATAATTTAAACCCCATAATAAAATAATATAAAGGGTGCTTGTGTTTTCCATAATACATTAAATGAAAGGGAATTTTATTCATAAAACATTGGGTTTTTACAATAGACGGGGGCTATATCCCCATAACATTCATTCCCCAAATGGAAAAAATCTAAAAATATTTAGTTATATTTAGAAATTATGGTGGTTAATAGATGATGTTTTCATGAATCTGGAATGATTGGCACTTCCTGGTGAATCCCACATAGTCCAATATCTTTTCTTTCCAATAATATCACAACCTCCTGATTTAGTGGGAAGGACTGGCCTCAGATTGATGGGTGATGTAAGAGATCTTGTGGACTTCTTCCATTATGTTTAAAATATGTCATTATGTTATGCATCGGGGGAGAATTACATCAATTAAAAACATGTAGAGAAATTTATGATCAATTTTACCATCATATAGAGGGGAAATTCACAAATGTGACACTAAATTAGTTCTTTATCGGCTTGGTCCACTGGTAATGTACCACTTCGGAGATAACTAATTTTGGGATCCATCCATCCAGTGGTGTTCATTGGTTCATCAATATATGGGGAGGTGTTTACATGATTTATTTCTTCCATATCACAAATTATGGTCACCGAGAACATTATTCGTTTTGTGACATGGAAGACTGCTTTTTCATGATCATGGTCTTCCAGGTTGGTGGCTACATTGGCTAATGCATCAACCTGATGTTTAGTGATATGGGAACATGGGGAAATCTTGGAACAAAAGGGAACTCTATGATCAGTCCCCTGATGTATAATGTTATAGGGTATTGTTCTTTTGTTTTGATGGTACACTTACCATTGATATTCATTATCACTAGCCATGACTCCCCTTTGGTATTCAAGTAGTCATTTATAGTTTTAGGGTTAGATCCAACCTAATTATTAAGGCTTGGTACCATTCCTAATTATTTATTATCCATCAAATAGAGATAATGTGTAATGAAAATCCATTTTTTAGGAGATTCAAATATAATCCTAATCCAACACGATTGAGATCCATTTTTTCCATGTTTTTGGTGATAGGACTCTGGGAGGTTCCATAAAAATACATCTCCCTTGTCTGGGGAGTTTCATTGGAACAATATACATCCCCATATTAATGTATTGTATATACATGTGTATTATACTTAGGTTGGATGTGTTTTAAGGAAATCCACTAGGGATACCCATTTCACTAATTTAGTTAATGCAAACTAAATGTCATATTACTAAAAAATTAATTCCCATAAAACTAAGCACACAGTTAACATAGAGCCTCCAAGGTTGTAATTGAGCTGCTCGATTGGAGAGTCCATATGGACATTTGGGTGAAGGATGTAATGCGTAAATTTTTTTACTTTTGAGATGTCTACAATCCATTCCTTCTCGATATTAGTGTATCATGGTAGTAGAGAATACTTTCTCTCCCCATATCATTTTTTTGTGCTGGGAGGGAACATAGAATTCATTCCAAGGATACTACATATAGAATGATCAGCCTCCCTTCCACCAATACAATAAGGATCATTAGGTGCAGGAGATACTAATTTAGACTTTTGAAGGATTCTTGAAAGTCATCATCCCATTGACATGTGATTACATTTTTTATTATCTTGTTGATGGGAAGAACTTTTCTTTCTCAGTTAGAGATGAATCATCAAATGTATGTGAGGGGGCCATGGATCCTCTTATGATCCATGATATTTCTATGGGGTGTAATTTCTAGAATATAAAATATCATTTTGGGTCAAAAATTATTCCACGGTGGCATACTATAATGCTAGGGAACATACTAGATGTTTCCCCAAATTTTTATGTCAGTGGTATCATCTTCAAAATGTATTATCAAAGATTGTTTAATACTGTTTAGTGATATGTGAAGTGATAACTTCACTATCGGGATTTGACCACCAGGTAATCAACCTAAAATTTGGATATCTTTCCCGTGAATGGATTAAAGTTGTGATTCATAAAAAATTGACATGTAGCACTAGACTTAATTATCTGAATGGTTATGACCTCACAGTAGAAGATCCACTGAGGTGATATGAAGGTAGTGGGTTTCCCATCTTCAAGGGAAACTATATCTAATTGTGCCATGAGTATCCATCCATGATGAAAAGGGCTTGGACGCTAGAAGTTTCACTGATTAAGAGTTTTGTGATTGATAATGAGAATTCATCCTTTGGGAAATATCAATTACGTTATCTAAATTCAATAAATATCCAAATATGACATGTCATATTGTCGACATGGATGGTGTTTGCAAGCCATCTTGGGAATTTCACTTATCATAAAAAGTTGGATTTGATCAACATGTCAACCTACACCACTACATTGATGTAATAAGTGGGGTGCATCCTCCTGGATGTCTACTTGAAGCCTCAATGTTCATTGAGTAATATGATAGGGTTCTTGGACCCATATTAATTAAATCTTGGAATTTATATGTAGTTCCAAGGAAACACATATTAGTGATGCTTTAGAAATGAAATATACCTATATTTCTATTCAATGGGAATGGTTTCACTAATTAGTGTAGGTCTAATGTCCTCTTATGTTCCACGATTTATATGTTTAAGCTCATTAATTATAGTAGAGACACTATCCTCAAATGGGGGAGAGTATTTACTAATTTTTTCCTTATCTACATCAAACATCGTGTCCTTGGAGACATTTCCATAAGATGATCGAAATTTTGTGGAATATATATCACTATCGGGCTAAGAGGGTCCATGAGAAGAGACATTATCATCCCCCAAAACCTGAATCATTGTAGAGGGATGATGGTGATATTTTAATTTCACACATTCATTGGGGATAGGAGGAGCATGAACATATGGGGTCAAGTTTATCACCTCAAATATATTTATGGGGAGAACATAGTCACCATTGAGCATACTCGATGGATTTTTAGGGGTGGTCCCCAAGCCATTGGGGGATTTAACTTTTATATTATCATCTTCCATTGTTAATTTCCCTCCCCTATTTTAGAAATATAGTTTATCCTAGGTTTCTCTTTAAGTCTCTATGTGAAATTTAGGCAATTAAATATGTAGATCATTCCAATTATTGGGTACTTCAAACACTAATTTAATGGTGAAGTCATTTTCAAATGTCTATAGAGGAATGAACATCTAAGAATGTAATTATATGTGGTGTCCTACTGGATAACCGTAAAATAAGTATTAAATGTGAAAAACCCAAAATAATCTCTATTATTGATCATCCCGTGGGGACATTGGAAACATTTATCATATCCTTGAATGGTTATACTCATGGGAAAAAAATATAATTTTCCATATCCCAAATATTGTAGGATTTGAAATACTATGAGGCTGATCCCAGAACCCTTATCTATAATATCAATTTGGATGATGAAATTACAGATGTTTTTGAAAAAATATAGGGGCATGATGTGTTCTTGGATGAAATTTTTCTAATCTCGATCAATAAATGAGATATTTATATGCCATAATAATGATATGGTATCTAATTGGTAAACATTGAATGCAGTGACTTCTATCTCCAATTCTTGTGGATCTTTAGGGCTTCAAAAATTTCTTCCAGAAGATCATCTTAATGATAGAACACATCATGTACTGAGATCATGATTAAGAACATTTTTATATATTTTAGCATGTCATTCTTTGGATCTAATGGATGATGCTTCTGAAGGGGAGGTTTCTCCAAGATATGAAACTCAGGAGATGACACATTTGAGGTGGATGAGCCTGGTGCTTGTGTTGATGTTTTGGGAGTACCTACTTTGAGTGTCATAGATCTTGCTGGCCTTCTTAGTTACCTTTGAAAATGAGATAATTACATAGCTACATGGCATTCAACGAATAAAATTGGGTGTTGATGAAAGCTATAGGGTTCTGAGATACCTTCATGACTTTTTTGGATTCACTAGAGTTCTTTCCCATGATTATAAAAAGAATATATATTTTCCATCGACAGATGACTGGAATATTGGGTCTAACCACATCCATGTTGTCAGAATTATCTTTGGTTATTATGTATATATCCTCCTGTACCCCGATTTTGGTGAGTAAACTCATGCCATGGGGAATATTCATCATCATATATGGGGTATTCAAAGTGTGTCACTTTGAAAGAACTATCGATGATATCTTCTTGTGATGAGTGATCAATTTGGTGAGGTGATGGCCATATTGTGGATGTTCTAGGGAAGAAATATATAAGAGTTAGATATGGAATTGCTGTAAAATATAACTCTTCAACTTCTCTTTCTTCCTGCATCCAGTGGTAATTCGAATCTTGGGGAGGAATATCTAGTGTTTCCTCCTTATGCAGTTGAGCTATTTTTGGTTCTATACATATATGCAATAGTGTTTAATGAGCTCGATCAACTATTTTTTTGAGTAACCCTATTGTTGAAAATTTCTGCACGCCTAGCTGATACCTTCTTCCAATCACCATTTTCTTCCTACTGGACAATGGTTACACAAATCACCTTCTATGAGGTGTTATATAACACCACATATCTATAATTGACCACTAATTAGAGGATTTATTAGAATATGAAGTTGTCAATTATGTTATGACCCAACATTATAGGAATTGGGTAGTAATCATGGTGGTCTTTGTGGTCTGAATTATCGGGATTCTTGGGATGTGGCTGCATGAAAATTTTATTGACCGTGGAAACCAAGAAACATATCAGGACTTATTCATTTTGGAGGGAGTGTTCATTATTAATTTTTTCCTCAAATACCTGGTGATCATGATTTCTATGTCCTTCTAGATGATGGCGATTCTTTGGTTTTCACCGCTCAACCGAAGGTGTTGGGTGGCTTTGAACCTTCATGGTTTCTTGGATATGCACCACATTTTTGTGAGAGTGATAGATGTAAATTCTTATTTTCATATACATTTACCCTATTAATATGGAATGAGTAAATGTTTGGATCGAATTTTCTAAATAGATTCTTTGAGACATTGTTCCATATATGCAAACTAACAGATCCCGCTTAGATACATATTTGAGATCAGTGGTGTCTACTACTCAACCCATAGTTATTTTATAATATATTCCAAATATTATCTAATATAAGAGTGGGATGCTGAGAGAATAGTATAGATGTTTCCACAAGGATGTGATGTCATACACCCTATCATTCTCACATTTTTTACAGTTGATCATGTTGATGGGCATCATTTCTATTAATGTGGAGAAAAAATGATAATGAAATTTATGATGAATGTATTTCAATCATTAAATGGATTTATCTAGAAGGATTATATACCATCAAAAGATATCACTATTAGAGTTTATACAAAACGCCTCAACTGTGTTCTGTCTTGTTGGTCTCAAATTCCTATCATCAGCCCACATCAAAACATGAACATTGTGAGATACTGTACATGGTCACATGAAATGAGAAATGTGAAGAATGTCATATTTCCAAAATTGGTTGGAGGTCGATATAATCCACCCAATCATGATATGGTTTATTCTCAGTCTTCACAGATGTGTTTCACCATTTCATAGCTTCCATTTGAGTAGTCAGTGACTTGATGACATTATGAAATCCTAAGGGACTTCTATGTTATCCAAATCTTATCTACAAGGAGTGGGTGGGGGTTATGAGGTTGACCCATCTTTTTTCCTGCATATTTTCTATTCATACCAACAATAAATGATTTCACAATATGAAGGAGAGGTTTTTACTAAAATAGAATGATTCCATTAACATATTTGACTTCCTAATTTATATAGAATGGATTCCTAGATATGGAGAAATTCTGATTCACAAACACCTCTCTTACTGATGGTTTAGATATGGGAGGGATAATATTCATCTCTTTCTGAATACGATTCCTAGTGGGAATATATCCCTTGAATAGATCCTCATTTAGTTCTATAAGAGCTTGTATCTCACCGTCATATTGCCTAAATTTTCCTCAATGGAAGGAACACAAATTATTATGTTTACTGGTAAAGATGTATCTCTACCAATCCCTTTTGAAGATGTTATTCCATGGAGTTGGAAACTCGGTATTTCGAGGTTCTAGTTTTTGGATCAATATTTTGTTTAATGGCTGTGTAGCATCATTCTGTGCATGAAAATCACCCTCCTCCTAGGGAATTTTTTTGTGTTATGGAACTCGTATTTTTTTTTCCATGATCCATGATTTCCTGCATGTTAATAGTGATTATATTAAAAGATTCATGTCAGTAAATTATGGTTGTTACATTACTCTCTATGTGATGTGATGATTATGTTATTTGTTCATTGTGGTTGTTATTCCAACCATTGGAAATATTTGGTTTTTGTGGATTGCACCACCATATAAAACAATCCAACTATTTACTACACACATAAAAATTATTTATTATATAATATATAACTTAATAAAACTGTTATGATTGAGAGGTATAGTGCCATAGGAAATTTGGAACATTATGTGACATATTACAATATAAAATGTACCATATTTATTGAAAAATTCATTTACATGACCACGACATTCCTCCGTACACATCATCGCATTGGATAACCTGAGGACATACATATAAAAGGGTCAATTAAAAAGACCATTAAGGGAGAAAACAAGTCATAACATGATGAATACATTACATATTAAGAAATATGCATATCAATAGATCATAAGAGATGAATAAAAAAGGCAGGATAGAGAATTATTATCGTAATATGGATATGTGGAAAAAACATTTAATATGATACTATCATTATCTAAGTATTAGAGCACATGGAGCACGAGTAAACCCTCATTGTAGCCAAATTAGAATGATTAAACCCTCATTGAACATGGCGTATCATGATCCTATTATTTACCCAATGAATTGGAGCACAATTATGGCACACCCTTCTTAAACATTTAATTTCATGCATAAGTGTGCCACATATATCAAAAAACATGGATTCATTAAACATCATAATTTTTTCCATGAAAAAAATATTTGGAATTAATAAATTTAATTCCTCAATCAAAAATCACTTTTTAATAATGGGGAATAAAATTGATAGTGAAATGAGTATGGTATTCTCTTACATGATGATATTGGCATGGAAATATTTAGGTATCTTCGGGAGCATAATGACATCAAATAGAAATCATAAAAAAGGTTTTTGAGAGAGAAAGGGTTATATATTCATCAATACATGAAATTTAGATTAATGGGGTCATGGAACATAATATCCCAACCTATGTAATGTAATTTAGATTCATAATATAAAATATTTTCTGGAATGTAAAAGAGGAGAGTGAAATCTCTTACGAAATTTCAACATGGTAATAGGTGTACATGGGAGGAATTAATGATAGAGAAATGGGTATATAATCATTACAACATAAGGAGGTTAATACGGGGGAGTTGAAAAATCATACCACGTCATTTTTAATTGATACTAAATGGTCATAACGATATAAGAAAACATGGACATAAATTACGAAGGAAGGAAAGTGATGATCCCTTACTTTGAACTGTGTCTGATCAAGAGCATAAAGAGGGGAATCTATAGTGCTTGGGGAGCCTTGAGAGGATTCAAGAAAGATTAGGGAAGAGTGTGGATGTTTTAAATGATTTTTTAGTGATGATAAGTGGGATCTTGGGAGGGTTTATATTGGAAAAGAGCGGGGAATTGTTCAATATTTCACAAACATAGGTTTTGGCATCTATATAATTAAATACACAAAACCACAATCCAAACCATGGGTTTTTCCCATGGTTTTTTCCAAAGTAGAGTGAAATTATTAATTTATAAGCCCAATGACATAATGTATAAAAATATTAGGATTTCTTATGTGGAGGTGAGTCACACTCTCAAGGAAATCATTACAAAATGTTAAAATATTTTATATGTCTGGGAGGATCCACCAAGGAAGCTTATAATTAATCAAACAAATATAAAATCACATTACATTAAAGAAAAAACATATATTGGCTGAATACCCCTTTATAGGATTTTTTTTTAAAAACTCTTGGGTCATTATGATGTCAGAAACAAAATTTATATTTAAATGGTATTTAATTTTTCCCAAACATGTGAATGTCTCAAAAAATTATGAAACATTCTCTGTTAGATAATTTTGGAATCCTGAATCCAAAAATATATATATACATTTGGTCGAAATAATTTTCTAAATATGTGAATTTTTTTCATTTAAAATAAAAATTGAAATTTGCTGAAAAATCATGGGTTTTGACAAAAACAGCTTCCAAACAATAAGAAAAATTACAATTGTATTCAATAGAAATATATGATCAGTTTTATTCAATAAAAAGTAAATTAGTACTAATATTTTATTAAAATATTATTTATTTCCAAAATCAATTAATTCATCAAAGTAGATTTCTTAATAGAATTTTAATATTAACTAAAAATACTATTTGTTCTTTAAAATCCATTTACATTGTAACAATAATAAAATGAATGTATATTATTTAATCTATATAAAAATAATGAAAATAACCATATTTCTAGGTTCATGTTAAATAACCCCTTATAATATAAGCATAATACATAATAGTAAGGCATGCAATGGTGACAGACTCATTGGGAAACTCAGATAACTTTCCTCAGGTAGTAATTTATATTAACATGAACTTCTCTCATAAGTGATTGAATTTAATCTTAATGTGTCAAATCTCATCTTGGTCTTGGTTGAGAGCAATTCCCAGTGACTCTGCCTCCTTTTTGAGCTCAAACAAATGGGCTTCATATGGCCCGAGTCTAAGGGATGAGGCCATAGATACTTCTTTGTTTTACATAATATTTCTTATTGTCATTCTATTTGATAAAAAATAACTAAAACATTAAAATTATTATTATTTAAAATGGTTATATTGATCTTTGGTCATAATTGACCAATGGTCATATAACAGTTTAAAATTGACAGTTACATTTTAATTTATACATATGTAGTTTTAATTAAAGGGAAACAATAATACTCACATTTTCTAGAAAAAAATATTTTTCGAATGTTCAGGTTGTTACATTATTCCCACATTCCGAAATTTTACCCTAAAAGATTTCTTTTTCACACAGTAAAATAGATGAGGGTACTTCTCTTTAATTTCTACGAAAAGGTATTAAATCCTTCTTGTTTTCATTTCATTCATGGAGAAAGGGTTCATGCGTCATGATGCAACCTCAAATGTTTTCCTAATAATCTACTTCATTTACCCAGAAAGTCGTCATCTATCCTGGATTATGTCGATGGAAGCATTGATAAGTCATAAAAAAGGTATTTCATGTATTAATTTTTGAGACATCAACATGAACATTTTTTCTAAAATATGTTCTTACTTATTCATCATCAAATAAATTAAAATAGGGTTTTGGTACGTCGGTTTTTGTATTTTTTCAAGGACTGAAATCCATAATTTGATACATATAGGCTTATTAAAGGTCTCCCTCATTTACAGCATCTAGAAAATCATTTAGTTCATCATAATTTTGAAATAAAGATAACAATTTGAAATGACCCTGATGGTACATCCCACTCTTAGCATGGTAATAAAGTCGAGAGTGTATGATTCTCCCATAGATGATAGTTGATCCCTGAAATAATCATGAAATACTAGAGGGATAGGATTCCACATAATTTTTTTTCTTGTAACATTGATATTTGAAAATGATTTAATGTTATCTGAGCATGAATTCAAGATAATCTCTCTAAGTGGTTCTTCTAGAAGAGAGAGAAGAGTTGTTCGTGATCTTCCGAATTCAATTTTTTAACAATAAAAAATATATAAATATGGGTTTTGAATACATGGCTAATAATAATGTAAAAAAATATAAAATTGGATATCGAAGGATAAACTTGTATATTATATCATATCTTATGATACCCAAAGTTTCAGTATTGGTTATATATGATCTATTTTATAACATAAATTCTTATAGGCTTTTTTCTCTATTAATAATGGTGCGTAATATGCTTATGAATTTATCAAAACATATCCCCCAGGAGTTTCGTACCAAGAGTGTTGAAAGACCTATTTTCATTCACTTGTTCCCATTTGATTTTAGCTTAAAGAAGTTCTTTCCAGTTTTACCCCTAGATAAATTTGTGCAGAGCCACCTCTACTTGTTCATATCCCGACAGGGACGTATTTTATTGATAAAACACTTACTCAATACTCATAAAAATTTAGGGATGTTTTTTTATACATAGTAGTATCCCAAAGTCCTTTACAAGGGTTTCTAATCCTAATCCCAAAAATATCTAAACCTATCATCTTATACAAACTATAACAACCATGGTATTTGTTAAAAACATAAACATAATTTATTACATAAACATGAACTGAAGAAAAATCTGAGAATCGAGAGGTCTAGTGTCTTGGAAAATTAGTAACATTACATGAGAATATAATTCATAAAATAAAATATATTTATTTAAAACATATTTTACATGTGAAAAACATTCCTTCATACTTACCATTTCATTGGATAACTTGAAGACATACATAATAAAAAGGTGAGCTAAAGAGACTAGTAAGGGAGTAAGTAAGTAATAACATGAGGAATAAAGTACATGTTATCCAATAGTAATATGAATGGAGAATAAGAGCAACATGAACATAAAGGTATGACATAACATGATTATCATAACATAGAGATGTGGCAACAACATTTATCATGACATTAGCATGATCCAAGGCTCATTTCACATATAGCACGAGTAAACCCTTATTTTAGTTGAATTAGAATAATTAAAGCCTCATCACACATGGTGAATCATGATACTATTATTTACCCAATGTATTAGAGTGCTATCGGGGCACATCCTTCTTAATCATTTCATTTCATATATAATAGTGCCACATAGATCATCAAAATGGATTCATTAATCATATTAATTTATTACATGAATTAGAGATGTGGAATACATAAATTTATGTCATCAATCAACAAGTACATGTGCATAAAGGTGAAAATACATGATAGATAAATCGGTGTGTTATTCACTTAAATGGTGATTCTAGTGTGGGAATTTGGTGAAACATTGGTAGCATAACGACATGAAATAGAAACTGTAAAATGGGTTGATGAGAGAGAAAGGTTTCTCTCATTATTTATATAGGAAATGGGTAGTAAAGGTGTCATGGATTATAATATCCCTATATATGTACTTGAATTTAGATTCACAATATAAAATAATTGCTTGAATGTAAATGAGGAGAGAGAAACCCCTTATAGAATTTCGGCATAGTAACATGTGTACATGGATGCATTAATGAGAGAGAAAGGGGTCTCTCTTCATTTAAAAATAAGGATGGAAATACAGAGGAGATTAAAAATCATACCCCATCATATGAAATTTAATATAAAATGGAATAATAGTATAAGGAAACATGGACATAAATATGGAAGGAAAGAAAGTGAGGATCCATTACATGGAAGTGTGTGACTTCATGATCATGAGGAGGGGCTTAATGAGAGCTTAGAGAACCTTGGGAGGAGTATAGAGAAAGGAGGGAGGAGTTGGGACGTGCTTCAAGTATAATGAGTGATGATAATTGGAGCTTGGATGGGTTTATATAGGATATGAGAGGGGAATTCCATAATATTTCACAAATGTTGGTTTTGGAATGTATATAATTAAATATTAAAAAACACATCCCAACCCATGGTTTTATCACAGGGTTTTTCACAAAGGGGAGTTGTAAAAATTATTTTAAAAGGTTAATTTCTGAATTTATTAAAATATTATTCTTGCTTATGTGGAGGTGAGTAACATTCTCAAGGAAAAAATTTTAAAAAGTTAAACTATTTTATAATATTTGGAGGGCCTACTAAGGCACAATAAAATTATTCATAAAAATAAAAAATAACATTATTTTAATGGTGAAACATATATTGGCCGAATAACCTTTTTATTGTATTTTATTACATCATTATTTGTGCATTATGATGTCATAAAACCCATTATATGTATGCCAGATTTATTTTTCGCCCAAAAATTAGACTGTCATAGAATATTATTAAAAATTCACCATTAGATAATTTTGATGTCTGAAATGCATAAATATTATTAATTTTAACTAAATAATTTTCTAAAAATGTGAATATTATATTTTAATATAAATACTAACATTTATCGTAAAATCATTGGTTTTGAAAAAATATGATTTCAAACCATAATAAAAATTAAAATTGTATTAAAAAAATAGTACTATTATTACATTTAATAAACTGTAATATAGCAATTATATTTTATTAGTAGATTGTTTAACTCAAAAATCCATCTATTCATCAAAATATATTTTTTTAATTGAATTAAAATATTATCTAAAAATAATAATTGTGATTTAAAAACCATTT
The DNA here is from genome assembly GCA_963277665.1 of Viscum album. Taxonomy (NCBI): domain Eukaryota; kingdom Viridiplantae; phylum Streptophyta; class Magnoliopsida; order Santalales; family Viscaceae; genus Viscum; species Viscum album. Next base: position 1,585,018,903 of record OY728155.1, read on the forward strand.
ATAAATGAACAGTATTAAAATTAATGTATATTCATTACTATATTAAAAAATAATGCACATAACCAAAGAGCTAGGGTCTTGTTACATAACCCATTATGACACCCACATAAGAACTAAGGGTAATGTGTGCGATGGTGACAGACTCTAGGGAATCTTAGATAACATCGATCAGTTGGTAATCTATATTAACTTGAACTACTCTTGTAAAAGATTCTGTTCATGATTAATGTGTTCAATATCAACTTTGGATTGGCCAATAGTGAATCCTAGAGAAACTACCTCCTTTCGGAGCTCCAACTAATGAGCTTTGTATGGCCCAAGTCTATTGTATGATGTCATTGACTCTTCTTTTTCTGAATTAATTTTTTCCATTTTCATTTCTATTTATCAAAAAATAATTATAATGCTAGAATTATTATTATTTCCAATGGTCGTATAGATGTTTGGTCATTATTGACCAGTGGTCATATAATGGTTGAAATCTAATAGTTACATTTGAATTTATAATTATATAGTTTAAATTAATGGGACACAGTAAAACAAACATTTTCAGGAAATAAATTTTATTCAATATTTTGGGTTGTTACCCTAGAAGGGTATAATTTCCTTTACCATAATCTCCTATCATCTTGGTCTATGAATATAAACTATGTGGGAGTTTTTATTATTATTACCTTATGAGCCCCATCCAATATTGGGTTGTATTATGGTGATAGAAACATGTGGGAAACCAACCATTGATTTGGTCCTCCCATTCTAGAGTAGACTGATTCACTCCATGATAATCATGTTGATGAAAATTAGACCAGCTTTGTGGTAATGGGGGAATTCACAACTGTAATTGGAATTAATTGGTCCTGAAAATGAGAATTAAATGACTCCAGTTGGGGATTTGATGACTCCCTAATTGGATAGGGAGATATAAATTCCCCCATAATAGAAGGGTAGTGTTGATCGGTAATCACCATTTATTTCTCCCATGCCTTCTTGGAGGATGATGAACCTAGTAATTAGGACTAAGATATAAATTTCCCCATCCTAATGGGCATGGGTTTTTTCACAGTGGCTACCGTTGTGTACCAAAATATCATGAGAGTTGATACTAAGAGATTTGGAGGTGGTGGAAGGTATGTGTCCTAGTGATATGGGTCTATTTCTAGATTGCCGATATGAAAACTGCTACTACGACATGTTTTATGTGGTTCTGCTCTTCTTGGGTAGGATCTGGGTGTGATGGGAGCCCATGGGGTTAACCATTCTTCATGGGAAGCAGTACATGATATCATAACAATGATATTCATTTTTTAAATTCATTCATATTGCTTTGAGGGGCCCATTTTGAAATTACATTGTCTATCCTCTCCCACCTTTTATGATGTCCATGAACCATTGATGTGGGATAATTACATTGTAGTTACCAACCAGCCTGAGAATTACTCAATATTCTAATTTCACTGGTGGCTATGATATTATATGACACTTGATATGAGGTCTTCTATTTTTTGTGTACGTAAAAGTGTAAAACTTCACACTATCCTCATCCTTGTATATAGATTCCTGACATGGCTTTGAAGATCAGGTACCGAAGAGTTGTGATGCAATGGCAGCTAGTGTGTGGTAGGTTTTGATTTTTCTTTTCCAGTTATGGATCCTGGACCATGTATATTGATGACAGGTCTAGATGACGACAGAGTGTCATGATGTTTTTAAGCGGACCCTCATATCCTGGATAAGGGAGGTTCCTATCCACCAATCACTGATATTTATATCATAGATTATTCCATATATAATACATGCACTTATTTTCTAGATCATTTGGGATCTCATAGTCATAAGTATAGAGGATGGAAAATATAAAGGGTACTTTTTTCCATAAAAAAATCTCCATAATTGAATTTATTCATAATATTAATTATACTTACATGCCTCCATCTGGTCAATCCAATGAAAATGACTCTGATAGTCTTCTACTGAGGTGATTGGAGTGCTTTTAGAAGGTGATAGAAAATTGTATACCATTGACCCCGATGTTTCAAGAACCTCTCTATATAATGTCGTTAGACATTTTAACTCCTCTATCTATGAAAATGTATGATCTTTGAACACATATATATAATGTTTTCTGGGAAGTAGGAGTATTTCGTTGTTTGTGGGAGACATCACTATGGGGAGGCTAACCACATACGATGTTAGGAGTAGAGCCCCTGCAATTTATCTTCACACTACCCTGAAGAGGAATATCATTGAAATGATCTTATATTTCATTGGTATGATATTATAAGTACCCTTGTGGTGTTGATATTCTTAATTGAATGCCCTAAAGGACACAATAATTGGGTTGATTCTGAACATGGGTCATGTTCATCATTATGGTTAGATTATGATGACCAATCATTTGGAATTCTGCAAGGATTTGAGCACATTATGTGACATTTCCTGGAACATTCTTATAACTATCTGATGCTATGTTAATATGATCCCATGGATGAGAATTTTTTGAAATATTCCAATGATATGTCTCATTATTGATAGGAAAATGAACATATCCCGAGGAATGATCCGTTATCAATTGGTGAGACTTAGTCAGTATGGTAATATGAGAATGATCCTTGACTTTTTAGATATGTCGTTGGTCTTTCATGGTAGTAGTATGAGCCTGCACCAAGGTGTGTGATTCTCTCAATTGGTGGGACACAATTTAAGTAGGAATATGAGAATCGTATGAATATGCATTACCCATAGGAATATACTGATGAACATATGGAATGGGAGAAAAATATGATCCTCATCATGTATTTCCATGGAATGATGCTATTGCAATCATCCATCAGTGGAAGTAGGAATATGTGCTCAGCTTTTGTTATCAGTTAGAATATTCCAGGAAGATACACTAATAGGAATATGATCCTATACCAAGGATTATTCAATTACCACTAAGTTATTCCCCGCCATAATGGGGACATATGATCTCTCTTGGGCCTTCATAGTATGATTAAGAACTTATTTAATATGAATATGATCCTCCCTATGGCATGTTTCCCACTCACAAGGTTAGCCCTGTCTTGAACGGGGATATGAGCCTGATTCTAGGCATTTTTAATACACCTCCGTACTTTATTGAAAATCTTGTTCCCCTGTCCCATGGGTTTTTCTACACTCACTTGGTGTTCCCCATTTTGAACGATAGTATGATCTTGGTTTGATTCATATTCCTTTGTCAGAATATGCCGATAATCATTTTGGAAGATAGAAAAAATATGCACTTCCTCAACCACAACCACTTCTTCATAATGAATAGAGTGATAATATGTCCAAGCTATCAGGATATGTATATGCTCCCATATCATTATAGGAAACATTGTCATGATATGTTAGAGGAGTTATTCAGTTGTTACTCAAATATATTATCCTCTTAGAAAAGGGTTTGTAGAGATATAATTCTTCAGTTTTTTTGTCTTTGTTCTACACTGGTAGATGATTCCAATTAAATGAAAAATATTTTCAAACCCCCCTCATCAATATTCCAACAGAATATGTTGATGGGATTCATGGATGGGTGTAGGTATATATGCCTCTCACATTCCTAATATTATAATATGCCTACATATTTGTTCTGAGCGGGCAAAGACATGATACTTCTTGTTGGTTTCTACCAGAATATACTGACTGGAATCGTCAGTAAGAGTATATATATGATCCCTCTATTGGATTTCATGTTACCTACTCCTTAGATGAGCCTTCAATGTTTCTCTTTCTTGAGAATCATAGGATGTCATGTGTCGGGATGTCACCTCATCAGGTTACTGGTGTGTACTAGCGGGATGATGCTAGTGATGGTGGTTAGTAGGAGACCTCATGGGTGGACACTAAAATAAAAGGGATATGTATCTAGATATTTATTCCACCAACTGTAGGTATTAAAGGTGTCATTTTACATTCTCAGAGGATATAAACTTGAAGCTAATGGTTGTGTAGAAAATGGTCACTAGGTTGGCTACATATATCTCAAGGAAATTTGGGCTCAATAGTTTTTGTGAATAGAGAACCTCATGGGTAGATTATATGATTATTATTATACCACATTGATGGTGGTCCTGGACAATCATGTTCGCCACATAAAATTGGAGATTTTGTGCATAAATGATCATTTTGGACCACAAGGGTCTTATAGTCATAGGTGATTTATTAGAAAAATCACTATATAAAGAATATATTGTCTCAAGTTGTGTTGTTATCGATGTGATAAATATATTTTGTCATAGAGACAACATGGAACACCATTATTAATTAGTGAAATATCATATGAATGATGTTCACAATAATGAATTCATGGTTAATAAACATTTATTTTTATTCAAATTCTCGAGATTCTATACAGTTGTACTTGTCAATCCTAGGATGGAATTATTTTATGAGACCCTGAATTATAATGTATTAACTCATCGATCATGCATGCCTTACAGCTTTGTTTGTATATCGATTAACTACATAGTGTATCGACACATTATTTTCTGACCATCCTATTATTTGATAGGTTCATGTTGGGAATGGAAGTATAGTGTTTATATATGTTGAAATTAAAATGTATTTATGTATAACAACCCAAAAATTTTAATATTTCTAAGAGTCACATCGGGATCACCATTTATTTTCTGATGTAAAAGAGAGGATCGGGGAAACCCTCCCTGAGTTGGGCATAGTTGGTTCTAAAAGTTGATTATGGGGGGTTTGAATTCATTCACAATCATTATCATTAGGTCATTGTTGTTATAAATAAAATATCCTAATGGTTAACTTATCCATAATTGGGTATGGACCAACATTCCAAAGGTAGGTGGTGAGTTTTGGTTTCAAACCTAACCACTTTTTGGATCTCACATTGGTCGAGAGGATGGGGGGTAGGGTTCATCACATCTTTTTGAGGGAATTTATTTACTACTCAGTGACTCACTTATTCAATAATACATGTTCAATCACTTCCTAAGCCTTATATAAGACTGATTACACTAACAAAATGGATATAGGTTAATTCCCCTAATTTTCAAAACAAAGGGAATGACATTGATGAATAAATGAATGGGTATATCATCAGTGATTACATCTATATGTATTTTAGGTTCCTCATCCACATTCTTGTAATGGTTATCTTTTTTATATGATGAATCCACAAAACTAGAAGAATCAAATATGATTACATGCAGGTAAGTGGTTAATTTTCCATATAGGGTATTGATTTGTTGTAAGTCATCTTACATATCCTTGTTATTTTTTGGGATTAAAACCCACATGGTTCTTTTAACTCATGCAGTTAAACATCATTCCAAGAGGACATATGTGTGGGTAGTGAGGTTTTAAAAATTTGATCTTGGGTATCGAGGATATGTGTTTTATGTATACTAGTTATGGAAGGAATCAATGTTACCATAGTTTAGTTGATTTTTCAATCTAATGGGGGATGAGGTCGAGTTATCATCCCATGGAAATTATTTTGTCCTGGTGGTTTTAATGTTAGAGAAAATGGGATTACAAAGAAATGGATGTTTATTTGAGCACTGGACATATAAAGTAGTCCTACACATCCTAGTTATTGCACGCAATAGAGCTATTGTAGTTCATTTGATAAGGGATTATACACTAAGGTTTCCCTAATGATTGGCGCTTATACAGCAAGGTTTCCCTTTTCATTATAGAGAATTATTAGGAAAATGATATTATTATTGATGATCCATAAGACCACATGATCCATTCGTGATGTGAGAAATAGGAAATGGAAAATGATCAATATCATTTTTTATAGGTTAAAGGATTAAATATTTTGATTGCCCTAGGAATAATTTGTATATTTCTGGGGCCATGGGGAGGCATCCAATGTATCCGATCTATTTCTGGAATCTGAGTCATCATAGTTCACATGATGGTGGATTAAATTAAGAGGATGACCATATAAGTTGGATATAACTTATTATACCCCTAGACCGGTCCTATACATTGAAATTTCTTATAATATTGGGTAATACACACATAGGTTTCCCTTATATTCAATGCATAACATATTATGAAATTGTGTATGGATTACACACAAATGTTTCCCATGTAATTGGGGATTACACACTCGGATGGATTAGGTTATCAGATCATGGTATTTACATGAAATCAATGATTAAACACTGAGGATGACCTTGAAGTTGTGGAATATCATACTATTCCATTTGTAGAGGCTTACACACTGAGGTTTCCCAATGACTAGGGATTACTAACTGATGATAGATAAGGTTATGAAATCCTAGGATACCCTTGTAATCGGAAAATACACACTATGTTTTCCCTTATATTTAGAGAATATCATATGATGTCATTGGTTAAGTCTGACACACTAATGTTTATCTATATAACTAGCTTGATTAACTACCTATCATGTGCTAATTATCAAAATGACATGTCTTGGTTTTCATCCTAGCATGTTAGAGAATGTCTACCTAATATGTCTAAAGAAAATTAGGAAATCTATTGGACTCGACTAAGGGATGTCACATATCATGGATGTATGACTATGTGTTATTTATTGATCAAGGATAACACATATAGAAGATATCTCAAGATCTATTCAGTCGACCCTTGATGCCTTCGAAATACCTGACTAATTTTCCCAGAGTGTGTCTTAGGATCTAGATGAATTTCCCAGGTGTCCTCACTGGTGTTGGATGAGACATATGCAAGGGGTTAAGATATTTAGTGTAACTTTTATATGACTGTGTCTCATATCCTAGTTGAAATTTATGGAAGGCATCATGATATTTGGGTTGATTTCTTGGAGGGCTACATGAGAGATTGTTAACATTCCTAGGTGATACCATGTGATTATGATGACATGAACTGCTAACTTTCTATTAGTCAAGGAACATATTGGAAGGATGTCGTGAGGGTTTTATGTCGAGCATGGAGATCTTCTCCAAACATGGGGGAAATTCTCAGAGGTGATGCATGACTTGATTCAATATGTCCATATGAATTCACATGAGCCAAATAGTATAGTACCACATGATCCGTTGACAATTTGTGGTGTTATTTCATTACCTAGATGGATAATGAAAAGAACATGAGGGACCTAGAGATTGTATGTTACATATTTATCGCATTTATTAGTATTAGTTCCATCCTATATTCTATTAATTCCTAAGATTTGTTCAAGGTTGACTCATATTATGGCTTCAGGGATCAAACTGTTGTCCGGGTTGGTTTTCACATGTGATAACGTAAGTCCTTCATGTGATCTATGATTATAACACGATGTAATTCTAAATATTTAATGGTTGATTTGGTGGTACCCAGGTCATTTAATTTTCTTGGAGCTCTTTTGTTTATGATATCACTCGCACTGATTAATTAGCTCTATTACTGGTGTGAGGTTCCAAGAGTTCATCCATCTGGGTAGAGTAAAGGATCATTTTTCACATTGTGGTGGGGGAATTATATAAATCACTATCCTGATTAATTGATACTTTTCATGTATTATGTCACATGGATCTAGGCTGGATTTAGTGAAGGGCCATGGCGCCAAGCATCTTTGTGAGTAATTATCATGGATAGCCACAAGGGAATCACCTGATTTTCAACGACTGTAACTCCCTACCACCAACAAATCCTTTATTGGAATATTTTCAATTAATGGGGACTTTTAGAATGATTTGAATATTATGGAGGACTTATGTGTTGTCAAATTGACATGATCAAAGGCCTTTATGAGATCGGGGAAACTCTTGATGTCATTTGCATGATCTTGAGTGACTTGTATGGGTGTTTCTTTGAGAGAGGGATGGTTTTTCAAGGGGCCTTTGTGCGGTTAGGTTGACTAATAAAGGTGTATCATGAGACCATAGTGTAGAATTCCTTAGAACATCACAATAATTTTAAAACCATGATATTCTTCTACCTCATCCCTTTTATATTTTCATTATATTATTTTACAATGGTCGAGGGTCATGGAAGAATACCTGAGTATTGTCAAAGACAATTACTCATCCTCTTGGTAAGCAATATTGTGACAAATAAAGGAAATATAGAGGTGTGTGAGAAATTAGTGGATATACCCATCCATTATTCCTTTGGGAGACCAAAGGGGTGCACATGGTTTCCCGGTCATACTCGAGGCCCTTCACACAATGAGGATGAAAAGGAAACCTGATTTCACAAGATGGGGTGGGAATGTAATTAAAGTGTCATGGTGTCCTATAGATTTCTCAGGGTGCATCCCATGATGTTCTATAACCACGAGAGAATTCCAAAACCTCCAATTTATATAATTTTTTTATATTATATGGATACTCGAAGGTCATGCGAGTTTTCATGGATGTTTTCAAGGACAATCCTCATTCGCATTGTTGATGAGTTGAATGATATTTATGACCATGATATGCTCCTGTATTTGGGATATTTTCCTGCTATTTAGGAATCATTTTCAAGTGTGATTTCATGAATCCACAAGATGACAATCTTAATTTCCTAATGGAGATTATTTATCAGTCGTTGCATGACGCTTGGTTACCTGCAGATCCATCACAAGAACATTAGGACTTGTTGAAATTGGCTCTGTGGGATCCATTATAAGATATACGCTACACATGGTTCCTTCTAATGGAATTGTGATGTTCACATAAACATGTTTCTATTATACACTTTATCGATCCATGATCTTCAACCACCTTCTTGTTCCTTTTCATTTTTGCGGGAAATAATACCCATATTTTTTTATTCCTTCTTTCCAGAATGTGTCGAAGCTAATTTGGAGGGTGTCAACAAATTCTCGATCAAATGAGGAGAGAATGATATAGATATATATGTAAGATACATATAATATTTTTTAAAATCATTCAATATCATTAAAGAATGTGAAAAATTTGGATAGAGATATAGAGGGTTTATAACCCTATAAAGAATGTGGTTTAAAGAGATCCCTTACAATGATCAAGATTTTTCAAATGAGTTATTTATCTTCCTAAATAATAAAATATATTTATTTATAAAAATACCTGAGAACATTTTCAAGATTATTGTTCCTCTTGTTTTATTCATTACCATGTCATGTTTAATAACATAATAATTTTGGATCATATTCGATGTTTTCATGATGTGCGGGTCATAATTCTAAAAACAACCTTAGAATTTGGAATATGGTCAATGGAATTATTAATTTATCATAAAAAAATATTAGTAAATACAAAATTATATTTTTATATATAAATTGAAAATTTTAAACAATGAAATAGATATTTATATGAGAAATACACTATGTTATAATCATTGAGAATGTAGGTCATACATATGTAGTAGTAAAGTTCATATTTTTCAATGATAAAGATGTAAATAATGGGGTGTTATTTTATATTTATATAATGATAATTATATTATAAATATAATATTATTTTACTAAATAGACATACATATAACATTTATTTCATACAGTAATGAAATAAATGAATAACATTTTTTTCCTAGGTGGTAGTCAGCTATACACCCAAATGACAATATCATTTTCAATGGATGGTAATGTTATAAATTTGATGAAATACTAATTTTTATGAATGATTAATATGTCATTATTATCATATATATACAATCAATTAATAATTATGAATATTTATGATATGACACGTTGGGAAACAATTACATCAGTTCGTGGGTCAGTAATCCACCTCACACACAATCAATGATTTTGTTTCCAATTTGATGTGATTTTAGATGGGTTTTGGTTATTATATTTTATTAAAAATATTTTATTATATTTTAATTCCTGATTCTATAATTTTATAATTATTGAGTTTGATTTCATGTTGGTGGATGATGAAATAAAACAAGGATGATTGATTACGAACATTTACTCTTCTTTAGACCATCTCTTAAGTATTATATATAAAACCTTGGAATATTTTAATTATGATCAATAAAAAGAATATAGGATTATGGTAAGGAATTAAGTAAGGTATTTGGGCATATATTTTATAGAAAAATTGGTTTTATAAGTGTGGAATGGAGAGGAAAGTGGGTATAATTTTATATGGGAGGAGGAGTGACATTCTTTTGAATACAAAAAAATCAATTATTGGAAGTCACTTTGAAACCAAGTGCCTCAAAAATCAAAAATAAATGTATTTTAGGATTTATAAGGGGTATATAAACCTCTAAATATCAAACTAAACATGTTTTAAAAATGTTATCCTTGTTACCTCTAATGTTACTCACCTTTAGCAATTTAATTTTTTACGGCGTCAATTTTTCTTTTACTATTTTTATTATTAATTGTGAAAAAAATTTAAGTTTCTATTATTACATATTATCCATTATTCTGAATCCAAATATTTAACCCATTTTATAAAAATAAATTCATATATAGGGCATCATTTTTATTAAAATTAAACATGTAGATGTATCGAAAAAATGGGTTTTCATTAAATTCATTTCTCATGATTATGATTTTCTAATAAGAATTACATGAAAAGTGAGACTAATTAAATTATAATATATTCAAATAAAATTTTATTTATTTATATATAATATATATTTTATTTATATAATTCATTTAATGTTTTTATTTTAGTTAGTTAAAATTATAAAACATTATGCATTTTAAACGATTTTTTATAAAAAATGTTTTTTGATGTGACAAAATAAATTCATATTAATATAGTATATAAAAATAAATCAAATGTAATTAATTCATTGAAATATAAATAAATAATGACTATTTTAATATTTAATAACATAAAATAATGATTGGGATTTTTACTTAATATATTTTAATAAAATACATGGTAGTTTTTCCAATAATTGATATTTTTCCATTATTTACTGAAAATCATTCTTTTCCAAATATTGAAAAAACTCACCCTATATTAATTTTGATAATATGATTATAGAATTTATATTAAAATAATATAATAATATTTATTAAAGATAAAAAATAATTGTAATTTTTATTCAAAAATAAATAATATTATATTCAACGAAAACCAATTTTTTTGGAATAAAAAAAATGGCTTTATTAAAAATTGTGTCCTTATATCCAACGAATTTAAAAATTGAGAAGAAAAATTTTATCTATTTAAAAATTAATTAATCATATTCATAGAATCCAAATTAAATACTTGTTTGTAATAGTCATATTTCAATTATCATTTTTCATTTGGGTTCAGTTATATATATATCATATTCTCTTCAACATAGTTATCCATTTTACCAGTTCCAGATGTTACATTATTCCCCACCTATTGAATTTCACCCTAAATTTTTTTATTACAATATCAGATGAAAAATTCAGATTACTTCTACTCGATCACCTTTTTTGGTTCCCATTTTGTTTCCTAAAAGAAGGGGAGTTACCAAAAAAATATAACCAGTATATTAGATATGTTTAATAATGATTTATCTCTAAGACATAAGATTTTAAAAGGAAAAACTTTCCAATGAAAGGAATTAATTGAATTTTATATCCTCAAGATTCTGTAAATGTGTGGGGAATTTTATGTACTTCCTCGTGAAGGGTGCATGGATAACATCATGTTCATGAGACATGTTAGGTAGAAGAGATCATTAATATGTCACCTCTCTGATGTGATAAAGGATCTTGAAAGGGGATGATGTATATAGGACTAAGATTTTTCTTATTCATAAACCACATGAAATTATTCAATAAATAAATACACAGGGACACTATCACCTCTTTCTCAAAAAATTTATCCCATCAAGTCAAATCCTAACACTGTATCCCATACAGAGACTCAAATGGTTCTAATTTATTTCCAAAATGGAATATATTATTATATGGTAAATTTACCGTTGGAAGGTGACGATCCAAAATTCTATTGAATTCAAATTAATATGATATCCTTAATTTCCAAATATTTAAGAAGGTTCTCTAAAATGGACCATCCTTATGAGGGTGATAAATAATGTAAAAATTAAGTTCTCTGTCTTATTCCTGCTAAAGTATTTTCCTAAACCATGTGGTATAACAGTGACCTTGATCAGATACAATGTAGAGTGGTATTCCATGAAATATTTCCTCTTATGCTATATAAATCGTTGTAATTTTGTCAAAGAGAAATCTTCATTGATGGATATAAAATGTGACAACATTGTAATGAGATCTACTACAACCAAGATAGAGTAATTTCCTTTATGTGTCTATATGAGTCTAATAATGATATCCATTTTTAATTTTTTTCCCATTTCTATAATTGTATAGGATATGGATTCATAATACACATATAATTTAGTTTCTCATCAATGGTTTTTTGACATACCATGAATAAATATTAAAATTACATAATACAGTAATTTTTTTATCTCAACATAATATTTTACCCAAATATATATATAAATTTGTAGATATTAGATGAATTGAGAATGGTGGTATTTTCATATATTTTATAATCCCCCCCCTAACCAATGGTTTTTATGGGAAACATATCAGGGTTTTAAACCTCCTAAATCCATCATCCTTAAGCTTATACTATGAAATATTCAGTGATATTTTCTATAATAATTAATTTTATTTATGGGCCAATATGATCCTATCATTATTTGATGGTTGTGTAGTAAATTCAGGTAGGTAGGATGAGTATCCTTTTATTATTCCCATACCAATCATTTTCATCTATAAAAATATTGGATCCTTATAAATTATAGTCATTTTTTAAAATTTTGGGTACATTCTATATAGATAATCTACCTCATTGTTTTTTTCCTATGATGGTAATGGATTGAGAAGTCATAGTACATGATCAGAACTAAAATTCCTAGTTAGTTCATGTAAATGTCAACCTATGTGAATATATATTTTTTTATTGACTGATCACTATATTTTTCATAATTATTACTATTGATACAATGCATCTATATCATCAATAAAAATATCACTACATCCAACAATATTTTACCCTCTTGAGGGAAGTGTGAGTACTAGTGTTAGGACAAGCCTATTTATCCACCATTTAAAGATGTCTTCTTATTCACTACAGTTAGAAACAATTTTCCGATTGATTTAGATTATGTTTGTGGGAATAAAAATAAAAAAAAATTCAAAACTCATTGGAAATATCCTTCAAGTCTATAGAAACTAAAAATATCTATTATAGATTTTTGTTTTTCCAACTCTTAAATTGATTTTGATATATAAGGGTCTACAAATATCCCCAATTTGTGATAATATTTCCCATGAATGATACATCCTTCCTCTATATGTTACATTTTCATTACATTACAAATTCCATATCCATTATCAATGAATTTTCCATATTAATCAAATTCTTTTAATTCTCTTCCTTGATAATATAATATACAAGAATATAATCTATAAATACTAATATTAATTTTCAATATAATCTCAAAATATTATACTCGTTAAGACCAAAAAGATTTATTGAGAATTTATTACCATAAAATTAATATATATGAACTTACAGATTCCATATATTCATCTAATGGTTGTTCTGGGAATATATTACATATTCACCCTTAATTGGATGTATCCCATCTAAAGGAACACCATATAGAAATAACAAGCCCCCAAATGTTGGATTGAAAAGTTGACTCTTTATGAAAGGGGATACTTGTTCCTTAGAATGCTTTTTTGGGCTCATGATAATCGATGAAGATGCGCATTGAACAACTCTTATTCTTTATTAGAAGGACTGATTTACGCCCTAATAAAGAACTTGGGATTATAAAAACTTTATTTAGATTCCCATGTAGTTTTTTCATCAGATACTGAAGAAAAACATTAAATATTTAATATGAAGTGTTATATATTGAAAAATATTCTGGTATAAAATTGATTAAAAATTTAACCTCTCATATAGGAGGAAGCCCATTAAACTTATTGGTAAATACATCATTATAATCCATCACAATCGTCATTCCTTCAACAGTGATAACTTATATTGTCTCAATAATTTGATCAAGATATCATTTATCCTAATTCAAAAATATTTATACCTCAGATGTTGGTATCGATGATCATTCATCACCTTCCCCTCACATATAAGAATCATAGTGTGATTCACATTTCAAAAGGTGATTTCCTTCCCTCGACATTTTTTACTGTATCTATGTAATGAAAAGATTTCCATGAACAATATTTAATCATATTATTGTAAGGGAAGTATAAATTGGTAGTTTGGGAAGATAATCCTTCAAATATGGGAAGAGAATGAGTTATATACTTGGGATGAAATAATTTACCCATTCTTGATATTTACTAAAAACTCAAATTCCACATTTTTATGTGGTTCGTGAATAGTTCTACAAAACATGTTTAATATTAGAGAAAGTATAGATAAAAAAATAAAAATTTAACTCTCTATTCAATAATTAATAATTGTTGTACCTATAACCACATAATTATGAGGATCCACCTCCATAGTCTTGATGGCATAAGATCTGTCATTCTCTTTAGGCCCTGGACATTGTTGTAATTAGATTTTGTTGAAAATCCATGCAAGTGCATTTTTTGTATAGTATCCTTGTTACATGATGTTTTTTCATTGGAAATCATGGCGAGGTATGGATGTATAATTCCTTTCTTCTATCACATTGGCAGTTTTCCCACATTATAAGTCACTAGTTGTGTTCCCTTACATCTAGAACTTATAGTAGTTCATTGTCTACTTCATGAAATATCATGGATTGTGGTTCCCATACTATTGACCAATGGGATTATGGAATTTCATTCCACTATTTGATTTCACAATTATAATGTGGAAATGAAGATCTATTTTCCACTTCTCATCCCCTTGAGAACAACGAGATTCATTAGTTTCCAATTTGACTTTGATGCATCATTAGAAAAAATTTCTTTACATTTTAAAGTATCAAATTTATAATTATTTTTGAATACTTGTCATTATCACTCTACATAAGTGGTTGATAGTAATTTCATGGGAGTTTAAAAGTCTAGTGATGTATGGTGTATGTCTCTTTATGTTTTCTTTGTATTCCCTAATTGATTCAGTGTCCTTTTAAAATAGGATAGGGAAATACCACACCATTTTATGTTGGAGATTGTGAGTAAAATATTAACTAAAAATCATTTTGTATAATTACATTCTCTCTTTCTCTTTGATATCTTCCTTGGACATCAGATATTTTTTTATCAACATCCATCATTGATGATATTCTACCACCATAAGATGAAAAACCCTATATAACTTTATCATACTGATTTTATTTAGGGATAGATAAGATAGATTCAATGGAGTTGATCTATTGTTCCCTTATTAATGAATCAGAATGTAAAATTAATGTATGATTCCCTTAATGCATAATTTCCCAATTTCATTTAGCTCTTTTTTGTGTGCGTTAATGTGTTCCCCCCGGGTTCTATATTCTATTTAAAAAAAGTATTTATCCAAGAAATTATTTTTATAATGTTCTTAACTCCTAAATACATTGGGTTAAGGATCTATTTTGGGAAATCATCACATTTACCCTCACATGGGAAGTTCACTAACTTTCTTCTATTTCCATACACTGATTGAAAAAATGGAAATTATTTTGGATTAGTCTTTTATAACTATTAAAAAATATATATGTGAAAATATGAACATTAAATTGATAACAACAAAATAAAATATATTGCTAAACATGAAAATTTTTAGATTTTTAAAAATTTTATCAAACATATATTTATTAATATACAATCATATAATTATTTATTTACCATTAATAATGGATATTAAATAGTTTGTGAATTTCCAAAACATTTCTCCTAATACTATCAAACTAGGTCCCCTATATGACACATTATCATGTACAAGGTTACTCTAAAGTCAATCTAGATTCAACCTTTTCGGAGTTATTAACCCTAGATACATCTATTCCATAACCATGAATACATTTATAATGTTATGAAGGATGTATTTATTTGGAAACCAATCTATCTATACATGGTAAAAATTATAGGATATTTTCATTTACACATGTTTTTCATTACATTCTCCTTACAATTACCCCTTGTGTTATCAAATGTTTTTTTTCCATTTATGTATTCAATGTATAAAAAAAATTTCTATCATACCATATATAGTTACCAAATCCTATAATACATATTATTAAATTATTTTAAATATCAATATACAACAAGCACAACCCCAATGATTTTGAACCCTAGTTCATTTTGAATAACATGTTCATATTAAATTAAACTAAAACATAAAACATGTCATGCTTATTTTATTCACAATAGAGATCTCATAAATACTATCATGATCCTAGAACTAGATCAGGTAACTTGTGTAATACATGGAAGAAATAATTTAGATAAAAAACATAGTATTGGATTAAGAATGATATGGAAGGATAAAATTTAAATCAAAGGTGTTAAATGATATCGTAAATGAGAAGCTTCACCAGTAATGTAATGGATGAATTATATAAAGAAAATAAAATAAGAAGATCACAGTAATATAAATATATAGAATAAAAATAAAACATGACAGAATCCTAAGTCAAGGATAACATCCTAGACCACATGGCATGGAAGAAAGAGTCCTATAATGTATTATGGTCACTCCCAAGTAAACCAAAATGACCACTTTTGAGACTTGATCATTTCCTAATGAAAAAAATGAATATTTATTTATTAGACACCCTTTCAATATTATTTTAGGTAAATATATTTCTTCCCTTGAAGTAAATCGATCATAAATAATAAACATAAAAAATTACCTATGGAAAGAAATTGAGTTCATCATATTGTATTATAACACAATAAAAAATTATTTCTTAAAGATGGAATTTGAGAAACAGTTATAAGAATTGAATTAAACCATAACAGTAATGGATAATGATCTATGAATATACATTAGATATATATATATATATAATGAATTTAGAAAAATTATTTTTCATACAAGGGAGAGTTAAATTGATAAAGAGAGAGACAATGGCCATAACCTGATCAAATGATACTTTTAGAGAGGATGCTTACCCTTATCATGATTCTTCATGTACATACATTGTCATAATTAATAAAAACATATTTCAATTATTTATGTGGTTAGTTACCATTTTCAATATTATTATTCATTTAAATTTTTTCATTATATTGTAAAATTAAATTACGTAATCATTTAGGTTATTTCAAACATTTTGACAATGTTTGGGTCATATGTCCAAAAAATATTTTAGTAAGACGAATAAGGTCAAAGAGATTACTATTTAATTATCTATAGAATAATATTCATGAGTTAATTATAATATTTACAATTCAATTATTATTTTAAAAACAATTTAAATGTATTTTTATGAAAAATGAACAACATTACAATCATATATATCATAGGTCATATGTATGCATCGGTAATGTTTAATTTTTTCAATGATCATGGTGAAAAGTAGGTGAGACTTATTTTATAATATAATAATGGTAATTATATAATTAATATACTTGTATTTAATTATTTTCATTTATATATACAATCTAAGAAATGTGGAAATAGAATAAGTGAATCACATGACATCGTGATGATGTAGTACGACGTACACATGAATGACTTTATCATTTTTAATTTATTTTAATGTATGAAATTATATGATATATTAATTTTAATTAATATTTAATATTTTATTATTATCATATATTAAAATTAAATTCATCATTAATAATATTAATGAGTGACAATGATGGAAAATTTAATACATCTAAAAGTATGGTCATTGTTCACCATGCACATAATCGAGAGTTTAATTTCACATTTTATAGAAGTAGATATGGATATTGTTTATTTCATTAACATAATAACATAATTTTATCTTAAATAGTGATTTTTTATATGATATTGATTGATTGATATTTCAATGATGTGGAAGAAGAAATAAAATAATAGTGCTCAATTATGAATGTTACCTCTTCTTCAGACCACCTCTTTATGATTATAACTAAACAATTTCTAAATAATAGTTTTTAATAATAAATTAATTTATGGTTTATGGGAGGTATTATGGTGAAACACCCTGACCCCAAAAGCTAAGAGCCAGTGCATTATTTTAATATATTGACATGATTACATGGAATCAAGTCCCCAAGGACCGATCATATTAGAAGTCTTGGAAAATATTATACATTCATGGACATTTCGTTACACTTTCTAAAATATAATAAAACATTAATAATCTTTTGATAATTCCATTATTACCCTATATTAACACCAAATATCAATCATAATACACTTCTTGGAATCCTAGGAAAATAAAACATAAGAATGGGGTGAGCCCAGATGATTAGTGCGGATAAATAATTCCGTGAAAGCTATAAACATTAAGGAAATATGTATAATAAAAACCACATCCTTTTAAAACATAATCTTGAACATAATATGGTAAAAATAAATCAAAAATTACAACATACATATGCGTATGAGTATTCTACTTATTGAATATTAACTTGTAATGAATAATCTAGTAATGAGGGAATTCATAATGATGGGAATTATAAATACTATTAAGAGGCCTTAAACCAAGTCCTTTAACAAATATTATGTCAAGTCATTATTCCAGGACACTAGTTTGTCTCTTGAGACCTACTAACGCATCGAGGGGCTATAGCGGGACCCTCCCATCAGTTACTACATCCAATGAATTCCTCATATGAAAACAGTGAAACATATCATAAACATTCATATTAAAACTAGAATATGAAATGTTCATACTTTAACCATAAACCATGAATGGTATAAAAACATAAGAAGACGTGGTAAGTGTTAAACTATTTAACTAAGGGGTAATCCCAAAAAATAAGGATAATTTTATGACATAAAAATTTCTAAAACCTATAGGATGATAGTATTTATATTCTTACTCATATTAGACTCTAAATTAATCAATTTTAAGATATTATAAATTGAAAATAATTTTATAATAAATTATTATTTCAATATTTTCCTATAGTGCCCCTCACCTCTTCTATAAAAGGGATCCTCAATTTCACTTTAATCCATGCCTCTAAAGACATTGGTATCAGCCAAAACCAACCCAAATCTCCTCCTAACATCCATCACTACATCTTAGTGTCAAACCTTTTGAGAGAAATACATATTATGGAGTCCTTCTGATTAAATCAAAAGGAGACACCAGAATAAGAGGTAATCATTTTATCCTTCCTTTCGATGTTTATTTGTTCTTCTATGTCCTATTAATAAGTTTTTACTATAATAAAATAATAAAACTAGAATATAATATATTTTGATGTGTTTTTAAGGTTATGGTACAACCATATTCTTTTTTTACGCATCCTATGAAACACAATATCACTATATGTGCGTACGTACGACTTACCATCTCCACGATGTGGTGTAAACAGTTTTTCATTAATATATTGTTTTAATGAGTATAATTATGAATAAATACAACTGATATAATAAATATCACATGATATTATTTCATTAAAATTTTAATTCCATCCAAATCTCTACCATTGAACCATTACGAAAATGATATTGTCACTCATGCGTACGTACAACTTACCGTCTTCAGGACTCGATGGGACTGATCTTCCATGTTCACCATCCAAGATTTATTATAAGAATTAATATTATTAATAATTATGAAATATATGGCATAATAATTATACTGGTATAATATACATATACGTATATTTCAGTCACTTAGTTCTATATGATATGAAATTGGAAACAATGTTCATGCGTATATACGGTCTACCATCTCCAGGAACAGTGTGTTCCATTTTATATATATACTATATATAAATATTTTTAATATATATATGATATATAAATCTTATTATACATTAAATATATAAGAAAACCATGATCTAAGTAAAATGATCAAGAATAATATGTTAAAACACATACGATAAACAAGAGATATTACCCCAAATGGTTTATCAACATGGAATTATTAATAAATGGGTAATATAAAGTCATAAACTAATCATATATGATAACATAAATATTATCATGATTCTCATATAAGTTAATAATACATTTTAAAACATTATAATAATGTTTTGGACTTGTACAGAGTGTATCAGATCTTAGGTAAGTGTAAATTCATCGATGTCATTATTATTTGTGATGGTTTTTATGTATGTATTTTTTGGGAAATATTTATCATCCATGTCCATGTTTCATAAAAATTTTCAAATGTAATATTTTATGTTTTCATGGGTTGGTATCTTTAACAAGATCATCATTTTAAATATCTTAATGGTTTATTTTTCTAAATCTATTCAATTAATATCCTTATTTTTAAAATGATTTTTTATGAATTTTTTATATAAACAGGATTATTTTAAAATGATAATTCTTTTCAAAATACTTAATATGTTATGAGACACCTTGATTCAAAAATATCTTTTAAATTACTTCCTTTATAAATTATATGACTTTTAAATGATTTTCTAAAAAAGGTATATTTCTCTCATAGAGTTTTACTTATCATATTCAACTATATCAACATCCTTTAGTAGATATTATTATTTATTGATGTTTATTTAGTATAATAAAATCTTCTATATTTTATTGAATGAGTTTTGATATGTTTGACTGTGGATGTGCTATTTTTATACCATTAATGGTTTACGGTAAATGTGTTAACATTTTGAATGCTTTTTTTAATACAAATATTTATGTTATGTTTGACCCTTTTTATATGAGGATTTCATTGAACTTAGTATGTGAAGGGTGGGTCCCAATATAACACCTTGATGCATCGATTGGTCTCATAAGACAAACTTGTATCTTGGCACAAGGCCTTGACAGAATATTTTTTAATGGACATGGTACCAGGCCTAGACGTAGTAGTTATTATGTTAGGAATTGTGTATTCCCTCATTATGAGATTCATTATTACATATGATTATTTGACTAGTAGAATACCCACACACATTTTTATATAGTAGTGTTTGATTTATTTTAACTATATTATCTTCATGTTTATGTTTTCAAGGGATGTTATTTTTATTACAAATATTTCCTTAATGTTTATAGCATTCGATAAATTAGTTTCCCTTACTGAGCATTTGAGCTCACCCATTTCTTATGAATTATTTTCCTAGGAGTTCAAGAATTGTATTACAGTTTATATATAGTGTTAATCTAGGAGAATAATAGAATTCAAATATAACTATTTATATTGTTTTTTATGTTAGATATTTTACGGTAACTTTCATGTATACAATCTCTTTTCCAAGACTGCTAAATCGATCAGTCATTAGGGACATTATTCCTTGTAATCAGGCCAATGTATTAAAATAATGTGTCATATCCCAGCTTCTAGGGTTAGGGAATTACAGATTGTATCAGATGTAGTTCAGAAACATCTATTTAAATAGATTTGTAAGACATAGATTTTGGATCTTAACCCGATTATTGACTTCGAGTATAAGTATAGACAAACCCCCTATAATTTTGGTAATGATCATCAATAACCTAGGATTAAACCCATGATGTTGTATATTGAATGTACCTTCCCATGATTATGTATTTTTATTCAATGAGATCGGTTTCTCACCCTGCACTTTCTAGTCTTAGTTAAGGGAGGAAATTGAATGGAATAATATTAACATTGATTTTGATGGAAAATCTGGTGATTTTGAGCAACAATATCAGATAATGACAAGAGAGAATGATAATGAGATTATGTAGAATTAGATGTCAAGATATATGATTAACTATGTGATCATTGATGGGTTTCATAATACATTGCATTAGATGAATATGAATGTTTACAAATGATCAAATTTTAAAAATCTTAGAGGAAAAAGGATTCATCTTTATAAATGTCAAGAGGAAGTGAAGAATAACCTTGATGAATACATGAAATGGAGTGGAAGATGTTATCTCTGCGCAAAAAAGGGTCACATATTGACCAATTATTATGGAGTTCGATATCTTATCTGTTAAAATCATGGAAATTACCCAACTCAATTCCCAAATATAAGAATCTACCTCTAAAACACAGAAGGACCAATACCGTGGTAACTATTAAATTGGTAGGGATGATGTATATATGTATATAGATCCATGAATTATGAATTATTTAATTATATAAGGAGTATTTTGTTTATGTTTTTTAATATTGTTTTTCTAGAACATTTTCAATTGTTATATTGAATAAGAAAATTGATTTATGGGTAAGATTATATTTTGAGAATATATGATTAAAGAAAATATAACCCTTGATATATTCTTTATGATAAGATAATGATGATTGGATAAAGATATGATGGATTTGAATATGTAATTTGGATGATGCTAGTTTCTTGAGAAGTAATTATGGATTCTTCTACACAAGGGTTGTACAATCATGATTGATTTAATGAAACAATAAATTATGTTTTTGAACAAGGAAACATACATGTTTTCAATAAGGATATATGATAATTCAGGTTTGTACTGTTACTCAATAGAATACATGATGTAGGTGTCTGCATATTTGGAATGTGACAACCTAGAACTACCCAATAAGATATGGGAGACAAAATCTTAGCCGATGTGGTTCACCACTTTCTAAAGTAGTAGATTTTCAGTTTTTGAAAAGATTTTAAGGTTATCCATTTATGGATAGTATAAGTTAAACTCTAGTTAAATTTTGTTAGATTAATGTATTATCTCTCTATATGTGGAATTATGCATATGTGATAACTTGTTGTAACACTTTTGGGGAGATATATGGAATGACCTATCATTCTATTTATGGATCACATGATCATCCAACACATCTAAAATGAAAAATTATACATCATTTCCATGAATAAGAGGTGAAGTGGAAATTGTTCAAGGAATGACCAATGGTTGTACTATATAGAAATCATTTCAGTATTTCTTCTCATGTTGTAAAAATATTGGGAAAGGATATTGAATACCGAAAATGTTTTCCTAGTACATTCCTTTTCCATCAATCAAATGGTCCCTCTAATCATCACAAATTTATGGATTTTAGATTGTAAATTTTCCACTAATAATATTCTTTATCACTCTTCTTCCAAACTTTATAGTTATTTTTATCTTCTGTACCCATGTTTTCATACTTGGAACCCTAGTATGTGTTATTTTAGATAACTTTCAATCTTCCCTTTATTTTCAAATAGAGGCATCATAAATCCATTTTTTGATGTGGGATTTCAAATACGATATATATAAATTTCAATCCCCAAGCATTAAATTTTATGTTTAAATTTATTTGACATAATTTATTGAATTTTGGGATAATGTAACACCCCAATCATCTATGATATGGTTCCTTTTAAAATAATTCAATAGTGTGTGGTGCACACGACATCGAGTTCAAGCGAACAACAAACTATAAAATAAGTTATTTAAAAAGTAGTTATGAATCATATTAACCTCATTTTGAATTTTATATACATCCCATATAATTTTAACAGTAATATTTTGTGTTTATTAGACATTATATAAGGACAAACTGAATTTTTTAGATAAAAAAAGTATTTTTCAAAAATTGCAGGTTTTACGCCTTTTGATGTTGAAATATTTTTAAATACCATATTTGTGAACTTTTATTTGTTAAATTTTATGAATTTTAATTATTCATTAGAATTGGGACATAAAAAAGTCTGTTTGGATAATTTTTGGTACTATTTTGACAACATTATTGTTTTGATGAATAATGTAAAATACTAAATTTTAATGAAGAACATCTTTTTTAATTGAAATAATTTATTGTGATAAATTATACATTAGAGTGGTTTTAATGAATATATAGATCATATTTTTATATATTAATATAATTTAATTCATTGGAAACAATTTCACATTTAAATAGAACATAAACACATGTCAATCTTTTGATAGATATTACATAACAAAAACCTGCTTTTTGTTTTTGACAATGGGAATTAATTTTTGAATAATTTATTCCCACTTTTTTGTTTTGAATTTGATAAAATGGATTCCATATTTAGAATAAGATTTTTCAAATTATTTAAATAGATACATTTTATTTTTTGACATTATGTATAATAACTTCAGTAATTATATTATTACAATGGTTAAAGAGTAAATCTGGTAAATTAGGGTAACAAATAGTGTTATAATAACACTAAACTACCCTAACTCATATAATAATCCTATTGGATGAGATATTTCTTACCATGGGATTCCATGGGGATAATTTTGGACCCTATGGATCCACCTATCTTTAAAAATGACATTTTATTTGAATTAATTTAATGTATAGAAAAATATAACATAAAGATTTATCTTTTAATAAAAACATTATATTGTGTTATGTAATTGATATATTCTACTGTATATATTAATTAGAAATATAAAAATATAACCAACATACTAATATTTTATTTATATTTTTATACATTAAATAATTAAATTTATTAATGACCCAATAATGATGTAGTATTTTCCATATTAATGAAAGAATCAAATAAATGATATTATTAATATTAAAATAAAAAACAATTAATGTTTTAATGACATACAAAACTTTTATGTAGGATATTGACTTATGAGTTATGATTTAATTTCATTGGTTTGAATTCATCAAGTAGTTATGAATAAAAAAACAATTACTAAATAGTGTCAAAATTGATATAAAGGCGTTGTAAAAAAAATACTTTTTCATTAAACGATATAAAAATCCTAAAAAAATAAGATTATTCAAACATACTTACATAATGTTTAAAATTTAATTAATTATCCACTTGTGTTTCCCTTGACATTTTTTATTAACTAAATTAATCCTATAGTATAAAAATACAATAAAACATGGTGAGAGTTAAATTATTTAACTAAGGGTTAATCCCAATAGACAAAGATACATTTATGACCAAAAACTACCTAAAAACTATTGGTTGATTTGATTTACACCCATACTAATCTTATCTTAGAAATAAATCAATTTTTATCTATTAAAAAACGAAAATCATTTTATAATAAATTAGTATTTCAAGATTTTCCTAATGTTCCCATCACATCTCTTATAAAAAGGCACCTCCCTTTATCTTTAATTCCCACCACCAAAGCCATTTGGATTGGCCAAAACCTACCAAACGCTCCTCCAAAATTCCTTAAAATAATATTAGAGGAATATTCTTTTGTTTAAATCCA
This sequence comes from Viscum album, assembly GCA_963277665.1. Classification (NCBI taxonomy): domain Eukaryota; kingdom Viridiplantae; phylum Streptophyta; class Magnoliopsida; order Santalales; family Viscaceae; genus Viscum; species Viscum album. The sequence goes on from OY728155.1 coordinate 1,585,044,000, forward strand.
TATTAAGGAGTCCTTTTGTGTGTATCCAAAGGAGACAGCCAAAGATGAGGTAATCATTTTATCCCTTCTTTTAATGTTCGTTTTTTCTTATACTTACTCTTAATAAGATTTTACCATAATAAAATAATAAATCCACCATATAATATATGATGAGATGTCATTATGATTATGGGACAACTATATTCTTCTTTTACCCATCCTATGAAAACAATATCACCATGCATACACACATACCACATACCATATCCACATCGTGGTGTAAACAGTTTTGCAACTATACTTTATTTAGATGGGTGTAACAATGAATAATAATTAGTTAAATAATAAATATAAAATTATATTATTTCTTTAAAATTCATATTCCTTCCAAATTAATACCATTGAACCATTAAAGAAATGATATTTTTGCTCGTGCGTACATACAACTTATCGTCTCCACAACACGATGAGTCCATCTCCCATGTTCGCCATCCAAGAATAATTATAAGAATAAATATTATTAATAATTATGAAATATATGACATTATAATGATATAATGATGACATATATATATATATATATATCTGTATATATATTTCATTCACATAGTTTCATACGATATGTAAACAGAAACAACATTCATTCATACATACGACCTACCGTCTCCATGAACAATGTATTCCATTTTATATATCTATATAATATTTATATTTATATTATGAATATATATTATATATAAATCATATTATACAATCTTTATTTAATTCAATCATGATCTATTTTATATGATCATGAATAATAAGTCAAATCATTTACGATAAAAAGGCAATATTACCTGAAATGTAGTATTAACTTGGAATTGTTAATAAAAGGGTAATATAAAGATATAAAGGAATAATATAAGATATCATAAGTATTATTATGATTCTATTTTAAGTTAATAATATTTTTAAAAACATTATACAAGAGTTTTGGAAATGTATTGATAGTATCAGATCTAACAGAACAGTTAATTCCGCAATATCATTATTATCCAAGATTGTTTATATTTAAGTATTTATTGGGACATATTTATCATCCATGATTGTGTTTCACAAAAATGTTTTCAAAAAGAATGTTTTATGGTTTTAGGGATGTGTATATTAAAGTATATCATCATTTTAATTTTTTGGAAGATTTATTTTTCTAAATGTATTTAACTAAAGTCTGTGTTTTCAAAATGTTTTTTTTTCGATTTATTTATATAAAAATGATTTTTTAAAAATGTTAATTCATTTAAAAATATTCAAATTTGTATGAGATACTTTGATTCAAAAATATATTTTCAATTAATTACTTAAAAAAATATGTGACTATTAAATGATTTCATGAAAATTTGATATTTCTCTCAATGAGTTTTACTGATCATTTTCAACTATGTCACATATTTTACTATATATTATTCTTTACTGTGGTTTATTTATTATAAGAAAATATATAATTATTTATTGAATGAGCTGTGATATATTTGACTATGTATGTGCTATTTTTATACCATTCATGGTTTATGGTATATATTTTGAAATTTTGTATACTAGTTTTAATACTAATGTTTATGTTATGTTTCAACCTTTTCATACCAAGAATTCATTTAAAATAGTTAGGAATGGATGGGTCCAAATATATCCCCCTGATGCTTTTTCTGGTCTCATTATACAAACTAGTGTCATGGCACAATGCCTTGAAAGAATAATTGGGAATGGGCTTGACATAAGTCCTTGACATAATAGTTAAAATGTCCAGCATTATGCATTCCATCATTATGAGACTAGTTGTTATATCTGATTATTTGAAAAGTAGAATAATAATTTGCACGTTTATATGATAATTTTTTATCTATTTATACCATATTATTTTATTTTTATGTTTTAAAATTCTTTTTCTTTTATTATACATCATTCTGTAATATTTATTTCTTTTTCCGAATTATTTTACCTTACTGATCATCTGAGATCACCCCTTTCTTAAGATTTATTTTCCCAAGAAGCCAAGAAGTGTGTTACAGTTGATATGTAGGTACATGATAGAAGAATATTGGAATAATTTAATTATTATTAATTTTTTGTTTTATGTTAGAATGTTTAATGTAACATTCATGTGTGTAATTAATTTTCCAAGACTACTAAATTGATTTGTCCTTGAGGACTACATCCCTTGTAATCATGACAATGTATTAAAATAATGCACAGGATCCCAGCTTCTGGGGTCGGGGCATTACATAAATAAATTATTTTGGATGGTATTGAAACAATAAATTTCATTTGGATAGATGGGTTCCCTTTAATAAGGGCTAAGTAGTTTTATTCCACTAAATACCAAAAACAATCCAAAAAAGGGAAGCCACTATAAATTTGTGTGCCTCTAGAATTTAAAAATAAATTATTGGATAAGATATAAGTAAGAGAAGAACATATACTAATCAATAAATTTATTTAAACATATTATCATATTTATTAAGAAAGTTAAAAATTTCTACCATATTAATGTTTTTTTTTCGACATTTGAATTTATTTACGATTCTTACAATTCATTATAAAAGGTATATTTTATTCTTTATTAAATCAGATAAATTATTCTAATTATAAAATCATAATATATTTTAAACATTTAAATTATAAAATGTGAATGAATTTAATTATAAATTAAACCTATAGATGTCTCAAAAAATGTATTTTTCTTGAAAATGGTGTCGTATAATACATACATGACATGGAATTATAATTAAATTTATTTATATGTAAATATATTTATATAATATAAATTTTATATAAATCATTAATAAATATGGGTTATTTCAATTTGTTAGTACGGGAAACATGGCGCATTTTAAAATTGTTTATAGAAAAAGTGTTTTAAATCCCAAAAATAATTTTATATTTAAATCTTGTATAATAATGTTTTAAATGTTAATAATTAGAATAAATCAATATATCAAATAATTATGTCACTTTTAAAACATATTAATTAATAAATGGGACTTTATATTTACACAATTTTATAATAATAAATGAAAATTGATTGATAAATCAAAAAAATTCACAATTCATTGAATTATCAATAATTTATAAAAAATAACAAAATTTCCCCAATATTAATAATGAAAATATGATTTTAAAAATTATATATATATTATAAAACAATATTTATAATATTTTCTTAAATTAAATAAAATATAATTTTTATAAAAATTGAAGATAAATCTGTTTTGGATAAAATAGATTTTTTTGAAGAGTAAAATGTGAATATTAAAAACTAAAAAATTATTGCATTATCATTTATAAATTTTCTATACATTTTCTATTTATCACATAACAAAAGAAATACTATTCATACACACTAAATTATCATCTAGGATAAAAAAATAATTTCTAAATAATCATAGTTCCTTTAGGTTCGATTCATCATGTCACATTTTCTATCAAAAACTATTTTCCCCTCTGAAAACAATTTTTGTTACAATAATTATAGAAAAAAATGTAATAATAATATATATGAGATATAGAAACAAATATTTTTAGATATTGTATCATATATGTTAATGAAATTGAATTTATGTCGATGAAATATTTGAACATAAATGAAAAATTCTAATTTACACACAAAAATAATAATAAGAGGTTGAATCAAAATAGGAAACACATATAATAATTATTCCCCTATATCATATTAATTATGCATTTATTTATATATAATAAAAATTTATTTATAAAATATAATTACTTCAATTGTACTGTAATAAAACATCTTTGATTTTTTTAATAACCCTTGAAAGTATGAAAAATTAAAAACTATAAAACAGAAGATTATCAAGAAGTGGAATTAATTAATTAATTAAAGAATACATAAATAATATTCCTCATTTTAAATGATCATTTAAAAATAATATATTATAACAATCAATAAATAATAAATTTTTCCTACATTATAATTTATCCCTTAGAAATGGAATTGATAAAATTCCCTAGAAAGAAATTTCCATGATTTATAATTTTTTCTATTACCATTATTGATTAATTATGAAAGAAAGAGGGTGTTAATAAATATTTGAAAAAAATATTCAATTTATAATGAAATAAATTTATTATTCTTTTATTATATAAATTATTTATTATTTATTTAGTGACAAAATTTTCCAATTTCATAAACACATGGTTATTTTGAATAGTGAATAATGAAAGTTATAAATTTCACCGTAATTACATCAATTATCATATGAAATTCTATATAATCATAAAATGTATAACAAATTACAAAATTAATTTCCAAAATATGTGAAAAATGAAGGTAATAATATATTATGATCAAAATGTAACAAAACATACATGTGATATCTTATATCAATGTTATTTGGACTCATATAAAGTTTATACTGGACAAAAATATAAAACATATCAAAGGTAATGACTTTATAATTGTTGAATTTTTAATTTTACTCTCCCAATTCTATAAAATCCCCATAGTTCATATTCTATTTTAATAATTTATTCTGAATTCATACGAAAACACCTTTAAAAAATATAACATACTCCACTAAATTTTATTAAAAATTAAACATAATGATTAAAAAATTACATATAATAATGTTAAAAAAATGGAAAATAATTGAATGAGAATGATTATAACTTATCTATTAATTTTTAATATGAAGGATAGTTTAGATGTAGTATTTCATTACTAATCGATCAATGATGTGATATTGAATAATACACATCAAATATAAGTATCTCGATATATACATGAATTCGAAATATGTGTCATTAGATTTTATTAAACCTAGTTTAAATTATTATATTAGACATTTACTATAATATAGTGTATTCTAACATTGCAATTTCAAATTGTAAAAAATAATTACTCCTGATTCTGTAGAATATGAAAAATGGAATACATCACATTTCATTCAACCATGTAATAAATAAACCACATAATAGGTAAATAATAATAATAATTCATTACCTATAACACACTAAAATCATTGTTAAAAAATATTTTTTATAGTTATATTCCTTTAATAATTTTTTAATTATTAGTTCATTGATTATTGAAATTTTAAAATTCCATAATATATTTCTCATGTTGCATTGTTTAGATGTATTTTCAAAAAATAGTTTTCTAAAAACATGTGAATGAACCTTCTAGGGGTCCTCCTTGGTGAAGGTTTTTCAATGAATATCCAATATGAATAATATTTCTATACCTTAGTAGAATTTTGTTTAGATCTATTTTTAATGGCACAATTAATTTTCATTGGTAGCTTAATTCTAGGGAGACACACTTTGAGGTTACACATCAATTATAATATTCTTGTTTAAGTAATACCCATAGTAAGTGGATGTTAATAAAGTACTATATAATGTATATAAGTTTCTAATAGAGGCGTATTCCAAGTATAGATCATATTTTTTTTAAACCACATAACTAGACTATGAAACCATTATAGAAACAAAATTTGGGAATTTACTAATCAACCCCTCTCTGATTTTAAAATCTAATATGAGATTTTCTAACCACATACCTATATTCATCAAGATGTTTAGAAAAATATTCTATGTTTATTCAAAATGGGTGAGGGTATTGATGGTGTGTGATCCTTTTTCTTTTATTTCACTTATAATACCTTACATCCATCACTCTCATTCTTTATATTCCAATTGGCCAAACCAATATGAGTATTTTCAACATAATTTATTGTTTATTTTCATTCTACAATGTCCTTTTTTTACATTTGATATCACTCACCATTAATATTTTATTTTAGACAATCCGTATTCATTTTTTTGTGTTTTTTCCCATGTATTGGCCATTAATTCAAGAAACATTAATTTCACGATTTTCTAAAAAAAATTCACGGTTATACAATTTTAGTTTTAAATGATGCTATATATTTTATAATGATAACATGGATTTGAACATGTTTTAAATGAAATATAATATTGTTATATTTTTTAAGTATATAATTTATTTGTATTTTGAATTACAATAAAAACAAGTAATTAATTAAATTGATTTAATATACATTATTAATGATTTTTGGTTCATTTGAATAATTTTTTGAGTTTTGAAATTATTTAACTAGGATTTTTAAATATTAAATTATGTTCATGGTTATATTAAAAAACAAATTTCTGAAGCCAGATTCCTAAATAGTGTTTTTAATGCCCTATTAGAACATTCACATTGTATATTTAATGAAATCACACACCTAGAAAATACCCCCACTAATATTCTATTTTTTAAAATTTTAATGTGTCCCTTGTATAGGTAACCAATGTTATAGTAATATTACTGATAGAATGAGATGTTTTAATGAAGGGTTATCATTGGTATGGTTTTCTTATAATTTAATAATGGAGTATCTATATAAATAATATTGGTTGTTATTGTATTGGGTTCACCCCCATTTAAAACATTATGGGGAGCTGGGAGTGGCTAGTGGAACATATCATATAACATTCATCAATATTTTATCTTCATGGTCAAACTAGTTTCTGATATAATGGTGTTCATTCTATATAGGGTATTTCCCATTGATTATGTGAGTTAAGGATACTCTAATAATTTTTCGAGTTTTATATCATTAGGCTATCCGATTCAGATGGATAATTGTTTATTTATTAATTGTTTTCCTTAGATATTATTTATTTCCACTATTAAATTTACATGGTAATATTTTTTTGGTTATTTTTTAAATTGTTATAATGTTATAATATTTATTTTTTAGGTTTCCCATAAATTTTTGATGTATTATAGAAAGAGGTGTGCTTGTGTGTACGTGAGGGGGGGGGGGGGGTTCTCTAAAAAAGAAGGAAATAAAAATGATAAATATTAAAAGAAAATAAAATGGATGTGATAAAATATTATATTTATAAAATCATTAAATTAAATACTAATTATAATTAAATGTGTCTGCACAACACAAATAGAAGTAAAAAACTTATGTAATTATAAAAATTTATTTTAAGTGATACAAACTGTAAATTGATAGAGATATAAATTTGGGTATGATAATGGAGTTTTAAAACATCTCAATTTGTTCCCTTATGAGTCCTCCCCTTGAGTTGATTAGTTTCCATTAATACTCTCACATTCTTAGTGGTGGTCCCGAAACAGGTCCCTCATGATTATGGTTATAATCATTGTCTTGAACATCTTTTTCTTCCAATGAAATAATTCACCAGTGTTTTAGTAGTGATAATCTATTATTGAATGAGATGATACTTAGAGATGTTTTCATCTTTAAAACTTGTTACCACGTCACAACCATATCTCTTAAAAGGTTTTTTAAAATTATGATAATATATAGTTTGTTGAAGGTAGAAACAAAAGTTTTAGTTTTAAAAATAATCTATATTATCTCTTATGTGAATATTATTATTTCAGACAATCAATGTGATATTATTTATTTGTGTGCCAAAGAATGATGACATAATTTATAGAAAGCAAAGTAATTATTGAGTTGTATTATAATAGAGATTGACATAGATCATCCAAGAGACCAATGATACATATTTATAGACTCCAAAATCTCTATGAATCCTATTGAATTTATTTTAACAATTATTAATTGCCTATTATATTTTAATAAAAACTTCGGCTACCATGATAATAAAATTTTATTTGATAGATTGAAGTCACCAATTTTTCAAATGAATGCACAATTAGAAAATTATCAATCATGATGGTTTCCTAGATATTTAATTTATAATTAGTTTTCCAATTCACTTCTATTGTGTATCTAGTGGAATCTTACTAATGTTGTGGCATTATATCTCCACCTACAGACTAATAGCTCTACACTATTAATCTAATTATACCTTCATTTCTAAAAGCACCACATTGACCCTTCAACTATTCCCCCTTTCTTTAATTTACCCTTATATCATCATTCCATGATTTCATCATTAGAAATCATTAACTTTTATACATTAAACATGGACCAATAACTATTTATCAAGGAACGTTAGGATATGATCATGATATTATAAAATTTTCATTAAGTCTCTCAGTATCATGCCTTTATGTTTAAATACAACATAAAAAAACACTCTATGAAAATGTTAAAACTAAAAATCAATTTTTATATCATTAATAGTGCAAGGAAGAGATACAAATTGAAATATATATCTCCATTTTTGTTATAATATAAAATTATTATAAACAGATATATATAGTTAAAATCTGGAGAAAAATATATATCATTGAATTCAGAATATAAATTTGTAAAAGATATGAAATATGATCTTGAAGTAAGTAAATAAAAATAAAACAAATATTTGAAATAGGAGTATTACATTTAATATTTACAAAAGAGTAAAATCAATAACTTCCCACCCTATTAATAAATTATTAAAAATACATATTACAATAAATTTTAATATATTTAACTCTTTTAATGTTCAATAAATGTAAACATATAAATTAAACCCAAATTCAGTAAATAATTGTGTATCCTTGTTAATGTTCAATAAATTCATCCCCATTTTTTATTATCCAATATAAACATGGGGATAAATGAATAAAATAAAATGGATTGATTTAAATAAAATAATTAAAGATATTTTAAATGAGATTTATGAAAAATTAGAATAGATATTAAAAATGAATTATTTATAATTTCAATGATATTTTTAAAATAAAAATTCTATAATGATATTGATAATGGATTTCATGTGAAAAATGTTGTTATTTTGATAATAGTTTTTTTGAAATAGATTGAAAATGAACTGAAATAGAAATACATAATTATTTTGAATGTAAAATTTGAAAAAATATGTGTTAAATATGGATTTTAAGAGAAAATTTATGGGATTTTTAAAATTAAACATTTAATAACCATTTGGAGATTTAGTAATATAGAAATATAGTGTGATTTAAAGATAATAAATTAAGAAATTAAATTTAAAATGTGTTCAATGGAAAATCATTATTAATTTGAATATAAACAACCTAAATAAAAACTATGATTCATCTCATAGCTTCAAAACTACCCTTTTAATAAGAGAATGAGAATGATATGAAAACTTTTAAAATAATTATTAATATAATAGGAAATTTATTTTTAAAAAATATATTTTCCAAGATACCAATATAATAATAGTATAGGTTTTCAACGTTTTAATAATGTAAACTTTCTAAGAAAGACTTTTTGATGTGAATTCATAACTCTAAAGTATCATCCAATTTTTTGTTTTTCTTAGAGAAATGAGTATTTTTTTAGATACAAATGTATCTGTAGAAATTGTTACTTCTAATTAATCATCTTTTATGATATATTACAAAACATCATTTATTAATAAATTAATGGTCAAAAAATAATTTATAATATAAGTATTCAAAAAAATTAAATAAAAAATTTAATTACTTAACTATTATTATAAAAACATTATATAATAATTTAGGATTTTAAAATAATGAAATTATAATAAATATTATTTGGTTAGAAAATATGGTATTTTTTTGAAAATATGATGTAAAATACGTTTTTTATTTGAAGAATTAATTTGAAAATAAAATCATTAAATATAAAAATGATCAAAATAAATGTGATAAGTATACTCTATAATTGAATTCCAAACCAATTAATAAATCATAAATCACCATAGATTAAGATAAGAATAAAAATGATTATATAAAATGAATTTTAAAATTTCTGATTTTTACTAGTGTTTTAAATAGTCGAATGGAAAGTTACACCAGCTACCATTCCTAAATCCCCACAAATGAACTCAAAATGATCAATTGGAATGGGATTATTAAAAATATTAGTATGTTGATAGTGTATCCTATCAATTTCAAATACAATATAACCCTTTTGTATATGATCTATTATGAAATGGCTATTATGATATATATGTTTTGGATGAGGGTGATAGATTGGTTTTTAGAAAGGATTTTGACATATGTATTATCATATCTAAGAGAGATACAGTCATATATAATCATGATTTTTAATATATTTGTTTTCATGTATAAAATTTAGTCATAATAACTCCCTAGATAAATATTTTTCACATATTCTATAGAATGAGAAACATAATTTTTAATGTTACTACCCTATGGGATAAGGGATTTTCCATGTGGGTGGGGTGTACTGATTGTACTTTCAAAATCTAGTTTTCATCATTAAAAGTTAGCATTATAAAAACTAGTTAATTAAAATAATATTTGTTAGGATAAAAACTGAAGATATATAGTTCCATTAAATTTTAAAAAACCAATAATAGGTTTATCATGATGATAATTTGGATAATTTTTCAAAAGATCATTAAGAAATAATTGGAACAAGATATGAGGATGAGTCACAATATTATAAATATTACTACCAATCATACTTTTATAAATATTTTCATCGATAGACATAATGGTTTTATCGAATGATAAATTAAAATTTATACTCATGGGTTTTTAATTTCATTACCATGATCCATGTTGATTCATTTTGAATGTTCATTTATGTTTTTAACCATGTATTGAAATATTAAAACATTCTTTTTAGAAATAATAAATTCATGAATGAAATTTATTTCTCCCATAATGATCCTAAAAAATAATATTTTCATTATCTCACAAACATTAAACACATAGTTTCATTGTTAGATCTGAAAATAAGATAATGAATCAAAATTATGGAAACTAACAAATCATTTGACTATAATGTAAGAAAAAATGTTGAATTATATTTTCTCATGCTAAAACAATTTGATGAAATATAAATTTATTAATTTCAGTAAAAATTCTTGTGGAATTTCATTAAATCTTGAAGATAATTTGTCTTGTTGGAAATATGAATATGAATATTTTATACTTCATATCCTATTGGTAATTCAACAAAAAAATCATTTATAAAACAATTAAATGGATATTTTAAATATATAATTGAAAGAGTATATATTTAAGGTGATGGGAAATTAAAATAATATCCAATTGGATTATAAATAAGATATGAGTTTAATTTATTCACCATATTTTATTCCATGATTCTTATATCTTTTTTCTACAATATGGGATTCTTTTATGTTGATATTAACAATTACTTTTATCATATTATTAAAATCATATTTAGAGCATATGATAGGAGATCATTAAGAATTCCTAGGAGAGTTCAGAAAAAATTCCTTTGATTTTATTTATTTAATCTTATATGGAATGAAAAATATTTTCATCATTATGGTAATCATTAATATATTGGTGTTTATTGTTGTAGGAATAAATAGTTTCAACTTCATTTACTATATATCATCTAAAATGATTCCCTAATAGAAATTGTATAAATATATTTTTAAGGGGATGATATTTATATTTAATATATTCATTAATAAAGTAATTTTAAGGATATTATGATCATATAACAACTTATAAGGATTTGGAAGGTTTATTTGATGTTGAAACATCATTTCAAAAACATTTTGATGTAATGGTTTTTCAAAATCTTAATAAAAAATCACATGAATTTATTCTTGAAATGCATTTTTTCATTTGTTAAATAATCCATTTTCTTTGCATTGGTCGGAGTACACATGACATCTACCATAATAATATTTTAAATAGATTTATATTTTTTTGATATTGTGTGTTAAAATGTTTTATGTAACAACCTGAATCCAGATCCACTAAATTGGTGCCCCGTACCCAGTTCGCCACAAGACCTCAAGCGTGTTTCCCCAAATTCCAGAGGTTTCCGACTAGCAGCAAGGGCCTTGGTGAGTCATTGGGGGAAACTATGCCCTCGTTTGGTAAGGTATACAAAGAAAAAGAAATAGCAGTCAATAGCGGAAGTAGTAAACATCATACAATAACTGAAACTAAACAACGGAAGAAATGTATAATATAATAATAATGAAAAATAATGCAACATGTATAAGTATCTAAGGAAAGTAGAAAACACAACATCATTCTAAAATAAAACTAAGAACAAAGTATTAAAAGTAAACAGCAACTCTAGCAGCATTGCAAGCCTTGGCTCGGTCCTATGCTCACTAGCTCCAACCAGAAATCATGTACCTGAAGTAGAAGGGCTACAATCCCTATCCACACCTGCAACCATATAACCTGTTTGGGATGAAAGGCAGGACCCAAACAGGGTATGAGACTAATCCCAGTAGGCAACCACCACAAGATCTGTGCCCTACTGTCAGTGAGCAATATAACAAAAGTAAATGAAATAAATGCATCAGAGAAACATGAGTACACTAAAGTAAACAATCCTACAAATCTCCATTTCATTTATTTAGTAATTTAATTTAGTCATTTACTTATTACCCATGGAATCTAGCAACAACTCTATATTCCCAAACCATAGCAAGTAACATAACAGGTATCTCAGCAGACTACCTAAATTACAAGCAGTTCAAAACACAAGTTTGTTCTTTGGCTTGGTGGACTCATCACAACCAACCAAACAATATTCACACTGACTCCTTGGGTGGATCATATTGGTAGACTCCTATAGTCATGTAATCATACAAAGGTAGAGACACTCTGGGAAACACTCACCGTCAATTCCCCTACGGTCTTAAAACAAAAGCTATAGAATCTATGAGGAAGAACTTACATCTAATTATTCATATAGTCTTGATACGTAACTAAGGGAACTCTGAGGAAGCACAAATTCCAATTTCCATAGGTTCTGCGAATGATACTAATTTATAACAGACTCTCTAGAGAAGCCCTGAATCGTCAATTCCCTCTTTAGTCTACCACACCAGGTTCACACAGCCCTGAGCAGTCTATTCATGTGTAATCAACTATTATTATCCCTAAGTATGTTCAACAACTACTTGGATAATATCTATAATGCATAAAAATCATGTAAACAGCATAGAATACATGCAATCAGTTATAACATGCAAACTAGCAATTGCAATAGGGTTTGTCTTTCAGACAACTATGCCAAGCTGTGATAAATATCCAAACAAGGATAACACCCATGGGTTGATCCTAAAACATGCAAAAAACCTATAATATTCATCTAATAACCCCAAGAATATAGGAAATCTAAGGCAGATAATAATTCATAATCAAAACCCTAACCCGAGATACCTGATACATGGGAATCCAACACTTTTGCACCAAAACAAAAAGACATTCAACATAAGGCAACAAACCACCTACCTCGATCCTAGAAGATCGATATACTTGATCCTTATCCCGTGAATCATCCTAGAATGGAGTAGATCTGCAAAAACGTCTAAAACATTCAACCTCAGATTACTCTCATAAGAGAAATAATCAGTAAACGTGGTCAAAGAGGAACCAAGAAGTCACCGCTATGATTCTATTGCAACCGAAGGCGTTCCATTCGGACATCATGTGACAGATCGGTGGATCGGAGAAGATCCGCGGTCGTACCCTCGCTCTCGGTCGAAGAAGCTGGAGAAGAAGATATATGTGGGGTTAATTCGCGACCCCGGTCCGTTTAATGAAAAAATAAAGTACACTATGTGTACTTTTAGAGTGCACGGTGTGTACTAGGATTTTTCATACACCGAATTAAGTGGCCTCCACATCACCACTACACACCGTGTGTGCGGCCCGGACATGGTCAGCACACAGTCTTGGGAGGCAACAAAGTACACGTTGTGTACTTTGAAAGTACACAGCTTGTACCTGGAAAATTTCCAGATTCTCTTCTTTTTCCCTATAACTACCAGAAAAGGAAAACATACCTTAAAATAAGGTTCGGGTTCTTACATTTCATTCAAATAGGATTAAAAAATAAAATGATAGTATTTTTATTTTTCCAAAGTTTATAAGGGGTATTTTGGAGACAAGGACTTATATAAAGATGATTAATGATTAATAATGTAGTAATAATAGCCACCACAAAAGAATATTTGTGTAAGTTAAATTAATTTTAAATATATTGAGATATTATTCAGATTTTTCAATTTCACCTTTATATTATAAAGTTTTTTTATAGAGTTCTGCGTACAAAAAATAAATGATTCTAGAATTGGGGATAGCATAAAAAATCACATTTCATAATTTTAAATTATCATTCATTGTCACATTGAATATATTTATATAGTCATATAGCATAATTCATCTATAATATTTTTAGAAATATTACTGAATGATTTCTAATAATCCCATTTTTTATAAAATATAAAAGTCCAATGTTATCTTGTAATATAATCAATAATAACCAAATTGTAGTATTTATCTCCAAGATATTCAATTTGTGAAGGTTAGAATAAATTATGATGATTTAATAAAATAGATTTTGAATATAAAATCAATTTTTATATTTATAATATTAATTTACTTCCTACTATATTTTCATGATTAAAAAACAATGCCATCCTAGAAACATTGTTTGGATAAATCCTGATCTATTTGATAATGGTGATTATTTAAAAGTGAGTATCCTCTATTGTGACCAAGGAAAACATTCCAAATCCATTATATAAAATTTTTATAATCAAGTATTTCACATTTTGGATTAAAAAACCATTTAAATAGTTTTCAAAAAGAATAAAAATATCAGAATAATAATATAAATGACTTCTATTTGTTTTCAAAAGAATATAAAATAAGTTTTTGAATGAAAAATGCAAACTTAAATAACAAAATTGAAAATGAAATAAAAATTATGATTGTATATATTCATAAATAAATCTTTTTTAATAATAAATGATTTATAAGAACTGACTATTAATTCAATAATTATCTTACCCATAGTATTTTTACTAATAATTATATTATTTACACACATTTTATTAATTTGAAAGATTTTCGAAATGTTTCCAAACATGTTTCTTGAAAAATAAATATCTTGGTATAATAATGTTTCTAGTAAATATTTCTAAAGATACTTTTCCAATATGAATAATTTTTCTGGTACAAAAAAGAATGAGTTTTCTAATTTTATCCAATAACAATTTAGTTAGAGTGATATTATTTCAATGATATTATATTTTTGGAATTCTCGATGAATTTTGAATTGATTTTGTTAACCCATGTCATTAATTATTTCTATCACATTAGTAGATTAAATTTTCAATTATTTTTAAAAAATTACAAAACTTATATTTCATCAATCAAATATTAAATTTTTTTAATAAATATTTTGAGATACATTCTTTATTTGAGAAAAAAAGACCAACCCATTTTCCATTTTTTCATTGAGAGCCCATGATTTCCATTTTATTTTCATCACATCAGTTGACATTTTATAAAGTGTTTTTGGGTTCATTGATTATGGATTCTAGATAATTAACATAAGTAACCAACATAAATATAACATATTCTAGTGACATTATACAATAATTTACCTAGTTTACTTGTTGATGATACGTTTGGTTAAGAATTATATTTAGTTAGATCGCATATCATACATATCAAAACTAGAATTTTAAAAGTGAAAAATTATATTGAGTATCCATATTTCCAAAAAAGATAATATTTATTAATTAAGCATTATTTATTTTCCTAACAATACATCATGAATTTAAACTTGAATTATTCATTTTCCATATCCATCCTTAAAACACCATGATTTTTTTAAAAAAAATAAATGAGTATAAAAATTATTGTAAGGGGAATAATGAAATTGTTATTCAAGTGAAAAAATTGAAACATGACAAATTCAGTTTCATAAAAACATACATTTTTATCTAAAAATAAAGAAATTTTTTTTTCTTTAAAATGATCATTATCTTTTATTTTGGAATCAAATTATTTTCTTGAAAACACATTATAATGAATAGAAAACTAATGTTGGTTCATTGGGACATCATCATCTTAACAACCTTATAAAAACATTAAAATTAGAATAAACATAATAATAAATTCCAATATAATTACCCTAATAATATAATCATTCACCAACTCATATTCATGGTTTTTGAGTGCACATATCAGATATGATAGTTCGGGCTCACCCGTGAGCTATAATGATGCTCAGCATTTCATATAATCTGTATCGAGTCACATGTGATCTATAATGGTTCTGCACTATTGGTAAATAAATTACATGACTATATCATTAATTAAACCATTTATAATATCATTTAAATATATTTCCAAGAAAAATTATTTTCAAATAACCATTAATATTAAAAACAAATACTTTTTCCCAAACTATGAAAACATAGAAAGAGAGTTCTTCTACGAATAAAACATTAATGACATTAAAGGTATAAAAACATAAAATAATTTATGTAGTTGTGTGAAATTTCATTGTCAACATATATTTTAAAATAATACATTACTTTTTTCATTTGTAATGAATGTCAATAAATTCTAGAAAGAATATTCATTTTTGAAAACTATTGATAGAAAATGGAATAAAATGGCCTTTGTAGTCCATTTATACCAGTAAAAATAAATTTAGAATATAAACATAAAAACATAGAAATGTTGGATAATGATTTTAAAAATAAATCATTAATGATTTTTAAATGTGGTTTTAAGTTAACGTTTCTCTTACCTCGACACTCAGTTGCCAAGTATGTTCTTCATCGTCCATAATAATAAACTAATTTTTATTATGTACTTTTATTAAAACATCTTGCATGTACATTATTAACTTTATTTTATTTAATTCTATGTAATACACAATTAATTAACATTTTAAGTTAATGTTATACTTTTTGAGGATATTTGTTTGATTAGTCCAAAATGAATTCCTTATGTTGAATAGGGTTTAACAGTTATTATTCAATCATATAATGAATAATAAACACAAAATAATTATCAATTTTATACATGAATTATACTTTCCAACGAATAAATAATGATGGTTATGAAAAATTAACTATGTTACAATCATAAAGATTGTAGGCAGTACATACGTATGAGTAAAATTTCCTTTTTTCAATGACCATTATGTAAATAATAAATGTATAATTTAATCATTACATAATTATAATTATAAGATATCATACATACCATTTATTTAGACATAATAATATATATTATATATTTTTTCTTAGGTATTAAACATTTCATATTCTAGTTTTTTAAGTAGAATTCACATTTAAGGATCATTACAGTTTAGATTTGTATTGAATTTCGAAAAATAATTACAAAATAAACTAAAGTATTACAAGTGCACACTTATAAATAGTATCAATTTATCCATAGTATAAACTTATGAAAATAAAGCATGATTTCCCTTCATTAAAATTCTTCACAATTATCTCGTTCATATCATAATTATCTCCATTCCACCTTAAACCTTGTTAACTAAAATTTAAAAATAATGTAATCTGAAAAAAATATTAATAAAGGATATAAAAATAAATGAACCCAAAGTTTAGCAAAAACATAAAAACTCATATAATGTTCACCTATAACCTAAAATTTCGTAAAGAATATAATACATTTTTACATTATAAAAAAGAAAAATATTACTCAAAAATATTATTTATCCCCATAGATTGAAATTTGATTAATTTTTGGTAACATGGACCCTCATTTACAAAAATAAGCTATCAAAGTCCTTTCAATTGGAAACACTATAAAATATACTTAAAATTAGGTTATAATGCGCTTACTTGGTGCTATATGGGACACCACATATTAAATGGTAATGGGCTCTCCTGACAATATATCGACCACCCCATGTTAATCAAAAATAGATTTCCTCTATGTTATCTAGTCCGACCCAAATTAATCTATAATAGGCTTTCCAAGTGGTATCTAGGCATCCCCATGTTATGCTATGATGGTATTTCCCATCGCTATCTGGGACACCCCATGTATAATATGTTTTGGGATCAAAATTTTTATAATTCTCATGTTCTATATACTTAATAAAACACGTTCATCATAAAAAACATTAAAAAACAGTTTTAATCTCATATAAATAAACTTTGAGATAATAGTACCATTTTCATTCAAAATCCCATTTTCATTACTATAAAATAATTTTCCCTGAAAACACATTTCAGCATACTTAAATACCCATAAATATAAATATGTTTCTTCATTTAAGGAGACATCGAATCATCAAAAATAATACGATATTAAAACAGTGACCAAAATAGCATAAAAGTCATTATTTTTCTGATCGTTAAGAATAGAACATACCTTTTTGTCAATAATCAAAATATTCCAAATAAAAACATTTAAAAATTTATTTCTGAATAAAATATGAATGAAATTAAAAATATACATTAAATTTAATTTTTAATATTCTTATATACATATAAAAAAATATTTAAATTAATATGAAGAATATTGACATTGAGAAAAACATTTGATAATTTAATCTTTAAAATTTCTAGTTGTCCTATAAAATAATGAACATTTAAATCATAATTTCCATGTATGAATAAATTTACCAAAACATTTAAAAACTTGAGTATATATAAAATAAAGATAAAAATTTTCATATTAGCTTTATATACACCATATTAAATAACAACTGTCTATGTCATCATGAAATGGCTCAATGAAAGGATATTGAGACAAATTCCCTTATCGAGAGTCTCAATCATCACATACAATCATTATATTATTGAATAATAAACATAGGTTAATTATTTACCTGATTGGGAAATATTTTATATTTTATTATTCATTTTATATCTCTTATTATCATGTTGAAATATTAATTCATTTATTTATGTTCATCTGGGTTGTTTGGATGATATTTGGTACTTGATTCCAGAATGAGTTTGGTGTGACATCAATAGTTAAAGTGGACATTATTCCATCATATCTAGAATAATATTCATGAAAAGGATTTCATATTTACATAATAATTTTACTTTTAAAACCACCCATTATTTATTTTTGTGAATAATTATATACATTATAATCACGGGGATCGGTAGGCCAATTGTACGCATGAACGACATTTTCATTTCTCAAGGATAATTATTGAAAGAAGTTAATTGTTATTTTATCATTAAATAATGATAATAATATCATAAATATAATATAAATCACTTAAATATAGTTATATATATCATATATTTTATGTTTTGATGAAAAAAGAATAACATCACTTTGTGGTGGTGATAGTTCACAAGTCCGCACGAATAACAGTAACATTTTTACCAGATTGGAATGTTATCAATTTAAATGATATATTATTGTTCCATAATGATAAATATATCATTAAAATCATATATAAATTTTAATTTTATCATTATAACCTTTCTTTGGAGAAGGTTATGGAAAAAAATTATATCGGTTTGCAGGGTGGTAGTCTGTCGTACATAGTGACGAATAATTCATTTATCATTTGATTAAATAAAAAATGGACTTAAGTTAAGTTAATAAATTAAAAAAATATTAATATATTATGGATAATGTTTTTATTTTTCTTAAATTCTAATGAATATTTTAAGGATGTGGGATAAGAAATAAAATAAAAACACTAAATTTAAAATGAAACCACTTTCTCATATGATCTAATTTGGTTAACACCTTGACACATCAAAAAATGGTTTTGTGCCTAAAATAAAGCATAATGAATTAGTTAAGGGATTATAGGGAGGTATTTTGGTATATATTTTCTAATCTAAAATGGTTTTAAGTACATTAATAAAGGAATAATAAGTTCCCTTTTATAATATTGGGAATGGAACCCTTGGAATTATTCAAAATATTAACTTAATATAAATTAATCTTCCATTACAAATCATTCTAATGTTATTTATATAATATGTAGTATTATTTTAGGTCAAATAAACTTCGTATAATTAATATAGTACATGTTTTTTTAATATTAAATCCTTATACATTTGTTTTATCACTTATTTAAGCTTTTAAATTATTACCCTAATATCATTTAATTTACACCTTGAGAGTCGATATAATTACAATAAAATTACAAAAGTCCAATAAACGAGTCATTTATAAAAAATTTATACAAATGAAAATTATTTTCCTAAATTTTACATTTTTATAAATTTTATATCATTGAACATAATATTATTTATTTTAAAATATTAATAATGTCAATTGTAATACTATTCACTAAAAACTTTTTTATGAATATAAAAATAATATTATAAATTGGGACCAATAATTATAAAACAGCACTAAAAAGTAAAATCCATCACAAATATTCAAGGGTAACACTAATCATCTCAAATTATATTTATGTTAATATTTTTAATATCATTTATTAGATATTTCCTTTCATTAAACTATAACTACATCATAGTGGTAAATGATTTTAATTAAATTATATCTTATCTAAAAATTAGATTTATTTTATCATGATAAATATAATAATTTTAATATTCTCATATAAAATTAATAGTTTAATAATCCCCATATTAAAATTATTTCCCATATTAAAAAAAATATAGTAAAACTTACATATCAATCAATATAATATAATAAATGTCATAATCCCATATAGGTGGCTTCCCAAGTTCATAATTTCTACCCATAAAGTATTCATGGTCTAAAAACACTCATCCACTGAAATTAGTACATGTTTTCATGTAATTTGTTAATATTTAAAAAAATTACTACAAATTACCAAATTTAATTATAATTGAGTTAATAAAAAAATTACTAAAGTTACTATTCATAATATCCAAAGATAAAGGGACTGATTTGCCTAAATGTTTCCTTATTATAAAGAATATGGAATCCAAATTTCCAAATTCAAAATATATAATTGGAATAAATTAATTAAACATCAATCCCATTGATGGAATGAGAAAATGAGTTTTTAAAGTATAACGCCCAAAAAATTGAATTTTTTTTATATGAATATTCAATTTAAATTGGATTATTATGAAATAAAATGGAATAAAATATATAAAATGATCTAATTATATTTTAATACAATTCAAAAAAATATTGTGACACTATATATAATTTTGATGAAAAATAACTTTTCAATTAACAAGCATTATGTTTTCATTATTCACATTGTATGAAACTTATTAGAAATATACCTAAAATTTAAACAAATAAAATTTTGCTACTCATATATCAAAGAAGAATTTTATTTTTTCAAATAAAAATTATAATATTTTCAAATATTAGATATAAATCAATTGTTTCATTAGGTGGTGGTGAAATTAACTTTCATGAAAAATACATCTACTATTCATAAAATTTGATTTGTTATTATATCATGGTTTAAAAAATATATAATATGATTGTTTAAACATTAATTAAATATTAAATATATATAAATATATATTATAATATATTACTATTTATTTAATAATTTATTTTTTTAAAATATTGTTCTGCAAATTGATGTTTTTTCACAAAGGAATTTTATTTTTTAAAAATGGATTTACAATCATTTATTAATAATTTGTAACCAACTAATTATTTATATAAACATGGGTAGACAATTTTTTTTTACTATTTATTCTCATCAATTTAACACATATTATTTAACAATAAAAATATATATTATTTTTTTGTTTGTTTAATCTTGTTGTGGAATATCATGTACACTATCAAATGTACTATTTATTTTTAAAAACTCAAGATGTTACATTATACCCCTTTAATAAATTTATTCCTCAGAATTCTTACATGGGATCAAAAAACTAGGTTTTTGAATTTTGAAAAAACCATTGTTGAAATCCCACATCATAAAAGGGATTAATTGAACTTCCCCATTAAAATAATTAAAGGGATGTATGAAGGTCACTTGAGATTACACTAACTGGGGTTCCATTTAAGAAAACAATGACATAGAAGAGAAAACTATCACTTTTAGATGGAAAATGATAGATAAACTTTTCAAGATAATTTTAACAATCACCAAACCATAATTCAATGTTGGGTTAAATGGCCATTGATTTCTCAGTATGAAAAAACATGAAAATAATGTTTTTACTCAAAATACATTTACATGAGTTTATTAATACCTTTATTATCAAATAAATTAAAGAAACACACTTAATTTATATATTTCTATTTTATAAAAACTATTTCATCGTCTTTATATTTTCAAAATTATCACTAAAAGTATCTTTAATCGTCAAAGACCACACAAAAATTAATGGTTATTAATACATTAAAATATATGTCAAAAAGTAATGACAAGCTTCTCATTAAACATATAATATTCATAAACATAATCCCAAAAAAACCACTCCTAAATAGGTCCTTAATTAATTATAATCAAATAATATAACATATCATAAGGTCTATATAAAATATTTGAATTATGTTTATCCTTCAAAAAAATATCGGGCTCCCAAGAGATTCCATATCTTCAACAGATGTCTCAACTTCTACTTCTATAGCGACTAAATATTTAACCAAAGCTTATTTTACTGATCATAATTATTTTTTTCCTACATAACATACATTGTAAATAAATTATCCTAATATGACAACTCATTAAAACTAAAACACCTCACCTTTGGATTTTTATTTGTTACCCCATTCTTCAAATATCTATGACTATTTTCAATACACTCAGAGATCCTTTCAAAAAATTGACCTCACCGATATAACTTCCCAAATGTAGTCAATAATTCTATGAATTGTTTTGTCTACTCTTGGACCATTATGGGGGATTACCTTCAACATTCATTGTTTTATTCTTCTCCATTTATTTCAACCTTGTCTATTTTTTCTCGTGTCATCATGTCGAACGTAAGTATCATAATAATACATCATATCATGTACAATAAACCACATTCTAAAAACTTTTAAATTATTAGGTGTCCCACTATCTTCATAGAATTTTTTTAAATCCTGTGTAAAATATATTATTTCTATTATAAATTTCATGAATAAAATTTGGCAAAAACCATTCCAATCTAGTGATGATTTATTCAAAAGACGCCATTGAACAATCATCATTTTTCTTCAATTCGAAATTTTTTTTCTTCCATCCAATATTAAATATCATATGGTAAATATTTCTACTGTAAGATATTATTAAATGTTTCCCATTAAAGAGAATAAATATCATTATTCTATCCTATATTCATAACCAATGACTTCCATAGGTCAAATTTACCATCAAAATAATAAATATAAAGAGTAACATTTGGTTGTTCCAAATATCCCATGACATAAAATATACTTACCACGGCACTGATCCATCTTTCAGCTACCACTAGTTCATATGATCCATTCAATGGTAGGTGATGTTCCCTCATTAAATGATCCATTTTAGAAATATTACTTCATGTTATTTCAGGTTCATCTCAAGCATGCATACCACTACAAATTTTAGTGTGTATCAACTAATCCACCCCTTTAGTAAATTATTATATTTTATCTTGAATCATAACAAGATGATTAGATGGAGGGTTATTTTCTTCTAAATTACATCCCACAACATCTTATTTCTACCATATCTAGAAAACAATTTTGAAAATGCATATATTAGATGATGTAACAAGGTAATATTATTATTCTACTTTATTTCAACCTAATTTTAATGTAAAATATTATAAGGGATTCACATTAAGATTATCATATCCTCTAACATTTTCTAAAACTTTTTTTAATACATACAATAAGGGCCCTACCATAAATTTTACATATTATAATTTTTTTGAACTAGAAATCAAATTATAAGATCTTTTTAGTTGATAGTAATAGAGAATTTGGATAAACACTTAAAAATTAAACCCATACAATAAAGAAAATAATAATACTTAGTATCAAATTTTCAAAAATATAAAACTCATAAAAATATAACATTATTTTTCATTATAAAAAATATTTACCATTACCCTCTTGATCTAATTGTCATCTCAATACCCCTTGATCCTGGTGAATGATGTTTTCAAAAACACTAGAATGGAAGAAAAGCTCAATAATGGAATAAAAATTAAGGAAACCTTTATATTAGTAAAAACATGCAAAATAATATAACTTTTACTTGTATATTTAATGTTATATAAGAATAAAGACCTTTTTACATGTTAAAAAATAACAAAATTTAGTAATAGAAAATAATTTAATCCCATATTATGAAATTAAAACTCTTTTAGGAGGCTTAGAGAATTATACATATCAAACCCTTTCAAAACCATTCAATTAGAATAACTATAAGGCCAAATTCAATTTAAACTATTACATTCTTAATCAGTGCTATCTAGGTCACCCCATGTTAATATATAATTGTATTTTATAACACTATCTGGTCCACCCCATGTTATAATATTATGATATTTCTCAGAGCTATCCCGACAAAATCATGCTAAGAAATATATTCCTTTCTTAGTACTATCTAGGACACTGCACGTTATGATATAAAGGGATTTACCCACACTATCTGTGAAACTCCACTTATAATCTATATCACGATCACATGTTTCCTATAATTATCATGTTATATTTCATTAATAAAACACATTAATCATAAAACCCTATGAAATATACTTTTAATCATATATGAAAAAACTTTATAATAAAAACATTCTTTTCTTTCAAGATCCATTTTCAATACCAAAAGACCATTTTCCTTGAGAAAAATGGTTAATTCCAAAATAATTAAAAGGTTAGATATTATTTTATAATTATAGAGACATATAAACATATAATGGAATATGAAAACAAAATAATGATCATGGTGGTGGAATATTCATTGTTGCAATGAGTAATAAGAATAGATCACTAATTTTTCACTTTTATCAAAACGTTCAATATAAAAAAATGTAAAAAATTAATTTTTTAAAAACAATAAATGAAATTAAAAATAGTACTAAAATTACCTTAATAATTATTTTTTATCAATATAATTAAATATGTAAAAAAAATTAAGAATGTTGACATGGAGAAAAATATTTGACTTCTAAATCTTAAACATTAAGGGTTTTCAATACCACATTAAACATTTAAAACACAATATTGAGGAATTATTACATTTTCCAAAACATTAAAAAATATGATTATAGATGTGAAATATTATAGTATCTATTTATAGACCTTATAAATTAAAAAAGGGGAATAACACCAGGAAATGCCTCAATGAAAGGTTATTGAGATGACATCACATACCTTGAGTCTGATTCATTATATAGAATATTTATAACCATGAATAATAAAAATAGTTTAATTTTTTAATTTATTGAGAACCTTATTGTTGTTTTTATTTCATTTATATCACTTATTATCATGTAATTAAGTTTACTAAATTATTTATGTTCATGTTGTGTGTTTTGAAGATATTCGGTAGTTGAGTTATAAATGACGTTAGTTTGATATCAATAGTAAAATTGGCCATTTTTAAATCATATTCAAATTTCTTTTCCTGAAATTTTTATAATATTTATACAAAAAATATATATTTAAATAAACCATTATATATGGTTTTGAAAAATGAACTACGTTATAATCCTGGTGACAATAGGTCATACAAACACTTGATAAACTTTTTAGTTTTTCAATTGTCTTTAGAGAATTAAGATAAATATTATTTTATCTCTAACTAATAATTATAATATCATAAATATTATATTAATAATTTAAATATACTTATATAATTTATCAATGTGATTTGGTGATGAAAAAATGAATCACATCACTTCATGGAGGTGATAGTTTAAACGTATGAAAAAACGATGTTGTCATTTTTATGTTCATGGAATGTTATTTATATAAATGATATATTATTATTTAATAGTTATTGATATTTCTTTAATATCATATATAAACATTTATTCCAACATTATACCCAATTTTGAGAGATTGTTATGGTAAATATATTATATACGTTTGTGAGGTTGTAGTCCACCAAACATGGGAACTAATAATTCATTTCCCATTTGATGAAATTGGGGATGGATTTTTATTATGATTTAAACATAATAAAATCTAAATACTTTTAGGAGAATTTATTTACTATATCATCATGGTTGAGAAATATTTGAAGTGAGATGATGGAGAAAAAAACAGAAAAACATAATTAAAAATGATACCTCTTCCTTGGATGATCTTGTAGGATTAACACCATAACACATATAAGGATAGTGTGATATATACAATTTGGATTATATAATGTGGGGATGGAATATTGGAAGTAATTTTATAATATATTGGATGAACAATAAATTTTTTTGTTCATTGAAATGTGAATAATGGGTACCCTATATTTGATTGCGGAGGGGCACTCATGGAATTCCTCAAAATATTAATTAAATATATATTTATTTATTTTTTGAAAATTGGTATAACATGATTTATTTCTAATATAGTATTATAATGGGATGAATAACCTTCATACAATGAAAATCACATAAGTGTTAATAACTTTTAATCGTGTTATTTTTTTAACCCTTTTTTAACCATTTTAATTTTTATTGTCATATCATCTAATTTACACATTGAGAGATTATATAATTATATTAAAATTATAAATGACCAATAAATGATTCATTTATGAGATTTTTCAAACATACGAATTAATTTTCTAATTTTAATTTATCCAATAATTATATATCATTTAATAAAATATCATTTATTTTAATATATAAAAAATGTTAATTATGACACTATTCATTTCTTGAATATTTTAATATATCATAAGGGAAAGATAAATTTGAACAAACAATTATAAAACAAAAATAACAATTCTAGTAAATTTATTAAATTGTGTGATAATATTATTAAACTATTTTTGTTTTTATTTTAGCTTTTTCGATATCATTTATATTATATTTCTTTTAATTAAAAAATTACCAATTCATCCTTGTGAACACATTTAATTAAATTATTACCTCCCTAAAAATTAAAAATAAAATAACATGCTAAATATAAATATTTTTTATTCAAAAATATTATTTATAGATGATCGTATTTCTTATATTTCCATATATAAAAAAATATTTCCCATGTTGAAAACAAATTTTGGACAAAATTGTCTTTTCCTTGAATATAATTTTATATGTGTCAAAATCTCATCAAAGTTGCATAAAAATATAATAATTTAATAAAAACGATTATATTGGTCTAAAATCAGTTATAAAATGAAATTAAGACATGTTTTATGGTAATTTTATAATTTATATATAATAAGTTTTAACATTTATTTCCAGATTTACCTTTAACTATGTTAATAAAAAAATTGATTATATAACTATTTGAATTGTGAAAAAATAAATGGGGACTATTTAAGAATTTTTAATTTATGATTTAAAATATGAAACATACTTTATTAAATCCCAAACAAAAAAATTGCACAAATTGATTAAAAATTAATCTCATTGATGAAACGAGAAAACCAACTTTTTAACGTAAAAACATTCCAAAATTGAAATGTCTTTACATCCTAATTCAATGAAAATTTGGTCAAAATTACCCAATATGGATTAACATATAATAAATTGTCTATATAAATTTAATTTTTTTTAAAAAAAAATCATTTAAAACTATTGATAAATTTGATGAAATTTTTTTTTCACTTTAAATGAATTATTTCTACACTATTCATGAAAACATGAAATTTATTATAAAAATAAAAAAATTAATGCAATATAAATTTTGATACTCTGATATTAAATAATAAGAATATTTTGTCCAATATAACTTATATAACTATTGAAAAGTATATTTAGAAAAAATGTTCCATCAAAAGGTGGGAAAAACACCATTTTTGAAAAATTATTTTTAAAAAAAAAATTGGATTTGTTCTTATGTCATTTCTAGAAAATACATAATATTATTGTTAATAATTAAATAAAATATTATCTATATATATAAATATATATACATTAATTATATAATACAACATGATTGATTTCGAATTTTATTTGTATGAATCACAGTTATGGACATTTATGTTGTTTTTTAGAAAAAAATTCCATTTATTTTAAACATTGATTTATGTTAATATATATTTAATTATAAAAAAATAATTATTTATATATAAATTTTTAAAACATATCTTTAATATTGAGTTAATATTTCTCATTCCCACCATTCTGATGACTTTCTTTTAACTGTAACATTTAAATACTATTTAGTTGGTCTGTTAAGCTCGATGTGGCATAACATCCATGATATTGAACATAGTGTTTCCATTTAAAAAACACCAGATGCTTCATCGGGAAAGTGTTGTAGTGATGAAAACAAAATCATAAATTTATTGTGGTAGTAGTAAATATATTTGAATGATTGATGTTATCAATTTTAATGAATTGATATGTAATAACATAAATGATATATTATATTTTAATAATGATAAATATGTCATGTATATCATATATTAACATTAATTAAGTCATTATAACAATCCATGAGAGATGCTGATTGAAAAAAATTACATCAGATCATGAGGTGGCAGTTCTCCAAATGCACGAGCATCGATTTTGTTTCCCACTTTATTGAAGAGGATATGGATATATGTTCTTCCATTAACAAAACAACTCCATACATGGAATATAATATTGTGATTATTTCATCATTTTTATATATTCTTTTAAATTTGTGGAAGACTAAATAAAACAAAAATACACTATTAAAAATGATACATTTTTTTTGAAAAATTCATAATGTTTACTTTATAAGATTAACTAGTTTTTTCCTGTCATAAAACTTTTCTCTCTAGTATGTGATGAGGGATTTAAGTAAGTGATTTAAAAAGAGATTTGATAATTTTTTAAAATTTTGATTAATTGAGATAATGTGGCCCTCTTTTATAAAATATATTAGTAGAATTCATGTAATTTTATAAACTTGAAATTAAAACATATTAATTTTATGGACCAAATATATCAAAATTGAAAAAACCAGAATATTATTGTAATTTTTGAGTCAAAATAATTATAAAAAATGCTTCACTGATACGTCTAGGTCAAATTGTTAGATATATCATTTTGCAGCAGCCCTATGTTAACCCTTTTCATAGTTACCACGAAAGAAATAAATTCTTTCTCATTGAGGTTGGTGATAGTCAGAAGAAATTGGATAAAACCAACAATCAAAGCATGGCCTAAGTTTTGTATAATATCAAAATAACTTGTATGAATCAATTATTATTAAGAATTTTAATCATATAAAATATATTATTTGTAATAAAAAATATTGAATGTAAATTTTTACCACTACTCAACTCTTTTACATTAACATAATAAAGAAAAAAATAATATTAGAACCAATTAATTTATAAAATAACTCATTATTTTCCTCGTAAAAATTATTTTATAAAATTTATTATCTCAATTTCTATTACTTAATATTTTTAATATCATTTTATTTATTTTTCAAATTTTTAAACTATACAGTATATACATTATGTAAGAATTTCAGTTACTTATTTATTAACTAAAAAATTAATATAAAATTAATATATTAAAACAATTTTTTTTAGAAAAATATATACATATCTTAAGATATTAAATTGTGATACTTGTGTTAAAAATATTATAATTATTAAAAATATTACTGTGACATTTTTAACATTTCCTTACAATAAATATTAAAAAGGACATAACCAAATCCAGTTGTAAATAAAACGAAATAAATTTTATCTTATTATGATAAGGGATGTGATATAAGCATTCAATAAAATGAATTCTCATTTTTTCATTCCTTATTTATTCCTTATAATTTTATTTTTTAAGTATAATTACCAAATTTACCCTTCATCGTTGTACAAAAATTTCTGAAGGTCAATATTAAAATTGAAAAAATATATTTACTGAATTCGAATTCATTTATTTTAAATATTGAAAACATTTTTTCAAGATTATATTCGAATGAGTGAGAGAGGATTATTTTATTTAAACTAGAAAAACATCATAAATTTCATTTTATAAAAATTAAAATTTTAAGGTATTTTTATATATTAAAATCAATTATAAAAATCATTTCAAAACCCTTAATTGGAATATTTAAAAAACATTAACTGATTAAATTTTAATACTCTTCAAAAATATAATTTTACTTTTAAAATTCATGGAAAAAATTCAAATGTCAATAAAAAAAATTAGTATATTGAAATTAAAATTCAAAATTTTCAAAGAATTATATAAAATTACTCTTAAGATAATATTGAAATGAATATTTAAAAATAATTTTGAATTTTTAATAGTTAAAATTGTATATTTTTAGAACTATATATTTAAATAATTTATTATATAATTTTATTTAAAAAAATTTATTTTCCATTTGATTTAAAAACTAACTACAATATTTTTCATTAATATAAATAACTTATAAATAGATGATATAAATATAAAAAATATATGTTCAATTATTATATTTGTTTTTATAGTCAACATATAATTGATTAATTATTTTTATGGCCAATAATTATTCACTACTTTATGATTTACCCTTCCGATTTAGAGGTTGTTCATTTTCTTCAATCACATGTTTTTTTCCTTATCAATATACTTATATATGGAAATAAGTTCATAAAAACAATTTTTTAGTTAATCATGAGAATATTTAACAATTTTATAATTAATGTTACTTAAGGGAAAACATGTAGAAGAAATGTGGATTATGGGAATACATGAACTATGATAAAATATTGAAGTGGGGACCTTGTTGTGATGTCTTCGTCAGCTTGTTCTATATGGAACATTTAAAATAGATTTCTAAATGCGTATGAAGATGTTTATTTGATTTTGTTTTCACATTCATTAGAGGTTATATCATTGAAATCATTTTTACCTTGGTTCCTTTTATTAAAAATATTTTTATAGATGGGAACCCACCAAATTGATGTCATCCTTTTTCTTTCATTTGAAGCATGTTAATTTCATCCCCACATTTTGATTAAACTACTACGTAGAATCTAGTGATATCTTTTAAAGGATGAATTTTTTCATGTCTTTCATTGGTAGAGAAATTTTATGAACATTGCCTCCATTTGTGTCATAATTGATAACATTGAAATAAACTATTTTTCATTATATCATTTCCTTGTTGGATTCATTCGAGTGAAGTGATCAAAAATAAATATAAAAATAATAATTCAATCAAAACATGAATCATTTTATACATCCAGAAATATTTTCATAAGTAAGGTTACAAAATTTTTAATTTCTTAGAGTTGATAAATATAATAACATTTATTTCAAGTATTTTGATCATTTCCCATAATATAAATCAGCTCATAAATATTTTCATGTGAAAAAATAAACTATAACTCTAATGGAAGAGGAAAATTAGTAACATAAAAAATTCCATAATGGTTATATCATCAACATGAGGAAAATTTAGAATAAGTAATAATATATGATTCGAAATGACAGAAAACAAATTTTTTTACCATAATACTAGGAGATTTGAATAATATCTCAAATGATAACAATTTTACTATGAAATTGGAAAATAAAACATGAAATGAATAACATGATCAATGAATCATTTTAATTCATGTGGAATAATTATAAACATTTTATTTATTATTGTTTTGAACCTTTTTACCTATAATTTATTCACTCATTAAATTTTCAGTAGAGACAAACTCCATCAATCTTACCACATTGAATAATTTTTACTTTCTAACCCATTCACATAACATTTCAATCTCATTAGATAAATTCCTTGGCATAATTTATTGGTTAGTGATACATGAGCACCCATAAAATAATACATACATTTTTTATAAAATTTTTTATAAAAAATAATCCGAACATTAAATAACCCATATAGAGAAAATAATTTCTCCTAGAACATCAACATGAAAATAATTAATATTTTATAATGAACCCATGAAGAAATTTGAGATTTATAAATCATCTAAATAACATTAAAAAAATAAATAACATGATAAAAAATCTTTTTGGACTTAAAAAATACAATAATAAATGAAAAACAATGGATAAATCATTAATTATAACCCAATTAGTTGAAAAAAATTATTGAAAACAAATACACAATGTGAATATGTGAAATATATTATGTTCATTATTTTGAAACAACATAATTTAGAGACACTTCTCAATTTTATCTTTATTATTAAGGAATAAAATATTTTATTGAAATGGATTTGGAAAAAACATTATTTTCCCCAAATATAAAAAAGATAGAATCATTTAAAAGGGGATGACTTAGGAAAAATAAGTTCAAATAAAAATTATAATAACTAAATTAATGGAACTTGAGTTATAATGTCCATTATATTTGTCTGTAATTAAAATATCAAGTGAAATATTAGTCTTATGAAGAAATTATTTTAAATAATTCCTTACTAATGTTCGTTTAAAATAAATTTAATATTATTACATTTAAACAGAACATTTTTTAAAGACACTTTAAAAAGTCAATAATTTCTAAAAAAGGGAAGTGAAAATATATTGAAAAGATTTAACTTTAAAAATAATATTTTTAATTTTACCTTGATAAAATTCCATTTTTTATCAAATCAAAATGTGGAGTATATGTTCAAAAAATTTATTTTAAAATAATTTAAAACATTTTGAACATTTTTAAAATAAGTACCCTTACTGAAATAAAACATCCCAAAAATATTATTAAGTATTTATATCGAATATGGGTAAATAATTAAGAAAATAATATATATTTATATATATATTATCA
This sequence comes from Viscum album, assembly GCA_963277665.1. NCBI lineage: Eukaryota > Viridiplantae > Streptophyta > Magnoliopsida > Santalales > Viscaceae > Viscum > Viscum album. The sequence continues at coordinate 1,585,076,419 of OY728155.1, forward strand.
TTCCCCAAATATTGGAGAACATTATTGGAATCGAAAATATTGACATTGAAGAAATGATCTGCATTAGGAATAACAGTCATTATTTCATATTGTAAATATTTATTTTTAAAATATATTTATAAAATAATTGCAAGTAAATATATATAGTTATCTTTCCAAGGTAAAATATGTTAATAAAAAATAAAAAATGGTATATGAAAATTTCACATATATATTGAAAATTATATACTCGTACGAAATTAAATGTCCCAATGATGTGAATCGAGTCACATAATCACCAATGGAAGATCATTAAATTTGAATAAAATACCCCATGAGAGTTATAAACATAAATATAACATTGAGTATCATTAAATATAAGAGATTCAGGATACAAAACGAAATTAGAGAAGTATTCACACTAATAGAAAGTAAACATTTTGTATAATAAAAGTAAGTATCAAGTGATTCAAATATGAGACAATGAAACAATTACTTTTTTTTCTTTGTTAGTTGATGAATCTCTAATCTACTATAAAAAACATGTTAACACAATTAACTATTTTATAAACATATTTTAAAATATTACCCATTTTATATATATTATTAAATATTATTTATCATGTGTAGATCTATTAGTGAAACCATATTTTGGATATATTATGTTAATAACATTAAGTACTTTGTGAATGTTTATTAATTCAGATAGGATTCCCCATAATTTGGTACACAATTTATAATTAATAAATAATTTTATATACATTAATGTATCTCATATATTTATTTATAATGATGTTATTTAACTAAAAATACTTTTTTGGACACGTAGTCTGATTATAAAATTAATAACAACTTATTTCAGTAATTTTTTCATGTTCAGTGATGATATATTAAATATGAGGTATTTAACTTATATAACATTTCCAAAACCATATATTAATTATTATTATTTTATTGAAATATAATAATATCATTATTTCTTTCCCATAGTCCTTCTTGACAAGATTTCAATGAATTTGCTGAGATTGGTGGTAAAAATCGTCCAAAACATGAACACCCTTTAACACAATTGTTGATTAAGGTTAAATTGGATTTTTTATGATGTTACATTATTATTAAAAGGTAAAAATGATTTATGTTTTATGATTTAATTACTGTGATATTTATTTTATATTTTTCCGATAAAAATTAAATTAATAGAATAAAAACCAAAAATATGTACTATGTGTAGAGGTGGTAGTTCGGGTTCACGCAAAATTTACATTCATTTATTTTTTACATTGCATTAATATTTTAATATATTATTTTTCCATAAGCATTAAAAATATATATATACAATCCAAATTTATGTAATTATATTATAATGTTGATATGGTATCTAGAATTTTATTATTATGATGAAATGCATAATTTGTGGAAACAACTTATTTTCGAGTTATATTCATTACTTTATAGTATCCTTGAAATTGAAGGAAAATAGATTACATTGAGTGAATAATGCAATAGGTATGTTAGAGAGTGTTATAGTAAGGTTATATGTTCTTAATTTCAAGGATAAATATATAGTTTATGTGTAACATTGAATGGGTTGATGTGGATTCATTTTATTTGAGAAGAAAATGGATGTTTAGGAAACAATCACAATTTTTATTGACTACAAGAATATATTCAAGGTTAAATGGATCAAAAGCGGTTTTTGGGACATGATAAATTAGAATATAATATCATATAATTATTTTAAAATATTCTTTAATCATTTTTTGGGAAAATTCTCATAAGAAAATATATTTTTACCATTTTTTATTTTTACTTGGGAAACTAGTTTTTACAAATGGTAAATAAATTTGAAAGGTAAAATGAAAACTTTCTCCATTAAATATTTTTTAACTATTGATTTTTTAATTTAAATAATTTTATCACATAAAATTTATTAATGTGTAAATTTTGTTTTCAAATAAATAGACAAAATTATCTTAAATAGCCTACATAAAATTATGGTTTCATCTAATAATGTTATTGAAGGATAAAATTTTAAATATTGATTATTTGACTAACATAAGTTTAATTATTACAAATAAAATAAATATTATAGTTATATTATGTAATATCACAACTAAATCATACCATTAAATAATCCATTCAAATTGATGACCAAGGAAATTTTTATTAATCTTACATTGTTATTTACTAATAAAATATTTCACATGGTATATTTAAGCTAAAAAAATTTAAAAATGAATACCTTTATACCATAAATACATATTTCATTATGGAAAATATTTTGTGGAATTATAAGTTATTCAAAAGTAGTTTTAAATTTAAAAAATATTTTTTTCTCTCAAATCAATCTATAAAGAGAGAACTATTAAATTCAAAATAATGAAAAATTCATCTGAAGAGTTCCCAAATGATTTTTTACTTTATCAAATTAATAAAATAAATTTTTTATGTTAAAATTTTTAATTATTTTACAATATAAATTAAATGACCTATTTTATAACCCTTTGCAAAATAACTCATTTTATTTATTTATCTATTAAAGGTAATTTCTATTATTCGTATACCATATTATTGTTATTATAAGGTTATTAATAATTAATGTTTATATGTGGTGGGTTTTCTACATTATTGTGCATGACATAAATTTTGAAACCATGTATGTATTTAAAAGTAATTAAAAATAAAATATTATTACATTCTACCCAGTTATGTTTTCATATACCATGATTTTAGTAAATAAACACTTCGTGTGATAGTGTATATGATCTACCACATCGAGCTTAAACAAAAAACGAAATATTATTATTTAAATGCTACCATTATAACCTAGAAAATATAAACGAGGAAATGAACGTGATTAAATAAATAATGAAAATAGTTTTTACACATGTATATATAATTATTTATATTACCAATTAATTATATTCAAAAATATACCCATTTTTAAAATAATAGGAAATATTTTTCTGGAAAACTATTTAAATGCGGATAAGTGTCTTTTATACAAATAAATTAAAAAATCACCATTTTTGGATTATATTAGTGATATATATATATACTTATAATATTCAATATAACTTGTAATATTAATTCTATATGTTTTCTATACTTTATATTAAAAAATTTCCAATTTGATGCCTAAATATGTATTTTTCAAAAAATACATTTTTGCCACCTTTTGGAGGTACACTTATTTAAAATATATTTTTTACACTTTTATACATTATATTTGAAAAAAAATTAATTCATATTTGAATTCAGAATATAAAGATTTACTTTTAGAGTTATTTGTATTTTTCTGATAAGTTTCGAATTTTGATGAATAGTAAAAATACAAAATTATAATTGAAAACATGTGTGTAATCTAAATAATTTATAGCATCAACTTATAATATTTATCAGATTAAATGAATAATTAGATCAATTTTAGATTGTTTAATCCGATTTATTTCATTTTAATCAATTTGACCTTTAATTTGGATATAAAAACATATCAATATTTTGAACATTTTCACTTCAATAACCAGTTTTCTCACCCCATCAATGGGAACAATTTTAAATTATTTTTAAAAACATATTTTTTCTTAAAATTGAAAATTTAGTTTTTTATTTTTAATCATAAGTTACATATTAATTAAATAAACAAAATTTACTTTTAGAAAATAAGAATAGTAAACTTAGTAATTTATATTACCACAGTTAAGGGTTAATCAATTAATTAAGGTTTAAACTATTATTCTAAATATTTAGGAATTCACCAAAAAAATTCAAAATATTATTTTATTAGTGATTATAAACAAAAATAATCTTTGGGACAATTTTAGGACCACTTGGAGCCACTTGGATGACTTTAAGGCCATTATATTATATTATTTTAATGGAGTGTCAAAGATTCCAGACTAATGTTTTAAATAAAAATAAAATTTCTAATATAGGATTACGTTGAATATATATTCTTCTATTAATAATAATTTAAAATATATATATTGATATACATCATTTAAATTTATTTAAAATTTTTAATAAATAAAATAATTACCTTAAATTTTGACACTATAATGATGCCACAATTGCTTAATTAAATAGAATATCAAATAAATGGTATTAAAAATATTAAAATAAATAAAATTTAATATATTCAATGTCATAAGTGACATTTATCGATTAAATTTAATTATTAATTATTTTTAAAATATTTTTTATTGATATAATGTTTTGATGAGATTTTTAAAATGTGAGGGGATTAATAGTGTAAAAATTGACATTAATTGTATTTTAAAATAAATAATATTTTATTAAATTATATAAAATTCATAAAAATATAAAAACAATCGAGAAGACTGGGATAATGTTTAAAATTTCATTAATTATTCTTTTTTTATTCTTTTTTCATTATATAGTAACAATAATAACCCTTAAAGTGTAAAAATACATTTTGTAATGGTAAGAGGTAAAGGGGATAAATGAGGGTTCATGACAAAATATACGAATTAAAAATTAGTAAAAACATATTCAATTTTCATTTTATAATTTTATTTATACATGAAAATATCTTATATTCTAAATGAATGATTTTAGAGTAATTTATAACATTAAAATAATTTATATTAATTTTATATTTTGGGAAACTACAACAATACCCCTATCATTTCATAAAAAATTACACCTATTACAATCTTTTATTCAAGCATAAATCCACATTCGGTTTTCTAACATATTCAAAAATAATTTCTTCAAATAACACCCCAAATTCTATATCTTTTATTTTTTGTCAAAACCCCATCCACATTGTTCTTAAGGTGTTAATCAAAAGGGAATGTCTAAAGAAATAATATCATTTTTAAAATTATATTTCTATTTTATTTATTCTTTCGTCTCATTAAAATATATAATATACATGATGAAATAACATATATTTTATCCTAAATATACTGAGATTCTATTATGTTAGTATCATCTCCAAAATCCTTTTACTTTTCTATCAATTGGGAAAATAATTAATCTTTTACGTGTATGGTAGTCTATAACCCAATGAAATAATATAATTCATTTTCTGTCCCCATCTATAATGACTAGTAATAATTATTTAATTAATGGTTATATATTATATTCATGACATATTAATAGTTATTAAATAGTAATATATCATCTATATTCAAACCTTTACACACACATAAAATTGATAATGTCATTCGTGCATACATGTGAACAGTCACCTCCACGAAGTGATGTGATTCATTTTTCCTCAACAAATAACAAGTATTATATATATATATATATATGTTTATTTAAATGATTAATATTATATTAATGAAAATATAAACATTATTTAGGGTAAAATAATACTTACATTCATTCTATAAAAATCATTGGAAAATGGAAATGTTACTCATGTGTATATATATCGTGCTATCTCAATGATTGTAATATAATTTATTTTTCATATGAATTTGTAATGGATGTATATAAAACTATAATTTTTATATAAAATTTATTTTTATTTCTTGGATATTATTTTTGAGATTATGGATTACTGACCACATTGACTATTCAATTCATTCAAAAACCTTTTTGGACTCAATTAACGAATAACATCAAAACAATCAACATGAAAATAAATAAATAAATATTTTTTTAAACATCATATTAAGGTATATAAAAGGAATAATAATATTTAAAAAGGATATTAATAAAGTAAATAATTAACCAACTTATATATTTAGGGATTTAAAGATCGTATGTGATGTGTAAGACTCGTGGTAAGGGGCTTTATCTCAATATACTTCCATAAGGGAATATCATGATGTTATACACCCGTCATATTTTATTAGATGAACATACAACCCGGTTAATATATCAAATCATGACTTTATTTATAATCATAATAATTAATTATTTTAATCATATTTTCCATTGGTCTTATTGTTCAAATACTTCAATGTTTTGTGGGACACTATGAATTAAAAATCTCTTTTTGAATTTTTAACGATTTAATTGATAATTGTTTTCCTCCATGTCAAATATTATTCAAATTATTTTTTATGTTAATATATATGGTTATAAAGGGATGATAATATACATTTTATAACTATTTTTAATTTCATTCAATGGTTTGGAAAATAAATCTTATCACATGTTTTATATGGAATGTTTTGACCAATGAATAAAGGAATATTTAATTATTAAAGTTCACAACAACAATGAAATTTCAATCCATAATTTAATTTCTAGAATAATTTTAAATAATAAATGTTTTATTATGTTCAAATACTTATTTTCCTTTTTGGAAACTATTTAATTTAAATTTTCTTTTTAAAATTATTGTTTTTATATGAATTTGTTTATCAAACAAGAGTAAAAGTGTTCTGCAATGGGATTTATAATGAAGCTATTTTTTGGACAAAATTGTAATTGAGTATTATATTAAACATGTGTTACTGATATAGATTATACCAAGGGTGGATCCCCATTATTACTCATAGGCGATCCCGATACAACTTATACAAAGGGTTGAGCCCTAATACAGTTCATGAGAATCGAGTGATCCTGATATGCTGATATGAAGGTTTAACCCCCTATAGATCATGGGTGTCCATTCTATAGACTATAATAGGGTTATCCCTATTAGGGATCTCTAATTAATTACGTAATAATAATATTGTCATTCGACCATATTTTTCTTCTAATTAAAAGTGATTGTAAAGGGTTTAATGTATATAATGCTCTTAGTAAAGTAAATGAGTCGTATTTTCATGATGTTGGTTAAAAATCAATTGAAAAAATGATATATTTGTTTGTAATATGATTTTTTTTCATTCACTCAATGAAAAATAAATGTCTTTTCATGTTTTTCACTAGATTAATGGTTTTCTTATGTCCCTTAGTGAGATTTTTAAACTCATCCCAAGATTTAAAATTCTTTTCATTGTATTAATGGATTAATGGGGATAATGATCTGGAATGGATGAGGATTTTGATATTATATCATTGAATAAAACTATGTTTTACTTTCGAATGTTTTTTTATAGGAAAAATGGATATATAGTAAATGTGTCCACTTGTAATGTAAGGGTTTACCTTTTGGAGTTTTTCTTAATTTTATAAACATTTAAAATGAAAAGATTATCCAAAGTGAATTATAGTTCAAAAAATGTAGAATATTTTATATTTAATGCTACAGAAAAACATTTGAAAAAAATGGTTTATACAACATTAGATGTTAGGATAATCTTAATACCAATCTCTTATAAGATTTTACATTATGTATAAGTCGAAATGTCGTATAATTTTACAATTACCTTATTTCTACATCTAAATTATATTTTTAGGAAATTGTTTCATCATATAAATCAATAAAATTGTTATGGTGTGGTAGTAGGATTAAAATATCCTTGGAAATCATCATCATGAGATGGTTGGAATTGGAACATAACATTTTTTTGTGGTGACTGATCAGTTAACATAAGATATAAATGGTGGTGGTATAAAAGCTAGAGAGAAACCTATGTACAGTGAAGGAATACGACTATAGTGGATAATTTCATGGAGAGACATCCCCCATCACTCAATTGATCGGTTGACCCAATCATAGTCAAAGGATGGATCAATTTCTTATAAAAGATATTTGATTTAATGGGATGTTTAAAATTTCATAAGTCAACTCTTTCCATCGTTCATTTTTTATGATAAGGATGATCAAGGGTGGTATTTTGTTAAAAACGAGAGAAAAATGTGATCAAGATGATATGTAATGGTACATATTTGAGAATATTTTCATTGATAAATGCATCCCTATGGTTGTTGAGAGTATAATGGGGAAGAAATTCCTATAATTGAGTAAAAAAGATGACGATTTTTTTTTGTATAAATAACACCCCACAATATTGTCCATATATATCCCAACCATTATTCATGAAATTGATAGTAATTTTAAATGATTTTAATCAGTATTAAAATGATTATTGTTAAGGTAATTGGATTAATGAGAATTTAAATGTTATGAGAATGTTGTTCATTGTTCTTATAAATATGATATTGATTTTGTCGACACATATGTTCCACTAGATGAAGAATGTAATAAAAGTTCATGGTGGAAGTAAACGGAGATGAAACCAAATAATAATTCTCGATGTAATACTAAAACTTTTTCAAATTGTGGTAATGTAAATTTTGGGGAATGAATGTGTTGATCTATTATGTGTTACCATTGTGGTATGTTTTGTTACAAGTTTTTTTATAACAAATAGAATATTCATGAAAAATCCATGGAAGGGATGACAGATAAAAACTCGATAGTTATATGTTTTAGTAGAAATGAGTTGGGAAATTATACTTACATGCGTCTGATGTTACTTAATCTTGGTGGAAAAAATCACGATACTAAAAAAAGGTATGGGGAAATAATTTACTACAACTACATTTAATGATCTGACATCATCTAAATTGATGTACGCTCCAAAGAGCCCAATGTTTTTAAAGATTGACCATATGTTAATGGTTTCAGACACATATTTTAAGGGTTTAAGTGATGTAATCAAAAGTTATTAATGAATTCTTGGGATATTATTAGTCAAATTAATGTTTATGTATGGTTTTTTTAATAATAAGTATTATATTACAACTAGGCATCAGTTTTAAGGTATTGATAACATTTATGGTTTATATGATCTTTAATGTTAAATGTTATTTTAAGTGATTTAAATTATAATTCATGGAATGTTATAAGTATTAAATGGTTTTTATAATATAGAAATATATCAATTATGAATATTTCCTTATTTTATTAGAATTAAATGGAATTAATCAACTCTAAGGAAATTATTTTGAATAGAAAATGATATTAAATTACATTTCATTGTATGAAATTAGGGACTTCCTAAATCATAAAAGATTTTTTGTTATACGAGGGTCAACATTATAACTACCATGATCTCTAACACACTCCATCAGAACCTGATTTTTTGTTTCCTCTAACATGTCCCTATTTTTGTATATTGAATCTTATTATCTGTTATATCAGGTTCCCTTTGTATTTCTATTTGTTAATCCTTAACTAGAAGTTATATTAATCATTTTTTCGATGTGGTATTTCAGTTATGGTAATATGAATTATCAAACACTCACTACCATGGATGAGTTTAGAATTTTAGGATTCAATTTTTAAATGGCGAGAATAATGTAAAATCCCTTGAATTTAAGAAAAAAATACTATGTTTGAAAGCATTCATAACACAATAGATCGAGCGTAAATGACCAACTAAATATTAATATATAAATGTTACCATTATAACTGTATTGTTAGAATAGTGGGTATTTGTAGGTTTAAATAAATTTTAAATTTTATTACACAAGTATATATTATTAATTCCTTGACCAATTAACTATAAAGGAAAATAAAAACCTTTTTAAATGAAAATTAATTATTTTCGTTGAAAAACTATTTAAATGTGCACAAGTATGTATTGTACCTATAAATCGAAAAATCTATTGTATTGAATTATAAAAATTAAGTTTAAATATAATATATTCAATATAATTTTTAACATTAATCCTATGAGTTTTATAAGCATGATATAAGAACAAATCCAAAGTTACACAAAAACTGTATTTTTCTAAAAAGACAGTTTTTATTTATTTTGATAGAAAACAGATTTAGATATAGTTTTGAAAACATATATAAATTATATTAGAAAAAATCGACTTCTTCTTTGAAATAAGAATATTATAATATTAATTGGTTTATTTTTTTGAATTTTTATGATAAGTTTCACATTCTGATAAATGGGGAAAAACACTACAATTTAATTGAAAATAGATCTTTCAAATAAATAATCAATAGTGTTAAATTAGATTATTTATTGGTTTTCATGTATAATAAGATAAATTTAATTCTATTTCATATAATATAGTTTTTTGGACTCAATTTGACGTAGAATTTTGATATAAAAATATTTCAATACATTGAATGTTTTCTATAACCTATTTTCTCACCCTGTCAATAAGATTAATTTTAAATTAATTATAGCTTATTAAGTGTTTTGAATTTTGAAAATGTTATTCCATGTTATGAATCATAGGGTAAAAATATATTAAATATTACCATTTCATTTTTCAATAATATTAATAGTAATCTTAGTAATTATTTTTAACATATTTAATGGCATATAGGGTAATGAATGGTAAAAATAATAATATAAATATTATAAAATTACCCTAACATTGATCCTAATTTTACTAGACAAGTTATTTACCTCCAAAATAATCATTGGGTCTATTTTATGAAATAAATAATTTCATTCAAGAATTTTTTTTGAAATAATAGTTCATTTTATTGATGTTTTAATGGTGTTATATTAAATATATCATGTTGTTATTTTGTTTTAAAAATTTCAAGTAATAAATAGTGTAAAAATTTATATTAATGAATTTTGAAAATAAAAAATATTTTAATAGATGATATATATATAATAAAAATATAACAAATTTTAACAAATTTAGATAAGGTTTAATGTTTCGTAAATTATTCTTTTTTCTTATATTATAAATTTATAGTAAAAATCTAAATCCTTAAATTATAAAAAAAAGTTTCTATTTTAAGAGTTAAAGGGGTTAAATATGCGTTAATGATAAAATATTAGGATTAAAAAATAGTAAGAAATAATTAAAATTTCATTATATGACATTACTTCGACCCATTATTATCTAATATTCTAAATAAGTCATTTTTGATCCATTTAAATATAAAATTAAATTATATTGATTTATTATATTGAGAAATTCCAAGAGGTTCTCTATCATCTCTTCTAAAAGTGAACTTGTTCATCTATCTTCTTCTCACATAAAAAAATATTTATTTAAAACACACTCAACCCAATAAATTAGTAGAACCCCTCCGCATATTATAGAGTTATTATTTTAGAAGGAAAACAATCCTTATTGGTCTTAAGGTGTTATGAAAATGATATTATCTAACGAGAAGTTATCATTTATGAACAAGTTTTTCTATTTTATATCTTATTCCACTTCATTAAAATATTCATAAATTATGTTTGAAAATTTAATACAATATCCTAAATATAATGATATTTTATTATGTTAATATCATCACCTAAATCTTTATACACTTTCATCCAATAAAATAATAACTAATTAGTCATGTGGATGATGGACTACGACCTCACAAACTGATATAATTTGTTTTCCATTAGCGTCTCTCTAGAATGGTTATAATAATGGAATTAAATATTAAATATTATGTTTATTAAAAATTTAACAATATTAATTAATAAGATATCAATTATTTTCTTACATTTCCATTCACATAAAAAATGATGGTGTCATTCGTTCGTATGTATGAACTATCACCTCCACGAAGAGATGTGATTCACTTTTCATCACCACATTACATGGATGATATATATATATATTGAATTATTAAAATTGTATTTTTTATATTATAAAAATTATTTAAAGATTATATAATACTTACCTTCTTTCGATAATGATTATTGAAAAATGGTGAAGTGCATTGTGTTGTATTTGTTGTCAATGAGGCATGAAGTTGTCATGGAATGAATGGATGTCAAGGAATGTCAAGATGTGAATGACAATGGTTGAGATGGTGATGGTGATGAATGGAGAATGGCCATGGTACTTAGAGGCATGTCACTTAGCAGATTCACTAAGTGACATAGGATGTTGTGGTTGAAACATTCTCTATGAATATCAGACGATTGTTGAACTGGTCTTTAAGTTCAGAGAACTTGTATCACGTGGATACAATGTCACAACAATGTTAGAAGACCATGCATTGTCTTCACAATGCATGAGGAGATGAAAGATGATCCATCCACAAGTTTTAAGTGGATGAAGTGGTTTGATGAAGTCCATGCACTATCACTTAGTGCATGTGAATCAGAAGAAGATCCAATTGATCTCTGATTAGATCAACAAAGCACATTGAAGAAGTTATGTGATTAAGGACTTCAGTTGATGAAGAACCTTCTACAAATGTCTCATAAGTCTAGAATACATGATTGAAAGGAGTTGAGGAAGTTTGTTGAAGAAGGATGAAGAAGAAATGGAAAGAATGGCTTAGAAGAAGAAGAAGTGGCATTTGGCATTTACACTTGGTTACTTTGTTTGTAAACAAAGTACTTAGTGTTTAAGTGGCAAAAAATAGCCACCAAGGAAGGCCAGCCGAGGGTCATCACCCAAGGCTCATGTGGGACTCGAGGTCACCACGCCCATGGGGAACCCTCAGTCCAAGGCAGCATATCCCTGAGGCAGGAAGGTCGGGGCCGTGTATAAGCCCCGAGGCTACGCGGTGGTGAAGCCCGCGCAGCGCGCGCGCCCAAGGGCATGCATAGTGGGCACCAGTGGCGCGCCCGAAGGGAGTAGAGTGGGCGCAGAGCGCGCCCGAAGAGAGAACACGGTGAGGGGCGGCAACGTGAGGGGAGAAGTTCAACTGGGGAGTAGCGGAGAGCAGATGGTTGATAAACTGCGGAAAAACCACTCGCCGTTTCGATGTGGGACGCGGAAAAATCCCCGGGAGCAAATCTCAGCCGTCCGAGCGATCTCGCGCTTGATCTGCGCCGCACGATTCATCTGCCGCGCGCCGCGATCTAATCCAGCCGTCTGATGTATTTCAATCTCCGGATCCGACGGCTCCTTGTCCGTCCTCAACCTTGAGCTCACCCGAAGCTCCCCAACGTCTCCCGCTGAACCAGAGGCATCCTGACGATGGATTTTGAGTTCTCGGTTGTCTCTCTCGAAGCCGAAGGCACCCTCATGCTCGTCTGGCCATAACAAACAGTACCATGCACAAAAATAGACTTGCATGCAACAAATAAGAAAATTTGATGAAGGCCGAAGGCAAACGAAGTGTCGAGGCCTCGGGGTGTTCGTGTTTTGCATGGGATGGCCAAAACAGAGGCCGTGCATGCGTTCTAAGTCGCATGCACGTAGAGGAGAAAAATATAAAAGAAAAATACCCGCGTGTGAAACAGAGGAAGATATCAAGATTTGCAAAATATTGAAATACCAGAAACCTTCGGGGATTCAAATATTGTATCACGTGGATTTTTTGAGGATTCCTCTGCCTATAAAAGGAGAGCCCGAAGCACAGAGAATGCTTGCTGATCCTTTATTGAAAATCTGAAGTCCCGTGAGAAGCACTCTGTGCCTCGCGAAGTCGAAGCCCCGCGCAGCACCCTGCGCGGCAGTGAATCCCGGAGCACCCCTTGCTCCACGAGGTTCCTTTTGTGCACTCCTTGCACGAAAGAAGAAAGGGAGTCCCCTGTGCGCCTTCCTTCCGCGACAGGAAGACCTGTGGCCGCATCCTTGCGTGCTCGTGGTTTCATCCTTCTCTGCCCGCGGACTTGCGCGGCAGGAGGTGTTTGCGCGACCCTTGTGCACCTTGAGGACTTGCGCGCGGCATGTGAAGATCACATATTTTGTGTACATGCTAAGTAAAAAATAACAAGAAGGCCGTGGGCAAGTTTTAAGCAAAAGGAGTGTGGCCACCACATTTGTGTGTGTGCAAAACAAGAGGAAGGCCGAGGCCTTAGTGCCTTGTGTGCAAAGTGAACGAAGAGAAGGCCGTAGCCTTGTGCAACCAAAGAAGACCCGAGGCCTTAGTGCATTTGTGTGTGCATTCTTGAAGAGTGAAGACCACCACACTTTGTGTGTGTGTGCATTTGAAAAGAAGGCTGAGGATAGCTTGGGTGTGTGTAAAAATATTGAAGGCCAAATACACACTCATTGTGTGTGTGCAAATCAAAGAACAAAGTTGTGTGTGCAAAACAACAAAGTGAAGTGGCCGAACCTATGTGTGTGCTCTAAGTGGAGTGGACACACTTAGAAGAAGAAGAAGACTCACACAAAGTATAACACACATTTATGTGTGTAATCAAAAGGAATTAAACGTGTGAAGGAAAAGAAGAAAAGGTGTGTGCTTAAAGTGACTACACCCTTTGTGGGTTTATTGCACCGAGAAGAAAACGGGGAGTGCATGCTTGCATGCATGCACGTGCACACGTGAAAAAAGATAAATCAGGATGTGTGCATCGGAGTTGTCCAAGACCAGGAGTTCTTGAAGAGTTTTGAGAAGCCATGCAATCAGTGCATGAGGATTCAGAGTTGCCATGCATTCAGTGCATGAAGTTGTTTTGAACTGAGACTGGACCAGACTGAAGTAAAAGATATTATGTTGTCTAAGTATTCAGTAGTTGGAGAAAGGCCAGGTCATCCTTAGAAGAAGGAGATAAATCCTGAGCAAGACGAGAAGACCTGTTCATCACAAGTGAGCAGAGGTACAGAGCAAGGCCAGCAGTCTTTATCCCAGGCTGCTGAAGATACTTGAAGAAGTTTAAAGAGAAGAAGAGCTACTCGTGTGACTCGAGGAGCCAGGAGAAGACCCTGTGGGACTCAGGGAGACGAAGTCTTCAGTGGGATTCTGGAGCAGGCCAGTGGGACTCTGGTAACACTGTGGGACGCAGTATAAAGACCCTCCTGTGGGACTCAGGAGAGATACAGTGGGACTCTGTATCGACCATTGTAATACTAACCGATTATAATGGAGAAACCATGTTGGGGTGTTTAACCAACATGGAAAGGACGTAGGCCTTTGGTGCCGAACCTTGTAAATCCTTGTGTCCAGTGCCTTTATATTTACTGCATCATTCGAGGAAAGGTGAGAGATACAAGAAGAGTGGATCGAGGCTTTAACTAGCCATAGAGGTTTAATTGATAAGGAATCAACTAGTAAAAAGTTTTAAGGGATCACTGATTCACCCCCTCCCCCTCTCAGGGATTCACACTGATATGGGAACTTCAATTGGTATCAGAGAGAAGGTTACCTCTAAAAGATCCAAGGGAGTCTTTATGAAGTGCAGATTTGAGGAAATGAGTGACCAGCCTCAAATGGAGATATCTGCCAAGACTCAGAAAAATAGAAAGAAGAAACAGGCCAAGAAGATGAAGAAAGCCTGTCCTAGCTGTGATGAAGTTGGAATAATGAATGATCTTCAAAATGCAATCGAATATCTTCAGAAGACAGTCCCCAAGGAAGTGGCAATGTGTATAGCTACAGGCATCCTTGATCTTCAAGAAGAAAAATTACAGCTAGAAGAAGAAGCCAATACAATGGAAGATCAGTTGGCTAAAAGGGTTGGCATAACCAACACTCTCAGAAAGCTGGTGAAGGCTAAAGATGAGACATTATCTCTTTGCAATGAAAGATATGAAGACACTACTGAATTATTACAAAGAAGCCTTTCTGAGAAAGAATTCTTTAAGACTGTGGTCAAAGAAGTTTTCCATGCACTGGAAAAGAGGAAAAAAGTGTCAATGAATGTCAGAGATGCTCAACTCGAAGAAAAAGTCAAATTGGTGAAGGAGCTGGACAATTCATTGCAAGAATTGAAGAAGGTGCATGAAGACCAGATGAAACAACTGGTGGAAAATTGGGAAGGAAAGCTAAGAACTGTTGAGGATGAGAAGAACTCCCTCAACATGAAATACTTAGAACTAGAGGTGATATTGAAAAATCAGCAATCACCCGAAGTTGAATCCTCCCAGTCAGCTGAAAGGAGAAATGTTGCTACTCAAGTGAGCTTTGAGAAGGATGATTCTAAAAGAAAGACATCTTCTAATAAAAGGGCAACATCTTCTAGAAAGAAGGTACCATCCATACCATCTTGTACTGGTGCTTCTAATTGTGTTTCCACAAAAATTGCAGGATGGAAAAATAATTCCAAACAAGTATGGATGAAGAAAATGAAGAAGCAGAACTCTCCTGAAACAACACAGCAGCTCCAGATAAGTACCCTAAAATCAGAAGGACTGAAGAAGTCAATATTTGTGGGTCAATGTTGGTGTTGTAATAAGTATGGGCATTGTGCAAAGTATTGTTGGTACAATCCACTAAATGTCAAAGCACAAAGGAAGCCCATGCCAAGGGGGAGCAAGCCAGAAGGAAATAAGCAACATCCACAGGTCCAGAGACATCTGTTTACTGATAACAGATTTGGATTTCTTGACAACATCTGGGATGGTTGCAAAAGTGGTCAAAAGAATGATACATGTCAATCTCCAACTGTATCCAAAGCTGGAAAGAAGAAAAGATCACAGAACCTGGCTCAGAAAGAATCCTTGGGAAGCAAGCATAAGAAATTGAAAGATGCTCGCAAGAAGATTATGAAAAAGGAAGAGAAGTCCTTGGAATTAAAATCCAAGAAGGGTTATGCATCAAGAAGAGCCACCAAGAAGACATGCTTCTACTGTGGAAAGAAAGGACACACCATGGATCTTTGTGAACAAGCCATGGAATTGAATAGAAGCAGACTGGACTCAAACAGACAATCAATCCAGAAGAAGCAGAAGGGATCGGTTGAAAACAAGTTGCCTAAGAAAGGTAGCTTGAAAGCATCGAAGGAACCATGTGGAATTTCTAGAACTGAGGCCACACTTCCAAGTGACTTACTAGTCATATGGCCAAATCAGTTGCAACTTGCCAAAGATCTGCAGAGAGCTGAAGATGAAGTTCTAGCAATTGCTAAGGCAAAAGGGAAGAAGAAGATTTCACATGACGATGTATTGAGATCCACACCAGCACATACATCATTGAAGATCAAAGGTGCAAGTGTGAAGAATGGTGAAAATAGGACATCTCGGTTGAGAGAATCTTCTCAACCTTGTTGTTCACATTGATGAACCAAGGAGGTTCCATCTTATTCCCTAATCACTTGTATTTACATGTGCTAACACTGCAGGGAATTGAAGATGATGATCATTCTCAACTAGAGGATGGTTTGGACAGAATGGAGTGCACCCCTTAAGGGGGAGCCAATCTGAAGAAGATGGGATTCTTAGATTAATACCATCTTGAGAAAAGTGAAGGTATTCCAATCATACTTGCATCCCTTGTTTCTTAATTGTATTCATCATGACAAATAAGGGGGAGTATTGATTGAAGACAAATGAATAAAAGGGGGAGCTTTATCTTTGCACCTAAACTTTCTAATGAGTTTTGTGAAGTTGTGCAGGATTTAGAAAATTCATTGTTATATCTAAAAAAATTTCAAACCCCTGAAGCATGATCTCACATGTATAGTGAATGATGGACAGCATTGAGTACCTTGGTTACATCACTCTTGTTTTCTACACCGGGTTAGCCCAAGTAGACTTAGAGTTGATTTACTAAAGGTTCTTTGCTAAAGAGAACATGTGACATCATCCCTCTCTCAGTGTTTTTCAAGAAAATACTTTTCAAAGGGAGGAAGAGATTTTTGAAAGTGAACCACACCACATCTTTGCATTTGATTGCCAATAAGGGGGAGAAAAGATTGGCACACATATTGACCCATTCATATGTGCTGAAGAAGTGTATTGACAACAAATACAAAGGGGGAGATTGAAGTGCATTGTGTTGCATTTGTTGTCGATGAGGCATGAAGTTGTCATGGAATGAATGGATGTCAAGGAATGTCAAGATGTGAATGACAACGGTTGTGATGGTGATGGTGATGAATGGAGAATGGCCATGGTACTTAGAGGCATGTCACTAAGGAGATTCACTAAGTGACATAGGATGTTGTGGTTGAAACATTCTCTATGAATATCAGACGATTGTTGAACTGGTCTTTAAGTTCAGAGAACTTGTATCACGTGGATACAATGTCACAACAATGTTAGAAGACCATGCATTGTCTTCACAATGCATGAGGAGATGAAAGATGATCCATCCACAAGTTCTAAGTGGATGAAGTGGTTTAATGAAGTCCATGCACTATCACTTAGTGCATGTGAATCAGAAGAAGATCCAATTGATCACTGATTAGATCAACGAAGCACATTGAAGAAGTTATGTGATTAAGGACTTCGGTTGATGAAGAACCTTCTACAAATGTCTCATAAGTCTAGAATACATGATTGAAAGGAGTTGAGGATGTTTGTGGAAGAAGGATGAAGAAGAAATGGAAAGAATGGCTTAAAAGAAGAAGAAGTGGCATTTGGCATTTACACTTGGTTACTTTGTTTGTAAACAAAGTACTTAGTGTTTAAGTAGCAAAAAATAGCCACCAAGGAAGGCCAGCCGAGGGTCATCACCCAAGGCTCATGTGGGACTTGAGGTCACCACGCCCATGGGGAACCCTTAGGCCAAGGCAGTATATCCCTGAGGCAGGAAGGTCGGGGCCGTGTATAAGCCCCGAGGCTACGCGGTGGTGAAGCCCGCGCAGCGCGTGCGCCTGAGGGCACGTATAGTGGGCGCCAGTGGCGCGCCCGAAGGGAGTAGAGTGGGCGCAGAGCGCGCCCGCAGAGAGAACACGGTGCGGGGTGGCACCGTGAGGGGAGAAGTTCAACTGGGGAGTAGCGGAGAGCGGATGGTTGATAAAACGCGGAAAAACCACTCGCCGTTTCGATGTGGGACGCGGAAAAATCCCCGGGAGAAAATCTCAGCCGTCTGAGCGATCTCGCGCTTGATCTGTGCCGCACGATTCATCTGTCGCGCGCCGCGATCTAATCCAGCCGTCCAATATATTTCAAACTCCGGATCTGACGGCTCCTCGTCCTTCCTCAACCTTGAGCTCACCCGAAGCTCCCCGACGTCTCCCGCTGAACCAGAGGCATCCCGACGACGGATTTTGAGTTCTCGGTTGTCTCTCTCGAAGCCGAAGGCACCCTCGTGCTCGTCTGGCCATAACGAACAGTACCATGCACAAAAATAGACTTGCATGCAACAAATGAGAAAATTCGATGAAGGCCGAAGGCAAACGAAGTGCCGAGGCCTCGGGGTGTTCGTGTTTTGCATGGGATGGCCAAAACAGAGGCCGTGCATGCGTTCTAAGTCGCATGCACGTAGAGGAGAAAAATATAAAAGAAAAATACCCGCGTGTGAAACAGAGGAAGATATCAAGATTTTCAAAATCATGAAATACCCGAAACCTTCGGGGATTCAAAGATTGTATCACGTGGATGTTTTGAGGATTCCTATGCCTATAAAAGGAGAGCCCGAAGCACAGAGAATGCTTGATGATCCTTTGTTGAAAATCCGAAGTCTCGTGAGATGCACTCTGTGCCTCGCGAAGTCGAAGCCCCGCGCAGCACCCTGCGCGGCAGTGAAGCCCGGAGCACCCCTTGCTCCGCGAGGTTCCTTTTGTGCACTCCTTTTACGAAAGAAGAAAGGGAGTCCCCTATGCTCCTTCCTTGCGCGACAGGAAGACCCGTGGCCGCATCCTTGCGCGCCCGTGGTTGCATCCTTCTCTGCCCGCGGACTTGCGCGGCAGGAGGTGTTTGCGCGACCCTTGTGCACCTTGAGGACTTGCGCGCGGCATGTGAAGATCACACATTTTGTGTACATGCTAAGTGAAAAAGAACAAGAAGGCCGTGGGCAAGTTTGAAGCAAAAGGAGTGTGGCCACCACATTTTTGTGTGTGCAAAACAAGAGGAAGGCCGAGGCCTTAGTGCCTTGTGTGCAAAGTGAACGAAGAGAAGGCCGTAGCCTTGTGCAACCAAAGAAGACCCAAGGCCTTAGTTCATTTGTGTGTGCATTCTTGAAGAGTGAAGACCACCACACTTTGTGTGTGTGTGCATTTGAAAAGAAGGCCGAGGATAGCTTGGGTGTGTGTAAAAATAGTGAAGGCCAAATACACACTCATTGTGTGTGTGAAAATCAAAGAACAAAGTTGTGTGTGCAAAACAACAAAGTGAAGTGGCCGAACCTATGTGTGTGCTCTAAGTGGAGTGGACACACTTAGAAGAAGAAGAAGACTCACACAAAGTATAACACACATTTATGTGTGTAATCAAAAGGAATTAAATGTGTGAAGGAAAAGAAGAAAAGGTGTGTGCTTAAAGTGACTACACCCTTTGTGGGTTTATTGCACCGAGAAGAAAAAGGGGAGTGCATGCTTGCATGCATGCATGTTCACACGTGAACAAAGATAAATCAGGCTATGTGCATCTGAGTTGTCCAAGACCAGGAGTTCTTGAAGAGTTTTGAGAAGCCATGCAATCAGTGCATGGGGATTCAGAGTTGCCATGCATTCAGTGCATGAAGTTGTTTTGAACTGAGACTGGACCAGACTGAAGTTAAAGATATTAAGTTGTCTGAGTATTCAGTAGTTGGAGAAAGGTCAGGTCATCCTTAGAAGAAGGAGATAAATCCTGAGCAAGACGAGAAGACCTGTTCGTCACAAGTGAGCAGAGGTACAGAGCAAGGCCAGCAGTCTTTATCCCAGGCTGCTGAAGATACTTGAAGAATCTTAAAGAGAAGAAGAGCTACTCGTGTGACTCGAGGAGCCAGGAGAAGACCCTATGGGACTCAGGGAGAAGAAGTCTTCAGTGGGATTCTGGAGCAGGCCAGTGGGACTCTGGTAACACTGTGGGACGCAGTATGAAGACCCTCCTGTGGGACTCAGGAGAGATACAGTGGGACTCTGTATCGACCATTGTAATACTAACCGATTATAATGGAGAAACCATGTTGGGGTGTATAACCAACATGGCAAGGACGTAGGCCTTTGGTGCCGAACCTTGTAAATCCTTGTGTCCAGTGCCTTTATATTTACTGCATCATTCGAGGAATGGTGAGAGATACAAGAAGAGTGGATCGAGGCTTTAACCAGCCATAGAGGTTTAGTTGATAAGGAATCAATTAGTAAAAAGTTTTAAGGGATCACTGATTCACCCCCTCCCCCTCTCAGTGATTCACACTGATCTGGGCACTTCAAATGGAAATGTTACTCATGCGTATATACATCTTACCATCTCCAAGATTGAAATTCCAATCATTATTCAAGTAATTGGTGGATTTAAAAGAAAAATTCATGTAAATATGTGATTAGTATTTCATGAATATTATGATGGATATGATGGATAAATGTTCACTTTGACTATTAACATCATAACAAAGTCATTTTTGTCTCATGTACCGATTATCAAAGAAATTTTCGACAAAAAAATAATTAATTATGTAATTTTTATGACATTATAACAAGAGATATGAACGGATTAACAAACATTAAAAAAGTTTTAAATTCTATAAATAATAAACATAGGTTTAATATTGAAGAACTAAAGATCACATGATATAAGTCAAATTCAAGGTAATGGACTTCATCTCAATCTACTACATTGAGGAAAATCATGGTGTTATACACCCACATTATTTTATGAGGTGTATCTAGCACTATTGAAGTATCATTTCATGAATTTTTTTCTTCACATGTTATTTAATTTTTTAAAATTATATTCCATTATGGGGATTATTTTTCAAATATTTTAAGGTTGTATGGGACACTTTGATTTAAAAACATACCTTTAAGTGATTAAATGTTTAATATAACATTATTTTCTTATTTTTAAAAACTTTTCATGTTATTTTATATGATAATTTATATATATGTTAAATTATTATAAATTTAAATTTACATATGTTTTAAATTTCATTCAAATGTTTTCTAAATGAATATATTTACATGATTATAGGGAATACAATGACAAATGAATAAATGAATGTTTTATTCATAACATAAACAACAACTATTACTTGTTCACCACCTTGAATATTATTTAATTTATAGATTTCATTAGAAGATTAATTTTTTCTAAAATTTAAAGACTTTTTTTATTTTTTTTTGTGACATTAGAATTTATAATCTGGTTGTAAAATTAATGTTTTTTATATGATTGTGTCTTTCATAGGGGATTAAAATATTTTTTCATATGGTTTTATGATGAAATAATTTTTTAATGTAATGTTAAATGATCATTATATGAAATGGGTGATTCTGATATAGTTTATAAGATTATTTGGGGTCTATTATAGCTGATGAGAAATAGTTGAGCCTGATATACCATATACAAAGGGTTTATCCCCATTACAACTCACAGGTTGTCCAGATATATCATATACGAAGGGTGATCACTAATATAGATCTCCAATGCATTGGTAATTAATAATATTTGAAGTCATCCATATGGTTATTTAATTTTCAATTGTTTTTAAATTTTTTATGTATATGATGCTATAAGTACCCTAAATGTGTTTTAATTTATTTCAATTGGATTTAATAATTTTATCTAAGAAAAACATATTTTCTTTCCTCATAAAAAACGTTTGGATTCATTTTCTTAATGTAATTTAAATGGTGTATCATGTTATTTAATTGAATTAAGGTTTTATTTTTTTGGTACCATATTTAGGTTTTTGTTCTCATCCAATGTTTTAAAATGTTTTTAGTAGGGTTAAAGGATGTGAAAGGACAAGGATAAGGAATAAATGAAAATTTTCATATTATATATGATATGGATACCATATTTTATTTTATAATTTTTTGATTTGTGAGAAAAAATTAAAATGAGTAAAAGTGTGTAATGAAAATGTATGGGTTTACATTATATGAATTTATCTTAAATATCTAAAACTATAAACTCAAAATATCTTCAAATTTGAATTCTAGTTCAAAAACTCTATATTATATAATGTATAAGGCCAATTCCATACATAACTATATTGTGTTATTGTAGAGACCCGTATCTTGACGTACATTGACATTACATTACTTTTGCGGAATACTTATTACATTACAAAAACACACACACAAGGACCGTAATAGTTTAGTGTCTTTGGAAACTCGGACTATAATCTTCTAATCGTGGTGAAAGATCTTCAACATCTCCCATAAAGATCTTCTTCTTTTTTTTTATTTACCTAAAACCTTTCTTTATATCCTGGGGAAAAGAAAACATAAAAGGGTGAGCTCAAATGCTCAGTAAGGGTAAACAAAAGAAATATCAATCACATCATATTCATAAGAACATAACATTTTGGAAATCATAACCTGCAAAAGAGAGCATAATTTCATAACATGGGATAAATCATGGTAGTGAAATGTAATCACAATAATCATAACTTAAAACATGAAACTTTGTGTCATTCACACATAATCATAGAGAATCATTTCTTGTTAGTCAAGACTCATTGCCAAGACTATCTTAGTGGACAAAGTCCCTTTCTGAATCGAGTAACCCTCGTTTCAGTCCTGTTTCACTGAACCGGTATAACCTACCATTCCGGCCATGTCTATCTCATGAGATATAAAATCTTTACCCAATGCATTGGAGGGAGATATAGGTCCCACCCATCTTATAATGAATCCTTTCTTATGTGTGCCACATAATCATAAATCATACATCATCGCATAACCCATGTAATAAAAATGGGATTCTTAAACAACATGACATCATAAAACAATTCATATAAGATAAAGGAATTCACAAAAATATTTCCATCAAAACATAATCAAATCCATGTAATAATAGGGATAAAAACAGAACCCTTTTATTATCTTAGATGGAAAATAATTTTGATAAAATACTTGAACTTCATTCTTGAGGAAAATATCTTCAAAAACATTTTTCCTTTCATAATCATGTCATAAAACATTAAAATAAAAGAAGTTGATTAAAAATAAACTTGAAAACTTGTAAATGAAGTTTCTTGGAAATAATGTTTTAAAAATCCATTCATGCCGTATAAGTTAAAAAAAACATTCTTCGTACTTTTGTCGGAAAAGTCAAAAAGTACCTCGTACGAAAAACGACAAAAGATTCCTTTCATACATATTACTAAAAACTCACCGAAGGGTAAAAATGGATTTAAACAATTTTAGGTGGATGGAAATAATATTACATATTGATGAAACATGGATGTGGATGATAAAATACACCCCAGTAAATACTTACGAATAAACAATCTCGGATAAAAATGAGATTGTGATATTTCCCTTACCTTAGGTCCGATTTGCTTCGTATGTGTCTGAACCTCCTGTATAATGATTTAAATAATGTCATTGACTTATTACAGAATCATATTCATTGTTATGATATCATATATGGTTCACTTATGACATTATATTACCCATTCTTTTGTAATTTCCATGTTAAAGAAGCGTTTTGGGTAAAATCGTTTCATTTATCGTAGGTGTTTTGACTTTTTGTTCTTGACATTATTATTACTTATATCATGATTTACATACATCCAGAATATAAAATATGATTTATATATCATATATATTCAGTATATATATATATATAATAGATAAATAAATGAAATGAAAAACACCGTTCATGGAGACGGTAGTCCGTACGTACGCATGAACGCTGTTTTTCTTTCTTTATTGTCTTGAATGGAAGTAAGTAGATGACATATATATATATATACATAAATCCAGTATCATTATTATGTCATATATTTCATTAGTACTTATTATATATACTTTATAATCATTCATGAATGGTTGATCATTAAGAATGAATCTCATCGCGTCGTGGAGACGGTATTCCGTACGTACGCACGAGCGATGATATCATTTCCATAATTATTGAATTGAATTGGAGTGGATTATACAATATATCAGAATCAATATGATGTTGTAATAACTATGTATAGTTATTTTTTACACCATTATACCCATCCTTGTAAGGTGGTGGTGGAAAATAGATTACACCACGGCGTGGAGACGGTATTCCGTACGTACGCACGCGCGGTGATTTCTTTTTCCTTACGATGGATAGATGGTGAAATAGGGTTGTTTCATACTTATAGTAACATATCAGTATATTAGTGATACTGATGTTATTACTTCATAATGAAACAACCTAAGAAGAAGAAATGGAAGAAGAAATAAAGATGAAAGAATCGGTAACGGTAATTACCTCTTCTTTGAAGCGCCTTTTGGAGACCTCCTCTTAGGGAACTAAAATTGGTCTTTGAGGAAGACCAGAACATCTAGGTTGTTTCTAGGGAAGTGGAGAAGAGATTTTTCAGGGGTTCTCCAAGCTTCAGTGCTCAAATTGGTGTGAGGAGGAGGGGGAGGAGGTGTCCTTTTATAAGGGAGGAGAGGGGCACCTTAGGAATATCTCAAAATATTATTTTATATTAAAGTCAAAATCGGTTTATAATGGTTCCAAAGGGTATTATTTCGAAGCTAAAGTGGGGATGGGTCGAAAGCCTCTCATCCAATAGAATTTAGACAAGTTTAGGTTCCTATTTTAACCTTATCATTTAGATTTAACATTAAGTTAAATAATTTTACTTTTACCGTGTCTTCTTGTGTTCTTATACTATAAGGTTAATAAACATACTATATCAAGCCAAACGAACCACAAATTGTTTATTATTAATACATATATCCTTATCTAAGTCATTTGGCCGAACCTTAGATTTTTAGGAATAAAATAACAATTAATAATATAATATTTGATTTATAAACTATTTTGTGTCAATTTTGACACTATTTGATATATGATTTTTGTGAAAGTCATAACAGAATTATATGTTCGAACCAAGTTGATTAAATCAACACTAATATATCATAGTGACCTAGAAAATTAGTGTAATTCATAAAAATTCTCAAATTACATTTATTTTGGTGTTTATAACATCAATTATGTCAATTTTTCATAAATAAGATAATTACTGCATCATCTTTGTGTCATAAAAAAATTAAATTATTTGATGTCTAAAAATTATAAATAAAATACCATTATGTAGGAAATATTTTTATCTTTCTAATGAATATTTATAGTCGAATTTATCTTATGTATAACCCCATATTAAAAATGATTTACTTATTGAACTTTGATTTTAACTATTTTAACCCTTCTTTAAATAAATTAACAATAAATGTCCTAATCTAATCCAAGTGGGCCTAAATGGTCATATTTTATTCCTAAGTTTGTTTTTGGTCGAATTACACTTGTCCAATAGAATTAGGACATGTGTTAGGGTAATATTAATATCATATTTACCCTTAGTTACCATATTTACTATTAATCGCGGTAAAAATAGTAAAACGTTACTATTCACCAAAAAATTATCTTTATCTCATTGAACCACATTTTACTTACTGATATCAACCGTGTCTGTCGGATTTTTGAAATTCCATTCACAGAAGCGGTAAAAATAAGTTTTATGCAAAATTCAGTTTTTAACCTACCACTTAGTAGTTTCACTATTCATCAAAAATTGATGTTTTTCAGATTAATGCCAAAATTTCATCCTAAGCTATATTTCATATTCCGAATTCAAAAATGAAGTCTATTTTACCAAATTCATAACATAGAAGATTCATTAATTAATTTTATAATTAAATCCCGCTGTTAAAATAAATAGCGTGTTTTTAGGAAACAATATATACCAAAAGATTGACACTTGATTATGTCTGGTTTAAATGTGAAATTACAACCAATGACCAACATTGTATTAAATTGTAAAAATATATTCTAAATATACTTTAAAACCACTCAAATTAATAATTTATCACTATTAATTATTTCGATTAAAAAAGTTGTTTTTAATTATAATTTAGTAATTTTCACTATTCATCAGAATATGAAAGTTATCCGAAAATTACCAAAATTTCACCTTAGGCTAAATTCGATACTCCGAATCCAAAAATAAAGTCCATTTTGAGAGCTAAAATTTCTAAAATTTAAAAAGTGGATATTACTATTCATAACGGCTAGTTTTAATAATATTTTAATAGCATATCATTGTTTCGTGAAACTCAGTATTACGTACTACACACGCTATCGAGGAAGGTTGCGATTGCGTGTAATGCAAGGCAAGTCAAGGATGTGTGTTGTGCAAGCTTCTTTTGGTGTAGCGTACAACACAAGACATTAAAAATAATATTTTTTCATAAAATCTCGGGGTGTTACATTCTACCCCCCTTAAAATGAATTTCGCCCTCGAAATTCGTCGGGGTTATAAATGGTTTACTATTCAAAAGTTTCTTTAATAGAAACCCACATCGTAAAAAGGAATACCAAAACTTGGCTTTAAAAAACTAAAGTATGAAATGTAACGATTACCCAAATAAACTAATCACTGTGTTTCCACATAGGTGAAAATATGGATATGAAAGAGAAATCTAACCATCATGTTCTGATGAAGAGTGGTAGAGAACATGGCTATGGAAAAGCCAGTAATCACAAATCCATAAATTTGTGACGATCTAAGGTACCATCTGATTCATCAGGTATAAGATCACTAGGACAACATTTTTGGTTTTCAAGATCATTTCCCTAAAGTTGAAAATTTGAATTAGAATAAATACTTTCTTTATTTTGGTACAATCTCACTGTTGTTCATGCCTTGAACAATTTCCACTTCATCTCTTAAATAAATGAAGTTGAATTTGTTATTCGTGAAGTGTTAGCAGATCATGTGATAGAATGACGGGTCATTCCATCTGTCTCAAACAAAAGGTTAGCAAAAATTATTAAATATACATAAGTCATTCTATAGTGAGATTAATCATATATGGTTCCTAAAATGAACTTATACTTCACATATCATACTGCTTAATATAATAAAACTAGTTTTCTACTAAACAGGGACTTCCTGTAGGCCAGTGGTAGGCGATAAAGGCCAGTCGCACTTCGGTTGTGGGTTCGATTCCCACAGCCTTGTCTGAAGCGATGGGCTGTCGCCCGTCCTGCAGGTTGTCCTTTTTATAAAACTATATTACTATAACATCCCATCAATAATATCGAAAAAACTTATATCCTTAAACAATACTAACTTATGTCCAACATAATCCATTCCAATCTTTAGGCTTATCCATAATACTGCAGTCCATTCTCATAACATAGTGAAAACGATTACCAGAGATTTAATACCATCGTTTATCCCCATATATCATAAGATATATCTTGTTGGTCACATTCCAAACATTCAAAGGCCTTAATCTTGTACTCTCTTGAATACCCATTGAACCTTAGTGAAAACTTGAATGCAGTTAAAAGTTAACACCTTTCACATACCGAAATCCTCAAAATTCTATATACTCAAACCATGATATCACTTAGTCCTTATATCAATCATGAGCTCATGAATACTATCAAACATATTAGATTCTCTTTATCCCATCATTATGCGCATATCATCCACTTTCCAAAAAAAATATCTGAATAACCTTTCATTGTTACTCATACCATTCATCATAAACATTCAAAACTTAAGGAAAGACAACAGTGTAACAATCCTTAGATGTCTTTTTATTCTATAGTACAACATTACACTTGATAAACATGTAATCATTCCACTACCTTCTTAAACCATTGACCGAGCTTCAATAATTCTTTCATCTCACATATCATTTGTAGTCTATTCATCATCATCAACATAAATACTTCCCATACGACCATACTGATTATCTTCATGAGACTTTCCCTTAGGGAATTGGTTTGCATAATGCCCGTACATTCCACATTTAAAACATTTAACCATTGTTGATGTCGTAGCAATACTATTATCCTCATCCATGGTGTTAACTGAACCTTTTCCTTTGCACTTACTTGCTTTGTGTCCTTCTTTTCCACACCCAAAGCATCTTCCAGTTCCTTTGAAACATTCTCCTTGATGCCTCTTCCCACATGATTTACATAGGGGAAATTGAACTTTCTTTCCTCTATGATCATCATAAAACTCCATCTTTCTCTTATTAGCCGAGTCAGGAAACTTACCAAATTTTACTTTATTGATCATATTATGAGATTGCTGATTCGGCATAATAATGATGTTTGGACATCCAAATCCCATTTCACTATGAAGAATATCATTCCATTGTCCATCATATCCTCCATTATCGTGAATCATCTTGTTTCCAGCCATTTTCTAAGACCCAAAAAAGAATAGTGTGAGAGGCAAAAATCATGCTAGGGAAAACAACATAATAAATGGGGAGTACCTTCAATATCTAACATCTTAGGTTTAATTCTATGATCGTTAGCGTAATTCTAGTACTATAACCTATACGCATACTTAACCTTAGAGACATCTCTAGACATACCTTAGAAATATCTCTAGGGATCTCACTAAAGTTCTCGCATCCTAGTTTCCAAAGGTTGACTAAACCTTTCCTCTGATACCAACTGTAACGGTCTGGAATTACTTCCAGTGGACTATAATTGATACCTATCAGGGCACTCCATGGGCGGCTACACCCCCTGGGCGGGACACACCACCAACCCCAGTGGCATCCATTTCCTCATGAAGCCCTTGGGCGGAGAGCCATGCTTCGTCCAACGCTCACATGTGAGAGTTCCCAAGGATTGGATACATTCCTACCTCCTTTGCCTCTGATACCAACTGTAGAGACCCGTATCTTGACGTACATTGACATTACATTACTTTTGCGGAATACTTAGTACATTACAAAAACACACACACAAGGACCGTAATAGTTTAGTGTCTTTGGAAACTCGGACTATAATCTTCTAATCGTGGTGAAAGATCTTCAACATCTCCCATAAAGATCTTCTTCTTTTTTTTTATTTACCTAAAACCTTTCTTTATATCCTGGGGAAAAGAAAACATAAAAGGGTGAGCTGAAATGCTCAGTAAGGGTAAACAAAAGAAATATAAATCACATCATATTCATAAGAACATAACATTTTGGAAATCATAACCTGCAAAAGAGAGCATAATTTCATAACATGGGATAAATCATGGTAGTGAAATGTAATCACAATAATCATAACTTAAAACATGAAACTTTGTGTCATTCACACATAATCATAGAGAATCATTTCTTGTTAGTCAAGACTCATTGCCAAGACTATCTTAGTGGACAAAGTCCCTTTCTGAATCGAGTAACCCTCGTTTCAGTCCTGTTTCACTGAACCGGTATAACCTACCATTCCAGCCATGTCTATCTCATGAGATATAAAATCTTTACCCAATGCATTGGAGGGAGATATAGGTCCCACCCATCTTATAATGAATCCTTTCTTATGTGTGCCACATAATCATAAATCATACATCATCGCATAACCCATGTAATAAAAATGGGATTATTAAACAACATGACATCATAAAACAATTCATATAAGATAAAGGAATTCATAAAAATATTTCCATCAAAACATAATCAAATCCATGTAATAATAGGGATAAAAACAGAACCCTTTTATTATCTTAGATGGAAAATAATTTTGATAAAATACTTGAACTTCATTCTTGAGGAAAATATCTTCAAAAACATTTTTCCTTTCATAATCATGTCATAAAACTTTAAAATAAAAGAAGTTGATTAAAAATAAACTTGAAAACTTGTAAATGAAGTTTCTTGGAAATAATGTTTTAAAAATCCATTCATGCCGTATAAGTTAAAAAAACATTCTTCGTACTTTTGTCGGAAAAGTCAAAAAGTACCTCGTACGAAAAACGACAAAAGATTCCTTTCATACATATTACTAAAAACTCACCAAAGGGTAAAAATGGATTTAAACAATTTTAGGTGGATGGAAATAATATTACATATTGATGAAACATGGATGTGGATGATAAAATACACCCCAGTAAATACTTACGAATAAACAATCTCGGATAAAAATGAGATTGTGATATTTCCCTTACCTTAGGTCCGATTTGCTTCGTATGTGTCCGAACCTACTGTATAATGATTTAAATAATGTCATTGACTTATTAAAGAATCATATTCATTGTTATGATATCATATATGGTTCACTTATGACATTATATTACCTGTTCTTTTGTAATTTCCATGTTAAAGAAGCGTTTTGGGTAAAATCGTTTCATTTATCGTAGGTGTTTTGACTTTTTGTTCTTGACATTATTATTACTTATATAATGATTTACTTACATCCAGAATATAAAATATGATTTATATATCATATATATTCAGTATATATATATATATAATAGATAGATAAATGAAATGAAAAACACCGTTCATGGAGACGGTAGTCCGTACGTACGCATGAACGCTGTTTTTCTTTCTTTATTGTCTTGAATGGAAGTAAGTAGATGACATATATATATATATATACATAAATCCAGTATCATTATTATGTCATATATTTCATTAGTACTTATTATATATACTTTATAATCATTCATGAATGCTTAATCATTAAGAATGAATCTCATCGCGTCGTGGAAACGGTATTCCGTACGTACGCACGAGCGATGATATCATTTCCATAATTATTGAATTGAATTGGAGTGGATTATACAATATATCAGAATCAATATGATGTTGTAATAACTATGTATATTTATTCTTTACACCATTATACTCATCCTTGTAAGGTGGTGGTGGAAAATAGATTACACCACGGCGTGGAGACGGTATTCCGTACGTACGCACGCGCGGTGATTTCTTTTTCCTTAGGATGGATAGATGGTGAAATAGGGTTGTTTCATACTTATAGTAACATATCAGTATATTAGTGATACTGATGTTATTACTTCATAATGAAACAACCTAAGAAGAAGAAATGGAAGAAGAAATAAAGATGAATGAATTGGTAACGGTAATTACCTCTTCTTTGAAGCGCCTTTTGGAGACCTCCTCTTAGGGAACTAAAATTGGTCTTTGAGGAAGACCAGAACCTCTAGGATGTTGCTAGGGAAGTGGAGAAGAGATTTTGTCAGGGGTTGGCCGAGCTTGAGTGCTCAAATTGGTGTGAGGAGGAGGGGGAGGAGGTGTCCTTTTATAAGGGAGGAGAGGGGCACCTTAGGAATATCTCAAAATATTATTTTATATTAAAGTCAAAATCGGTTTATAATGGTTCCAAAGGGTCTTATTTAGAAGCTAAAGTGGGGATGGGTCGAAACCCTCTCATCCAATAGAATTTAGACAAGTTTAGGTTCCTATTTTAAACTTATCATTTAGATTTAACATTAAGTTAAATAATTTTACTTTTACCGTGTCTTCTTGTGTTCTTATACTATAAGGTTAATAAACTTACTATATAAAGCCAAACGAACCCCAAATTGTTTATTATTAATACATATATCCTTATCTAAGTCATTTGGCCGAACCTTAGATTTTTAGGAATAAAATAACAATTAATAATATTTTATTTTATTTATAAACTATTTTGTGTCAATTTTGACACTATTTGATATATGATTTTTGTGAAAGTCATAACAGAATTATATGTTCAAACCAAGTTGATTAAATCAACACTAATATATCATAGTGACCTAGAAAATTAGTGGAATTCATAAAAATTCTCAAGTTACATTTATTTTGGTGTTTATAACATCAATTATGTCAATTTTTCATAAATAAGATAATTACTGCATCATCTTTGTGTCATAAATAAATTAAATTATTTGATGTCTAAAAATTATAAATAAAATACCATTATGTAGGAAATCTTTTTAGCTTTCTAATGAATATTTATTGTCTAATTTAGCTTATGTATAACTCCATATTAAAAATTATTTACTTATTAAACTTTGATTTTAACTATTTTAACCCTTCTTTAAATAAATTAACAATAAATGTCCTAATCTAATCCAAGTGGGCCTAAATGGTCATATTTTATTCCTAAGTTTGTTTTTGGTCGAATTACACTTGTCCAATAGAATTAGGACATGTGTTAGAGTAATATTAATATCATATTTACCCTTAGTTACCCTATTTACTATTAATCGCGGTAAAAATAGTAAAAAGTTACTATTCACCAAAAAATTATCTTTATCTCATTGAACCACATTTTACTTACTGATATCAACCGTGTCTGTCGGATTTTTGAAATTCCATTCACAGAAGCGGTAAAAATAAGTTTTATGCAAAATTCAGTTTTTAACCTACCACTTAGTAGTTTCACTATTCATCAAAAATTGATGTTTTTCAGATTAATGCCAAAATTTCATCCTAAGCTATATTTCATATTCCGAATTCAAAAATGAAGTCTATTTTACCAAATTCATAACATAGAAGATTCATTAATTAATTTTATAATTAAATCCCGCTGTTAAAATAAATAGCGTGTTTTTAGGAAACAATATATACCAAAAGATTGACACTTGATTATGTCTGGTTTAAATGTGAAATTACAACCAATGACCAACATTGTAGTAAATTGTTAAAATATATTCTAAATATACTTTAAAACCTCTCAAATTAATAATTTATCACTATTAATTATTTCGATTAAAAAAGTTGTTTTTAATTATAATTTAGTAATTTTCACTATTCATCAGAATATGAAAGTTATCCGAAAAGTACCAAAATTTCACCTTAGGCTAAATTCGATACTCCGAATCCAAAAATGAAGTCCATTTTGAGAGCTAAAATTTCTAAAATTTAAAAAGTGGTTATTACTATTCATAACAGCTAGTTTTAATAATATTTTAATAGCATATCATTGTTTCGTGAAACTCAGTATTACGTACTACACACGCTATCGAGGAAGGTTGCGATTGCGTGTAATGCAAGGCAAGTCAAGGATGTGTGTTGTGCAAGCTTCTTTTGGTGTAGCTTACAACACAAGACATTAAAAATAATATTTTTTCATAAAATCTCGGGGTGTTACAGTTATCATAATGTAAATAATATTTAATCAATCTTGATGTTATTTGTTCGATGATAAATCCAAAATATGCCTTATACTAAGATATATAACTCATTATTCTACCCAATACTAGGAATCTATTTTACAAAAATATGATTCATTAGATTTTAAATGATTATACCATTCAAATCATTATTTTTTGGGATCATGTTTTAACCAAATACTACAATAAAGTTTTTTGATATCATTCAACATTTTCAGTGTAAATTATCATATGAACATGGAATCTCCGTCATGGGATTTATTCTCCAATGAAACCTTTTTTCATCTTATAATACTTTATTTTAAATTATTCCACACATGGATCATCATTTAACTCACTTAGTTTAACAATGTTTATATTTAGTTTTGTTCTCACTCAATTTTAAATGTAATACCTCAATTAAAAAAGGAAATAAAAACATAAAAGTTGTTCATGAAGAGAATATAATCAGAAAAATTATATCCACTAGGACATTAAATCTGGGAGTAAAATTATTACTCATTTTCATTGACTAGATCAAATTGAATATACATTAAATAAATTTTTTTTCAGTTTCTCTTCATGAAATATTTTGTAATGCATTGGGGTTTGGTTTGTTT
This sequence comes from Viscum album, assembly GCA_963277665.1. NCBI lineage: Eukaryota > Viridiplantae > Streptophyta > Magnoliopsida > Santalales > Viscaceae > Viscum > Viscum album. Next base: position 1,585,110,385 of record OY728155.1, read on the forward strand.
TCAAATTAATTAGGATTTATAGTCTTAAAAAAATAAATGTGGAAAAAGATTTCAAAATAGCCTTTACATGCCATGTATCAGATACATAACCTATAGAATCAATTCAATACATTCTTATAGATCTGTAGACCAACCAATGAGGCTTTATCATTATGTGAATCCATTAAAAAACTTGTAAACAATACACAATGTTTATATTCGAAATATCTAAATCCCACTGAGGTAGATATTAATACATTATTTACAAAGTCCACATGACATGCATGTTTTGAGGCCTCACCCGATCAAATATATGAACAAAATCTTCAATGAGAAAAGTGGATCTCTGTTACATGGGATGCAACAAAATTATATGACATGCATATTTCCAGACCGAAATAATTAAATCCAGTATATGAAAGGTAGGACTCTCATGAATTGTACTTATTAGGCTTATTTATATTTAAAGATCAATTTTCTATACACAGATCTTTGTAATTTATTTTTTCTTCTATTTATCATCTACAACTTTCTCTTCATAAATATGATTTATTTGAAAATTATCCGTATTTCAATGAATATTATTGAGCTTTAATCATTCGTTTCTCATTCTTCATCTATTGCAGACTTTAATTTTTTTTTTGACTTTTTTTCACTTCTTTCCATTCTTCCTCAACATAGACATGATTTTTTATCATTTCATTATTTGACATGGGATTATGATTTTATCATAAATATTTTGATTATGGATTCACCTTTATTCACAATTTCCTAATGAAAATTCATTTATTGATTAGATTTTTAATGAATTTAATTTTCTATACGTGAAAATTTAATATTTAATCATTGATTATATCTCTTTGATCTATTTTATGATTTTTAATAGTATCCTTAAAAATCATTTCTTTTGACCATCAACATCATGTGAGCGAATTTGACTAAGGATACGGGTTGAGTTTTGGGATGTTTCCAGACTAAAAGAATCAATATCATGAGTATTGGTAACCCTATGACTAGTAATTAAATTAATAATAACTTTCATCCCATTCATTCACACATGAATGTACACCGGAAGTGTGATTGAATGAACCTTGGCTAATTGGAATTCATTGGAATTGTAACCATTATCTGGTTATTTTTTCTATATAGATTCAATGAGTAGTGAACTTTGTTTCTCAAATATATCATAACCCTAGTATAGTTACAAAATTGGTTTATCTAATTTATTTTACCAAAACCAAATGATTATTTTTTCACTTATTCATAGCCTTAGCCATAGCACAATTCCAAGATAAATTTTGGTTTATCTTTGGTTAGGGCTACTAAAATTGACAGAAATCCCTTCATTATTAATTTTAAATAAAAACAAAAATTGAAAATAGAATTTCAGTAATCCTTTAAAGGGTTTTATTTGATTTAATATTATGCTTCCATTAGTTCTAATGGGATCGACTCCACATTACCATTTTACTACTCCCTTTTAGTATTTTTAGTTTGGTACTATAGATTATAATCATATTGCATATCACATGAATTAAATAATGCATGCATGCAATTCATATTTTATAACTATTGTTAGAGGCAATTATTCCTCAAGAAAAATGACCTTCAAATTGAACCCAGATGACCTCACCCTCCTTTATTGTTTTCATTCCCCATTTCCATTTTGATTCTTTTCACATAAAATTTAACCTTAATTTTAACCACCTCCTTCTCTCTATTTCATTATTTGTTCTCCTCAAATATTTTCCATGATATAGGTTACAATTAATCACTCAAGAATATTGTACATCCAAGGAAAACATATATTTGATCAATAGACCATTGGAACCATCACTATATGATTCCTCTACAAAATGAGAGAGTGTAACATTATTACACCAATATATCATCAAGAACCCAATTATGATACACCTACTAATCAAGGTGAGTGAACGACACATAATAAGTTCATCATTATGGAATAAAGTATATCAACAGTTAGTGGTGATGAACCCAAAATTTTGCACCTACAAGTTTAAGAACACTCTTTAAAGATCAATCTTGGACTCATTCAAGTGATCTAGAATATGGGTATGTTTAGTAGGATTCATACTGAATACCCCCACAAACATATCTAAACATTTATTGTTTTTTATAACTATTTTCTCGTAAGTAATGTTGACAGAGTCCATCCCATTAAGTGTATTCCCTCTCTCCATGTCTGATAGAGATATGGACTAACTAAATATTTCATCTCTTCTATTAATCACTAAATGGGAGGTATTAGAAAAGAAGATCATAGACCACAATTTCCCACCAATGTAGTTTCTGAAGCTCAATAACAAAATTAAAAACATCATCCATGCTGAAGTAGAATTATTGTGGAAGTCTTCGGATATATTCAAGATCTTACTGAAATGTTCCCACATATTTGAAAATAAGTAAGGCTTAAAGATTTGTCATTTTATCAAGGACCTTATCATGATTTATATACTATTGTAGACACCACTGTTTTTGGTGAAATCATGATCAAGACACTAGAATCTAACCATAAAAATTAATATAATGTCTCTTATAACTCCATCCTATAGATAAGTGATCGAGGAACACCATATTTTGGAATTATTAAAGATGAAGAGACCACATGCCTTTATTCTTTGGTTATGTCCCTACTAAGAAGCTAGAAAAATTTTAGTTATCTACTGCACTACCTACCCCATCCCCTCCTATTATGGTAATACAATCCTATATGATTTTTGGAGGCCCACATTCATACCAAAACTGTAGAGCGGCCATGGAATAATCTTGAATTAAATATTTTAATTATATTAATTTAAATCAAATAGGATTAATGTACCAATATCCCCAATAGTAACAACAATAATAAAACTACCATTAGAATCTATTTCATCCACTAAATCAAGGTTACATTCAACATTGGAGTTGACAGGTACTACAATGAAACCATGTACCACCTGGGTACCCAAAACATTGTCCATCTCCTCGACAAGAATAGTAATTCCAACAACCATTTCCTAGAGATAAAAAGTATCCACCATCATAATATTAGGAGGTTCAACATACTTCCCCAAGAAACCATGTTAAGCCCAAATTCTCCAAAATAATCCGGAAAACCAGATCAATTTCATAATGTATAAAGAAAACCAATTTATTAAAACCCATGGAATGGAGATAGAAAACAACATGACTTCATTACGAAACTTAGAGCATGAAATATGATAATTTTTAGAAGACTAATCTAATAGGCTACTAAATACACTATCTGATAATACCTAGGATTAACTAATATAGGAAGACAAAAATATAACGGTTAAAAATTAAAATTTGATTAACATTCAGAAACCTTGTTCAAGTGAAGAAAATCTATTGATAGATTATAATAAGGATGGTCAAGGGAAAGGTAAAAAACTAAAACCATATATAAGAGATATAGTTAATTAATAACCTAAAAATGTCAAAAGAAATATAGAAACAGAGTAATACAAGAAATATGTCCCGTTTTAAAAAGAAAAATGACAAAGGAAAAGATCCAGAGTAATATAAAAAATTTCTAGATTTGGTTAATCAATTTCATGTTAATAAAACTTTTGAAAAGGATATTATAGAGTGAAAAATATAATAAAGATTCTGTAAGGACTTTATAATGAGTGAAAAATAATTCACAACATAAGAATCATCTCTCTAAATGAAAAACTCTTTGAAGTAATCCAAATAGAATTTCTGCTAAAATTGCGATACATCATAATTTTTTCAATTATATTCATTATTGGGACATGAAATTTTGAAAAGGCATTATGTGATCTAAGAGAAAGTATTAATATAATTTCTATGACTTTCTATAAGAAACAGGGGAATGGGAAAATGAAAAAAAGGTGGGACACTAACTGTATGATTGTTTATCAAATCATCCTCCTGGACTGGTTGATGACATCTTGGTTTAAATTAAAAATAATCATTTTTCGGCTTGTTTTGTTGTTATATTTATTTAAGAGGATGGTGACATCCCAATCATTCTTTGAATACAATTTCATTCCATTAAAAATGTTATAATTGATGTCAATTATGGGAGATTGATTTTTAGAGTGAATGAGGAGAATGATGTGTTTAATACAGATAAGATCATTAATAAACGATACATTTAGAAAAATTGTTGAACAATCTATTATGATAATGAAAAAGTTGTTTCTGTGAAAAATGAAGATGATAATTAGGGGAATATTCTTATTGAGAAGGGACCAGATTATCACAATGATGTGAATTTCACTTCACCTTTGACAAGATCAGTTATCCCACTTTACATTCCATCTATTATCCAGAACCATTTTACATTAACAATAAAGTCAAAACTAATGCATTATGCATCTTGAAATGTATAAATCTAGAAAATAATTAAATAGATGATTGAAAGTAAAAACATTTTATATTTAAATAGTCTAGGATATGGTTGATTAGTTTTTAATATATTTTTGATGGATTCCTAAGGAATTTCATGAAGAAATTATGTAAAAGGGGGAAAAATGAAATAATTCATCTCGTGTAATATGTACATAGTGTAAAAACATCAGGGAACTATAAATTTAGAAAATTTATTATTTGAAATCCATTTAAAAAATACAAGGACTTTATATATTGATAATTTGTTTTTTTAACTATGAACCATTGTTTCAGGGTCAATCCATACCCTACTCATTTTATCCCTTTGATGTGCAACATACCCCCCTCTTCCATACTCCATCGACCAAACTCAATACCCCCTCAAACACCTCTCCTCTTTCCCCTTCACCATCCTCATATCTTCCTCTCATTACCCATTCCTATCCCTCCACCTAATGGAACACACACAAAACAGTTTTCACCACACCCATTGACCTCATGCTTGAGTGTGAGGACATGTCTCTACCATCCAAGAATAAGAGGAACACACCTCCTCCACCACCAACTTATCAATTCTCCTGATCCCCATCATCATCCTCGAACCCTATCTATAATTGTATCTGGTGAATCTTGGCCAACCATTAGTTGATCATAAGGCCATTTCCAACCTCACATTCACCACTTCTTACATTTTACTAACTATTCACACTAGGCATGTTTGGTCCATCTCTATGAGAAGACAATGCGGAAAAACTAAACATCATATATCACCATTTTTGAGAATATCCAAATCCACCAAGAGGTCCATTTCCTAATAGACTTATTTCACCTAAACCCTATCAGACATGTGTGAGAAGAATTATATATGGACCTCTTCTTTTAGTTCTATACCACATTCGAGATGTGTATCAACTTTATCGGTGTCATGACTCATCCAAGTGGGGCCCACACCATAACTTCCCTATCCCACCTCAAATATGATATAGGATGGTGACTATCACCAGGTATGAATGTTACTTACATGGGAGGAATTTCCTATGTACCAGTACATGCACACACATATCCAAACATACAAAATTATGAAATATAAAAACCACTATGAACCAAGTAAATGCATACAACAATATCCTAACTAGATTACGATAGGAATGTAAAGTAGAGTAAACCTTGATAAAATTAAAGCACAATAAAAAGGGTTTATAATTAAAATTACAACCTATATGAAAAAGCACTAGGACTTCATTTTGTAGCAATAGGAACACCTCGGCCTAACAGATCTCACAGAGCACCATCTGGTCCTGGTCCTCCTAGAACTCTGTAAAAAAGTCAATTGTACGTACAAGACACGATACATACGAGAAATTCCCGTACAAGGTTGAGTATAAAAATACTCAGTAGGACACCCCAAAACACAATGAAATATATAAAATTAAATATAAAGTCATCTATATACAAGTATATTTCTATAGAAAATATAACAAGACTATCTAGATATACTCTATCCAATACACATAGTCTAATGGTTTGTCACTGCCACTATATACCATCCCTAGGAAATCCACACAATGATTACAAAAAGAATTTATCCAAGGTAACACACTCTTGATTTATATTTCACTGATTATTTCAATCCAAGAGGTATTGCTCGTCTGGTCTCACCATGAGAAAAGAAAAAAATGTTCATGTGATGAGAGATATACGATAGATGGATGAGGATAACAACTAGTTATATGGGATAATATCAACAACTCAATCTAAATTGACATTCTATGTAGAGTATCGGTTCCCAAATATTGTTGGTCATGACATTATCACAATCTCTACCTAGGATAGGATAAATTAATAGAGGATACTACACTAGGCCTCTCGGGCTATTCCAATAACACTTTCTAGGAAGCCCTGTTGAAGGGATCATAGAATTAAGAGTAGGAAATGATACATACCAACCATTAGTGAAAAAAAGTGAACAATCCCAAAGGAAATATGTCTTTTTATGGATTAAAAGTTGACCCAGCCATGTAGGAAGGGGTACATGTTGTGTATTAGGGTCACACATCGTTTCCCTTTACCTCTGGTGCTGCTTGTGTATAAAAAACCATGCCTATAAAACATTTTATGTAGAAATGTGGGTTAAATGGGTGTAGAAGTTTTCACACATCGTGTCCATCCATCCAGGGTCTTCCCATCTACTCTGTTCATGTTCCATTACATGTCATCAACCAGTGTATACCTGCATGTGTACCAGTACATTGGGTAGTCCGTGTAGCTAGTTTAGACAATGTCGTGTCTGGGAGTATACGACATGTAAGATTCCCATGTAATCTTCCCTATGTCTATGTATATCCTAGGGTAAATTCCAAGTCATCCAAAATATGAACACACATCGGGTAGCTAGGACTACATTCCAGGTGATCTAGGTTTTCTAGAAACAATTTCTTCTACCTCTGCACACCTCGACTGATCCTGTAAATCACATTCCAGTGGTTAATTAAGATAGAAACTCTGGATCTGATGTCTTTTATCAACTCTAAGACAAAAATGAATGGTTTTAGTACTTCAATCAGCTCATAAATCTAATTAAATCCCCCCACCCGATGCATCTCGTTTGAAGAACGAGTTCTCCAATTAGCCTTGATCCGTCCATCACCACCACCTTGACACCTCAGTCAAGTCATCAGAGTTTTGGATCTTTAGTTTTTGATCATTGATCCATGAATATAAGGCACAATGAATAATTTTTCAAAATAGGATGAAGAATGAAAAACATGATATAATTTGGGGGTAAAAACACCAGGAACCATCATGAAAAAAGAACATTGGACACTGTTTTCTTAGGCCTCAATACTTTTACATAATTATGATAATGACAATCAAACATAATTCTCTAGAATCAAATAATGATAAAACCTACAAATATCATCTCATCCTGTAAGTACAATATATTTTTGTAATACTCTATTCATGGAATAGTCTTCATTTATCATAGGAATCAATAACTAAAATGAAAATAAAAATAATGTATCCTACATAGATTTTGGATCTCTCATTGATGAATATCGGTCACCGAGTTGTCACTATTGGAAGGATCTACCAAGAATGGATGTTGTAGATCTTTGAACTAATGTTCTATCATCATATACCACAAGGATTATCCAGATCTTTCTCTCTAGTGCATCTAAATATTCCATTGTTATGATCTTAACCCCATATCTCTTCCAAAGGGTTTATTTAAAATAAACAAACTAATGCTACTCTAAATTTATGAAATAAAACTAACATAATGTTTTATCAATTTATTTTATTCATTTAAAATGACAAGGACAATATTCAGTAGTCAACTAGTGTTGTCTAATGTAAGGTCCTGACTATAGAAAAAATGATGTTCTGAATGAAAAATATCTTTATATTTCTAATTTCAGAATCCAATTATATGTTATCCCACTTTTTTAGGAAAACTTCTTGCACATGCTATTTAATATTTTTATATTTTTCAACAAATTGTTATGTAAACATTGGGCCTCGAAAATCTCATGTCGTCATAGTGACTATTCTGGAATTAAATTAATATAATATTTAAAAACAATACATGAAATATCAAGAACAATAAATTCTCTCCACCATGGGCTTTAAATACCCAAAATATTAAAACAATGGCTAGTAAAAAAAATTGGGTATTGAGCAAGAATCTGAGCCTCCCTCTCCCAAGTGATCTCTTGAAATTTTCTATCCTACCATCAGAAACAATCCAAAGGGAATCAATTTCCTAGGAATGATTTTATCCTACTGATCATCGATCTTCTATTGGAACTCAAAGAAATTCACCCTATCCTTGATGTACAACTCACCCAGGTTGATGATATGCAATGGGTTATGCATGCACCTTATAACAAATGAAATGTGGAAGATGTCATGTAACTGATCTAACTGTAAGGGTAGAAATTTGTTGTATGAAACCTCACCTACTATACATAGTTTTTGAAAAGGGTTGAAAAAGAATGGAGATAACTTTCTACCCTTTCCAAATCTACTTCAACCACATCGAGGTGAAACCCGAAAGAATATGTGGATTCCTTCCACGAATGCCAAACACCTTTATTTCTTGTTATCATAAGACATGTGATGGCTCTGTATAGTCTGCATTCTCTTCTGAATGTTCTCCACAATCTCGGTAGTAGATCGTAGTATTTACAGGCCCATGAGTGCTGAATATCCTCAATCAGTTGAGATATATGGTGACCTGTAGGATCTCCCATACATACCCTCAAATTGTCCCATACCAATGGTGAAATGATAGATATTTTTAGGAAAAATCCACCAATGGTTGGTGATCCTCCCAAAAACCACATTAAATTTCGTACACAATAAGGATATAAAATGAGAATCACTATCTAAAATAATATTCAACGAAACTCCATGGTTTCCAACTGTATAATACAGGTTGATGTGTCCAGATATCTTTACTGAACTATACTCTCGGATAGCTAGGAAGTAGTATTACTTGGTGAGTCAATCAATGATCATCTAGATAAAATATATTCACATAGATGTAGGTGGTATACCTGGCATGAATTCCATCAATATTCCTTCACAATTCAATTATATCTCCTTAAGGGATTGAGCAAAACCCATTGGATCATAGTGCTTAGACATCACATGTTTACAAGTATGGCATAGAGAATCAAAATCTTCCACTCTCTTCAATATTTATGGCCACCAAAACTAATTATGGAGGTCATGTTACATCTTTTCCACACCAATATGTACCACTAAAGGGTACATATGAAACTCCCTCAGAACCTCATCCCACAATGTCACTGGGACTAAAATACATTTTCTAAAAATAACACATTATCCCAACCATTTGAGCGTCCAATAGTAGAATTCAGAATAGAAATGTGAGCGTGTAGGGGATCACAGTTTGTATCCCCAAGCTATGACTCCTTCACTCACTATAATGATATATGGGTACTAACCATCGACTAGAGTTAAGATTCTTCTTCTCCATCCACAAAAGATAATTTTAATGAAGAAAACATATTTGACGCCTCTTTTAGCAACTGTAAACTAGATCTATAGTTGAGAGAATCTACCACCAAGTTCAGCTACCCCGGAATAAATAAAATATCAACATCATAGTAATAGTGAAAATTTATCAATATACATTGTCTCATGTTCATAGTTTTATAAGATAAGATATACTTGAGCCTATTTTGATTAGAGTAGATGATAAATCATTTTACCATTTTGAAGTGTCACCAAATCAAAAATATGTTGACTAACACTACTAACTAAATATCATTGGTTCAATAGTTATTCTCATGTGGTATCAACTGCATCAAAATGTTTGCAATGGCCGTTCACCTATTCACCAGAATGAAACTAATACCAGTTCCTGATGGATAACACAACACTACATACTCAACACCCACCTTCGACAATCACATGATCGGAGCCCTCGTCAAAATGTACATCAACTGTGGAAAAGCCTTCTCGAACTTCACTCTCCACGCTATTGAAAACCACTTTCAAGTTATATCTACCATAGGTGCTGATATTTTAGAGAAATAATGTATGAATATATGATAACATCGTGGTAGCTCTAGGAAGCTCCAAACATCCATCACATTTATAGGTGGCTCCCATTATAACACTACCTTGACCATGGTGGGTTCAATTACCACTCCATTCACTAATATAACATATTCCCAAAATTGGACCACCTGAAGCCCTAACATGGACTTTAAGAGTTTATAGTAAATATGGATCTCTCTAAGTATGTCTATAACTATCTTTAAGTGTCTCGTGTACTCCTACTTAGATGATGAGTACACAAGGATATCATAAATGAAGACTACCATAAACATTTGTATATTAGGAAAAGGAACTAGTTCATGATTACCATGAACATGGTTGTGATGTTTGTCATGCCAAATAGAATCATAATGTACTAATAGTGACCATAACAGCATTTAAATCTATCTTCTGGATATCCTCATCTTTTACTTTTAACTGGTGATAGCCTAATATGATGTAAAACATCACGAACCATCATGCCTATTGAAAATGAATAATGATTTAATCTATCCTTGGTAGAATTTAATGATTCATCATGATCTCTAGGATCAAGGGTTTGTAGTCCACACATAACATTAAGCTCCTCTCAGCCATTTTTTCAAAAAAAAAATGGGACCACTAAGGGTGAAACTCTGGGTATCACAAATCCCTTCCTATTAAAGTCCAGCAAATTTACTCCCATCATGTGATTCTCATCGGGACCATACAATATACAGGTCGAGATATCAGTACCATCTTGGGTTGTAAATCAATGTAGAAGTCTATTTATTTAAGGGTAGGTATTTCAATAACATCTTCAAAAAAGACATCCTTCTACTCTACCTCGATTGCAGGAAACCAATAACTCATAACATATGCTATAGAAATGGTTAGGCTATACAAATGATGAGTAATTGTGTGCACCCTCCTATGCATTAGTCCATCCAATGCTTCATGGTTTTCCTCATCAGTGAATAAGGTAAACCTTGCTCCATCACTGTAGAAACACAGCACTCTTATCCTAAAATCGTCAATATGGGACAAGACTGTTCATAAACAATCCATACCAAAAATGATATTGTAAGGCCTCAACACTACCACTAAAAGGTTCCAACTGAAACTGTATCATCCAAGGGTTGTGTTACATTATTGGAAAAGGTGTTTGGTCATTGAGTCTCCTCCAGTAGGTGTCTCCATGCATAATGTTAGTGTAAATGGTTTATGCATAATATCTAGGTATCTAACGTGATATATAGAAAGAAAATAATGACTAACAACCATGTTTATCAGTACAACAAATAATTTATAAAATAAATCGATTGTACCTTGAATAATTCTTGTAGCCCATGGGACATATGTCTCAAATACTTGTAGTTGTTCCCATACCTATCCTCAAGCTCCCTAGGATTTTCATAAACCACCTGGGGGTGGTGGTGGTTACATTTCAAAACGTTTACCACCTCCTGCTGCTCTCCCAACTCCTCTTCCATGACATACATCCTATGGATTTGCATGCTCCTATAACTGTATCTTCCATGGTGGTCCATCCAATGTATCCTTGTCCATAACACATATTGATAGAAAATCTCGAGTGAGATTTCCTTGTTCGTTACATGAATAGCACTACCTCTATCTAGGATGATTGGACCACCCAGTGATCTTTTAACTGAAGATCCAATGTCCTGGTATCTCTTTGGGAATCAACTCCCATGTCTTGGTCTCTCGGACAGACATAGGCTCCCTGCTACTGAGGTCTCTACTCCTACATTCCCACAAATTACTATAACCAGTTGTATCTTATAATATAAGGGGATTTCAACCAAAAAATCCAAATCAAGAACCCCATTATATGTCAGAATGCACATAGGGATAATGTTGGCTTGGATGTCTTCACATAGACCTTTCTCAAACATCTAAGACTTGAATTACTAATCTATAACCATATCCATCAAGTAATTTGAATGGTTGGTAAATCCTAATGAATAATCACCCACTATCATGATTCCCTTCCAGATATGATGGATCTCTTGTATATGCACATCTCTTAGTGTAATGAGGAGATCAACCTCTATCCTTGAAAGAGACACCTCATCATTAGTTTGGATAGTCAAACTCCACCATTGCATGGCCAATCTGTGTTGATGGATAGCCACTAGGAACACCATCTAGTATGATAATATCCTAAAAAGATTGAAAACTAAGGTATCCACCACAAGCTATAACTAATCCACCTATTGGCAGGACTCATCTTAGATCATATAGGGTCTCTATTACTGAAACTCATGAATCACACCCATCCTACACTCTAAATCTGCTGGTATTGTGGGTACCATGTTCATCTCACTTGGTGGTGGTATGGGCTGGTTCCCAAAATGTAGGTATTATATAGGTAACTAGTCCCCATTTCAAAGCCTCTTCAATATGGGGGTCATCATTGGAACCAATATGTTGAATCGAATATGGTATGCATCATGGATGCATCCTGTTAGAAAAAAAAATTGTACCACAATCAATGAGTAAATATAGATATCTGATTTAAGATGAACATAGAAATCCCAACCCATCCATATATGATGCATGTACAATATTATTCATTGTAACCAATGTTCTCTTATACCATGTCAAAATGTATGCCATTTGAGTCTCAGTGTATTGATACATCAGCCGATGCACAAACACTTGTGTCCCTAGCATGAAATCTGAATGCATTACACTAAAAACTATACAGAGAAACAAGTCTCTCACACTCTCGGTCCTAATGTTGAACAGACACCCTCTAATAACACTATGAAACAACCCATACTAGTGGGGATCGTGCCTCAAATCCTCAATCCCTCTTCCAATAGGTCATGGGCCGGTGAATAGCACCGAGTAGGCAGGTCACTAACATGTGAGGAATTTCATATAAAACTGTACACATTAACACATCTCCAAACACACAAATTGATGAAATGTAGAAACTATTGAGAACCGAGTGCATGAATACCTCTATATCACAACTGGAGTATGATAAGGAATTAATTTAACGTAAATAGGGGTAGAATACAATCCCACAAAAAACAGGTTGTAAAAACAAGTCTAACCTGTATGAAAAGTTAATAGGACTGCTATTTTTGTAGTAGGAACACAATGGCCTACCTGATGTCACAAAGCACCATCTCTTCCTGGTCCACCTATGACTCTTTCAAAAGGATGGCCATATGAATGGTACATGACACATGATATAAAATCACAAACAAAGGTGAGTATAGAAATACTCTATATGACAGCTTGAAGCTACAAAGCATTATAACAATTGAATGTACAATCAGATTTACAAAATTATTTTTCTGTAAAACATATAACAAGAATATTCATATATAATCATTAAAAGGGACATAGTCTATAGGTATATCAAGAAAACTGCATACCAAAACTTTGAATTTAGCTCATAGATTCAAGGAATAACTCTACTGATAGAAGACACTCCAATGTCTGATTTAAATGATGACCTCCGTCTGAGAGGTACTTCTCACTGGGTCTCCCCATGGGAAGATATGCACTGATAGATATAATGAGAGATATATGATAAAATGATGAGGATTAGATATAGGAGAATGTGGTAGTACCAATAATTCAAAATGGAGTAACCCACTATGTAGAGGATTCAATCATGGGTAGTTCTAGTAATGTCTATACAAAGACATCCTCCTAGGTCACGAAGAATGAATAGAGAATCCTACTCATGGCCTCATCAGGGATTCCCACAAATCTATCTCGGATGTCCTACAGAAGGGATAATAGTCCTCTTTGTAAGAAATGATTCGTACCAACCTTCTGGGAGACTAATAAGAGAACACACCCAAATGAAACCTATCCATGTTACGGAGGACTAGTGTCTCAAGTCATGAAAGAAGGGGTAAATGGTGTGTATCATGGTCAAACGATGGGTCCGTTTACCCCACATACAAATCATGTATAATGGCATGAGTTTTTAGAACATGACATGTAGAATAGGGGGTACATGGTTTTTATAAGGAGTCACATTCCGTTTCCATCCATCAGGGTTTTGACAATGTACTTTGGTCATGTGCTAGTACACGACGTCTTCCTATGTATGAATTCCCATGTTCTAGTACACGGGTTAGTCCATGTAACGAGTTCAGGAAACGGCATGTGGGAATGTGCACGCCATGTATTCAACCCAAGTACTCCACCCCATGCCTATGTAACTCCCATGGTACACTCTAAGTGGTACAATGACGATGAAACACTATGTAGCTAGGGATACACACTGCGTCTTCTAGTTTTCAAAAAACTCATGTTCTTCCTCTACACACCTCATCCTATCTTTCCAATCTCATTCCAGTGGTCTATTTTGCTTGAAATTAATGATCAGTGGTACTTTATCCACCATAACACCGGAACGATGGGTTTTGTACCTTCAATTGACTAAAAAATGATTAAATCTACTTCGACGTGTATCACCTGAAGAACAGGCTCTCCCAAATAACTTCAATCCATTAACCATCATCTCCGATGCATATCCATCAAGTTTTACGGGTGTCATATTTAATATTTATTATCATTTTAATATGAATATAACCCGAATAGAATTATTTTTCCAAAACAGTTGAAGTATGATGAATGAAAATGAAGAACATTAAATAATTATGGGATAAAAGCATAAGGAATAATCCCGAGGAATGATCCTCGAACATTGCTTGTTCTCGCCTCAATCAATTATATTTATAATAATAAACAAAATCAATAAATAATATTCAAAACCAAATCCAAATAAATCCCACAAATATAATCCCATAATACAAGTATAATCAATCCACAGGATAATATATTCATGGATAAGTCGGAATTCATCATATGAATCTAGAATGGGAAAGAAGAATTAAAAAAAACTCATCCTATCTGGATTTGGGATCATTTTCTGATGAATATCGGTCACTGCATCGTCACCATTTGTGAGATCTACTATAAATGGAATTCCTTACTCTCAAATATGATGATCTATCACCGCCTGTCAAAGGGATTGTCCAGATCTCTCCCTCCAGGTCCTCTAGAGGATTCTGTAGTTATGTTCCTCACATTGAATATCTTTTAATAGATTTATTTAAAAGAATCATATTACTACATAGTGGATTCGACAACAAAAATTAAAAAAAAATTAAATTAATTTTATTCATTTAATATTACTAGGGATGATTTCCACAGTCTACCCATGCCAATATATGATGGGCCACCCTTTGGGTAAAGTTTCTTTTTCTGAACACAATGGGGTCCTCATTGTTCTGACCTGTGAACTGTTTTAGATGTTATTCCATTATTTAGGGAAAACCTTATGTGCATGATATTTAATATTTTTTTATTTTTCAATCAATTGATCCATGTACACTATGCTTTGAAGTCTGACACAGTTTTAGATGTTGGTCTCTAATATAATCCATATAGTTTACAAAATTAATGTATGAAATATTGGGGACAATATAGTTTATTTCTAACTCAAAGGATTACCATCAGATCTTATTTTGGGATAATTTTTAGTGGGAATCAATATTTATTTAGCTGAGTTCGTCACCTCACAAATTTTTCTTACTATGAATCTCGAGCCTAACAAGGCCTCGAATGGAATAATTTGGCTGATGATCACCAAATATTGAAGAATTGACTAGGAACCCTGCATCCTAAAGAGAAAAACACTATGAGGTGTAGCCATCTGAATCCCACATTGGGCCCTCGCCCATTATTCGATGGTAGATGGATATTCCCATAGTTTCACATCCTGATTGTGGTCCTAATTTTATTAGTAGCCATGGTCGTCCCCTTTATTAACATATAAAGAGTGTATCGTGGGTGCTACATGACACATGTGATGAGGAATCATCACATGTTGATGGGTTGGTCATTCTTCACCCACATGTAAAGGCATATAAGAACCTTTAAATCCACTCAAACCCTCACATATTCTGGCCATATGGAGGGAATCCATCTTATGATACTCTTATTGATGAGAATTATCAAAAAGATGGATATGTTTACCATTCTATTCCATCATAGATGGAAGATGATGATGATGTCCCCACTCAACATACGATTAATCCCCCAACTACCCCTACCTCCCCACATCACTATCCCGATCCCAACAAATCCTACACCACCATAGCTTCCACAACAACTATCCCTCCCACCACCATTACCATCCACATTTACACACCCATCCCAAAACCTAACTCTTCCCATACATTGACATCACCCACACCATCCATCCATATTAACCTTGGGATCTCCCCCAAGAATATTATTTTCATCCTCCAATAGATATATCAGCACTAGAGAATCTAATTAATTTCTCCCCCTCTAATTTCTGATACTACATCCACAATATCCCCTAAAACATTTCAACCACTAGACTATTCTTTCCATTAATCTCCATCCATCCCACCTACCTCTTCTACCATGGTTGAACTACCCTAAAATTGAACGATGCTTCTACCCAATAATATTTTTTTGAGAAACTTGGCCCGATAGGGAAAAGGCACAACCCCTCAACAAACTATAGTGGTAACATTCATTGAACAGATTACCAGATCCACAATAACACTCAAGATTAGTACCTAGCATACTCCTTCTTTTGAGATAGCTACAAGATCTCTGGTACCCATACTTACAATTGATCCTCCACCCCTTTTACCAATAGATGATATCGATTGGATGAGTCAGATAGAGGAACCATATTTTCTGGAGAGTGATCAATATTCCAAAATCGATAATTTTGATTATTCAAATTATACCCTACTATTCTCTCCGATATTATATTTTGAACGGGAGAGATGTTTTTGAAAATTTTAATTTCATTAAACCTGATGTATCAGTTATTTATATATATAAATGGGATACATATTTTAAATTAACACTATCTAAGATTCTTTTTATTTTCAACAATTTATTACACTAGCCATGTCAATTTATTATAATTATTCCATGGTCATAAATGCACATGTTCTATAACAATTATAAATCCTATATAGGACGACACGTCATATGTCTAATGTTGAGAAACAACATGATGAGAATTCAATGTAGATACATGCCCATTAGAGGTCCCCACCATGGAAGGGACATATGAATTTCTTACCACATGATATGCATTAACAGTACACTCAAAAATGGTCAATGTTTCCATGTTTACATATGAAATCAATGAAATAGGCATCAGTTCATGGATTTGGCAGTGAAGTTATGAGATGATTAATGAAACTATCCAAATAAATTATCCAAATGTATAGCTGATGTCGTAATTTTTAGCAATTTATGGGAGGAAACCCATGTTTTATTTTTTTTATTAGTTTTTAATCTTTTAAATAGGAACTTTATTTACATTTACTAACATTTTTTCATAGATTTTTTTGAAATACATTGTACCCCTATATTTTCATATACCTTAGTAGATTTTCAATATTAATCACTGTGTGAACCTACCCATTTCACTACATTCATCTTACTTAAAACCTATGTACTAATGATTTATTTAGTGAAGGTTTTTTGTTAATAAAAAATTATGATGTTGTCTCAATTATAAATAATCATACACCAAGATTCCCTATGGAATAACCCTCATCACATGGGGATCTCGATTCCTTAAATAAAATTTCAATGATTCCATTTCATTTTGAATATGTTATATCCTGGATATATTTACCATTACGCTTTCCAAGATACTCGGAACACCATATCATTTTATGTCTATGGAGACTTTATTGACATATACTATTATTGTACATTAATAATTCCCTATTTTCGTTTAGCATGGTGATATTGTTTTTACAAAAATCCTTATTTAAACTAAAAAACCCATTGCACTCATTTATATAATTATAATATTTGGTATGAAATAGTTTTTTCAATGTTATTCTTCTTTTAGGTTTTCTTATAATGATTACAGAGTATGATAATTTAAAGAAATAACAATTATTTTTGAAATTTATTTTCATTAACTCATTATTGAATTTTATATCCTATTTTATTGAAAGATTTTTTTTAATATGATAACATGAGATTATTCTTGACTAAAAATATCTTATTCTTTTATGAGAATATTTTTTGAGAAACGGATTGTGAATTTATAACAATGATAACATTTATTGAGATCTCGTTGAGGCCACCACTAAATAAATAATATTTTAATATGATTTAGGAATTATTTGTTGAGATACTTTTTCTAAAGACCCAACTTACATATTTCAATATTATTCCCATAGTATCCATGAATTAATTATTTAAGAACAGATATTCTAATCCTATTATCCCTTTATACCATGCTCTTGGTATTATGTGGGATATTATTTGAACAAGTGTGGGGGAATTTTTAGATGATGGACATGATATGTTTTTTTGAGGAGATGTATTATGTAAATTCTCTACTAGATTAATATGATGTGATCCTTGATTTCTGTAGGAATTTTTTCCCTATTATGTTCCATTGAGAAAATAAAAAAAGAAATAAAAATACTTTCACATGTGTATTAGGTTGATAAAAATGACCATTTTCAGACTGATCAATCCTTTGATAGATCGTATGTGGTTAGCGAATTGATTTGAGATCTACTATATATATGATTTTTAGAAATTTAATTAATGAAAAATAAAAATAAAGGATCTTGGTATATTTTTTATACAAAATATTATATTCAAGGATACACATTATGATTCGTATGTCATGGAAACCTATTTATCCTGGAGGTATTATTTCATTAAAATATTCACAATTATCATGAATTATACTTTAGATATTTCCATCCTTTTGAGCTATATTTTCACTTTCTACCCATATTCCTTCATCCTTAGACTCATCTAAACCCTTTTTATAAATTCATAATGATTGAGTTTCTATGTGTCTTCATGAAATGGAGATTATATACCCAACAATAGAATATGGATAGAAACATGTATTTTGGGTATAGGCACAACTCATGTTAAATGTTTACCTTTAGTGATGAGGGAATGTTTTATGATTTAAATAAAAAATGGTTAAATAATTTACATAAAAATTTATTAAATTGCAATTAAAATATTAGATTCTGGACAATGAATTGAACTATAAGGATTAACTAATTTTCTATGTTTTTAGTGGTTTTAGGGGAATGACTTTTTATTCAAAGAATGAGTTTAATCCCCCATGTTTTAATTCAGGTTTGCAGTGTTAAATATTGATTCTTTTGGAATTTTTTTGAGAAGAATTATCTTGAGGGTGATAAAAAATTATATGTTTGGTTTAATTTTATAAGATAAAATTTCATATTCATTTTGGATACATTTTTTAATGATTATTAATGAAATATTCCATAATGCACTGGTTTTTTTCCTTTCACATGATTAATAATTATGAATATAAAAGAATAAATAATGAAAAATAACCAAAAAATAGCCTTTACACAGTGTGTATCACATACATGAAATGTATACTCCATTCACAATATGAATACAGATCTTTAGACTAACCGGTAAAGCTTCTGCATGACTTAAAGCCATTACACATCATGTAAATACATTAAAGAATGTACTACTTCGAAAAATATGAATCCTGACTAGATAGAAATCATACACAACAAGAAGAGACATCATTGTATGAACATTTCATGGCCATGCATGTTCAACAACACAAACAGATTCTTTGAGGGGAAGATATAATCTCATTTACTCTACGTGAAACCAACTTTCATGAAATACATATGTCAAGAACCAAATCATTTACACTATTACATTACACGGTTGAATTACATGCCATGTACTTCTCAAGATAATTTATAATTCCAACACCCTTTTCACATGATTGATCATCATGCTTTTAGTTTTCTTAAAATTTTCTTTACATATTTTCACAATCACCATCCTATATATGATTTTATTCATTTATTTCCTTGTTTCATTGATTCTTATTGGGTTTTTAATCATTATTTTCATTTTCCACATCTGTTTCAATCTATTTTTTCAAACATATATTTCCATCACCACATACTATTCTTCATCAATGAACATATGTTTTATCATCCATTATTCATTCACCGTAAGTATGTCATGATTTTTTATTTTTTTTATTGTTTATTTCCAATTATTCATTGTTTAATCATGAAAAGTTAGTTACTTGATATGTTTTTAGTAATTCCAAATGTATTGAATCGATTAATTTATTTTAACTCCTTGATTTTATGTCTTTCAAAAAAATTATGATTATACGTGGAATATGTAATACTTCTTTGATTTTGAGCATTTCCATCATGTGTGACTTATACACAAAGGTTTAAGATCCTAGCATTTGGGCGCTTCCAATCCTATTTATTCTTTAGATTTAATCATTGCAACCCTATGTCTAGTAATATAGTTAACAATAATTACACATCAATTTTTTCACAAAACCATGATCATGGGGTGTGCGGTTGAAGAAAATAGATCTAGTTGGAGTATAGATGGACTGTCTAAATTATCTCATGAAACATTATATATATAATCCAAGAATAATTAATGTATGTTTTTTTCTATAACCTGGCCATGGGATACTTTCATCATAAGTAGATCTAATTGGTATGACCGAAAACCAATTGGTGACTTTTTCAGTGCATCACAACCTAAGGTGTAGACCCATTTGAAGTTAAATCTAGGATTATATTTTATAAATAACCCTTAAATTGACCTTAATCTCTTCCTTATTAATCTAAAATAAAATCCAAACTATATAATCAAAGTGAACAAAAACCATGAAGAGTGAATTTGAGTAATCTTTTAAAGGGTCTTATTCAATTGGTTATTAACCCACTAGTATTACTCATGGAATTGTTCCCTCACTTTCATTTTAATATAAAAATGTAGCAAGTGTTGTTTTGGACAATAAATTTTAATATAATATCATCATAAGTGAATTCAACTATTTTTGTAGGTGAGTCACTCATGTAATAGGAAATTAACTAGTTAATACACAATGTGCTCTCATCGGGGTTTTGACACCCTATACAACCACACTAGAGACTATATCCACTTATAGTATCTATATAGTGATTTATATATCGGGGAAAATTTATAATCAAGAAATTACCAATATTATAAGATATCAACCAATAATTTTAATCTAATCTAGTATTTATTCTAAGGTGTTATAAAATAATCCAAAAAATAATAGAACTAATCTAAAAATATTACTTATCAAATATATAAAATCACTATATAAATATAAAAAACTAAATTCTCCCCCAATAAAATCATGTAATGCCAATGATAAACATGTACAATTAATACATTAATAACAAATAATAATATTTATATCCTCAATAATTCTCTTAACCCAATGATGTAATGTTTTGGTCTCATGGATACTAGAAATATAATATAGACATTTGAAATGTATTAATCATTTATACATATTCTAAATCCTCACATATACATCCATGAGACATATACTAGTTAAAATCCTAGAGAAGGAAAAACATCTGTTGGGGAAAGCTCAAACACTCTGTAAGGGAAACCATAAACAGGTCCATAATAGTTTGATCACAAACATGTTGACTCTACTGAAAAAAGAGAAAAATGTATTATTTAAAATAACATAAAACAAAACATGTTAATCATATGAATGGAAGTTGGAATAACATATGAAATGATAAATATTTTTCCATATAATGAGATAATAAAATATGAATCATATAACATGATCCATGAATAATAAAAAATAAATTTGCACATACCTAAAAATATAACCCCATATCATTGTGAACATAGTTATTCCAAATTCACTACTAAGATTGTGAGTACATATAATGGAAATCACACTCATAATTTATAAACCTACTAACTTCCTCAACTATTTACAAAAAAAAATTATTTTTATGAGATATAATATTTTTTCTAATTCATTAGTGGTAGATATATTTCACACCTGCCCCAAAATCCTTAAATTTTTCAACATTATAATAAAATAATCATTGCACAACAAAATAACTGATAGAATGAAACATTGGTTTCATGAAATTTTAATATCATCCTATAAAAACCTAGTATATAAAATGGTGATTATAGAATCTCCAAATGAACATTATATAATTTTTAAAAGAAACTGTTGATGTAATATGAGTTTCATAAACTACCTCTATAATATCTTAATTTTAATCATATGATAACAAAAACATGATCTCCCAAAATATATAGTTAATAAATGAATAACATATATGACAACATAAACACACCTCAATTAGTTTTACATCACATTTGACATTAATGAAACCACGAACATAAAAAATAAATTTTTTATAATCATTAAATCTTCTACATTATAAAAGTTATAATTATCAGTATCATTTCAAAACTATATTTATATTGGGTATAAAATGGAAGTAAAATATTACATGTTAATGGAGTTGGTAAAAAATTTATTTTCCCTTTATGTAATAATATTACACAATTTAAAAGGTAATTTATTAGAAAAATTATGTTGAAATAATAAATAGTATTACTCAATGAATGGATCTTGAGTTACCAAGTCCCATATAGAGAGTGTAGTTCATAGAACATTAAAAAAACAAGGAATTTCATTACCTAATATTAAATATTTTAAAGTCCCAAAAAATTCCATGTAAATTATTTGTTATTATTTTGGATTATAATGAGTCTATGAAAATTGACGGCGGGTGATTCTGAGGCCTGATATTCATGAATTGATTTTTTGAATATTTTTTATGGTACATTCATTAAAAGTTTATGAAAAGTTTTATATCTTTTTAAATGGTGCTGAGATTAAAAATATGATGGAACCATTGAATCCACAACACCGGTATTCACTTAAGGAGAGCTTCTCTTTGACTGTGGTAGGTCGGGAGAAAAAGATAGTTTTTGAACTTTTTAAAGAATAAGAAAATTATATTTAATTGTTATTTTTATTTCTTTTTTCATAAACGGATGAGTGGCGGTGGTGGGACTGGTGACTTGTCAGGTAATTTAATGGCTTGAATCATGAACTACATAACTCTAACATTTCTAATTAAAAGAGGTTCATTAATTCATTTAATGAACCACATTAATTCTTCAACGCGTAACTCAACATTCCCCCAACTAAATAAATAGAATTTGGTGTGGGGTTTTGGTACAGCTTCATTAAGTGAGGAAACTGTGCCAGAGTTCTGTAGCAACATCCACTGATGAAGGATGAATGCTCGGGCAGCAACAATCTAGGATCAAAGAACACTGACACCTCTCATCCAACCTGGATGCTCCACCCGCTGAAATTGTGACACCCCCAACAGATCATGAGTTTGGGGTTTATGTTTAGTTTTGATTTAATTGTATATAAATTTATTTATTTAATAATTTATGTTAGAAAAATATTATTCTACTTTTTATCACGTTAATGCAGAGGCTGCAGGCCAAATGAACAAGGTGCGGACCATCAACCTCTTCGTTCATGTTGCATTCTGTGGGGATGTTTTTCCTAAATTTTTATGGAAATATGAGATAGAGTGTGGAGATGTCAATGTGGTTTTCTGGGAGACTCATAGGCACAGATGAAACCATCATCGGACCATCGGAGAACATCCAGGGGCCCTAGGAATGAACCACTAGTGCGCCATGCCATCGACGACCGATGGTGGACAGAGGAGTCTCGTGGAAACTGTCTATGGGTGCTGGGAAGACTTCGCACCATAAAGTGTCATGGTTTCTAGGGGTGGCCAGCCGGATCTGTCCACACAGAAGAAGGGTGGGGCTTGTAGGCACCGCAACTGCAGCAGTCGCGGCAAGCAGGCCACGGTAGGTCGGGGGGACGTGGCCCGAAACCGCATTGGATGGAGACCAGTCGGCCTCCTGGATGACCGTTGCACGTGGTGGGGAAGCTTCCGATAGACCGGATGAAATGGACTCATGTCCATGGGTCCAGCTGGAGACAGCAGTCTGCCTTCAGGCCTACCGGGCCGAATACGGCCTGACTGAATGGGTCGGACTAGCAGCTCGGCCGGCCAGCGCAGGTGGACCGAGCCCCACATGGCGAGCTGGGCTGATAGTAGCCCATGCCCACGAACCTATCGGGCTGGCCCCAAAGAGCATGAAATAGTGAACTGGGCCAACCATTAATGGGAAAAACTAGGCCGGGGTTCGGTAGACCCCGAGACTCATTGCGTCGAGCTGACCTGACTGGGTCGGATCGGCTCTAGATCCAACAGGCCCCTGAATAATGGAAAGTCTGTAACTAAATAAACAGGTTTCCATTTGACCCTCCATCAGTGGAATTTATACCCCTATTGAGAATCGGTCCCTTTGGCATATTCTGACAGGCCCGACCGAGTAGGGTCGGACCGAGGTGTGACCAACCCCGTTTAACAGAAAGGGGTTTAACTAATAGACCCGACTTCTGATCGACCCACCATTTGTGGACTAAGGACAATTATGAAAATTCAATCCTTTGGAGATAACCTACATGTGTCATGAAGAAGTTTGACATGCGACCTGGGTTGGATCAGACTTGAATCCAACCGGACCCTTTTTACAAAAGTGCCCATATCTCACAGGCTGGGTGTCTGATAGATGCACCTTGTATCATGTTGGGACCCCTATGATGGTACAGTCACTTGGGAATACACTTTTTGGGACTTCTCACCAGTAGAAATATGACCTATAAATTGAGAAGAATAATCTTCTGGAGATCAGGCGTGCTTCATACGGGAATCCAGTGGCAGGTTGTGATATGAAGAAGAAGAGCAACCAATATGGGTCAGCGTCAGAAACTCCAGAGTGGGATGATCTAGTTGTACAACAAATCATCCCTACCTCTATACCAGCGACCAATTTAGTTCAGCACCCATGATCAATATGTGTCATCACCAATAACCAATACATGTATGCAGCAGCGACCATTACGGGTTAGAATTGAGCGACCAATAGAGGTCTGTATACAATGACCTATATGGGTCTACATTAGAGTTAATAGGGATATGATGATCAAGCTTATCGACTAGTCATACATATCTCAGTATCCTTGATGTTATAACATTAGCGAGAGTTCTCTCTTTTTCTTTGTGCATCATGATTTAGATGATCCTTGTGATATTACCTCTGTGGTATTTCTTGTGATTTTTCCTTTCTGGATTACTAAGAGACCATCAGGAGTCTCAGGGACCCCTACTAAGAATTGTTATACTCACCCATTCCCAGGTTCCGCCCCCACATGTGTGTCTTCTATAGACTACTGATGCTCTAAGGAAGATTTGGACATTCGGGACATGGTGGAGCCTGGATTTAAGGGGAGCAGTTGAGATCCTCTTCTTTGACTTCATACATACAGCTACTATCCTCTAGGTAGAGCTCTAGGTAAGATTCGAGATCTATTTACCTTCCTTCCAATTTCTAGGGCTTGTATTCTAGCCCTCTATTTTTAGTTTACAATTTTAAATGTGGTTGTGCGTCAATCATGTTGTTATAACTTACTTTTGATGGTTGTTTACTTTAGTTTCCCTTGTGGAGTGTGTACGAATCTCTATGTCATATCCTTCTCTATTTGGAAAAATCCTACATGTTCTAGTCACCAACCCATGTCCAATAGAAGGATGGTTTGGGGTATCCACGTTCAAGCACTCTGGTAAGGGTCATGAGAAAGTAGTATCAAGGGGTGGTCGGTTCTACCAGAAGAACTAAGAGTCAACTTTTAGTGAGGCAATGTTGTAAAGTATCTTCATTTTTTTATCAGTATAGGGAGTCTGGTAATGGTGTGGTGACCAACGTATCCAAACACTAGGACCCAGAATTCTGTTTTATGACTCATTACCTGAAAACATTAGTTGGAAGTGTTTTGAAAATGATTTGTGATCCTTATTGAGTCACCTCACCTGGTATAACTTATTTATCGTGGAACATCTTTTTATTACAGAATTCTAGTTAGAGATCGTGACGGTGGCCCACCGAACGATGAGGCATTGGTACAGGGACCACTCATAGTGATGGAACCTTCAGGTGGTGTACCAGTGGCACCACTACTTGTTGAGTAGTAGATGTTACCAGGGGATCTTGCAAGCTGTCTGAACATGTTTCTTGAGTTCTAGGGACATAGACCTCAAATGTTTCAAGATGTGATAGTCCCCCAGGCTGTACAAGACTATCTTGAGGTGGTTTCATGGGTCTTTCTCTTAGTAGTGACACCCCCCTGAGAAGATGGGATCTTGGACACTTTCCTTCTTCAGGGCTCGGCTGGATGATGGCGGAGCTCGATGCTCTAGGTGCATGAGGATACGACCCTCACTAGGTCAGACATTGATAGCCTTTTAAGGGTGGTGTTCGTACTATTGAAAATATTCATTGTGCGTATTTTGGAGCTGCTACATCTGGATCATGGCAGCCAGACTATGGCTCAGTACTCGGCGAGATTTAATGACCTCTCCCGATACTCCACCGACATGGTACGAGACCCTTACTTTAAATCCCATACCTTTGAGAAGTGGATCCGATGAGATACTAGAGATTTGAAAGATTCTCTCAGCATCCTGACACTAGCTGGTGGTCTAGAGAGAGATTTACTAATGGAGAGATTCCCTACCAAGTAGGAACTGGTATTGAGAGCCCCTACCAGATGATAGTTAGCAGAGTCATCAAAAGATGGTAGTAGACAGACGACGTTGAAGCCCACATGGGATAGACATTCTAGATAGCGACCTAGGGACGCTGGGTTAGAGGTGTGAGATACGATAGACTGAGGGACTTGCCAGCAATCCATGATTTTTATTTTCTATGGGGGAAGGGACATGATGCTCTTGTCTATTTGAATCCTCACATGGATGATCGGCAGATAGCGGAGGGGCCACTGAAGAAGTGGGAATAGTAGGAGCATGGGTGTCAGCCAGGCAGCAGAATAGGCAGGGGAGTAGGACTTGCAACAGAAGGTGGTTGGGGTCCTCAGACACAACCACCACTAACCCCATGTGGTCCACCACGATCTCGGGGATCAGGTGGACGATGAAAGTTCCAGCTACATGCAGTAGAGGCTCATGATCCTGATTTCCCTTTGATGATATGAGGTACGATATATATCTTCTATAATTTAGTTGTAGTGCTTATCGACACATGTTCTAGACATTCTGTCTTTATCACATACTTTGTTTAAGACTTCGATATTCTAAATGCACTTTTTTCTCAAACTTTGCATTTAGATACTCCTACCGGAAGAGATTCAGTGGTCACACACTGGTGAAAATAGTGTGATCTTACTCTTGGAGGGGAGAGTTTTATATGGGATATTCTAGATGTGACATTGAATCCCTACAATGTCATTCATGGAAAGGTATGGTTATCAGCAGTTCACACACAGATTGATTTCTTGAGACATACAGTGTGATGTGCATGTAGTGATGGAGGCCAGTTGTCCTTTGTTGGTGAGAATGAAAACAGAATAGTACAAGATGGACATGTGTTTATGATGGTGTAACCTATTACATATCAGTTGGTTTACATGACCTTCAACAAGGTGGATGAGGCGAGTCCACACTTTTAGTGGTGGTGAACCAGTACGAGGATGACATCCAAGATGATTTCCTTGGAATATATCTTCATAGAGTGGTAGAATTATGCATTGACTTGTACATAAGAATAACACTGATATATACACCATCATATCAGATGGCCCCTTTGGAGCTCTGGAGTATGAGGGTACAATTGGAAGACATACTAAGGAATGGATTCGTAAGGCCCAGTGTTTCTCCATGGGCTTACCTGGTATTGTTTTCCAAGAAGGAAGATTGAAGATTGAGGATATCCATGGAATTTTGGGCCATAAACTAGGTCACTGTGAAGATCAATATCCTCTTCCAAGGATTGATGATCCTTTTGATCAGTTGAAAGGATCAATGTGTTTCTCAAAGATAGACCTTAGATTAGGCTATCATCAGTTTAGGGTACGGGATGAGGACATACCGAAGACATCTTTTAGATGTCGGTATGGCCTTTACGAGTTCTTGTTGATGGATTTCCACATGAAAAACTCTCCCAATGTGTTCATGGGTCTCATGAAAAAGATCTTTAATCCATTCCTCGATTACATTGTTGAGGTCTTCATAGACGAAATCTTGGTGTACTCCGTATCCGAGGAAGATCACTCTATACACTTGAGGATAGTTCTGGACACACTCTGTGAAAACCAATTATATGGGAATCTCTCGAAGTCTGGGTTCTAGATACAGAAGGTCCACTTCATCGAATACGTCATCTTAGATACTAGATTTGTCATGGATCTAGTGATGATTGAGGAAGTACATGGTTGGGAGCCTCCCAAGAGTGTTACTGAGGTGTGAAGCTTCATTTTTTTAGAAGGCTACTATCGGAGGTTCGTACCTGATCTACCCAGAGTAGCATCACCTATGACTTCCTTGATAAAGAAGGGAAACCATTACTATGGTAAGTGAGAAGCCACCATAGATTCAATAGATGAGGGAGAGCATGACCAGCCCTCCCATCCTATGGTTGAAGTAGGTGGGCATTGACTACGTGGTTTACTACGATGTATCAAGGACCAAAATCAGTTGTGTCAGGATTAAAGATGATGAAATGAATTCTTATGGATCATGATAGATGAGGCCGCATAATCAAGATTATTCCACTCACAACATAGAGTTGGAAGTAGTAATCTTCGCACTGATGATGTTGAGACACTAATTGATGGGTGATCTATTCATTATTTACACATACAACAAGATTCTCAAATATATCTTCACACAGAAACATCTGAATCAGAGACAATGACATTGGTTAGAGGTCCTTGTGGAATATGACTTTTAGATAGTCTCTACTTCTGGGAAGGAAAATTTAGTGTCAGATGCACTTTGTCGGAGATATATTTTTCTGCTACTGAACAATGCTTCAGAGAAGTTATCATCGTTTCATATATCCTTTATGTAAAGATATGAGAGAGTCTACCTCCAGTCAATGGTAGTTGCCCCTCCACTCCTTCAGTGAGTCTATGAGGAATAACTCGAAGACAGCAACTGTGAGAATACAAGTGCTCAGATATTCTCAAACCATACACCTAATGGATATTTTGAAGGTGGGGAGCATGCTATCCTTTTCAAGGGACATACAGTTGTACCAATGGATCTACAATAGGAGGTGTGGAGGGATTTCAATACACCCCCTTGGTAGTACATCCAGGAATGATGAAGATGTATCTAGACCTCTAGCGTCAGTACTGGTGGCTAAGGATGAAGAAAGTTGTGGAGGAGTTTGTTTCTAGATGCATCACATTCCAGCATGTGAAGGTCGAGCACTAGGTACCAGCAGGATTGACCCAACCCCTCATGATACCAAAGTGGAAGTGAGAATGGATATCGATGGACTACATGATTGGGTTACCATATATGTTCAAGGGTAATGATTCTATTTGGTTTATTTTTTACCAAATCACCAATTCGGCCCACTTCCATACTATTTGAGAAAAGGGTTTGGTAAAGAGTGTGGGACGTCTCTACTTTTTGAAGATCATGGGACTTCACGGGCTGCCTCCGATGATAGTCTCATTCCAGGATGCACAATTTACATACTAGTTGTGGAATGGATTTCTGGAGGATTTTGAGAATCTTCTTAGCTTGAGCACAGCTTTTCACCTGCAGACAGATGGTTAGACTAAGCAGACCATCCTGACCTTGGAGGACATTCTTCATACATGTGTCCTCGATTTTTTGTCATATATGGGAGGAGCAACTACCCATGGTGAGTTTGTATATAACAACAACTATCACTACACCATTGGTATAGCCCCTTTGAGGCATTTAATAGACGACCATGCAGATCACCCTTGTGTTGGATGGATCCCGGAGAGCCACCACTTGTGGGCCCAGAGATTGTATGGGCTACAACAGAAAAAATGCAGGTCATCCGAGAGAGGATGAAGACTACCCAGAGATGACATAAGTCTTATTCTTATAGGAAATAGAGACCACAGGAGTTCTAGGTGGGGTACCATGTTTTCTTATGAGTCTCCCCACACTAGGGACTATGTATATTTGGTCGAGGCGGCAATAATTCATTGAGGTTTATCATACCTTTCTCGATACATTAGAGGATTGGAAAGGCGGAGTGCCACTATACACTACTACCATAGGTGGAGAGGGTACACAACATCCTCCATATATCCATGATTATGAGATTCGTGCATGAACCATATCACTTCATCGATCGTGGAGAGAATTTGATTGATGACAGGGTGACTTTTGCGGAGTACCCGATGGAAATAGAGGATAGACATGAACATATCTTTCATGGGTGGTCGATAGCTCTGGTGTGCATTCTATGGTTTCATGTGAATATATATGTGAGAAAAATGGAGTGAGTGGATCATATACATTCCCAGTACCCCTCTTTGTTTGAGTAGCCTTTTTTGGATTTCAGGGACGTAAAACCCCATGGTGGGGAGAATTTAAAGACCCGAAAAATTCCATGTATTTTTTTTATTTGGGATTATTCTGAGTTAGTGAAAATTAACACCATGTGATTCTGATGCCCAATATGCCCGAGATGAATTTATGAACCTTTTTAATTCCTGTTTAGTAGACGTGCAGGTGGAATTTTCTATCTTTTGAAATGGTGCTCAGATTAAAAATTTGAGGGCACCGTTGAATCCATTGTGTCGGGATTTGCTTAAGTGACGTTTCACTTCGACGACAGTTGGTCGGGAGAAAAATATAGTTTTTGAACTTTTTATAGAATCTTAAAATAATATGTAATTTTTATTTTTATTTTATTTTTATCCAAAGGATGACAAGCAGTGGTTGGACTAGTAACTTGTCAAGCAATTTAATGGCTTGATTCGTTAACTAATGGTGGGCGGCCCGAGCCTGCCGCACGGATGAAGGGTTGCGCGACCCAAACCACGCTGTTTCGGCTAGAGACTGGTCAACCCCCTAGTAGATTTTTTCATGTGGTGGTGCAACACACCTCTTTCCGGATTATATGGCATGCATCCGTAGGGCCAGCTGGAGACAGCGGTCCGACTTCGGGAGGATCGGGCTGGACATAGGCCGACCAAACAGAGTGGACCTGTGACCTAACGGGCCAGTGTGGGTGGGCCGAGCCCCACTAGACGGGTCGGGCCAACTGTGGCCCATGCCCACGAAGTACCCGGGATGACCCCAATTAGTTACACCTAGTGAACCGGGGTAACTTTAAACGGGTCAGACCTGGGTGGGGTAAGGTACACCCCAGGATAAATTGCATTGGGCTAGCCTGACCTAGTGGGAACGAGCCCGAACCAACCGGCCCATGAATAAAAGAATTCCCATAATGAACGAACAGAGTTTAAATTTGACAAAAAATCAGTGTCCTTGAGACCCCTTTTGGGAAGTGATAACTTTGGAATATTCTGGCTGGCCCGACCGAGCTAGGCCTGACCATGGTGCAATAACCCATGTTTCACAAAAAGGGGTGTAACTAACAGATCGAGCATCTGATCGACACGTCTTTTGTGGAATACGGACACTTGTGACAAGAAAATCCTTTAGAGATATTCTATGTGAGTTTTGACAATGTTTGAAGTGTGACGTGGGTTAGATCAGACATGAATCCAACATTTCCCTTTTTTACAAAATTGCCCATATCTCAAAGACTGGGCGTCCGATCGACGGGCCGTCTGTCCCATTGGGACCCCTATAATTAGGTGTTCCTTTGGGTATGCTTTTTGTGGGACTTCGTATATCTTTAAATATGGAATATGGGTTGAGGAATATAATCTTATAGTGAGCAGGCATGCTTCGTGCAGGAATCTAGTGGATGGATGTTTCATGAAGAGGTAGAGCGACCAATACAGGCCAGCATTAAAAACTCCATAGTGGGATGATCTAGCTATATGACTAATCGTCCCTACCACTATAGAAGCAACCAATACCGGACAACATCGTCGACAAATACGGGTCAACACAAGAGACCAATATTGGTCAACATCTAACGACCAATACTATTTGGCATACATGGACCTATATGGTTCAGTAGTAGAGTTACTATAGATAAGATGATCTGGAATTACAACTAGTCATCCCTATCCCAATTACCTTAAATTTTTATCGTTAGAGAGAAATGTCAATTTTTCTTCGGGCATATTTATTCATATCATGATTGTGATATTATCACTGTGGTATTTCTTGTGATGTTTTCCTTTGTGGATTGCTGAGATACCTTTGAGGGTCTTGGGGTCCCCTACTGGGTATTGTTATACTCACACCTGCATGGGCTCTGCCCGCACGTATGTGTTTGGTGTAGAATACTGACGCTCTGAGGAAAACATTAGAGGTTTGGGACTTGGTGGAGCTTGGTGAAATAGGAGAAGTCAAGATCATCTTCTATGACTTTCCACATACAACTAATACACTCTAGGTGGAGCTCCGGGGAAGATGTGGTAGTTGTTCACATTCCTTTCAGTTTCTAGGGCTTGTATTCCGGCACACTATTTTGAGTTGACAGTTGTATTTACGGTTGTACATTACCTTCATGGTTATACCGTACTTTTTTTGGTTGTTTACTTTAGTTTCCCTTTTTTAGTGTGTACAGATCTCTGATGAAATGCCTTCCCTATTCGGGAAACGACTTCAGGGGTTTGTCACCAATATCCAGCCTATAGAAGGTGGGTTTGGGTAGTCATGTATAGGCCCCGTGTGATAGGTTGGGACAAATATTTACTAATAACATATTATTGATATAATGTAAGGGTTTTATAATATTAAATTTAAATTTATAGAAAATCAATATTTTTATGGAAAAAATAATATTTCATCCTTTAAAATTATTTAATGTTTTCAATTAGGGGTGTTGGAAACTAATTGAAAATATTAAACTTATAAAAGGAATATTTAATATTGGGACAATAAAATATACATAACATTTATTAACTGAAAATGTAGTTTGAATATAGAAATATTTTATTTTTAATAGATGGATAAAAAATTCAATCATTTTTAGAAATAAATATTTTTAAAAACCCATATCATTAATATATTATTAAATTTTAATTAATAATATTGGTAAATAATTGTGCTTATTATTGGAAATAATATATATTATATTTCTAAAAAGATAAATGAAATTTAGTGAGAATGGGAATATGGTTATGAATGTGA
This sequence comes from Viscum album, assembly GCA_963277665.1. NCBI lineage: Eukaryota > Viridiplantae > Streptophyta > Magnoliopsida > Santalales > Viscaceae > Viscum > Viscum album. The sequence continues at coordinate 1,585,143,399 of OY728155.1, forward strand.
ATATCCATTATTAATAATAGTTGTTATTTTAAACACTTATGATCTTTTATTTAGTAATAAATATTACCAAATATTAATAAATTAATAGTGAGAATTATCATTCGTAGAGAAAGAAAGGAATTTAAAAAATGATAAGTGGTAATATTATATAAATCGTGGAAATGATATTCTCATAAAAATTCCACTGACATAGTGAAAATAGTTTTGTCTTGAATACTTTCTACCACATTTGTAACATTTAAATAAAAAATAAATGAAATTTAAAACATAAAAGCGAAAATTGAATAATAATATATATAATAGGATCATGAATAAAAATTAAAATGGTTATTTATTTACACATTTCATAATAAAACATGTTTGGTATCCTAAACTTGTCAAAATGGATACAAGTTTGTGATAAGAAAACCCTTACCATATCTCATTTATATGTTAATGATAATCAAAAGAAATATAAAACATGAATAGTTAAAAAGGTAGATTATTTCAAAAATATATTAATTAATATTACCCATTTGTAATCTTAATTCATAACAATTTATCTTTTGAAATGTAATTAATTTGGGTGTACTTTCACTATTAGTTTTTTATAATTTTAACAACTTTGAACATATTTGATAATGTTGATATCATTATCAATAATTTTATTTGAAGTTAAAAAATAAAATATCTATTTTTATAATAAAATATATATTATATTTTGATTTATAAATATATTATATATTCCCAAATGCGATTATCATTAGTAGTGTAAACTGGAATTTATCCCAACTTATTTCTATAGTATTTGTAATGACCGAAGATGAAATATTAAATAGAGGTTATATATGTTAGTTAATGATAATATAAATATATACTAATTATTTTTTTACTTATTTAATTATAATAGTATTACTAAATTCTTCACTATAGTCATAAATGATCCATTTTTCAATGATTGTTTATAAAGGTGATTAAATGGACCCAATGTAAAACATGGATTAACTCGATTAGAGATAGTGATTAAAGAAGAGTTTCATTAGAAATAATATGATTTTAATAGAATCAAAATGATATTATTTTTATTTTTTGATTAATAAATATACTTTAAGGATTTATGGTAAATAATTCAAATTTAATTTAAAAAATGAAAAAAAATTATTTATTCATGGAGGTGTTAGTCCGCATTATATTATTATTGGATGGAAATGTAATAATAAGTATTTTACCATTAACAGAAACACGTATAATTATATAAATGAAATTATAGTCATCGTTTAACTATAGTGATTATATATTTTTATGAATCTGATAAGAATGAAAACATAAGAAAGAGAGGCCACTTATGTTGGAGACACAATATTTCCACTAATGTATCATTAAAATCAATTAGATTATGATAACTATGAGTGACCAAAGGAATAAATTTTTTAGGATTATTTCTCTTTAAATTGGCAAGGTTCCGTGTTGAAAATATTTACTTATGAAAACTTTGAAAGGGTTGAATTAGAAACCATTTGGGAAAATAAAAATGCACTTTTAGAAAAAAAAAACTATTCATTTTTAAAATTCATTGTGACACTGTTCAAGAGTCAATTTCTAGAAATATGTGAAAAGTAGAGTTTTGAATAAAATGGTGTCTAAAATAATCTCTACACCTATTTTAAATCATTATTTAAACTATTTATGTCCATTTTAATAAAGTATTACTATTTTTAACATTATTTACATTTTACTAGGGTGACTTTTTTTAAACATTATAATTAATTGTGATTATTGAAATTAAAATGGGCCATATTTACTAATTTGATAAATCTAATTTTATAATTTGGTATAATTTAGTCATATAATATATATAAATGTTTAAATAGATTTTTCAAATTAATCAAAATTAATCTCTAGTAAAATAATTTTTTTATATTTAAATTTATGATTAATATTTAATTATAATTTATAATGATATATATAAAATAAATTGATTCATTATTAAAAAAATTAATTCTAATATAATTTCACAAACCACTTTGAAATATATGAACGTGAAAATAATTCATTCAAACAGAAGATTGAAAATAATTATTATTATACTGAATCTTTTATTTTGTTATAAATTGTATGAAATTATTTTTAAAAGCGAAATTAATTTATTAAAATCAGTAATTTAATTAATTATATAGATATATATTTACTCAAAATCTATTTTAATATTATAATACATGACTATATATAAAAAAATTGACAAAACGTTATTATTGCCAAAAAAATAAAGGATTTTAGAAAGAATTAAAAAATTTATACCAAGTAAATTTTCATAAGTTGAGTAAAATTATGAATATTATTTTATGAAATATAAATCCTGATTTTTTTAAATTTTTATGAAGTAAGATACCATAGAAATAAAAAGGATGGTATTGTAACTATTTGAATCATTTACTCATATTAATTATTTATCCACTAATGTTAATAGTTATTAATGGTCTATCATCATTGCATTTATTGTAGGTTTATTAATAATTAATACTCAATATATAATCTATTTTATATGTTATTTATTCTAAAACATTTATAAAATATTTTATTTTTTCAATGTAATTCAAAATACCATGTGGTTACGCTTTTTTTTTTACTATTTTATAATTTACTAGATCATTAGGGATCTCATATATTCTTAGATAACCATTTTATTTAAATCATTAAATAATGTATATCTATGACCTTGGATTCCCAAATTCCCAAAATGTCCTAGAGTATCGTTTTTACTAATATTTTTGTATAAAAGTAACTACCATGTGACATTCTTACATTTCATATGTCAGTAAAACACAGAAATATTAATCTAATAGAATCATTAAAAATCATATAAATTATTTTAAAATAAATCATATATAACTCAAATCTCACCCTTGTAACATTGATGGTTCTATATTGATGTAATTATATAAATTACAATATTTAATTTGATGTTATATATGTATAAATATGATTAAATTGGTTTTAGTCAATACATTAGTGTAGATAGTTTATAGATTCTCCATTAAGTTAAAAGGAAATTATATGATCCAATTTCCACTTAACTATTTTTATTAGGGGAAGTGTACTTTTCAAAAATCATTTTCCAGATGAGGTGACACCTGTTCTCATGAAATGTTTATATGATATTTTTGGAATGGGAATAATCTATTCGAAAAAATATTATCACATGTACTAGAGTCACATCCCATTATAAAATGATATTAGTTTGTAATTAGTTACAATTTATAAAAAAAATGAGAAAAAATATCTAATGATATATTTTTATATAATAATTTTTCTAATTATATCAAAATGAATCTTAGGATACAAACTATTGGTATGATTAATATAGAGGGAATACAATAATATATTTAACATTAAAAAATAAAAACAAACGTAAAAATGCATAATTGAAAAATAAATAAGATATATAAGATAAAGAAATAATTTCAATTTTAGAAAAATAAAAAAATAATATTAAATAGATGATTATGAATAGTTTAAATGAATATATGATAATGATGTATTTACATGTAAAAAAATTAAATTTGGAAAATAGTAAGTTGAAAGAGTTGGAAATCATGGTTTGCTAATAGACTTTAAAAATATCTAGTTAAGAGCCCTTACATCTCATCCCAAAAGGATGAGTGGTTTTTATTACTAGTCCCTTGATCTTTGCTGGGAATCATAAACTTGTTCTTCATGATTATGAATATGAGAAATCTCTCAAAATAATTCAATTCCATGGGAATCCTTCTCTTATTATTGGGGATGTAGAACCCATTGTAGTATGATATTATTAGAAGGGAATTTTTTTGTGTAAAAATTATATAAAGACTCTCCATTTTCACTTATATAGATTAGTAAATATGATATGATAGATAGAGAGAAGATGGGATAATTGAACATTATTTAATAGAAACTGGGATTTGATATTGAAAGAACATTGTGATCAAATAGAACCCGCTAGGGAATTGATATTAGGTCTGCAAAAAATTAAAAAGTGTTTGATTAAAAATAGACGTGTTTTCGAATTGGATTATCATCGAGGATGATGTATATATTCTATTTCACCTTTGATACATATTTATATCATATATAATCTCATCAAATCCTATTGAATTCATTAGAAGTATTAATCAGCATCAATGAGAGTTAAAGTGTAGTGGTTTCTAATGAAATAATTTTTTTTACATTATATATCCAAGGCACCAAAATTATTGGATGGACCAAATTAAAATACAAAAGACTCAATATAGATGGACAATATTTACCTATATCCAATAGAAGGCTTGTACCCCTCGACTTTGCAGCTAGTAGAGTAATTCTAAAAATGGAGGCTATATCAATAACCATTACCTAGACAATTCCTTTGAACCTTGTTGATAGGTCAACATATAGTAGTCTATCAACTAATTTTAACACTAATAGATCTTCTATTCAAGGTTTCATATGTGGTGGTTGAATTGTGAATAACTCATAGGCCCTAAACATCCTGCCATTTACATCTTATTAAAAGGAGGGTATTTTAGTGCTGTTTGAGGATTTGGAAATTACACAAAGGATTAATATCTATATTTAAAAAGATATTATTTTATCTAATTAGAAATAAGATTCATGAAATATAGTCAACACCTTCCAATTCTATTCAGAATGACCTCATAATATATTCTATTAAATTAGAACCTATATATCTATTCTTAAAATAATTAAGAATGTTTTTCAAACATGGATTGTATGTATCATGTTATAAGATATTATTTATTCTATAGTTAACCATGATCAAATGAATATGAATTTTTTGAGTATTGAATCATTTACTATTGATTATGTTGAGGTTTTGTGAGGGTATTCCTTCAGACTTAAATGTATTTATCTCTTGAGATCCCCTCTTTTGTGGTAATATTTTTTTTGTTTTAGTACCATGTTTTTAATGAGTGATTTTAATTTTAAATACATGATGATTAAATAATGAAAATGAAACATAATCAATGAAATCGTTTGTATAAGTGACAGTTATTTACCATGAAAACATTTTTTGAGATAGGGAGAGTTTTTAAATAACAACACATTATTTTCATTTTTATTACGATTTTATTGGATGTTTTTATTCTATATCAAAAATGATACCAACGTTTTAATTTTTTGATAATGATCTGTAAAATTTTATGTATAAATTTAAAAGGATTCTAACAAATAAAATTGTTCATCCTCTACGTTTCTGTGAATTTTTTAACAAATAATGTTGAAAAAACAAATTTGGGGCCTTTTATTTGTTGAGAAAATCAATATTTTTTAAATTATATTTCAATATAGCATGAAATGGATATTTTGTTTAAAATGTGATAAATGGGGTATCTTTTCCCCAGAATGCCTTTCTTGGATTTATTTGTGAGAAAAATTCTCATGTTTTATCTTAGGATAGCATATAGTATCCCAATGTGTAGCTGTAGTATTTTGGATGGATGGTGATTTCCAAAGTCACTTAATGATTTTGATAATATTAAATATTTATCTATAAATTTTTGTATTGTTCATTTTGACCATCTATATTATCTATATTAAAATAGTTGACGTATATGGATATTGATTCTATATTCCAATTTTTATTTCCATTTTTTAATTTTAACTCCTTTATATATTTATTCAATATCATTTTATATTTGGTTGTACATGAATATTTTATGAATGTAGTCATCTTGATAGAATTCCAAGAAGAAGATTCATGTCAATTATAATTTATTATGTAAAAAACCCATAAGATGGTTCTTGATTCCATGATACATTCTCTAAGATTAGGGTGGCTGGGAACATGTTGTTGGTACATGACATTCCATATTTGATTCCTAGTTTGGGGGAATCCTATATTTGGTTAATGAAAAAATTATATCATAGTCTAGAATCGTTTGAGGACCCATGTTCTCATTCAACACAATCTTATTTTATTTATATATAATTTTATTTAGTATCATAAAAATTAATGAATTAGGAGAGATATGTTTCTATATTTCACTTATACAGTTTGATCCTTGGGTTTCCTTGGGAAGTAGGGGGTGTAACGTGAGTTTTTAATTTTCTATATGTATTAATACTTTTTCTCAACATGTAGTGGTGGTATTTGAGATCATATCTCTGATATATTAGTTAATAATTGGTTACTATGTTCCATGGTTGAAATTGAATGCATAAAATAAGTTTTACATCTAGATTTCATAACTAGGAACATTATATAGAGCTTGTGTGGTTGGTTATAGTAACCTTGTTGTGAACTTTTTATAGTTGGATCATGTTCCTACAAAATGTGTGAATCCACTAACCAACAATTATCATTTATATTTGATATTATTTTATCTTAAAATTGTTAGGATTATTATAGGATGTAATATAGTATAAACTATAAAATATTTCATAATCAACTATTTTTATTTATTATGATAAATATGTGTTTTCTAAGAATATCACAATTCAAATAAATTGGAAGCAATGTATTTGAAAATATGAGTCATTTTAATTGATGTTTTTTCTAAATTATATTTGATTTTACTTTCTTTATATGGAAATAATATTAAACCCAATGATGTAAAATTTTATTAATACTATTACGTTTTGGTAGTGGAAAAGGTCACCGTTTGTATATGTGAACACAATATTATTAATGAATGATGGATATTAATAAACAAATTGGTTACATAATATGTTTTGAAAAATGAATATTATTTTCATTTTAGAAGGGGTTTTTACTAAGGGATATACCAAATTAATCATAGATTTTAAAAATGTTGTTTTAAACCTACTCAATTGGATTTCAGAATCTTATTGTTTGGTATGTAATGTTTTTTTGTGTTCGACTCTATTAGTTTGTAGATTTTTTATATTATTTAAAAAGGGATTTATCAATTTGAAATTATTTTTTGCGTTTAATTTGAAATAAAAATTGAACTATATTTTTTTTGGTGATTGTGATTTATTTATTTTGGATGGGATATATGTCTGATAATGGGAAAATAAATTTTTTTATGTTTTTAAAAGTATTGTGATTATTTTAATATTTGATGTTTTCTTCCTAGAGCAGTCTTAGTTGATAGTGATGATTTATATCCTTAGGGACCCCATGAGGTTTGTGTCTTACAGGGATTTTGAATATCCTTTCAATTAATTAATTCTTCCCATTATTTGAGTGTAATATTAGAAAATATCTTCATTGTTCACTTTATCAGTACATATTGGTAATAGATTTGTTGAATATTTTAGTCTTGAAAGATTCCATCTTCTTGGAAATATTTCATCATTATTTTATACTGACCTCATGCAATTATTGGATGTGATTATAGGGGTCATGGTAGAGGGAATTTTGTTTAGGATCCTACGATGGATATAAATAAACCCTACATTTTGGAACATGGGAAACAAAATATACCATATTGAGAGAAACGTCATTCACTCTCTACTATGATTGGATCAGGTGTAATTATGATTGGTATATTTAAATATCAGGTGAAATAGATATTTATCTTTATTAAGATGTTATTTTATTTTGATTCATTCCACCCTATTTTATATTCCATAATATTGTTTGTTTTCGATTAGTTATGAGAGATATGTTGAATCATGTTATTATTATTGTATTTTTTCAGATTATAGTTTTAATGTACGTTACTAGGGTCAATCTACCATGTTAATAGTGTATCACATGATAAATAAAAATAATCTATTAGATAGTTTCTTGATTATATTATTTCCTTTTTTAGACCAGTAGTTATTTTTTTTCAGAATTCATTGTTTGGTTGCTTAGATTGGGATAACTCATTAATTTTAGGAGTTCTAAATATGGTGAGGAGACAATCATCATTTATTTTATCCATAACAAGTGTCCCATAATTCATTGAATAATGTGGTTTACTATTTCCCCAACCTCACCATAGAAAAAGATAGATTTTAATACGTTTCTAATGATCTTTTTGAGGAATCTAATTTTGGATTCACTAATGGTTTTCACTATCCGATGAGTGGGGAAATTATTGTATGATTAACATTAGGTTGATAATATAATTCTTTATTTTTATTTTTTATTTATCAGTATTTATATTGTGATGAATTTGGATCAATTCAATTAGTTGTACAAATATAGTCTGGGTAGTAATTTATGATTTTCCCTTAACTAGTCATGGTATTAGATGAGTTTGAGAACCAAAGTCTTACTAAAGAGGATCAGCATTATTGTTTTCTATTCCCAATCAATTTTACTGTGACATTTGTATAGAAATAAAGTGTTATTGTGGGGACATTTGTTACACTATATTTTCAATTTTCTCCATTTTCTGATATTACGTCATTAAACCTATATTTAGGTTCTTACATGAGACTGATTTACATTCTCAATGTTATGGATTTTTTCACACATTTCACAGCTTGTGTGAGAAGAAATTGAATTTGTTTAAACTATGTGGATGAAAATTACATAGTTCCTTCTTGGTTCATGATCAAGTAATCATGGTTTTGGGTAAACCTTGAATATACCCTTACAAATAAATGGTTTTTGTATTTTTTTCAAATGAATTATTGATGTGAAATGGTATATCATAGTTATATAGAGACTACATAGGGTTACAATTCAATAATAAAAATAATTTCCATTTAAAATTCATTTGAAGGAGAAATGGGGTGATAACAATATAATAGACTATAGATTTTAACTGAATGGTTATTCATTAACAACACATAGTTTCATGAAATATTTAGCCAAACCAAGCATTCTACCTAGAAAAAAATAAATATACCTATATACCTTTATGTTATTTTAACCCCTATTCCACAATAATTTTCACTATTTAAAGCTTATACACCATGCACTTCTCCTACCACTATTCTTATCCTTTTTAAAAAGTATTCATATAAATTTGAGGTAAGTTATTCATGGTGATACCTATTTTATCCTCTATTCCACTTGTTTTATAAATTTTAAAATTTCATATAACCTACATGTTAATTCAACACATGAAAATATATTTTTAATATAGTTGTACTTTAATGTGTATAATGGTTTTTTTATAATCTAAAATTGGAAAAAAATATTTATTATTTTTAAAGGTAACGAGAAAAAATGTAAATTTTAATTTTAATATAAACTGCAAGAAATGAATCATTAATTTAAAAAGATATATATGTGTTGTGGTTTATTTTTCAGGCATACAAGTATTTTTTCACACACATATTATAATTTCTATTTTTCATTTGAATTTGGAAACTCACATATCTATAGTAGAGTTGAGGATAGACGGTGACTTATTGAGTCACCCAGAGACTAGGATGAGTTTAAGATTATATTTTATTATTATTTTATCATCCATATAGGTCATTAGTATTCCAGATGTTGTTATTTTATTATTTTAGTTATACACAATTCAGAGTGTTTACATTTTGGCATTTTTTATGATCTTGTTATTCATTTTATTATTTTATACATTTTTACCTTGATATCAACATGGTAAATTAATTAATGAAGGTATTATGATTAAATATACTTAGATACTCTTGATACATTATTATTTATTACCTAAATGAATCCAAAGGGATTGCATCCAATTCACAGGTACAGGTTTCCATCCCTTGGTAATAAAGAATATTCCTTTGGTATTCCATGATCATGTTTACATTCATGATTATGTAGTTACCAATAGATGGTTTGTGACATTAAATGAATTAAATTTAACAATGGTCTATTATTTTTTACCAGTTCAATTGGATAAAAAATAATATATCAATCAATTTAAATTCACTATATTGGAAATGAAATACCCAACAATGCCTAATTATATGATCCAAAAATACAAACTACGTAATTATTATCAAAATTAATATTAATATATGGGTTAAATTTGTAACTATATGTAATTTGGATTAGTATAAATTATATAACATGTCATTATAATAATGCAACTGTGTATGAGAATGACAACCTTACTTTCTATTACTCACTTAAACAAGATTTATTACATAAACTATCACATAGGACAACATCGAGGATCGAGAGGACTAGTGTATTATTGAATTAGGAACATTACATAACAAATAAGAACCTAAAATACAACATCTTTATTGAAAAATAATTTTACAAGACCAAAACATTCCTTCGTACTTCGCATTTCATGTGATAACCTCGGGATAAAGAGAAGATAAGGGTGAGCAATAAAGGCATGTAAGGGAGTAAAAAGGAATAACATGAAAATATAGTATATATTAGGAAATAGGCCTACCAATGGAGAATAAGAGATAAATGAACATAATTCCATGATGTATCATGATTATCATTACATGAAAATGTGGCAACAACATTTAACATCATATTAGACTAAGCCAAGGATCATTGCACATGGTGTATGAGTAAACCCTCATTGCACATAACTTAGAATGTGTAAACCCTCATGTCACTTTAATTATCATGAGTAACCCCTCATTTCAGTTTAAATACCATTATACTAAACTTTACCAAATCCATTGGAGTGTTATATGGGCACACCCTTCTTAATCATTTAATTTCATGCATAAGTGTGCCACAATGATAATACAAAATGGATTTATTTAAACATAATAATTTATTCAAAGAATATGAGGTGTTTAATACATAAATGTATGTCCTTAGTCAACAGAGACCTGTTCATAAAGGTGAATACCCTTGATAGAGAAATAGGTATGGTATTCACTTACATGATAATTTTGGTTATGGGAAATTTTGGTGTATCTTCGGCAGCATAACGAAACCAAATAGAAATTCTAAAATGGGTTGATGAGAGGTAAAGGGGTATCTCAATATTTATACATTAAATGGATTGTATTGGGTTTAAGGAACATAATATCCCAACCCATGTAAAGTAATTTAGATGCATAATATAAATGAATTCCTTGTAATTTAGTGAAGAGAGGGAAATCCCTTACAGAATTTCTACATGGTAACAGCTGTTTAGGGGAGGAATTAATGGGAGAGAAAGGTGTATATAATCATTCAAACATAAGGATTACATAATAGGGGACGTTCTAAATCAAACCCCAACATTTTTAATTTAAAATAAAAGGGCATAACAATATAAGGAAACATGGACGTAAATAAGGAAGGAAGTTCTGTGAGGATCCCTTATTTGGATGTCTTATCCCAGTGTATTGGTAGATTCTTGAGAGTAGATTATTTGGAGATTATGGTGCCATTGTAGGATTCTAGAGATAGGAGGGTTGAGTTTGGTAGATATCCAAATTGTTTGAGTGAAGAGGAATGTGATATTGAGTGGGTTTATATAGGAAATGAGAGGGAATTTTTTATTATTTAGGTTTTGGACACTACATATGAAACTAGTCAAAACTACAAACCATCCCATGTTTTTCAAATAGTTTTTTCCAATATGGAGTGGAAAAAATTATTTTTCAAGGAAAATTTCCTATATTATTAAAATATTTGGATTTCTTATGGGGATGTGAGTCACACTCTCAAGTTAATCATTTTATAAAAATAAATTTTTTTATAAGTCTTCGAGGGTCCAATAAGGCACAATAAAATCAATCAATCAAATCTAAAATCACTCTATTTTAATGGTAGAACATATATTGTCTGAATAACCCATTTATATAATTTTATTACATCACTATAAGGTCATTATTATGTCATAAAACACATTATATATTCAAATAGTATTTAATTTTTACCCAAAAATTTGTTCATCTTATAAAATTATGATAATTTTCTTATTTGATAATTTCAACTTCCTGAATCCAAAAAATGATATTCATTTTATCTATATAATTTTAAAAATAAATGAATTTTTATTTTTTTAAATAAAAACCAACATTTATCAAAGCATTATGGGTTTTGCAAAACAAATTTCAAAACATAATAAAAATTACAGTTGTATTTATATAAAATTATACGATAAATTATATTTAATAAAAACTAATTTAGTAATAATATTTTATTAAAATATTATATTATTCAAAAGTCCATTAATTCATCAAAATATATTTCTTTATCTAATATTAAAAAAATTATACTTTGTGTTTTAAAACACATTTACAATGTAATAATAAAAAATTAAATGTATATTATTTAAACAAAATTAATGAACAAACTCATACTGATAGGGTCTTCTTACATAACCTCTTATAAAACCCACATAAGACCCAAGGGTATGGTCTATGATGGTGACAGAATCTTGGGGAGCCCGGATTACATCGTTCGGGTGGTAATCTCCATTGACGTACATATCTCATATAGGAGGTTCCATTCAAGACTAACATTTTGTCCCTCAGCTTGGGAATGGTCAAGAGCAATGCCCAGTGATGCTGTCTCCTTTTTGAGCTCGGTCAAATGGGCATCGTATGGAGAAATTCTACTGGATTATTTCATTACTTCATTTGTTTGATTAAATTGGTTCGTTGAAGCCTTATATTTATACTAATCATGTGATCACTACACAATGACTATATTAGAAATGGTAACAATTCATATATGTATTTTAAAATCCAATAATATAAACCAAGGAAAATCATATGATTTATATAACCATTTTACATAATAAGACATTTAATTAGATCAAGTGTAATATTTACTAATAAATGTTTGGGTAATTAAAATCTTACCCTTAAAAAATCTCTCCATTTAAATTTCATTTTCCCATACATAAACATATGAGGGTAACTCTGCTTCATCACTTCCTCTTATTCCTACATTGCTTCTTCTAACATGTGGTTTCACCACAACTCATAGACAGGGGGCATTGTATTATTTTGTAGAACCTTTTCCCCATGATATAAGATCATCACTAGATTCTCTTCATAGAAGAGGTCATTATCCAATGGTTCCAACTCAATATTTATTACATGCAATTGGTCAGGTATGTACTTATTCAAAAGTGATAAATGGAATACATCATGCACTAGAGATATGTTTGGTAGGAGTGATAGTCAATAGGACACTAATCCAACAAGATCAAGGATCTAAAAATGGCTTATGTAACTTGGACTCTAATTTCCATTCTTCCCAAATCCCATAACTCTATTCCATAGTGATATGCAGAGGAAAACCACGTCTCAAAAATCAAACTCTAGGTATCATTGATGATTATCGTCATTTATCTTTTGTTGAATCTTAGATGTTTTAATATGATGCTCTATGGCCTTAACCTACTACAAAAAAAATTTCATCCATTTCTAGACCTATGAATTTTCCCTCCCCAACATCAGCCCGACATGTCAGTATTCTTCACCTCTTCCCTTAAAGGCCTTCATAAGGATCCATATGGATGCTTGAGTGGAATCTGTTATTGTAAGAGAACTCAACCAGATGAAGAGGTTGATCCCATCATCCTTTTATGTCCATTTAACATGCTCTAAATGCGTTCTCTAATGTTTGTACAATAAACTCAGATTGGCCATCAGTTTGAAGTTGATAAGCCATGATGAAATCAGATCAGTATTCAGAGTGTGTTGGAAACTCTTCCAAAACAAAAAAGTTGAATCTTTGATCTTGATTGGATATAATATATAGTGATACCAAATGCATCATTACCACTTCTCTAATATATATCTATTCCAATTGATCTAATGGGAAATCCTCCCGAATGGAAATGAAGAGTGGTGTCTTTGTAAGATGATCCAGAACAACCTAGATAGAATTGTTTCCTTTAGATTTCTTCGAAGGTCCATTATCAACATCCAAGGTGATTTTCTACCATTTCAACATTGGTATAGGTAATGACAACATCATCCCCTTATAATATTTCATCTCACCGTTCACATCCTAACATAGCAGGAACATTGTTTTATACTCAGTGATCTCCTTCTTCGTGTCATACCCCCAATATTGCTCTTAGAGATATTGATATATCATTGTGTTTCTTTGGTGAATGGAAATATTCAAACTATGTGCATCATCAAAAAGATCATTCTTTAACTCCAGATGGGATGGAACACATAGTATTGAGCCCAATCCCACAATTCCTTATCCATCAACATTATTCTCTGAGGATTTTTATTTTTTGATTGATTCCACATTATTTGAAATTACCACAACCTACATTTGACAATCCTTTAATCGTTCCAAAATTGGAGGTTTGAGAAATAATTTTTCAAAGGATTTACAATGTCCACTTCTTTATGATTCACTTTTCCATCTTCATAAAATCTACGAAAATTGGATCCTTTTCAATTCTAATCAGTTGAAGAGTTGTATGATCCTTTCAACATAGATAATAATCCACCTTTTTCTATTTCCAGGGTGGTATTGGATTGAGAAGGCATTGTCTTTGATCAGTTCAAAAAATATTCATTAGCCCTTGTTCAACTCTTTCTATGTGAATATATACTTGGGGATTTTGTGATCTGGGTATACTTCATAGTTCTCCCCAAATAGGTAATTCTGAAAAAATTTCAAATGGAATATTACTATATCCAACTCAAAATAATGTGTTGGATAGATTTTCTACTGAACTATCGATTTCCTTGAAGCATAGGCAGTGGCTTTAAATTTTTCATCTACACACAACCTAGTCCCTTCTTCGTATCATCCCTGAATACCACAAAAGGTTTTCCACTTTTGGGTAGTGTGAGCACTGGTGTATTAGTAATCCTCCTTTTCTACTCCTTGAAGCTCTACTCATATTCATCACACCAAGAAAACATGAATCCCTTATGAGTTATCTTGGTATGAATGTTTTAGAATCATGAGAAATTTCTAAGAAATCAGCGGTAATAACCAGCTAATCCCATTAATCTACAGATATCTGTAACCAATGTTGGCCTTGGCCATCCCTCAATTTTGGTTATCTTGGAGGGATCCACAGATATACCATTTCTTGTAATGATATGACCTCTGAATGAGATATCCTTCAATATTTACTCACGCTTTCTATACTTTACATAGAGAATCTCCTTTTGCAAGGTCTCTAGTAATGTTCTTAGATGATACCCATGTTCCTCCTTGGTCTTGGATTATATTAGAAAACCATTTATAAATACTACCAAATATTTGTCAAGGAGATCAATAAGGACTATATTCACCAAGTCAATGATTATTTCTAGAGAATTAGTGATCCCTAAAGGAATTACAATGAAATCATGTTCTGATTCCACTTATGAAAAACATTCTGGGGGATATCCTCATTCTTCACCCATACATGGTAATATCCTGATTATAAATCCACCATGGAGATGTATTGTTCTCCACATAGATGATCGAACAAGTCATCAATATGGGGAATATGATTCTTTTTCTTGATCTTTATTTTTTTGAGATCATAACAATAAATGGAATGGAAAATTGACTCATCCTTCTTCTTGAAGAAGATGAATGATGCACCCCAGGGTAAGGCATTTCGGGTTATAAGACATTTATCCATATTCTAATATATTTTTCTCTTTCTCTAATCAATCTCTATAATTAATATTCAATACATAGTTTATGTTATTGGTGAGGCCACAGGTATAATATCAATCAATAATTCAAAAAATCTTCTAGGAGGGAGACCAGGTAATACTGTGGGAAACACTTTAGTGAATTCCCTCATAATAATCATGGATCTAAGGGTTTTTTCTTCCTTATACTCAATCATCTGGACAAGATACATGCGCTTATAGGGTAGTAATATCCATGTTTGAGATGATGGTTCTAAATAAGATTAATTCTCGCCTTTGAACTTGTAAAGAATCGGGGGTCTATTTTCCATATGGAGAGTGATTCCCCCCCCCATGAAAATTTATGTCAGATCTTTGTAGATAAATCCAATCCATGCCATGAATTGCTTCAAATTCCACCATAGGGAGTATGAAGAGGTTCTCAAGGAAGTTAAATCCACAAATTGTTATATGGGAGGAGTTATATTCATGGGATTCAAGAATTTACACATTTTCCATTTTCAGCGACATCTTTACTTCCATGATTTTTTGTGATGTTGGGATTTTTCTACTAGAATTTTGGGATATAAAAGAATGAGTAGAACTAGAATAAAAAAGTCATTTCATAATTCATGAATGAATAACTAGTGTCCCAGTCACCATTTCATTTTCAGGGTTCTCTTCGATGGAAGTTATGGAAAAAGATCTCCCTTGCTGCCTTGGAGTTTTTTGGTTGCCTCTGAAAATCATCAGATCATGAAACTTGTTTGCAAAGTGACATGTTTCATTTCATTTGAAGCAATGTACTATGTGTTGAGGGTCGAAAGGAGTGTTCCAATACTTTATCATAGCAGTAGGTTTTTCTTTTCGGCAGTTAATGGTCAGGTTCCCATCACTTCTATACCTAAATTATTTCCGCATCCCCTTCAGGTAATTTCTAGGGTTCTTCTTTCCGCACCATTGGCAAGTGGACAGCTGGAATATCTTACCCTCATTGGATTTATCCATCGGACTTCCAGAAATAAATTCATCCATATAATTCTTGTCCCCATGATACCCCAAGTATTCGACGATGTCCATTTCGACTTTGAGGGAAAATTATTAAATTTACTCATAGTTATTGTAGTCACGGATCACCAGGGATTTTAAAAGGCTTGGTTTTATCCCACCAAAGAAGTGGTCAAACATGTATTTTGGGGTAAGGAAAAGCTGAAGGCATATCGTGAACGCCTTGTGAAGTTTGCCTCATACGTTGTGAAAGGTTCGTCATCTTTTTATGATAGGTAAATGAAGTCCATTTCCATCTTTAGTCGAAGGGTGTGAGGAAAATATTTATCGAAAGGCATTTTCTGGAAATCCTTTCATTCCAACTCCTTCATATTTTTCTCAGGCTTCATATTATTTTATCAGTTTCCACCATTTTTCTCCTTCACCCTCCATATGTTAAGAAGAAAGAAGAACCATATCTTTTTAGAACATTGAAGGATTGAGAAGATGTTTTTCAATGGTGTTGATCAATTGTTTGTTGATTGAGGGATCAAAAGACATATTAAAAGTTAGAGGCCTTTGTCTCATGAAGTTATCGATTATGGATTGTTATTTCTCAGGTAGGGTTTGGAAGATCCTCTTAACCAATGTTTTGATTAAAAACAAGAGTTAACTGAGTGAGTATCCTGACAATGTTTGTGATTACCACTCCCATTGGATTATGAATCTCATTAGAATAGTCATCACATTGATCTTTGTATTTGTTGTTTGCCTGAGTCCTCCGATTACCAGCCATTGGATGGAATAAAAGGAACGTTTGTGGTAACACATAAAGTGGAATCCAATTACAAATTGGGATAAAATATAAATTAATTTTTTCCCTAACTTATGAATTTATAGGCTTCAATATATGTTATCCATGATATACATCCCAACAAATATTCTTAGGGGAATTTTTTATTCCATTAATTAACGTTCATAATATGATTTTGAATTTACCAAACTATAATCCTTGGGAGTGTTGTAACCAAGAGTGCAGCAATGCCCATTTTCATTCACCAGTTCCTTTTTGAGTCTAGTTCAAAGCATTATTTTCGTGTTTTACCACTTGATACATTGTGTTAGAGCCACCACTACTTGTTTTTATCCAGAAAGTGATGTATTTTCTATGTAAAAAACTTACTCTATACTCTCCCAAATTTATGAATTTTTTTACTATACATAGTCTTATAACTAAGGAATTCACTAGGGTTATATAATTATAATACAATAAATAAAAAAAACATATACTTTAAAATAATCTATAACAACCATTCTCATTAATGCACACTTAAACATGATTTATTACATAAACATTCACTTAATACAAATATGAGGATTGAGAGGTCTAGTGTCTTGGGAAATTAAGAACAATACGGAACAACTTAGTATATAAAATACAACATTTTTATTGAATACTTATTTTACATGGCCACCAAATTCCTTTGTACTTAGTATTTAATGGGATAACCATAGGACAAACATAGAAAAAGGGTGAGTTATAAATCCTATATAGGGTGTCAATAAGGAATAACATGAAGAATATAGTACATGTATGGAAATAGGCATGTTAGTGGAGTACTGAAGACAAATGAACTTAAGGAATGATACAACATGATTATAATAACATAGAAATGTAGCAGTAAGATTTAATATGATATTAGTATGAGCTAAGGCTCATTGCACATGGAGAATGAGTAAACCCTCATTGCTCTTGAATTAGCATCTGTAAAACCTCATTTCACTTGAATTAGAATGAGTAAACACTTATTTCACTTGAAGTATCATGATACAAATATTTACCCAATGCATTGGAGTACTATTAGGGCACACTCTTCTTGATCAATTCATTTCATGCATAAGTGTACCACGTAGATCATACAACATGGATTGATTAAACATCCTAATTTATTCTAATAATAGGATATTTTTAATACATAATTGTATATCTTCAATAAAAAATGCATGTTTATAATGGTGAATAATCTTGATTGATAAATGGGTATGGTATTCACATTCATGATGATTTTAGAATGGGGAATTTTGGTGTAACTATGATAGCATAATGATGTAAAATAAAAAAACATACCATGGGATTATGAAAGATAATGGTACATCTCATCATTTATACATGAAATGGATAGTAAGGTGGCCATTTTAACATTATATACCAAAATATTTAAGGAAATTTATATTCATAATATAAAATAATTGTTTGAATATAAATAAAGAGAGGGAAATCCATTATGGAATTTCGGTATAGTAACAGGTATACATGGGAGGCATTAATTAGAGGGAAAGGTGTATATCATTATTAAAACATAAGGAGGCAGTATGTGGGAGCTTATAAATCATACCCCAACATTTTAAATTGAATTGAAAAGGGAATAACAATAAAAGTAAATGATTACATAAATAAGGAAGGAAGGAAATTATGGGTCCCAAACTTGGTAATGTGATCCCAAAGTCTTGGGAGAGGCTTGGGAGATTCCAATTGGGTGATTGGGGAACCCTGTGAGGATTCTAGAAAGATGTTGGTGGAGTTTGGTTGTGATAAAAATGGTTTTAGTGAAGAGGAATGGGAGATTGAGTGGGTTTATAGAGAAAATGATAGGGAATTGTTTATTGTTTAGGTTTTGGACACTGCACATTAAACTATTCAAAACCACAAACCATCTATTTGTATTTACCCATTGTTTTTAAAATAGTGGTGTGGGAAATTTGTTTTATTAGAAAACTATCCGGGCTTATTAAAATAATAGGCTCAATTATGTGGAGTTGAGTCACACTCTCAAGGAAATCATTTTCAAAAGATAAAATATATTATAAATTGTGGAGGGTCCACTAAGGAACTATAAAATTAATCAAACAAATATATAATCACATTATTTTAATGGTAAAAAATAAATTTTTTGAGTACCCCTTTAATAGAATTTTTTACACCACTATTGGGACATTATGATGTCATAAAAGACATTATATATTTAAACAGTATTTACTTTTCACCCAAAAATCAACTATCTCATAAAATTATGAACAATTCACAGATATATGATTTAAACAACCTGAATCCAAAAATCATATTAATTTTATCTAAATAATTTTCAAAATATTTAAATTTTCACTTTTAAAAATAAATACTAACATTAATTGAAAATTCATGGGTTTTGAAAAAAAAACAATTTCAAAGATTAATACAAAATACAATTGTATTCGTAAAAAATTATATGATCATTTATATTCAATAAAAATTAATCATGTGATAATATTTTTTAAAGATATTATTTAATTAAAAAATCATTTAATTCCTCAATATATATTTCTTAATTTAATATAATCTAAGAATACTATTTATTCTTTAAAAAACCATTTACAAAGCAATAATAATTAAATGAAAATATATTCTTAATAAAAAAGAATGCATATAATCATTATGATAGGGTATTGTTATATAACACCTTATAACACCCTCATAAGACTTAAGTGTAAGGTTTGCGATGGTGACATACTCTTCGGGTGGCATAGATAACATTGATCGAGTGGTAATGTCTATTAACTTCCACTTCTCATGTAGGATGTTCCATTCAAGATTAACATGTTGATACTTGGGTTGGGTTTGGTCATTAGTGAAGCCCTGTGATGCCACCTCCATTTAGAGCTCCATCAAATGGGCTTCATATGGGGAAATTCTATTGGACAAGGCCATCACATCCTTTTTATTTGTAAATAGGATTTTTAAAGCCCTATATTTATACTAACCATGTGATCATTTTTTAACAACTATATTAGCAGAAGTAACAATTAATAAGGGTATTTTAAAATCCAAAAACATAATATTATCCAATTTAATATGTTTTATATAACTGGTTTTTAAAATAATACATTTAATTAGATCAATAGGTATTTTCATTAATAAAAATTTGGGTCGTTACAATGAGATTCCCTTTGATTCGTTAGTGGGTTATTCTAGACAACAAGACAAAAATAATTATCAATAGATTACTATTAAAATCAATAAATGAATTTACACTAGATAATTATAATATATTATTGGACACTAATAATATGTATGATGATGTGTTAAAAGGTTCTACATATAAATTTTCTACTTAGAGGACACATATCATTCAAATATGAAAATTAATTAGAGCACACAATAATTAATAAAACGGTTACCACTCATCATAGATTATAATTATGATTATATTTATATTATCTTAAAAATATAATTGGATATTTTAATAAAATGTAAATATCCTTCATTAATAAAACAAAAAAAATTACATTATTTTAGACAGTACATCACTTAAAAAATATATTTTAGATTAAAAAATAAATAAATAAATAATGAGTGTTAATGGGATATATAATAATCCTGGAAATAAGATTACCATGATTTTATAGTTATGGTAATGATCATGATAATTAAGAAAATAAATTGTCTTATATTTTTTTTAAATGATTTCATTACTTTAAATTTTTTCTATTAATGTGATTGAAGAAAATATATTAAAACTCTTCTTTGGGAACAGAAATATTTTATCCCTAATGATGAATCCGTTATAAAAATAATAGAACTATATTAGTAATGAAATTATATGATAAACATTTAGTTTAGTAAGTAAGATACTAATCAAGATATATTTAATCAATTAATAATTTTAAATTATATTAAATGCTTAATAATGTTTAATAATCCTCCATTAGTTGTTTATAACTTTTATGGATAATGGGATATCCATTAAATTATAACAAAAATCATAATTGAAAATAGAATCATCATTATATTTTTTTTTGAAACTAGAATCGATGTGAACACTTCAACAAAAGAAAATTATCCTCCAATGGCTAGAAGACATATATACTTAGATATAGTTATATTTTTATATTCTAAATAAAAATATATTTTATTTAAAGAGACCATGAATGTATGCTATATTAATTTTAAAATAATAAGATGTATTTTATATAGTACACAATATGAATAGAATGGTAGATATTATTTCTAAATAATTCATAATTTCATTCCTTCATATCATTTTTATCAAATTAAAATGGGTTTGATTGTTCATAACAATCACACCATGTTACATTCTATAAAAAATCCTGTAATTTTCAACTGTAAAACATTTTATCGCCTTATCAATATAATTTTTTTTCACTCTAAAAAAGGAAACAAAATAGAGTTCTCTATTATGATATAAATTCATAATATAAAGAAAACATAAATGTTTTAATTCAATGATATGAATTTTCCCATCCTTGTAATTACATTCATTATTATTCGGATAAAATTATATATGAGTAATATATATACTATTAAAAACATAAAAAATATTACATAACTCTCCTGATTGTTTGGTCACAACCATATACAATTCATATTCTACTATTTAAGAACTATAATTCACATTCATAAAATTATATAGGTATTCTTGGTTAAGTGTTTTAAAAAATTAAGATAAAATCATACATTATGACCAATCCTTTACATGTGGACACTTATACTCACTACACATTTTCCCCACTAATTAAAACTTTTTAAAATAAATAATGGGTTCTCCTCATGATAAATGTTTACATTTTACATCTTGACCACATTTTCATCCATTAATAGTGTGATTTTTTTTCAAATTTGGGATGAGAAAAAAAGTTCATTAGTGGAAATAAAATAATTATTGAAATCACTAGTCGATAAATTCTTATAAAAAAATTCAATTTTTAAAATAATATTTTGGCACAAAAAACATTTTTTTACTTATTAAATATCACTTTATTCCCAATATCCATCCATAAATTATGTTATATGAAACTTTAAAGGAAATAATAAAACCATTAAACATTTTTATAAAACATAACAAACTAATGAAAACATTCTCAAAATGTAATAATTTTCACCATTAGAAAAATAACATATAAATTTCTTTTAAAATAAACCCAAAAAATTACCATGTGAAAACATGATATTTCTATAAAAACATATAAATCATAAATAAATCATATTAGTAACATGGGGTAAAATTTTATTGTTATATATACATAATATCATACTATCACTTATACTATAAAATATCCCTCTAGGATATACATGACATAATGTTCATAGTTATTGGTAGTGTGCCCATCAATGTTAAACTTAAAATAACTATAATGATCAAAATCAAACATAACCAAAGCATTGAGGTCATATCATTGACCCACCAATATTTTTTTATCAAAACCACTCATCATTAAAAACATCTCCCACATTCCATAACATAATGAAAATAATGAATTTATGGATCATAAAAACATTCATTGAGTAAAAAAATTATATTGAAACAATATTGAACACCCGGAAAGATAACAATCTATATAAAAATATCCATGTAACAATATAAATTATTATACAAATAATTATGGTTTAATTATGGAGGGAAAGTATACTCATTCTGTATAAGTAAAAAAACATTCCATTTGAATTTTTTAAAAGAATCATTAAAAGTAGATTTTTAAAATAAACTTCCATTAAAATATTATAACACTTAAGTGGTTGTAAATAAATTTAGTAGATTATGTGTATCAGAATTGAATTGATATATAAAATAAAATATAACATAAGATAATTAATTTTCATTTCACACATAATCTTATCCTAACATAATCAATGATGTAGAAGTTTTACATAAAGAATGGAAATGGAGTTTAGAATTCAAATATTTTAACTCCAAATCATCACATACAATACAAATATTCCTAAATTATAAAAAATGGTTAATTATTTCCCTTAAATATAAAAACATTATCATTTTTTATTCCATTTTTATCACTTATTACCATTCTATTTACTTAGTCATTTAAATTCACATCAGACGTTCTTATGAAATTCAGCACATATGTTCAAAATGACTTTAAATATGAATTTGATAAAAAGTATGGATTCCTTCATCTATAGAAAAAATATTGAAATAACTATGAACTTTTTAACGAAATTATTTTTTTTAATCCATCATTAAATTTATTTATAAAAAAATAACTGTGTTACCATCATGGAGATTATATGTCCTATGTACGCATGAGTAACGTTTCCATTTTTCAAAAAATGTTATGGAAAGAAATGAAGTATTATTCTATCATTATATAATATTCATGACAACATTAATATAATTTTAATTATTTAAATATACTTTTATATAAATATACATGTAATGTGGTTATGAAAATTGAATCACATCGCTTCACGGAGTTGGTATTCAACACATATGCATGTAAGATGTTATATGATATTTTTTTGAATGGAATGGTATGAATTTAAAGGATATATTAATTTTTAATAATGATAAATATTTCATCAATAATATATATATATATATTAATTACATAATTATAATCCATCCATGATATATGGTGATAGAAAAAGAATTACATCGGTTCGTGGGGTGACAATGTGTCTTACACAAAAACGATAAATTTGTTTCCCATTTCAGGGAACTTTTGATGAATGTAGATTAGGAAAATAACATAATAAAGTATATTTATATTTATTATATTATTTTTATTATTTTTTCATTGGGGAATGATGTTTTAGAGATGTCTAATAATAAACCAAACCAAAATTATCTATAAAAAATGATATGTCTTCTTCAGAAAAGCTATTTTCTTATGTCCTTTAGATCACTAGAAATTATGATATTCATATTCTAAGACTGATATAATTTTTCAGGTATTATATGATGTGATATAGTAAGGTGTTTTCTGAAACAAATATGACATTTTGTGTTGTTATAATGACCCATATATTATATAAATTGATATTACGTCAAAATTGATGAATATTAATTAAAATTTATAATAGAGCCATGGTATGACTGTATACATATGGTGTCTTCAATAACCAGGTACTAGAAACAACATGTTTATAAAACTTCTAAATTTTATCTAAATTCTTTACTCATAACTATAATCATTCTTGACAAATCGTACATAATACCCTTGTTAATGGCCTGGGTAAAAGAAAAATATGAAAGGGTGTGCTCAGCTGATCAGTAAAGATAAACAAGTGAAATATAAATCATATCATAATAAAAAGACATACGAACATAACATTGGAAATTCTTATCATGCATATGAAATATTGGGATTTTATGTCAAGGCATAAAAGTTCAAAAGAATAACTAGACATTATCTTAAATGTCAAAACATATGAAATAAAGTTTTGTGGAATACACATAAGCATAGAAAATAATTTAATATTAGTCAAGAACCATTTTCAAGATCATCATATATGACAGTTTCCATTACTGAACTAAGTTAACTCCTCTTTCTATCCCTGTAATACTGAACTGAGATCATTTCAGGTTCTACCCTTGTCAATCTCATGAGATATAAACCATTACCCAGTGCATGGTAGGATATAAAAGTCCCACCAATATCATAATGAAACCAGTCTTAAGTTTGAAATAAAAACATAAATCATTCATTATTATATAACCCCAGGAAAAAATGGGTTTCTATAAAATTATACCATCATGATCAATATAAAATAAATGGATATCAAAGATATCATTCAATCATAAATGTAATAAAAAAATATTAATAATAGGGATAGAAAAATAACCATATTTAAAGTATTTAAACCTAGATAGAATTTGATTTTGATAAAACACTTGAAATTAATTGATGAGGAAAATATCCTTTATTATTGAACAACATAAAATTTTCTCAACATTACACAAAATTTTAAAAAAAAATTCTTTCCAAATAAGTCATAGAACCATGTAGAGGAAGCTTCATGGAAATAAGGTGTTTTGAAAATATTAAATTTCATTCATTTTGTTTAAAATAAAAAAACCTTCTTCTCATAATTTTGTCGAAAAAGTGAAAAAACACCTCAAATTGAATAAACACAAAAGATTAATTTCATATAGTTAATCAAAAAAATTACAATATGTAAAATTGACCCTAAATAATTGTAGAAGAATAATATTACATATTTTTGAACCATGGATATGGATGCTAAAAATACCCTAGGAAATACTTTTGTATAAACAATCATGGATTATAATGAAATTAAAAATTTATCCCTTACCATAGGTCCTATTTATTTTGTATGTATAAAAACCACTTTATAATGATTTAAATAATATAATTGAATTATTTGAGAATCATATTCATTTTAATGTTATTTAATATGATCATATTATATTCCCTTTGTCAAGAACATTTTTTTGTTACTCATTATTCAGATATTAGTTTCTTTATCTTCAAATGCATGTTCTCTCAAATAAAATTTGGTTCTCCATATTAGGTCATAGTTATATCTTTAAAAAATTAGATCAACATAATATATATCTTATATATTCTTTCTATTAATTTAAATAATCATTCTTTAATGAAGAAAACGTAGAATGAATCACATCACATCATGGTGACGGATATGTGTTTTTCATAATAATAATTAAATATCAGTATTTAATTGATATGGGAGATATCATATTATAGTGAAAGAACTCATGAATATAAAGTAGAAGACAAAATAAGACTGAATGAATCCGTAGAAGAGATTACCTCTTATTCGATGTGTGTCCTCAAAATATATTCTTAGATCACTATAGTTGGTCTTTATAGAAAACCATAATCTATATAATGATATTAGGGATGTTAATAAGGTAATAGGTCAAGGTATAGATGATTTTTAATGTAAAAAATGTTATTAAGAGGTGAGGGAGGATGTGCCTTTTTATAATTAAGGTGTGGGTACATTTGGAATCCTCACAGATATTAATTTATAATAAAATTCAAACCCATACAAAAACCTCAAAAAATGACTCAAATTCGAGGGTGATATTAACAAAATTTGAAATCTCATATACCAATATTTTTCTGACTAGAATTTCTATCAATTTAAATAGTATCATTTTAATTAACACTTAGTTATTCAATTTAATTCTTAACTATGGTAACAAATAATTCAACATTAAAAGGGTTGAATATTTTCTTATTTGATGTATAATACACCATAAAAAATAACTTAGAACATTTTATAACATATAATAATTAATATATATTTTTTGATATTTTATTTTTATTTTTAAATAAGTTAATGAAACATTATTTTGATAAATAATCAATAGTGTCAATTTTGACTCTATTAAATTCATTGATTTTTTAAAATATTTATATAACTAATTAAGTTTGAAAAAACTATTTTATTATATTTATAAGAGTAAAAATAATATATAAAATTCATTTGAAATATTAATTATCATAAATTATAATTATTTTACCATTTTTTATAACATTTATTTCTTATCTTAATTATTAAAATAATCACTACTTTATTTTTTTAATTATTTAATATATATATTTATTGAATATAAATTAAAAATAATATAATATGGTTAATATAAATCTGTAATCTTTAATAAAAAAATTTTAAGTCGAATTTATCTTCTTGAAAATACAATATTTATATTTAAAATTTATTAAATTATAACAGTAACAATTTTAACATCACTATTAATAAAATAATATAATTGTCATAACCAATTCTATAAGACTCCAAATAGTCAATAACTCAAGCCATGGATAAGCATGGTTTATATATACTCGACTGATAATGTTTTTTCATGTGTTTGGGTGTTTTAATTGGTATTACTATTTTAGAAGAACTATATTATTGATTTTTCATCAATTAAATAATTTCTGCATTATTAATGAATATGTTTTTAGAATAATTATTAATTCCATAATAATTACAAATAAATAACCATGAGAAAAAAATTTATATTTCAAATGGGTATTTATAATCAAATTTATTTTCTAGATAAACATATGTAATTATTTATTTATTTATTAAAATTTGAGTGATTAATATTTAACATTTGATAAATAAAATAAATTAAATATCCTAATTTCACCCAAGAAGATTGAAATAGATACCATTTCAACCCATAGGTCATTTAGGTCGAAACAAAATTATCCAATGATATTATGAATGTGTTAGGGTAATTTTATAGTAGTATTCTTACCCTTAGTTACATGATTTACCCTTTTACCGTATTAATAAAAATCATCAAGGTTACTATTTATAATGACCAAAAATAAAATCAAGATATTTATATAAAATGGACATAATGATATCAATTATGGAATTAATTTTTCAAAAATAAAAATACATAGTAGAAGTAATTAATCTAAAATAAATACAATTTTCGTAAAGAGATGATGGTTTTTAAAAGTTTTAACATTGCATACGATTGAAAACATTCACATAGAAATTCAATGTAAAATTAATTCAAATGTCATAAATTATATTGAATGATACAAATATATTCACTTTATACTGTAAAAAATTTAATATTATAATTAACCATATAAATTATTTTTATGGAAAAAAAATGATTTCAATTAAAATTTAGTCTATTTTTTTATTAATTTAAACATAAATGTTATTTGAAAACATTAGAAATTAATCCAATGTAAATTTTTATATCCTAATTCAAAAAATATGTTTATGTCTTCTTATAAATATTATTAATGTGGAAAAATATTAATTTAAAATAGGATCACCATTAAATGGTTGAAAATTGCACTTTTAAAAAATATTGGTTTTTATACATCAAATAGGTTTTAATAATAGTCTTTAAAAAATGTCTATTACATGAATTTTAGATAAATTTTATTAACTATATATCATATATATTTCACTAATTTTATTTACCATGAAAATTTATTAATATAAGATTATAAATTATAATTGGTACAATATAACGTCACCGTACATTTTCATATGATAGTTATATATATTCCTACTAACCTAACAGCTAGGTTATAATGGACATTTTATATTAAGTGTGTCTCGCAGTTTGTTTAAACTCGCGATTTTGGGAAATTCAATCTATCAAATAAAAATTATTTAAATGAAATATTTCATCAAAATATCTAGGTGTTATATTCTACCCACTAAACTAAATTTCATCCTCAAAATTCTTCACTTGGATACAAACATAAGAGGATATCTCTCCCTCATCATATCCTCAAATTCCAACACAGCGTAATAAAATTAGTGGTTTCACCAATTGAATTTAATCAAAAGAGTCGTCTTATTTCGTAGAACTTTTTATTTACGATCTAGAATATTTATCTATGTTCTTATTAAGAATGATATTTCTCTAGAGGTATAACATCTGTGATTAGTACATGTGAGGGATAAGGTATACAAATTCATAGGAGTGATACTTGGAACACATCATGAATTTTTGATTTATTTGGTGGAAGCTTCAATCAGTATACAACCTTACAAACACGATTTGGAATTTAAAAAGGACCAGTACAGCTAGGGATCAACAGACCCCTGTTTCCAATTCATATTACTCTATACTAGGGATATATTGGAAGATATACCTTTTCACCCACTTCAAACCCTAGGTCTTTTCTTTATTTTTAATCATAAAGTTCTTGCTGACTCTGAGATGCTCTAATGTGTTTTTTAATAGATATGACCCTTTCTTCCCTTTTATTATCAAGATCTTGTCCTAATAGTTTTCTTTTCACATCTCCATCATAGTATGTTGGATTTTTGTTCATATTTTCAGAGATGTATTCCTAAGTATCCATCTAAATAATGGATTCAATGCTATTGTAGTACGAAATTTCTAGGAACGGTAGGTGTTGATCCCAACCAACATGTCTCATAGAGTTTGAATTTTCCTCATATATTGATCGTTTTTCTGGGGATGATAAGATGTTCTAATAAAGAACTATGTATCTAGAGCTTACTAAATACTTTTCAAGTATATTGAGATAAAACTTGTATCCTGATCCGAAATAATCTTATGAGGTACTCCATGAAATCTTACAACATCCATTACATAATTCATGGATAGTTGATATAGAGAGGAATCCTCCCTAATAGAAATGAATTGTGGTGACTTCCTATGTTGGTCAACTATAACTCATATATAATTATATCCTTTAAATGTTTTGGGATATCTAACAACAATGTTCATATTGATGTTTTACCATTTAAATTATGGTATGGGTAATGGTTGTAACATTCCCTTAGACATTTGTCTCTAAACCTTGATCTTCTGAAAAACCAAACACCAAGAGACATATTTGGAAATACCATGTTTCTTTCCATGCCACCAGAAATACTCTTTCAAGTCCCTATACATTTTTTTCATGTAGGGTGAGTAGATAATGAAGAAATATGAACCTCATATAATAGCTCATTTAATTATGGTATGGGAGGAACAAAAACCCAGTTCATGAACCGTATTATTCCATCACATTAAATATTGATTTTGAAAAATTTCACACATTCTTTTGTAGATATATATCTTCATTCTACACATATATAATCTTGAAATGTATATATGGTTGAAAATTAATTTTATAAAGACATTTTTCTACCCTTATAATAAAATTTCATGATCCCTCAGTTAAAAATTCATAAATATTTGATATTTTGATATCATCATCATGGATAGGCTAGTATGGTCCTTTAATCTCAATTTATCTTCCACCTTGTTCACTTTCTCATGGTGGTATTTTATTGAGGAGTATAAATCTTTAATCAACTAATACCATATTATTTGATACATATTCACATCCTTTTGTGTGGAAATATACTCTAAATACTTATGATCAATTAAAATATCACTCCTTTCACTGAAAAGATAATGCCTCTATATCATTAATGAAAATATTACTACAACTAACTTTATATCAGGATATGGGAAAATTTTCTCATGGATTTTCAATTTTCATGAGGCATAAGCTATCATCATATCATTTTGCATGATAATACATCGCAACCACTTCCAAGATGCATCACTATGGATTTCAAGCCTTTCTCCAATACAAGGTAGCGTGAGCATAGGTTCACTAGATAACCTTCTTTTTAGATCATTGAACATTCCTTCACATTCCCCTATCAACATGAACTTTACTCCTTCCCATGTCAACATGGTGATTGGATTTGATAATCATGATCAATATTTTAGAAAACATTGATAATATATATTCAAACCAAGAAAACAGTGGATCTCAGTTACTGTTTTTGGTCTCGGGCAATATCCATTAACATCTATTTTTGTTGGATCTACAGATGTCCCCTATCATGAGATGAAAGGACCCAAAATTTAAACTTTATGAAGCCAGAATTCACCCAGGGTAAATTTAGAATACTGTTTATCCTTTCATAGGGTCTTCAATACAATTATCACGTGATATTATTATTCTTACTTTCTCTTAAAATTGTAAATAATATCATATATAATGACTAACACAAGCTGATCAAGATTCTCTCTAAAGACTCTATTCAATAGATCCATGAAGATAGTGGGAGAATGAGTGATACCAAAAGGAATCACTATAAATTTAAAGTTTCCATACATTGTATTGAATGTCATCAGTGGTACAACATTCTTATTGACACATAATTGATGATATACTAATGAAATATCAATCGGGGAAAAGTATTGAGCTCTGCCTAGTTGGTTGAATAATTCATCAATGCATGGAATAAGATATTTGTTATTGATATTGATCGTGTTAAGTTATCGATACTCAATGTAGAGTTCCATTTATTCATATTTCTTAATAAAAAATAGATCAAGTACCCCCAAGTTGATGTACAAGGGCGTATGAATCCCTTTTCAAGATTTTGTTGGAGTTTTTCTACATTTCCTATAACTTAATTGGGGACATTAAATAACATTTATTTGAAATAAGAATAGAGTCGTGTATTGGTTATATTGAAAACTCAATTCATGATTTGGTGGAAGATCTTGTAACTCTTCCGGAAATATATCATAAAATCACATATAATGGGACTATTATTAATTATGAGGTTCTCCCCAACCATATGAGACAAATAACCTTCATTTATATAGATTAACAACCATAATATGGATGAAATTTTTACTATAAGGTCATACTCAATCTTGCATCAATATATGACCATAGATTGATCTAGAATATAAAATGTGACTTCCCTTATTTGACAATTGATATGATCTCTATATAGAGAATTCTAATCTATTTAAAAATCACATAAAAATTACACTATTTGAAGGATAAAAATATTTTAAGGAATAACTTTCCCGGAAACATCAACTTGTGAAGAATTATATACATTTGATGTAACCATTGTTCCATTAGGAGTTGTCATAGCTAACTCAACATTTAATTGTTAATGTAAAATATTGATACCAATATTAAATTATTCATAAATAAAAGAGTGGGTGGATCTAGAATCAAATAAATTATTTTATTCTTGAGAGTGGATGTCAAGTGTACTTTTCACCACATCATTATCATTCTCTACATCGACGATTGTGATCACATGTGAATTGCCTTTGTCTTTGGCCTTATGAGATTGTTGATGCCGATCATCATCAATAACCCTTACATTAGGTAATTGATAGGAATAATTACCAATTTCCTTTAACTTATATCATTTTTGTGTAAGAGTTGTATTTTTTGTTTCCTTTTATCTATTCACACCATTATTAATCCTTTTCCCCAAACCTCAAAATTCTACTACCCGATGACCTTCTTTTCCATAAATAAAACATTTACCAGTCCCATTACGATAATTTCTTCCATTTTTATTTTCACACAATGATCATATGGTAAAATCATCTTCTTTTTAGTGTGATCTTTATATGTCCCTTGAATTCCATTTTCCCCTTCTTATCAAACCCATCATATTGATGGGATACACCAATCTAGACCTCATCCTTGAGATCACCTCAAACAATTTTAACATATATATTAAATTTCATTATGTATTATTCACAATGGATCCATGGTTTTAACCCCCTATTAAACATATCTATTTTACTCTAATATTGGATAAAAATTCAAGGAGTGTACCTTGGAAGTCTTGTAAAATTTTCTTTGTAGTACCAACATATTAATTTTCCTTTTTTATGTTCAAAGAACACCTTCTCCATCTCTATTTGAAGAATATATAGAAAGTACTTATTGATGATCTAGTTCATGAACTCGACCAATTCCATGGACTCAATTTCATATATTTTCCTTATATTCTTGATATGGTTTCAACATTGATCAGCTTCACCATCCAACGATATACTGCTATGATAAATTTATCATTTTATGAAACATGGAGAACTAAAAATATATTTTAAGTGGTACTGATCCATTTTTCAAACACTAATGGATTACAAGACCCAACAAAAGAAGGTGTATTCTACCTCATGAAGGACTGAACAAAATTTTGTTCCCTTATTTTATTTTTTGGATGTCCTATATAACTCATATCTTGAGAATGTTTTGGGAGCATAGCTACAAGATTTTTCATTCAATCTCCCATAACATGGGGTTTCTCCAGAGTACAATAATTTCACATCTTCACACATTCAACATAAACATAGTTTTTTGGGTTCTATCCATTGACTAAAACCTAGTATTATAGTGTAATAAAAATTAATCATTATGGTAAAACCACATAATCAAGATAGAAATTTCAATTTAGAACACATTCTGTTTTATACTAGGCTATTCATGATCTTTTCTAAAACACTTGGATTGTACCATATACATTAACCAAGCCTTTGGGTTCATACTAAGGTTTTCACATCCATGTTTCCAATGGTTAACTATAACCTCCAATACGATACAATAAATAATGACCCATAAATTAAATATATTGATATTCCATCATAATCGAGGAATATTCATTTGAAATTATAATAGAACAATGACAAGACTTTATAGGTATTGTTTCATTAGAAACCAAGAAACATAAACAACTAGTTCATAAATCATCTAAATTATCTCCTGTTTATTTATTCATAACTAGACACCTTTTTGAGATATCTTAATTCATACCCTTCTATATGACTAGGGGAAAATAAACATTTTAAAGGGTTAGCTCAGATGATGAGTAAGGGTAAACAAGGTAAATATCAATCATATCATAATAATAATACATATGAATATAACATTTGAAAGTATTATCCTTCATATGAAAGACCATGATGTCATGTCATGTGATAAAATATCACATGAATCCAGAGAAATAATCCCAAAATTCATAAAAAATCTATGAGGTTTTTGTGGAATACAAATAAGCATAAAAAATCATTTAATATTAGTCAAGGCTCATTGCAATGACCCTCATTGTGGAAAAAGACCTATATTAAACTAATTTCAGTCATCGCTCCAGCCCTGTATTACTGAAAAAATATCATTTCCCATTATATCCATGAAAATATAATGAGATATAAATCATTACTCAATAAATTGGTGGGATATACAAGTCCCACCCATCTCATAATGAAATCATTCTTATGAGTGCCAAAAAACATAAATCATTTATCATAGCATAACATAAGGAACAAAAATTATTTTCTTAAACATCATTACATATTAATCCATATACAATAAATGTATTTCATAAAAATAATTCAATAATATAAAATTTAATCTAATAGTAATAATAGGGATATAATCAAAACCCTATTTAAATAATGTCATTTTTAATAGAAAATAATTTTGATAAAACAATTGAAATTAATTCTTAAGGAAAATATCATTTCATATTATAAAATATCTTCTTTTATAAAAATTAAAAAAAAATTCAAATAAAATAATATATTTGAAAATAAACATGAAAACATGTAATGGAAGATTTAATGAAGTACGGTGTTATGAAAACATAAAAACATGTTCATGTCATGTAAGTAAAAAAATAGTCTCCTGGAACATTTGTAGGAAAAGTATAAAAG
Organism: Viscum album; assembly: GCA_963277665.1. Classification (NCBI taxonomy): domain Eukaryota; kingdom Viridiplantae; phylum Streptophyta; class Magnoliopsida; order Santalales; family Viscaceae; genus Viscum; species Viscum album. Next base: position 1,585,177,532 of record OY728155.1, read on the forward strand.
TAAATTCCATCAAAGAACAAAAAAATAATCCTTACATGTCATTTAATAAAAATTTACCAATGGGTAAAATTTGATTTAAACAATTTTAGAAGACAAATATTATATATTTAGGAAACATGGATATGGATGATAAATATACCCCAGTAAATACATATTTATAAACAATCTCTAAAAATAATGAGATTGTGAAATTATCTATTATCTTAGTTTGATTTCCTTTGTATGTATCTCAACCTATTATATAATGATTTTAACAATTCCATTGATATTTAAGAATAATATCCATTTTTATGTTATCATTTATGTTTACATTATCATATATTTTTTATAACATTTTAGTGTTACTCATTTTAAAGATATTAACTACTTTAAGTTCTAATGCATGTTATGGTGAATAAATTAGGTTGATATTTATTAGGCCATGTTTATACCAATAAAAAAAGATATTAGCATAAGATATACCAAAATTATTCATTATGTACATTTATATAATCGTTAATAAATGATGTTCATGTAGAATGAATCACATCACATCGTAGAGATGGTAAACTATATATACACATGAGTGGTGATATCATTCACATAAATGTTAAATGGTATTTAAGTGGATCGTGTATAATATTTCATAAAAAATATCATTTTATAATAAACATATATATTTATTAATTTTTTCACTATACCAATACATGTAAGGTGGTGTTGAAAATACAGATTACACCCAGATGTAGATAAGGTAAGACGTACATATGTACACAAAGAGATTTCATTTTTCATTGGATAGATATAGGATTGAAGATGGTTTATTAATAATATTAATAATAACACTGAATTATATAATGGATTTTGGATTTATTACATCATATTGAAAAAACTCTTGAATCTGATGTATAATAAAAAAATAAGTTTAAAAGAATCGGTAGAGGAGTTTACCCTTTCTTCGATGTGATTTCCCTAAATCTCCTCATAGTGCACTAGAGTTTGTCAATGAATAAGAATAAGACTTCTATAATTTTACTTGGGAAGTTTATTAGGCAATGTTTCAGGAGATGGATGATCTTGAAGCCTCAATGATTAGTAAAGAGGTGAGGTAGGATGTGACCTTTTATAACTGAGGTGAGGGGCACCTTTGGAATCCTCACAAATATTAATTTATAACAAAATCAAACCCCATCCATAAACCTAAAAAATTACCCGAATTTGAAGATGATATAAGATAAGGTTGATATCTCATAATCCAATAATTTTTTGAAATGTATTTATGTCAAATTTAGCCTTTAGTTATTATTTATCACTTAGTTATTCTATTTAATTATTACAAAGGGTAACAAATAATTCTATATTAAAAGGGTGAAATATTTAATTATTTGATTTATAATATACCAGAAATAAATAAATGAGAACATTTTATACTATATAATAATTATAATATATTTTTACAAAATGTTCTATTATTTTTAAATGATTTAATAAAACATTATTTTGATGAATAATCCATAGTGTCAATTCTGAAACTATTCAATTCATTAATTTTTAAAAATGTTTAGAAAACATGTTAAATTCCAAACATTTATTTTTTTAATTTTTCTAAGAGTTAAAGTTGAAATATAAAATTCATTATAAATATTAATTATCCCAAATTATATTAATTTTAACATTTTTTATAACATTAGGTTGTTATATCTAAAACTAAAAGAATCACTTCATCAATTTTGTGTAATTATTCAATATACTTATTTTTAAATAAAAATTTAAAATAAAATACTATGATGAAGATAAATCTATTATATTTCAGTGTAATATTTTTAGTCAAATTTATATTCTAGAAAATTCAATATTTAAAATTTCAAACTCATTAAATTATGAATGAATCAAGTTTAACATCATTATAAATAAAATAATATAAGTGCATAATCCCTTAAATAAGGATTCAAATGGTGAACATATAGACCCATGGATGATTATGGTGGAGATATACAAATAAAATATGATTTTGTCTAGTTTTTGGGTCTTTTAATAGTTATTATTATTTTAATAGAAATTATATTATTGATCTTTCATCAATTAAGTAATTTCTATTTCACTAATGTATATGCTATTAATGTAATTATTTATTTCGTAATAATGAAAAATAAATTACCATGATAAAGATAAATATTTTTAATTTCAATTGATTATTTATAATAGAATTTATGTTCTATATAACATATATAAAAAAGGTTTTTATTAACATTGGAGTAATACATTTTTATCTTTTCATTAAAGGAATGAAATTAAATGTCCTAATCAAATGTAGGTGAATTAAAATAGATACCATTTTTAACCATGGGTGATTTAGGTAAAAACTAATTCAATGATATAATGAAATGTGTTAGGATTATTTTATAATATTATTCTAACTCTTAATTACCTGATTTGCCCATTTACCGTATTAATAAAATTTACAGAAGGGACTATTCATTAAGAACAAAAATAAATTAAATCTATTAAAACAATATGGAACTACTGTTTAAAAATATGGAACCATTTTTTAAAATGAAAAATATTGAAATTAAAGTAATTAATTTAAAATCAATCCCATTGTCAGAATGAGTGAACAATTTCTTAAAAGATCAAACATTTCCAATGATTGAAATGTTTTTACATATAAACTCAATGTCAAATCAATTCTAATGACATAAATTATATTAAATGATAAAAACATATTCTATTTATAATTTAAAAACATTAAATAATATATACTAACTTTAAATTATTTTATGAAAACCATTGTTTTTACTTAAAATTTACTATATTTTTAGTATTCATCAAAACTTTATTTTTATTAGAAAATATGAGAAATTCATCCAAAGAAAATTTTTATATCCCTATTCTAAATAAAATGTTAATGTTTTCATAAAGGGTCTATTAATGTGTCAAAATATTCATTTAAATGGTGTTCTCTATTAAAAGTTAGATAATTACCCCTGTGAAAAATAAAGATTTTTAAACCTCAATCAGGGTTTATTCAAACTCTATGAAAAAATATCTATTGGTTGAATATGAAAAATATTTTATTATATATAAAATATATATATTTAATTAATTTCATTTAATAATAAAAAATATTATTATAAAATAGAAATAATTATTGGTAGGTAATGACTTCACTATACACATTAACAAGTTAGTTACATTTATTCCTACTATCATAATGGCTAGGTTATAATGGTCATTTTATACAAACAGTTTCTTGTAGTTCCTTTAAACTTGGTATTTCATGCAATGCAAGCTATTGAATAAAAATTATTTAGGGAAAATATTTCATTAAAACATCTAGTTGTCACATTTAACACCCCGTAAATATATTTTCATTTTTGAAATTCGTCACATGGATACAAACAGTTGAGGATATGTATCCCTCATCATAACATCGTGTTCACTTCTAACTGCATCAAATTATTGGTTCCACTAAGAAACATTAACCAACCATGTTTTATTTCTTCACAGAACCATTTCACTATGATCTAGAATCTATATCGGCTACTCTTTATATGAAATATCTCGCTCTATAGGTATGTCTTATGATTTTAGAATATGTTAAGGATCATTCATGCACTTTCTTAGGAGAGACACATGGTACACATCATGAACTTGAGATATATTTGTTGGATAAACCAACCAATAATCTAAACTATCAATATAATCCATAATTTTAGAAGGATTGATATACCTAGGGTTCTGCTAAATCTATTATCCAAATTTCTTTACTGTATTGCAATTATATATTCATTAAAACACAGATTCACCCCCTTCAAAATCATTTTCTTTTCTTTGGTAGTCAGCATTAATTTTTTGTCAAATCTGAGATTCTCTAATGTGTTTTTGATTAAATCTGACATTTATTTTGCATTTTATCAACAATATTATGTCCTAATAGCTTTCATTCCTCAACTTCATCAAAATAAGTGGAGTTCCGTAGATATTTCAATAGTGGGTTTCAAAATTTTCCATCTAAATACAATAGTGAAAGGTATTGTTTTATGAAACATCCACCAAGGATAGGTGTTGATCCAAAAAAACCATTGAAATCCATAGAGGAATCTATCAACATGTCTTCTAGACATTTTATTTTCCTCTCAGAATAACAATCTGTCATAGGATGGTAAGAAGTTCTAAAACCAAACTACATATCTAGAACCAATTAAAGACTTCTCCAAATCATCAAGGTAAACATCGTATCCCAATTATATATAATTGAAATCGGTATTCATTAAAATATTACCACATTTTCATATATCCTGGAAAAATTATCATGAGATAAAATCTCTCTAATAGAAATTAGTTGTATAGACTTTGTAAGGTGATCAACTATAACCCATATAGTATTATGTACATTCAATGTTTTGGGTAGTCCGATGAAAAATTCCATTGCGATGTTTTATTATTTCTATTCGGGTGTGGTTAGTGGTTGTAACATCCCCTTTAACTTATATCTCTCAGTCTTAACATTCTGATAAACCAATCACCAGGAGGCATATTAAAATTCAACTATTATCTTTCCATCCCACCAAAAATAATTTTTTATGACCCTATACAACTTTTTTATTCCAAGGTGAAAAGACAATGATGAAATATGAGCCTTATCTAATAGATCATTCTTTAATTCAGGTATGGGAGGAGCATAATCACGGTTTCTAATCCTTATTATGACATCATAGTTCAGGTTGAATTCTGGAAAATTTCACACTCTTTATTGTATCTATATATCTTCCTTCTGCACCTCCTTAATCATCACAAGTATATATGGTTGAAAATTAAATTGATATGGGCATGATTTCTCCCATTCTGTTAAAATTTCAATTTCCATCCTTAGAAAAGCACTAAACATTAGATCTTTTTCTATCCCCATCATGGAGTGGTTGGGATATATAGACCCAGCCTTAAACAGTACATAATAATTAATTATGATGATAATTCACATTGAGGTACTTATCTAGTTTATAGAATTAGATAATTAGGTTATAAAATAAACAAAACAACTTGAATATTACATGTAAACACTTCTACTTAGTATCCATTTTTTATAAAATAAAAACTATTTGAAGAAAAGAGACATGTCTAGGTCTATGTTTTAGACAGATTGACTGTTCCTTGATCCCATCTTTGCCCTATTCCACTTTCTGTACTGTGGAAAATATTTCAAAAACTTGGGGTGAGCATAATAAGCTCAGTAAAGGATACACAAAGAAGGAAAACTGTTAGTTTTTAGAAACAACAAGTAAACCATGAATACCTTATCATAAGTTATACTTTTCAACTTTATAAAGTAGTAAATACTCTTCACTGAATAAAAGTTCATTGCATAGAATTTTTTAACAAATATATTAACATAAAACCCGTATAAATCACACATAACATATATTGGAAAATTGGGACATAATTATACATAAATGGAATAACCATACAGTTTACTTCCACACATGTCACTAAATGGAATATCCATACGGTCGACTTCCATACCCAATGAATTGGATGTTATAACGTAACCATCCATCATGGTTTATCATGGCACCACCCATCATTTGGTTTATCACGTAACCACCATCAAATGTCCATGTACCATTATAAAATCATAACACATAAAATATTGCAAATATAAACATTTCGCTAATTACATTTCATTTTCAATCACAAGAATTCATTTCAAGATATTGAAATAATAAATTCATTTCAAAAATCATTTTCAATAAAAAAACACCCGAAAAATATAATTAAGAGTTTCTTTTTTTATTTTAAAAAGATTAAGGCTTATAAAGGAAGCCAACTAACGATTACGGTAGCGAAGAGGTCATTGTCACTGCAAACGTTAGAAACATTCATTTTGTCATTTAGTAAAACTATTCATTGAAAATTGATTCCCTTTAAATTAAATTTAAAGACAAAGTGTTTTATTATATATGATATAAAAGAATGTCCTGTATAATTCAATCTATTCCTCAATGAATGTTTATTGGGAAGAAGTCCTTTACCTCGTGTCTGACATGACCTGTTCATTCTTTAATATATTGAATAATAAACTAATGTTAATTTCTACATGATTAAGAAACTTTTCCATGTTTATTATACCTTTTATATCACTTATTATAATGTTATAAACAATTAGTTAATTATTTGAGTTCATATCAGAAATTTTTTCGATGTTGAGAACAAGAGTTAAAAATGAACTTGTTATAATTATAAATTATCCATGTGGTCGAAATTGAATTATCTCCAGAATTATATTCAATATTTAGATATCATATATATCATATATATTAAATATATATATGTATTTCTAATAGTACATAACATTTGAAGGTAATAAATGAAATGCATCTTTCATGGAGACGGTAAGCTGAACATATGCATGAAAGTTACTTTCATTTCTATTTCATATTTAATGGAATGAAAAAACATTAATACATAGGTATATTATAATTCTAGTATAATATAATATATATAATTTCAGTAACACTATCCATTATATGTTCCACATATGGCATGAATGAGCCATATCACTTTGAGGGGGTGGTAGTCCCCACTTCCTCAAATGAAATTGTAGTGTTTACCCATAATGGAAACCATAAAGTTATGATATAAATGAAAAATATAGAAGAATAGAGACAATATAAATATAATATATATCACATATAAATATAGTTCCACCGAAAATTCCACCAAGAGAGGTGGTTGGGGATAATCGAACAATCATCATTTTATGAGGCAGTAGTTCACCATCCACAAAAACAGTATGTTCACTACCCAATAGAGGGAGGTGAGTGTAATTTTAGTTCGAATAATTATCATAAAAAACCTTGTATATTTATGATAATTTGTTTGCTATAAAATAATGCAATAAAAATAGTTTAGATGATTGTAGAAGGAAAATAAAACAAAATAACTTAAGAGAAGATGTTACCATTAAATTGGGTAAGTCCATTTTGTTTGAACCAAAGGGACTTCTTGATGTGCCTTATGTCTAAAGTAAGGATTATAGGTGGAATATAGGGATGTATAGAGATTTATTGGGCTGATTTTGGATGAGCTGATAGGGCTTGAGAGGTGTGAGTAATGAGTTTGAGGTGAGGTCTTTTTATAAGCGGTGAGGGGAACTTTTGAGAAATTTTAAACTATTATTTTATTATATAATTATTTTTGCTTTCTAAAAGTCCAAAACTAATTAAAGTCGAATATAAGATGACTCATGTTCCAAATAAAATCATTCAATAAGAATTGAAATTGTTTTGGAAATTGTTTTAATATTTATAATCTTATTTAGTTAAATCAATCATTAATGAGGTTAACACTACATAATTATTGTGTCATAAATAATTATATTTTTTAATGTCTAAAAATTATAAACAAATAAAATAATGTAGGAAATTTAATTAAATTTATATAAAATATTTATAGTCAAGAAGATTACTTTTATAACCCCATTTAAAAATTTACATACTAAAAGATATATGTTTTTGTCAATTTTTCCTTTACTTTAAATTAAATAATATATAATGTCATTATCAATTACATGTGGCTCCATGGGGTCCCAAAATCGACCCAAGAATGCCTATGGTCGTAAATATATCAACCAATAGGATTAGGAAACATGTTTGGGTAAATTAATATTATTATAATCTTATTTTTACCTTGAATTACATTATTTAACTTTAACCGTGGAAAATAAAAGTCAAAAGTTTCTATTAACCAAAACAAATTTGTCAAATTAATAAACCATATATATTTACTAATAAAAACCATTTATATAATATTTTTTCAATTCAATTCACAGAAGCATTAAAATTTCATTTAAATGAAAAATTCGTCTTTTTAACTACTAATCAGTGTTTTGAATATTCATCAAAAATTGATGTTTTTCAGAAGAAAAACCAAAATTCAGCCTAAGATATATTTGATATTATGAATTAAAAATGATATATATTTTACCAAATTTAAAATCATTGACTTTGGATTAATTAATTTTAATATTAATTCTCGTTGTCAAAAAATGTGTGTTTCTAAGAAATAATAACTATCAAAAGACTCACACTTGTTTATACCCAATTTCAAAATTGAAATTTCTTCTAATGACCAAAATTGGATTATCAGGTGAGTATATATTCTATTTACACATTAAAACTAATTTAAAATATAATAAATCCATATAAATAAATTATATTAAAGGGTTGTTTTGAATTAAAATGCAACATTTTTCAATATTCATTAAAATGTGAATTTTATGAGAAAAATACCGAAAATATACCCAAAGTAATTTTTTATGTCCCGATTCTAATGAAATATTTTATTTTTTCCAAATTAACTTATATAAGAGTCAAAAACTAGATTTAAAAATGGTTCACCATTAAAAGGATTTAAATTAACCTTTTAATGAATATTTGACTATTTGGACTTAAAATTAATTCATTTACATTTTAAGACTCTAAATATTATTGAATAAATATAAAAATATTTAACAAACATATGTAATCATATTTTAGTTAGTTATTTTCATTCCCACTAGTACAATAGCTAGGCATTAACTACCGTTTAAAATAATATAATGTTATTATTTTTCTGTATGACTCAACATTGTGTGGAACATAATATTTCAATGAAACCTATTATTGCATATCAAGTAATATATAAAACATAGAATCCACTTTAAAGTAAAAAAAATAACATTTAATTTACAAATTTTTATAAATATGAAAAATTGTTATTCTTTATTTATTAGGGATGTTACATCCTTCCCCTCTTTTGAAAATCGTGTCATCAAAATTTTATACACTTATCAAATAAATGGGGGTATTTATCACTCATAGCATTTTCATATTCCCACATTGCCTCTTTGACCATATGGTTTTTCCAAAAAAAAACTTCTACTTGAACAATTACCTTATTCAACAACACTTTCTCTCTTCTGTCATGAATCTGGACTGCTTGTTCCTCATAAGAGATATTCTCTTCCAACTGATCTACCTCTGGGATCAAAACATGAGATGAATCTTTCATATAATTTCTCAACATTGAAACAGGAAAAATATTTTGTACCTTGGATAAACACGGCGGTAAATCCACTATGTTGGAAACTAATCCAACATTCTCCAAGATTTCATAAGGTCCAATAAAACTCAGACTCAACATTCCCTTCTTATCGAAATGCATGACACTTTTACATGGAGAAAGTTTTAGAAAGGCATGAACAACTACCTCAAAATGAATGGTCCTTCCTCCGGTTATCAGCAAAACGTTTTTTCATTCTCTAAGATTTTCTAACGTGCTTCTGAATCAAATGAACTTTTTCTGCAATTTCATCTACCAATTCTTGTCCCATCAACAATGTTTCACCAACTACATCCTAGAAAGCTGGAGGTCGACACCGCTTCCCATATAATTCCTCAAATAGAGACATCTGTATACTGGAATAAAAACATTTATTAGAAGAAAACTCAACCAATGAAAGATTTTGGTCCCAACTTCCATGCTAATCAAGTGGAGAATCATGTATCATATCCTCCACAGTCTAAATTTTTTTTCTGACTGCTCATATGATTGAAGATGGAAAGCTGTACATAAATTTAATTTAGCACCAAACAACATTTGAAGGCATTTACAAAAGTTAAAAGTTATCATTGGATCATGATCAGATACAATTGAGAGGGGAAATACATGTAACCTGACTGTCTCAAAAACATCCAACTGAGAAATTTGATCTAGAGAAAATTTATCTCAAATATGAAGGACATGAGAAGTTTAGTTAAATTTACCAATAATAACCCAGATTGTGTTATTACCTCAATATGCCTTTCATAATCTTTCAACAAAGTCCAGGGATATATTTTTTCTTTTTCAGCTCTGGCACAGGAAATTGCTGAAGCATCCCTTTTGGTAACTTCCATAAATTAACCGGTAGACAAGTCAAATAAATCACACTAAAGTCAGCAATATATCTCTTCATTTCATCCCACCCATAATACTCCTGATGATCTCTGTATATCTTAGTACTACTAGGATGAACTGAATACAGAGAACTGTGAGCTTCACCTAACAACTCATTCTTCAACTGCGAATCACAAGGCACACATAATATCGTCCCAAAAATCAAAACACAATCTCTATCAATATCAAACTCAAGTAAATTACACTTATGAACCAATTATACATGTTTTGTTAACTCACTATCTTCCTTCTATAATTTCTTAATTCTATCTAATAGAGATGATTTCACTGACACTAGAAACAAAACAGAGAAATTTACTACACCAATAACTTCTATGACAAAGATCATCATGTCATTAATCAAAATCTCTTTTTTTAAACATATCAACATTAATGTATCATTATTTTCCAACTCGAATCATTAGCCACATTATTTTTTTTTCAGATGGTAATCGATCGTGAGATAGTAATCCTTGATTAACTACAACCATATCCTATGTGTCATGTTTAATTTTTTTGATTGAATATATACTTCAATCATTTGTGGTCATTATATATTTCACAATTTACTACATGAAAATGATTCCTCTAATTTTTAAAGAAAATACAACAGCAGGTAATTCCAAATCATGTGTAGGTTAATTTATCATTCGACGTTTTAACAAATTTGAATCATAATCAATTACCTTAAGATTTTTCCTATGTACACAACCATTTCCATCCAACTATGAATTAATGTATATAAAACCTCCCCATATCTAGAAGGTAATACCAATACATGATCATTTACCAATCTTGTTTTTAATTTATAAAAATAAAAATCACATTATTTTTTCCCAATGAAGTTAACATGTTTTCGAGTTAACATAGTCATTGGGTTAGATAACTATGAAAATGTTTCAACAAACCTATGGTAATAACCTTCTAGACCAGGAAAAATATGGATCTTAGTCATATTTGTGGGACGTCTCCATTCTCCAACAACATTTATTTTAGCAAGATCAAGACTTATTCCATTTTTTTAAACAATGTGACCATGGAATGAAACTTTTTTAAACCACAATTCACATTTACTAAACATTCCATATAGATTTTTTTATTTAAGGGTTACAAAAAAAACCCTTAAATGACATTCATGTTCCTCTATAATCTATAAACACACCCGACATTTATCACCAAATTCAACTGAACCATCAATGCAAAAAACTGTTCAATTCTGATTCTGACCATCTCAGGTTGCAGATTTCTATTATCATTACCCTATATATGCCTTTCCAGGACAACTTCCATGTTTCCTCTATGAAAAACCATCCTGAACACAAAAATATATTTGGTGAAGAAAAATAGAAATCTGTAAATGTTATATCATTTCAATCATACCATAAATTAATTTAACAATATTATAACCCATAAAGTTTTCAAAACTGACTTCTGATACCTACTATAAGGACCAAGCCTTAAACATTAAATAATATAGAATTAGTTAAATAATTCACATTGATGAACTTTTCAGTTTTAGATATTTATATATTTAGGTCATAACATAATCAAAACAACTTGAATATTACATGTAGACACTTCTACTCAGTATTAATTTTTATAAAATAAAAACTCTTTGAAAAAATAGAGTCATGTCTAGTACCATGTTTTCATAGAATGACTTTTCCTTGATCTCATCCTTGACACTATTCCATTTTCTATTTAGTGAAAAACATTTCAACAACTTGGGATGGGAATAAAAAGCACAGTAAAAGATACAACAAGAATTAAAACTGTTAGTTTTTGAAAACAACAAGTAAACCATGAATACCTTATTATAAGTAATAATTTTTACCTTTATGAAGTAGTAAATACATTTCACTGATTAAAATATAATTTATTACTATTTATTAACCAAAAGATTACAAAAAAACCCAAACAAAGCACCCATAACATATATAGGTATCTTGGGACATAAACCTACTTAAATTGAATAACCATATAGTAGACTTCCAAACATGTCATAAATGGAATAGCCATATGAACGAATTCCATACCCGAAGAATTAGAGGTTATATTGTTACCACATGTCTTGGTTTATCATGGAACGACCCATCATTTGGTTTAACACGTAACCACCCATAAAATGTTGAAGTACCATTATAAAATCCTAACAGATAAAATATTGAAAATATAAACATTTCCCTAATAACACTTCATTTTCAATCAAAAGAATTCATTTAAAGATATTGAAATAATAAATTCATTTCAAAAAACATTTTCTGTACCAATACACAAAAAAATATAATAATGGGGTTTCTTTTTCATTTAAAAAAAAATCATATAGAGGATGCCAACTAAAGATTACGGCAGTAGAGAGTTCCTTGTCACCACAAACGTTAAAAAAAATACTTTTTTCATTTTTTAAAATGATTTGTGGAAAAAAAAATATTCCATTTGAATTAAATTAAGAGTCAAAGTGTTTTATTATATACCGTAAAAAAGAAATATTGGGTATAAATCATAGTATGCCACCATGAAAGTTGATTGAGACAAAGTCCCTTACCTAGTGTCTGACTTCACTCATTCGTTATTTAATCTCCTAAATAATAAACTAAAGCTAATTCCTACTTTATTAAGAATATTTTCATTGTTTTAACTCATTTTATATCACTTATTACCATGTAATAAACTATTAGTTAGTTATCTGAGTTCATATCATCCATTTTTTCGATGTTCGAAAGTTGAGTTAATAATGAACTTGTTATAATTATAAACTGTCCATGTGGTCGAAATTAAATTATCTATATAATGATATTAATTATTTATATATAATATATCTAATAAACATAATTTATATATTTGTATTTTTAATAGTAAATAACATTTGGAGGTAATAAATGAAATGCATCGTTCTTGGAGACGGTAAGTCGTACGTACGCATGAACACTACATTCATTTCTAATTCATATTTAATGGAATGAAAAACCAATGATACATAGGTATATTATAATTCTAGTATAATATCTTATATATAATTTCAGTAACTCCATCCTTTATACATTCCACGTATGTCATGAACGATTCATATCACATTTAGGGGGCGGTATTACTCACTTCCTCAAATGAAATTATCACGTTTACACATAATGGAAACGATAAAGGTATGATATAAATGAAAAATATTGAAGAATTGAGACAATATAAATATAATATATATCACAAATAGATATTTCTCCATCATAATGTCCACCATGAGTGGCAGTTGGAGAAAATAGAACAATCATCATTTCATGAGTCGGTAGTTCACCATCCACAGAAACAGTATGTTCTTTACCCATTAGATGGAGGTGTGTGTATGTGTAGTACAAATCCGTCTTATAAAATCAAACTAGTATATTTAGAATAATGTTTTTTTCTATAAAATAAAGGAATAAAAAATGTTTAGGGGGTCGGAGAAGGAAAATAAAACAAAAGAACTTAATAGAATACGTTACCTAAAAATCAGGTAATTGTCTTCGGTTTGAACCAAAAGGATTTCATGAAGTTCCTTATACGTAAAGTAAGGCTTCTAGGTAGAAAATAGAGATTTATGAAGCTTAAATTCACAGAATTTGGATGAGACAAGGGGATTGACAGGTGTGAGTAATGTGTTAGATGTGAGGGCCTTTTATAAGGTGGAGGAGGGGCTCTTTTGGAAAGTTTGAAAATATTATTTTATTATTTTATTATTTTCGGTTTTTAAAGGTCCAAAACAAATTATATTCGAAGATAATATGACTCATGTTCTAAATAAAATCATCTAATAAGAATTTTACATCATTTTTATAATGCTTTAATCATTATAATCTTATTTATTTAAATCATTCATTAATGAGGTAAACACTCCATCATTATTGAGTCATAAATATTTTTTTTAATGAGTAAAAATTTAAAAAAATATCCATGATGTAGGAATTTTTTTTTGATTTATATAGAATATTTATAGTCAATGTGCTAACTTATATATTCTCATGTAAAAATTTACATTCAAAAATAAATATGTTTTTGTCATTTTTGTCTGTACTTTAAATTAATTAATATAATGTGTCATTATCACTCTTAAGTGGCTAAATGGGGTACCAAAATTGACCCAAGGATGCCCATGGTCGTAAATGTATGAACCAATAAGATTAGAAAACTTGTTACAGAAATTAATATTATTATAATAAAAAAATTTCTTTTAATTAACCTATTTACCTTCAACTGCGGTAAATAAAAGTCAAAAGTAACTATTCACAAAAAAAATTATTTTCATCTTATTGAAACACATTTTACTTACTAATAACAACCATATATTAACTATTTTAGAAATTTATTCATAGAAGTAGTAAAATTTCATCTAAATAAATAATTCAACTTTTTAAAACTACTAAGTGTTTTCACTATTCATAAAAAAATTGATGTTTTTCAGAAAAATAATAAAACTTCAGCCTATGCTATATTTGATATTATGAATTGAAAAATGATGTCTATTTTACCCAATTAAAAACATATAAGTTGTATAAATTAATTGTAAAATTAATTTCTGTTGTCAAACAAAAAACCATATTTTATGAAATAATAACTATCAAAAGTTTCACACTTGTTTATGTCCAGTTTCAAAGTGAAATTACTTCTAATTACCAAAATTGAATTAAATGGTAAAAAATAATCCCAATACACTTTTAAAACAATTAAAAAAATCTATCCATTTAAATAAATTTGATTAAAATACAGTTTTGAATTAAAATACAGTATTTTTAAGTTATCATTAAAAGTGAATTTTATCAGAAAAATACCAAACATTTACCTAATGTGAATTTTGATGTCCTGATTCTAAAAAATATTTTATTTTGTCAAATAATACATATAAAAGTGTAAAAAACTAGAATTAAAAAGGGTTCTCCCTTAAAATGCGATAAATCTATCTTTTATAGAATATTTGACTATTTATGCTTAAAATTAGATTCATTCACATTTAAAGCCTATAAAATTTATTGAATAAATGTAAAAACATTTAAAAAACTTGTATAATCATATTGTAGTTATTTATGTTCATTCCCACCAATACAATAGCTGGGTATTAACTACCATTCAAAATAATACTATATTATTATTTTTCATTATAACTCAACATTATGTGCAACATAAGATTTCAAAGAATCATGTAGTAATTTATCAAGTAATCCATAAAACATAACATCCACATTAGATTAAAATTAATATTGAATTCAAAAATTTTAATAAATAGGAAAAATTATTATTATTTATTTACACATGATGTTACAAGGGGTTGTTCTTTCAACTCAAAGCATCTACCACCTTGTTTTCATTCATAGGGTGGTAATGTATTGAGTAGTTGAAATACTTAATAAAATCCAACCATATTCTTTAACACATATATAGCTCCAATTTTGTGAAAATATTTTTTAAACTCTTATGATCCATATAAATATCACACCATTAACTATGAAGATAATTCATCCACATATTCAATTAACAGATTACAATAGCTAATTTGAAATCATAAGTTGGGTAATTTTTATCCTATATTTTTAATTATCGCAAAGAATAAGGTATCACCATATCATTTTCCATGAAAAAACATGTCATTCCCTTCATGGATTCATCACTATTGGTCAATAACTTTTTTCCACTATAAGGAAGTGTCAGTACAGGTTCAATGGATAACCTTCAATTTAGTTCTTCGAATTTTTCTTCAAATTCCCCTGTAAACATTAACATAACTCCTTTCCATGTAAATTTGGTGAGTGGATTAAATAATCGAGAAACATATTTCACAAAACATCGATAATATCCTGCCAAACCCAAAATATATTGGATCATATTTTTCGTTTTTGTTCTCAGTCGACATTCAATATATTTTATTTTTACATAATCCACAGATATCCCCTCTATTGAGATTATGTGACCCAAAAAATGAATCTTTCAAAATTAAAAATTGACACTTTGGTAAAATTTTCATAAATAATCTCCTTTCTCAAAGTCTTTAGTTCAATTTTCATGTGATCTTCACACTCTTCCTTTCTCATCGAATAGACAAGAATATCATCGATAAAGACTACCCCAATCTGATCAAGATAGTATCTAATGACTATATTTATTAAATCCATGAAGTGAGTGGGATAAATTAGTGAGACCAAAAGACATCACTATAAATTCATACTTTCCACACCTTTTAATAAATCTAATCATTGATATATCTTCATTATGGACCCATAATTGATGATATCTGGAATGAAAATCAATCATGGAAAATTATTACACTACACATAGTTAGTCAAATAAGTCAACAATGTAAGGAGTATGAGATTTGTTCTTGAGAGTTATCTTTTTGTGTTCTTTGTAATCAATAAATAGTATCATTGATCCAT
This sequence comes from Viscum album, assembly GCA_963277665.1. Classification (NCBI taxonomy): domain Eukaryota; kingdom Viridiplantae; phylum Streptophyta; class Magnoliopsida; order Santalales; family Viscaceae; genus Viscum; species Viscum album. The sequence goes on from OY728155.1 coordinate 1,585,193,881, forward strand.
CATTCATAATAAAAAACAGAACAAGTTCTCCCCAAGGTTATTCAATATGGTGATAAATCAATTTCATGACTTTCTTGGAGTTCTTTCTTCAATTTCTGAAACTCAATTGGGTCCATTATATAAGGTGTCATTGATATAGGAATAGCACCAAGTATGAGTTCCATTGAAAACTATACTTCTAGATTTGGTGAAAGACCTAGTAATTCTTCCAAGAATACCACATCAAACACCAATAAAATTGGTTTATTCTCAATTATGAGAATATCCCGAACCATTTGATATAGATAAAATTTATCTACTTGGATAAATACCCATAAGATGGAGGCAACATTCACTAGAAGGTCATATTCATCCCTTCATCGATAGATGATCATATATTTTTCGATAATATGAAATGTTACTTCCCATTATTGGAAATTGATATGAGATCAATATAGAGAAACACAACCCATGCCAAGAATCACATCAAATCCCACTATAGGAAGGATCTCATGATTTCCAGGAAACAAATTATTATAATCATGAACCAAAAAATAATTTTAAACTTTTGATGCGGGCATTGTGCCATTGGGAGTTTTCACAGCTAACTCACCATTTAGTTTTGGATGTAATATGATGATACCCTTATAGAATTCATTAAAAATTAAAGTGTGGTTGTATCTAGAATCAAATAAAACTTTTTCTACTTTTGAGTGGAAGGTAAGTGTTTGTTTCACAACTTTATTATCATAATCTAAATAGCCAATAGTGATCTCATGTGACTTGTATTTTTCTATAGCCTTACGAGTTTTCTAGCATAGATCATAATCAATTACCCTTGTATTAGGAAATTGATTGGAATAATGACCTATTTACTTTCTTAGATAGAATTGATGTGTTGTAGGTTAATTTTATGTTTCCTTTTCTAAATTCCCATCATTAGAAACATTTTCCCGATAAATCTAGTATTCAACCTCCTGATGACCATCTTTTCGATACATAAAATATTTATAGGTCCCTTTAAGACAATTTCCTCCATATTTTATTCTACACATTGAGAAGAAGGTAAAACTCATCTTTCTTCAGTGTGATATTTATATTTTCCCTCGAATTATGTTTTTATCTTATTATCAAACCCATAGGACTAATAGCTCGCTCCAATTATAATCTAATCCTTGAAATACCCTCAAATTATTTCCTTAAAACCATTAATGTACATTATATCTAATGGAATCATGAGAAATGGTTTTAAGTAACTAAATAATCACTCAACTATACTCTTAGGTTTGCTATCAATTTTTAAAGAGAACCTTTCTAGTCTTGTAAAATAAATTTGTAGGATCAAACATATTCATTTTCCATTTTCTTTCAGTTGAAGAAACATCTTCTACATATTTTTTGAATAATACGAGTAATGTACTTATTGAAAAAATGAGTTCATAAACTCAAACCATTACATGGACTCAAATTAATTTCATTTTTTTGTATTATTGATACGATTAAAGCATTGATTAGCTTCACCTTCCAAATTATAGACTTCTAAGATGATGTTATCATGGTTAAAAATTTAGAGAACTAAAAATATCATTTCAGCGGTACCGATCCATTGTTCAGCCACTAATGGAGTAGAAGACCCACTGATAGAAGTTAGATTATGCCTCATGAATAACTCAACAGACTCTAGTTCCCTACATTACACGTTTGGAAGAAATATTTAATTCATTTCTTGAGAAAGTTGTGTGAGAATAGATTCATGATTTTACATTAAATAGCCCATAATATTTGGGTGATTAAGATGACAATCTTTTCATTTCCCATCATATTCAATAATATCATGGTTCCTTCGTGTTCGACCCATTAACTAAAACCATGAAGTATAGTGTGAGAATTGTTAATCATAAGGGAAAACCCACATAATCAAGATTAAAATTTCAATTTATGACACATTAGGTTTTATTATATGTTATTAGTGATCATTTTTAAAAAAGTAGGATTTTATCCTATACTTAAGCATATCCTTTCAGTTCACACTATGGTTTTATCAACCATGTTTCCAATGTTTAATTATAACCTCCCTCTGGTACCAAATATAACAAAACTTAATTTAAAAACATAGATATAACTTAAAAATTGATGGATATTCCTTAAAAATTAAAAGAAATCATTGACAAGACTGTATAGGTATAGTTTCATTAAAAACTGGGATGAAAAAATAACTGGTTCATAAAACATCTACCTTACCCCCTATTATTTTTGGATATCTAGACATGTTTTTGAAATATCCTACTTAATAATATTCTTCATGAACTTGGTAAAATAAATATATTAAAGGGTGACCTCATATGCTCAATAAGGGTAAACAATGTAAATTTCAATCACAGCATTAAAGTACAACATAAGAACATATCATTTGAATGTCATATCATGCATATGAAAGTTCGTGATATCATGTCATGGGATAAAAGATCATTAGATTCTATGGACATAATCCTAAAAGTTGTAACATAAGATAGGACATTTTTTGGAATACACAGAAGCTCAGAAAATCATTTCATATTAGTTAAGTCACATTTCCAAAAACACTATAGTGAACAAAGTCCAATACTGAATCGAGTTCACTCCTCGTTCTAGCCCTGTAATATGGAAATGATATCATTTCATGTCAAAATCATATCTATTTCTTGAGATATAAATCATTACCCAATTTAATCTAGGGAGATTTTTGTCCCACCAATATTATTATTAAATCATTTTTACATTGCACACAAAAATAAAAATCATTCATCAAATCATAACCCAATGAAAAAATGGGTATCTAAAATATCATTCCATATTAATCCATATAAAATTAATTGATTTTATAAAAACATTAAATCATTAAAACAATAAATCAATAGTACCTATAGGAATATAAACATAACCCTATTTAAATAATATTATCTTATAAGGAAAATAATTTTGATAAAACACCTGAAAATAATTCATGATGAAAATATATTTTATTCTCCAAAAAATATTCTTTTCTCAACATTCCACATTTTTTTAAAGAAAATATTTTATTTCAAAATAAAATTGAAAAAGTTTAGAGTATACTTCATGGAAATAAGGTGTTATGAAAACCTAAATATCCTTTTACAGAGTATATGTTAAAAAACACTTTTCTCATAAGTTTTAAAAAAAATAAAAATGTAGCTCGTATCAAATAATGACAAAACATTAGGTTATTGCTAATTATAAAAAATTTACCAATGGATAAAATGGAATTTTAAAAACATAAATCATTTATCATAGCAGAACACAATGAAAAAAATGAGTTTCTTAAACATCATTACATATTAATCCATATACAATAAATGTATTTCATAAAAATCGTTCAACCATAAATAAAATAGTATAATAGTAATAATAGGGATATAAACATAACCCTATTTTAATAATGTCATTTTGGATGGAAAATAATTTTTATAAAATAATTGAAATTATCTCTAGAGGAAAATATCATTTCATATTATAAAATATCATCTTTTTATAAAAAAATCAAAAAAAATTAATATCATTGAAAATAAACAAGAAAACATGTAATGGAGGATTTAATAAAGTAAGGTGTTATGAAAACATAAAAATATGTTCATGTCGTGTAAGTAAAAAAACAGTCTCCCTGGTCTTTTTCATGAAAATTAGAAAATTAAATTCCGTCAAAGAGAGAAAAAATATTCCTTACATGGAATTTAATGAAAATTTACCAATGGTTAAAATTTAATTCAAACAATTTTAGAAGAAAAAATATTACATATTTAGGAATCATGGATGTTGATGATAAATATACCCCTGTAAATTCATATGTATAATCAATCTCGGATAATAATGAGATTTTGAAATTATCCATTATCTTAGTTTGATTTACTTTGTATGTATACAAACCTATTATATAATGATTTAAACAATGACATTGATATTTAATAATAATATCCTTTTTATGTTATCATATATGTTTATATTATCATATGAATTTTGATAAAATTTTATTGTTACTTGTTTTAAGGATATTAAGTTCATTAAGTTCTAATGAATATTTGGGCGAATAAATTATTTTTATCTTTATTATGACATATTTATATCAATAAAAAATGATATTAACATAAGATATACCAAATATATTCATTATTTACATTTATATAATCGTTTATAAAGGATGTTCATGTAGAATAAATCACATCACATCGTGGAGATGGTAAACTATACGTACACATGAGCGACGATATCATTCAAATAAATATTGAATGGTATTGAAGTGGATCGTGTATAATATTTCATAAAAAATATCATTTTATAATAAACGTATATTTTTATTAATTCCTTCACTATACCAATACATGAAAGGTGGTGTTGAAAATACAGATTACACCCTACCATAGATAAGGTAAGACGTACATACATACGCAAAACGATTTCATTTTTTGGTTGGTAGATAGAAGATTGAAAATGGTTATTTAATAATAATAATAATAATAACACTAAAGTATATAATGGATTTTAGATTTATTAGATTATATTGAAAAAACTCATGAATCTGATGTATAATAAGAATGAAGTTTAAAAGAATTAGTATAGGATTTTACCTCTTCATTGATGTGATTTCTCTAAATCTTTATATAGTGCACTGGAGTTTGTCTTTGAAAAAGTCCAGAACGTTGATAATTTTACTTGGGAAGTTTATTAGGCAATGTTTCAAGAGTTGGATGAGCTTGAAGCCTTAATGATTAGTAAAGAGGTGATGTAGGATGTGCCCTTTTATAATTGAGGTAAGGGGAACCTATGGAAACATCACAAATATTAATTTATAACAAAATCAAACCCCATCTAAATACCTAAAAAATGACCCGAATTCGAATATGATATTAGATAAGGTTGAAATCTCATAATACAATAATTTTTTGAAATGTATTTATGTCAAAGAAAACCTTTAGTTATTATTTATCACTTAGTTATTCTATTTAATTATTAAATAGGGTAACAAATGATTCGAAATTAAAAGGGTGAAATATTAAATTATTTTATTTACAATATAACAAATATAAATAAATTATAACATTTTATACTATATAATAATTATAATATATTTTTAAAAAATGTTTTATTATTTTTAAATGTTTTAATAAAACATTATTTTGATGAATAATCCATAGTGTAAATTTTGAAACAATTCAATTCATTGATTTTTAAAAATATTTAGACAACATGTTAACTACAAACCATCTATTTTATTAATTTTCCTATGAGGTAATGTTAAATTATAAAATTCATTATAAATATTAATTATCACAAATTATATTTATTTTAACATCATTTATAACATTTAATTGTCATATCTACAACTAAAATAATCACTTCATCAATTTTGTGTTATTATTCAATATAGATATTTTTAAATATAAATTTTAAATAAAATACTATGATGAAGATAAATCTATTAGATTTCAGCGTAATATTTTTTTGTCAAATTTATCTTTTAGAAAATTCAATATTTAAAATTTCGTACTTATTACATTATAAATGCATCAAGTTTAACATCTCTATAAATAAAATAATATAAGTGCATAATACATTCAATAAGGATCCAAATGGTCAACAAATAGACCCATGGATGATTATGGTGGAGATATAAAAATAAAATATGATTTGGTCTAGTTTTTGTGCCTTTTAATGGGTATTATTATTTTAATAATAACTATATTATTGATCTTTCATCGATTAAGTAATTTCTACATCACTAATGTATATGCTATTAAGGTAATTATTTATTTCTTAATAATTAAAAATAAATTACCATAATAAAGAAAAATATTTTCAATTTCAATTGATTATTTATAATCGAATTTATCGTCTATATAACATATATAAAAAAGGTTTTTTATTAACATTTGACTAATACATGTTTAGATTTTCATTAAAGGAATGAAATTAAATGTCCTAATATAATGTTAGAGGATTCAAATAGATACCATTTCGTCCCATGGATTATTTAGGTAAAAACTCATCCAATGATATAATGAAATGTGATAGGATTATTTTATAATAGTATTATAACTCTTAATTACATGATTTACCCATTTACCATATTAATAAAAATTACAGAATTGACTATTCATAAAGAACAAAAATAAATTAAATCTATTAAAATAATATGGAACTACTGTTTAAAAATATGGAACCATTTTTTAAAATGAAAAATATTGAAATTATAGTAATTAATTTAAAATCAATTCCATTTTCAGAATGAGTGAACAAGGTCTTAAAAGTTCAAACATTTTAAATGATTGAAATGTTTTTACATATAAATTAAATGTAAAATTAATTCTAATGACATAAATTATTTTAAATGATAAAAAAATATTATATTAATAAATTAAAAACAATAAATATTATGAATTATGTATAAATTATTTTTATGAAAAAATTTGTTTTCACTTAAAATTTACTATATTCTTAGTATTCATGAAAACATCAATGTTATTAATAAAAAGATGATAAATTCATCCAAAGTAAATTTTTATATCTATATTCTAAATAAAATGTTTACGTTTTCATATAGAATCTATTTATGTGTCAAAATATTCATTATATGGGGTTATCCATTTAAAGGTAGATAATTACCCTTAAAAAATAGAGGTTTTTATAAATCTATTAGGGTTTATTCAAACTCTATTAAAAAAAATCAATTGGATGAATATGAAAAATATTTTATTATGTTTAAAAAATATAAATTTAATTAATTTCTTTTAATAATAAAATTTATTAATATAAAATACAAATAATTATTGGTAGTGAATGACTTCACTATACATATTCACAAGTTAGTTATATTTATTGCTACTAACATAATGGATAGGCTATGATGGTCATTTTATACTATGGGTGTCTTGTAGTTCATTTAAACTTGAGATTTCATGCAATGCAAGCTTTTGAATAAAAATTATTTCGAGAAAATATTTCATTAAAACATCTAATTGATACATCCTACCCCCCGTAAATAGATTTTTACCTTTGAAATTCGTCACTTGGATACAAACAATTGAGGATATCTATCCCTCATCATAACATCAAGTTCCCTTGTAGATACCTCAAATTATTGATTCCACTAAAAAACATTAACCAATCAAGTTTTCTTTCCTCACAGAACCATTTCACTATGATCTAGAATCTCTATCGGCTACTCTTTATATGAAACATCTCGCTCCATAGGTATGTCTTATGACTTTAGTATATGTTAAGGATCATTTATGCACTTTCTTAGGATAGTCACATGGTACACATCATGAACTTGAGAAATATTTGGTGGATGCACCAACTAATAATATATATTCCCAATATGATCTAGAATTTTAGAAGGATTGACATACCTTGGGTTCAGCTAAATCTACTTTGCAAATTTCGTTATTTTCATGCAATTATATATTCGTAAAAACATATATTCACCCCCTTAATAATCATTTTCTTTTCTTTGGTTGTTAGCATTAATTTTTTGTCGAATCTGAGATTCTATTATGTGTTTTTGAATAGATATGACAATTTTTGGAATTTTATCAACAAGATTATGTCCTAATAGCTTTCATTCCCCAACTTCATCAAAATAAGTTGGAGTTCCACATATATTTCAATAGTGGTTTTCAGAATGATCCATCTGAATACAGTACTGAAAGGTATTGTTTTATGAAACATCCGCTAATGATAGATTTTGATCCCTAAAACAATTGAAATCCATAGAGAAGTTTCTCAACATGTCTTCCAGACATTGAATTATCCTCTCAGACTAAAAATCTGTCAAAGGATGGTAAGAAGTTCTAAAACCTAACTCTATCTCTAGAACCTATTAAATAATTATCCAAAACATCAAGGTGAAACTCGTGTCCCAATTATATATAATTGAAAGAGGTATTCATTAAAATCTTACCACATTTTACATATATCCTAGAAATATTATAAAGTGTGAAATCCTCTCTAATATAAATGAGTTGTATAGACTTTGTAAGGTGATCAACTATAACCCATATAGTACTGTGGCCTTTCATTGTTTTGGGTAGAGTGGTGAAAAATTACATTGTGATGTTTTCTTATTTCAATTTGGGTCTGTTTAATGGTTGTAACATCCCCTTAGACTTATGTCTCTCAGTCTTAACCTGCTGATAAACCAATCACTGGGAGACATATCAAAAAACATCTATTATCTTTCCATCCCACCAAAAATAATTTTTCAGGACCCTATACATCTTTTTTATTCCAATGTGAATAGATGATGAAATATGAGCCTTATCTAATAGATCATTCCATAATTCTGGTATGGGAGGAACATAATCATGGTTTCTAATCTTTATTATGTCATCATAATTTAGGTTGAATCTTGTATCATTTCAAACTCTCTATTGAATCTCTATATCTTCCTTCTGCACCTCCTTAATATTCACATGTATATATGTTTGAAAATTCAATTGATAAGGACATGATTTCTCCCATTTTGTTAAAATATCAATATCCATCCTTGGAAAATCCATAAACATTGGATCTTTTTTTATCCTCAGCACGGAGTGGTTGGAGTATATAGACCCCACCCTGAACATTACATAATCATTAATTAAGTTAATAATTCATATTATGGATCATTTCAGGTTTAGAGATTTTGAAAATTAGGTCATAACATAAACAAAAAAACATGAAAATTACATGTAAACACTTCTACTTATTATCCATTTTTTATAAAATAAAAACTATTTGATGAAAATAGACATGTCTAGGTCCATGTTTTATGTAGCATGACTTTTCCTTGATCCCTTCTTAGCCCTATTCCACTTTCTGTACTGTGGAAAACATTTCATAAACTTGGGATGAGCATAATAAGCTCAGTAAAGAATAAACAAAGAAGGAAAACTGTTAGTTTTTCAAAACATGTAAACCATGAATACCTTATCATAATTAATACTTTTCAATATTATGAAGTAGTAAATACTCTACACTGAATAAAATATCAATGCATACCATTGTTTTACCAAAAATATTAACATAAATCACATAGAAATCACACATAACATATATAGGTAAATTGGGACATAAACGTACTTAAATGGAATAACCATATAGTTGACTTCCATATATATCGCTAAATGGAATAGCAATACATCCGAATTCCATACCCAATGAATTGGATGTTATATTGTAACCACACATCTTGGTTTATCGCGACACAACCCATCATTTGTTTTATCACGTAACCACCCGTCAAATGTCCATGTACCATTATAAAATCATAACACATAAAATATTTCAAATATAAACATTTCACAAATTACATTTCATTTTCAATCACAAGAATTAATTTCAACATATGAAAATAATAAATTCATTTCAAAAACCACATTCAATAAAAAACACCCTAAAAATAGAATAAGGTGTTTCTTTTTCATTTTAAAAACATTAATGCTTATAGAGGAATCCAACTAACGATGACCGCATGTGAGAGGTCATTGTCACCGTAAACGTTAAAAACATTCATTTTGCTATTTAGTAAAACTCTTCATAGAAAAAAGATTAACTTTGAATGAAATTAAAATTCAAACTATTTTATTATATAAGGTATAAAAGAAAGCCGTGTATAATTCAAAGTATTCTTCAATGAATGTTTATTGAGACGAAGTCCCTTACCTCATGTCAGACATGACCTATTCGTTCTTTAATCTAATGAATAATAAACTAAAGTTAATTTCTACTTTCTTAAAAACCTTTTCCATGTTTATTATTCCATTTATATCACTTATTACTATTCTATAAATAGTTAGCTAATTATTTAAGTTCATATCATAAATTTTGTCGATGTTCATAACATGAGTTAAAAATGAACTTGTTATAATTATAAATTTTCCATGTGGTCGAAATTACATTATCTCTAAAATTATATTCAAGATTTAGATATCATATATATCATATATATCTAATATATATATATATATATACATATATTTATAATAGTACATAACATATGGATGTAATAAATGAAATGCATTGTTCATGGAGATGGTAAGTCGTACATACGCATGAACGTTACATTCATTTCTATGTCATATTTAATGGAATGAAAAATAATTGATACATAGGTATATAATAATTATAGTATAATATCTTATATATAATTCTAGTAACACTATCTTTTATATGTTCTACATATGACATGAATGAGACATATCACTTTGAGGGGGGTGGTAGTCTGCACTTCCTCAAATTAAATTGTAGTGTTTACCCATATTGGAAACCATAAAGATATGATGAAAATGAAAAATACAGAATCATAGAGATAATATAAATATAATATATATCACATATAAATATAGTTCCATCACAATGGCCACCAATAGAGGTGTTCAGTGATAATTGAGCAATCACCCTTTTATGAGGTAGTAGTTCGCCGTCCTCAGAAATAGTATGTTATTTAACCAATAGAGGGAGGTGTGTGTAAGTTTAGTTCAGATACTTCCCATAAAAACAACCTTGTATATTGATGATAATGTTTTTTCTATAATATAATGTAATAAAAATATTTTAGGTGGATGGATAAGGAAAATAAAACAAAAGAACTTAAGAAAAGACATTACCATTAAATCAGGGTAAGTCCATTTGGTTTGAACTGAAAGGATTTCTTGATGTACCCTATGCCTAAAGTAAGGATTATAAATGGAATATAGAGATATAGAGAGATTAATTGGTCAATTTTTGGATGAGCCAAGGGGATTGAGAGTGTGAGTAATGAGTTTGAGTTGAGGGCTTTTTATAAGGGGGCAGGGGCTCTTTAGGGAAATTTAAAATTATTATTTTATTATATAATGATTTTTGATTTTAAATGTCCAAAACTAATTAACGTAAAATATAAGATGACTCATGTTCCAAATAAAATCATCCAATAATAATTTTAATGGTTTAAGATATTTTTTTAATCTTTATAATCTTATTTATTTAAATCTATCATTAATTAGGTTAACACTACTTATTTATTGTGTCATAAATATTTTTTTTAATGTCTAAAAATTATATACAAATACCATGATATACGAAATTTATTTAAATTTATAGTAAATATTTATAGTCAAGAAGATCAATTTTATAACCCCATTTATAAATTTACTTACTAAAAGATATATATTTATGTCATTTTTGTCTTTACTTTAAATTAATTAATATATAGTGTCATTATCACTTTCATGTGGCTCCATGGGGTCCCAAAATTGACCAATAATGCCTATGGTCGTATATATATCATCTAATAGTATTAGGAAACATGTTAGGGTAAATTAATATTATTATAATCTTATTTTTAACTTCAATTACCTTATTTAACTTTAACCGTGGAAAATAAAAGTCAAAAGTTTCTATTCACCAAAAAATAATTTAATCTTAACAAACCAAATATATTTACTAAAAACAACCATTTATATTATATTTTTTTAATTAAATTCATAGAAGCGTTAAAATTTCATTTAAATGAAAAGGTTATCTTTTTAACTACTACTCAGGGTCTTGAATATTCATCAAAAATTAATGTTTTAAAAAAAATAACCAAAATTCAAACTAAGATATATTTGATATTCTGAATTAAAAATGATTAATATATTAAAAAATTAAAAACATATAAGTTATATTAATTAATTTTAAAATTAATTCTCATTGTTAAAAAAGAGTTTATTTAAGAAATAATAACTATTAAAGAGACTGACTCTTGTTTATGTCCAATTTCAAAATTGAAATTTCTTCCCATGACCAAAATTTGATTAGATGGTAAAAATATAATCTAATTACACATTAAAACTAATTAAAAATATAATCTATCCATATAAATAAATTATATTAAAAGGTAGTTTTGAATTAACATACAACATTTTTCATTATTCATTAAAATATGAATTTAATGAGAAAAATACCGAAAATTTACCCAGAGTAAATTTTGATGTCCCGATTCTAATGAAATATTTTATTTTTTCAAAATGAACTTATATAAGTGTCAAAAACTATATTTAAAAATGGTTCTACATTAAAAGGCTGTAAATTGACCTTTTAAATAATATTAGACTATTTGTGCTTAAAATTAGATTCATTCACATTTTATGCCTCTAACTTTAATTGAATAAATGTAAAAACATTTAACAAACATGTATAATGATATTTTAGTTAGTTATTTTCAGTCCCACAATTACAACAACTAGGCGTTAACTACCATTTAAAATAATATATTATTACTATTTTCATGTATGACTCAGCATTGTGTGCAATAGAATATTTCAATGAAACCTATTGTTTCATATCAAGTAATATATAAAACATAGCATCCACTTTAAAGTAAAATTAACATTTAATTCAAAAAATTTAATAAATATGAAAAATTATTATTCTTTATTTATTTGGGATGATACATCCTTCCCCCTTATTGAAAATTATGTCACCATAATTTTATTCATGTATCAAATAAAGTGGGTATTTATCACTCATAGCATTTTATAGTCCCATGTTGCCTCTATGACCATATGGTTTTTCCACAAAACCTTTACCTGAATAATTACATTATTCTACAACACTTTATCTCTTTGGTCATGAATCTGGACTGCTTGTTCCTCACAAGAGATATTCTCTTCCAACTGAACTAACTCTTGGATCAAAATAAGTGATGAATATGACATATACTTTCTCAACATTGAAACATGAAAAACATTGTGTACCTTGGATAAACAAGGTTGTAAAGCCACTTTGTAAGAAACTGATCCAATATTCTCCAAGATTTCATAAGATCCAATGAACCCCAAACTCAACATTCCCTTCTTACAGAAATGCATGACACTTTTCCAAGGGAACACTTTTAGAAAGACATGACCACCTACCTCAAAATGAACGATCCTTCATCCGGTTATCAGCAAAACATTTTTGCATTCTCTATTCTTTTCTAACGTGCTTCTGAATCAAATGAAATTTTTCTGCAATTTTATCAACCAATTCTTGTCCCATCAATAAATTTTCAATAACTTCATCCCAGAATGATGGAGGTCGACACCACTTCCCATATAATTCCTCAAATAGAGAAATCTGTATACTGGACTGAATACTTTTATTATAAGAAAACTCTACCAAAGAAAGATTTTTGTCCCAACTTCCACGGTAATCTAGTGGAGAAGAACATATTATATCCTCCATGGTCTAAATTGTTTGTTCCGACTGCTCATCTGATTGAGGATAGAAAGCTGTACAAAAATTTAACTCAACACCCAACAACTTCTGAAGGCCTTTACAAAAGTTAGAAGTGATCCATGGATCACGATCAGATACAATGGAGAGGGGAACTCCATGTAACCTGACTATCTCAAAAACAAACAACCAAGAAAGTTTATCTAGAGATAATATATCTCAAATATGAAGAACATGAGAAGATTTAGTTAAATCGGCCAACAATAACCAAGATTACATTATTACCTCGATATGTCTTTGGTAATCTTTCAACGAAGTCCATGGATAGATTTTTCCATTTCAAATCTATCACAGGTAATGGATGAAACATCCCTTTTGGTACATGCCACTCTACATTAACCTGTAGACAAGTCAAACACATCACAGTAAAGTCATGAATATATCTCCTCATTCCATCCCACGAGTAATACTCCCTAATATCTCTATATATCTTAGCACATCCATGATGAACTGAATACCGAGAACTATGAGCTTCACATAACAACTCATTCTTCAACTGAAAATCACAGGGCACACATAATCTCTTCCAAAACATCAAAACACAATCTCTATCAATATTAAACTCAATTTAATTACCCTTATGAACCAATTCTACCTTTTTTGGTAACTCACTATCTTCCCTCAACGCTTTCTTAATTCTGTCTGATAGAGATGATTTTATTGACACCTGAAACAAAACAGATGAATTTATTGCACTAATAACTTCTATGCCAAAGATCATCGTGTCTGTAATCAAAGGATCTTGTTTTAAACATATAGACGTTAATGTATCATTATTTTCTGACTCAAATAATTAGCCACTTTATTTTGTTTTTTCAGATGTTAATCGATCGCACAATAGTAATACTCGATTAATTAAAACTATATCCATTGTGTCATGTTTAATTTTTTTGAGTTAATATATACTTCAATCATTTGTGGTCATTATATATTTCACAATTGACTCCACAAAATTGATTCCTCCAAATTTTTAAAGAAAATACAACAGCAGATAATTTCAAATCATGTGTAGGGTAATTTAACATGGGAGGTTTTAAATAAAGTGAATCATAATCAATTACCTGAAAGTTTTTCATATGTACATAGCCAAGTCCATTCCACTAAGCATTAAGGTAAATAACAAACTCACCATATCTGGAAGGTAATACCAATACATGAGAATTTACCAATCTTATTTTCAATTCATGAAAATAATAATCATGTTCTTTTGTCACAATGATGTTAACATGTTATCGAGTTAACATAGTCATTGGGTTAGATAACTGTGAAAATTTTTCAACAAACCTACGGTAATAACCTTCAAAACCAAGAAAAATATGGATCTCAGTTATATTTTTGGGTCTTGGACATTCTCTGACAACATTTATTTTAGGAAGATCAAGACTTATGCTATTTTTGGAAACAATTTGACCAAGGAATGAAATTCGTTATAACCAAAATTCACATTTACTGAACATTAAATATAAATTCTTTTTCATTAATGGTTGTTAAATAACCCTTAAATGGAATTCACATTCCTCTATCATATATAAACACACACAAAATTTATCACCATAGTCAACTGAACCATCACTGCAAAAAACTATTCAGTTCTGATTCTGACTATCTCGGGATGCTGATTTGTATGGTCATTACCCTCTGTATGCCTTTCTAGGGCAACTGCCCTATTTCCTCTATAAAAAATCACCCTAAACACAAAAATATCTTAGGCAAAGAAACATGGAAATATTTATATTCTCTATGATTTCAATCATACCATAAATTAATTTAACAATATTCTAACCAATAAAGTTGTCAAAGTTGAATTCTGATACCAACTATAAGGACCTAGCCTTAAACATTACATTATCTTGAATTATGTTAATAATTTACATTAAATAACATTTCAAGTTTAGAGATTTAGAGATTTAGGTCATAACATAATCAAAACAACTTGAATATTACTTATAGACACTTCCACTCGGTATCCATTTTTATAAAATAACAACTCATTAAAAAAAGAGTCATGTCTACTTACATGTTTACACAGCATGACTTTAACTTGATCCCATCCTTGACTCTATTCCACTTTCTGTTCAGTGAAAAAAATTTCAACAACTCGGGATGAGTATAAAAAGCACAGTAAATGATACAAAAAGAAGGAAAACTGTAAGTTTCTTAAAACAACAAGTAAACCATGAATACCTTATCATAAGTAATAATTTTCACCTTTATGAAGTAGTAAATACTCTTTACTGAATAAAAGGTCACTACTTACTATTTTTTAACCAAAATATTACAATAAAACCCAAAGAAATCCCACATAACATATATATGTAACTTGGGACATAAACCTACTTAAATTGAATAAACACACAGTATACTTCCACACATGTCACAAATGGAATAACCATACGACTGAATTCAATAGTCAATGCATTAGAGGTTATATTGTTACCACAAATCTTGGTTTATCATGGCACCACCCGTCATTTGGTTTATCACGTAACCACCCATCAAATATCGAAGTACCATTATAAAATCATAACACATAAAATATTGAAAATATTAACATTACACTAATAACATTTCATTTTCAATCACAATAATTCATTTAAAGATATTGAAATACTAAATTCATTTCAAAAAAAAAATTCAGTACCAAAACACCCAAAAAATATAATAATGGGGTTTCCCTTTCAATTTAAAAACATTAAGTCATATAGAGGATGCCAACTAACAATTACGGCAGTAGATAGGTCCTTGTCATCACAAATGTTAAAAACATTAATTTTTCGTTTTGTAAAATGCTTTGTAGAAACAATATTCCCTTTGAATGAAATTAAAAGTCAAAGGGTTTTATTATATACCGTATAAATGAAATTTTTGTTTAAATCAAATCATTCCACAATGAATGTTGATTGAGATGAAGTCCCTTACCTCATGTCTGACGTGACTCGTTCATTCTTTAATCTCATAAATAATAAACTAAAGATAATTTATAATTTATTAATAAAAGTTTTCATGTTTTTTACTCATTTTATATCACTTATTATCATTTTATAAACTATTAGATAATTATCATAGTCCATATCAGACATTTTCTCGATGTTCGGAACTTGAGTTAAAAATGAACTTGTTATAATTTTAAATTATCCATGTGGTCAAAATTAAATTATCTCCAGAATGATATTAATGATTTATATGACATATATATAATAAATATACAATATATATATGTATTTGTAGTAGTAAATAACATTTTGAGGTAATAAATGAAATGCATCGTTCATGGAGACGGTAAGTCGTACGTAGGCATGAACACTACTTTCATTTCTATTTCATATTTAATGGAATGAAAAACCAATTATATGTAGGTATATTATAATTCTAGTATAATATCATATATATAATTTCAGTAACTCCATCCTTTATACGTTCCACGCATGTCATGAATGAGTCATATCACATGGAGGCGGCGATAGTCCTCACTTCCTCAAATGAAATTATCACGTTTACCCATAATGAAAATGATAATGGTATGATATAAATGAAAATATAAAAGCATTGAGACAATATAAATATAATATATATCACATATAAATATAGTTCCATCATAATGGCCACCATGATAGGCGGTTGGAGACAACAAAACAATCGTCGTTTCATGAGGCAGTAGTTCACCGTCCACAGAAACAGTATGTTCATTACACATTACATGGAGGTGTGTGTATGTGAAGTTTCAATACTTCTTATAAAAACAACTAGTATATTGATAATAATGTTTATTTTATTAAATAAAGTAATAAAAAAATTTAGGGGGTCGGAGAAGGAAAATTATAACAAAAGAACTTAAAAGAATACGTTACCTGAATAATTGGGTAATTGTCTTTGGTTTGAACCAAAAGTATTTCATGAAGTTTCTTATGCCTAAAGTCAGTCTTCTAGGTGGAAAAGAGGGATGTATGGAGCTTAATTTTTCAGAAGTTGGACGATCCAAGGGGCTTGAGAGGTGTGAGTAATGTGTTAGATGTGAGGGCCTTTTATTAGGGGGGAGGCGCTCTTTAGAAAAGTTATAAAATATTATTTTATTATATAATTATTTTCGGCTTTTAAATGGCCAAAAAAAATTATATTTTAAGATAAGATGACTCATGTTCTAAATAAAATCATCCCAGAAGAATTGGAAATTATTTTTATAATGATTTAATCATTATAATCCTATTTATTTAAATCATTCATTAATGATGTAAACACAACATCATTATTGAGTTATAAATAATTTTATTTTTTTTGATGTGTAAAAATTAGAAAAATATCCATGATGTAGGAAATGTTATTGGAATTATAGTGAATATTTATAGTCAATGTGATAACTTATATATCCTCATTTAAAAATTGACTTTCAAAAAAAATATGTTTTTTTCATTTTTGTCTTTACTTTAAATTAATTAATATAAAGTGTCATTATCACTCTTAAGTGGATAAATGAGGTCCCAAAATCGACCAATGGATGCCCATGGTTGTAAATGTATGAACCAATAAGATTAGAAAACATGTTAGGGAAATTAATATTATTATAATAAGACTTTTCACTTGAATTAACCTATTTACCATTAACCGTGGTAAATAAAAGTCAAAAGTTACTATTTGCTAAAAATTATTTTCATCCTATTGAAACAAATTTTACTTAATAATAACAACCATTTATTTAGGATTTTCTAAATTAAATTCACACAACTAGTAAAATTTCATTTAAATGAAAAATGCGTCTTTTTAACACCTGCGTAGTGTTTTCACTATTCATAGAAAATTGATGTTTTTCATAAAAATAAAAAAATTCATCCTACGCTGTATTTGATATTCTGAATTTGGAAATGATGTCTATTTTACCCAATTAAAAACATATAAGTTGGATTAATTAATTTTAAAATTAATTTCTGTTGTCAAACCAAAAAGCATGTTTTTATGAAATAATAACTAATAAAATATTCACACTTGTTTATGTCCAATTTCAAAGTGAAATTGCTTCCAATGACCAATATTGGATTTAATGGTAAAAATATAGTCAAAATAAACTTTAAAACCAATTAAAAAAAATATATCCATTTAAATAAATTATATTAAAATACAGTTTCGAATTAAAATACTATATTTTTAAGATTCCATTATAAATGAATTTTATCAGAAAAATAAAAAAAATTACCCAATGTAAGTTTTGATGTCCTGATTCTGAAAAATATTTTATTTTGTCAAATATGACATATATAAGTGTCATTAACTGGATTTAAAAAGGTTTCTCCCTTAAAAGGTGATAAATCTATCTTTTAAAGAATATTTGACTATTCATGCTTAAAATTAGATTAATTCACATTTAAAGCCTCTTAAATTTATTGAATAAATGCAAAAAAACATTTAACAAACATCTATAATAATATTGTAGTTAGTTATTTTCATTCCCACCAATAAAATAGCTCGGCATTAACTACAATTTAAAATAATATTATATTATTATTTTTTAGTATAACTCAACATTATGTGCAACATAAGATTTCAAAGAAACTCATTGTTTTGTATCGATTATGCCATAGAACATAACATCCACATTAATGTAGAATTAATATTTAATTCACAAATTTTAATAAATATGAAAAAATATTTTTTTTATTTACCCGGGATGTTGCAGGGGCTGTTCTTTTGACTCAAATCATCTTCCACCTTGTTTTATTTCACAGGGTGGTAATGTTTTGAGTAGATTAAATCTTTAATCAAATATAACCATCTCATTTAACACATATAGAGCTTCAGTTTTGTGAAAATATATTTTAAACTCTTATGATTAATATAAATATCACACCATCCACTGTAAAGATAATTCCTCCACATATTTAATGAACATATTACAATATCTAACTCCAAATCACGAGTAAGGTTATTTTTCTCCTATATTTTCAATTATCGCAAGACATAAGGTATCACCATATCATTTTACATGAAAAAATATCCCATTCCCTTCAGGGATTCATCACTATAGATCAAAAACTATTCTCCACTATATAGAAGTGTCAGTGCAGGTTCAATAGATAACCTTCAATTTAGTTCTTCAAAATTTTCTTCAAATTCCCCTGTAAACATTAACATAACTCCATTCCATGTCAATTTGATGAGTGGATTAAAAAATCGACATATAAATTTCCCAATAAATCGATAATATCCTACCAAACCAAGAAAATATTGGAACATATTTGTCATTTCTGTTCTCTGTCAACATTCAATATATTATGTTATTTCATGATCCACGCATATCCCCTCTATTGATATTATGTGACCCAAAAAAATGATTCTTCTTGAAGTCAAAATTGGCACAGTTAATTTTTTTATAAATCACCTTCTTTCTCATGGTCTTCAGTACAATTGTCATGTGATCTTCACACTCTTCCTTCCTCGTCGAATAGACAAGATTATCATCTATAAATAATACCCCAATCTGATCAAGATAGTATCTAATTACTATATTTATTAGATCCATGAAGTGAGTGGGGGAATTAGTGAGACCAAAAGACAACACTATAAATTCATAGTGTCCATCCCTTTTAATAAATGTAATCATTGGTATATCCTCATTGTTTACCCTTAATTGATGATATATGGATTGAATATAAATCTTGGAAAATTATAGCGCTCCACTTAGTTGGTCAAATAAGTCAACAATGCGGGGAGGATGAGATTTTTTCTTGATATTGATCTTTTTATTTTCATTGTAATCAATAAAGAGTATCATTAATCTATCATTCATCATTAAAAACAGAACAAGTACTCCCCAAGGTTAGGCATTTGAAAATAAAAATCTATTTCAAGATTCTCATGGAGTTGTTTCTTCAATTCCTGAAACTCAATTGGGGTCATTATATAAGGTTTCATTGATATAGAAATAGAACCAGGTATGAGTTCTATTGAAAACTAAAATTCAAGATTTGGTGAAACTCCTGGTAATTCTTCCAAGTAGACCTCATCAAACAGCAATAAAATTGGTTTATTCTTAATTATGATCATCTCCCCAACCATTTGATATAGATAACCTTTATCTATATGGATTAATACCCATAATATTGAGACAAAATTCACTAGAAGGTCATATTCATCCTTGTATCGATAGATGATCATATATTTATCTGGAATATGAAATGTTACTTCCCATTACTAGAAATTGATATGAGATAGAAATATAGAAACACAACCCATGCCAAGAATCAAATCAAATCTCACTATAGTAAGGATCAAATGATTTTTAGGAAACAAATTCTCATAATCCTGAATAAAAAAAATAATTATTCACTTTTTATGTGGACATTGTGCCATTGGGAGTTTTCACAGCTAACTCAGCATTTAGTTTTTGATGTAATATGATGATACCCTTAAATAATTCCTTAAAATTTAAAGAGTGGGTGGATATAGAATGAAATAAAACATTATCTACTTTTGAGTGGAAGGTAAGTGTATGCTTTACAACATTATTATCATAATATAAATAGTCAATAGTGATCTCATGTGGCTTGTATTTTTCTTTATCCTTACGAGTTTTCCAGCATCGATCATAATCAATAACCCTTGTATTAGGAAATTGATTGGAATAATGACCCATTTACTTGCTCATGTAGAATTGATGTGTAGTAGGTTCATTTTATGTATGCTTTTCTAAATTCCCATAATTAGAAGTATTTTCCCCATAAATCCAGTATTGAACTTCCCTGTTACCTTCTTTTTGATACTTAAAATATTTACAGGTCCCTTTAACACAATTTCCTCCATGTTTTATTCTACACATTTAGAAGAAGGGAAAACTCATCTTTTTTCAGTGTGATCTTTTTATTTTCACTTGAATTACATTTTTCTCTTATTATCAAACCCATATGACTAATATCTCTCTCCAATAATAATCTAAGACTTGAAATACCTTCAAATTATTTCCTTAAAACCATGAATGTCCCTTATTTCTAATAGACTCAGGAGATATTTTTTTAAGTTACTAAATAATAACTCAACTTTACTCTCGGTTTTTCTATTATTTCAAAAAGAGAACCTTGCTAGTCTTGTAAAATTTTAATGGTAGGTTCCAACAGATTCATTTTACATTTTATTTCAGTTGAAGAAACTTATTCTACATATTTTTTTGAATAATACGGGTAATGTACTTATTGACAAAATGAGCTCATAAACACAACCCATTACATGGACTCAATTTCATTTTTTTTATTTTCCTGATATGGTTAAAGCATTGATCAACTTATCCTTCCAAATTATAGACTTCTAAGATAAGGTTATCATGATTAAACATTTATAGAACTGAAAATACCATTTCATCAGTACCGATCAATTGTTCAGCCACTAATAGATCAGAAAACCCACTGATAGAATTTGGATGCTACCTCATGAAAGAGTCAACGGACTCTAGTTCCCTACATTACTCGTTTGGAAGTCATGTATAATTCATATCTTGAGAAAGTTGTCTTAGAATAGATTCAATATTTTAAAATAAATATCCTATAATATTTGGGTGATTAATATGACAATCTTTTCATTTCCCGTCATATTCAATAATAAAATGGTTCCTTCCTGTTCGACCCATTAACTAAATACATTATGTATAGTGTGAGAATCATTACTCATAATGGAAAACACACATAATCAAGATATAAATTTCAATTAATGACACAATTGGTTTTATCATATGTTATTAGTGTTCATTTTTAAAAAATTAGGAATGTATCCTCTACTTTATCATATCCTTTGGGATCACACTATGGTTGTCTCATCCATGTTTCCAATGTTTCACTATAACCTCCCTCTAGTACAAAATATAACAAAACATAATTTAAAAACATAGATATAACATTAAAATTGATGGATATTCATAAAATTTAATATAAATCATTGACAAGACTATATATGTATAGTTTCCTTAAAAACTAGGAAGCAAAAACAACTGGTTCATAAAACATCTACATTTCCTCCCACTTATTTTTGGATATATAGAATGGTTTTTGAAATATCCTACTTAATACTATTCTTCATGAACTTGGTAAAAGAATCATATTAAAGGGTGACCTCATATGCTCAATAAGGGTAAAAAATGTAAATATTAATCATACCATTATCTTGCAACATAAGAACATATCATTTGAAAGTAATATCCTTCATATGAAAGATTTTGATTTCATGCCATGGGATAAAAGATCATTAGATTCGATGGTCATAATCCCAATAGTCGTAACATAAGATAGGACATTTTCTGGAATACACAGAAGCCCAGAAAATCATTTCATATTAGTTAAGTTGCATTTCTATGAACACTATAGTGACCAAAGTCCATTACTGAATCGAGTTCACTCCTCGTTCTAGCCCGGTAATACGGAAATGATATCATTTCATGCCCAAATCATATCTATGTCATGAGATATAAATCATTACCCAATTTAATCTAGGGAGATATTTGTCCCACCAATATTATAATTAAATCATTCTTACATTGTCCATAAAAAAATCATTCATCACAGCATAACCCAAGGAAGAAAATGGTATCTGAAACATCATTCCATATTAATCCATATAAAATTAATTGATTTTATAAAAATAATTAAATCATAAAAACAATAAATAAATTGTACCATTAATAATATAGACATAACCCTATTTAAATTATATTATCTTATATGGAAAATAAGTTTGATAATACACCTGAAAATAATTCTTGAGGAAAATATCCTTTATTCTCCGAAAAACATTCTTTTCTCAACATACCACACAATTTGTAAAGAAAATAATTTATTTTAAAATATAATTGAAAAATATTATAGTATACTTCATGGAAGTAAGTTTTAATGAAAACATAAAAATCCATTCATGGAGTATATGTTAAAAAAAACTTTGCTCATACTTTTTTGGGAAAAATAAAAAAGTAGCTCCTATCGAATAATGACAAAATAATAGGTTATTAATTATTATAAAAAATTTAACAATAGATAAAATTTAATTTAAATATTTGTTGAAGAATAATATTACATATTTCGAAAACACGGATGTGGATGATAAATATATCCTTGTAAATACTAATGTATAAGCATCCTCAAGTATTAGTGAAATTGAGAATTTATCTACTACCTTGGGTGTGATTACCATTTTATGTATCTAAACCTTTTATATAATGATTAAAATAATTTCATTCAACTATTTTAGAATAAAATTAATTTTTATGTTATCAGATATGATCATATTATCATCTTTTGTTTAGTAATATTTATTATTACTCATTATTTAGGTATTAACTACTATATGTTCATATACAAGTTCTTTCAAATAAATTTTGGTTCACTTTGGTTTATGATATTTTTATCATTAAAAAATTATATTAACATAATTGACACTATATATATTCATTTTTTACATTTATATAATCATGCTTTAATAAATATCATGTAGAATGAATCATATCGCATCATGAAAAAGTTCAGTCGTACGTACAAGCGAGGGACAATATCAATCCCATAATAGTTAAATGGTACTGATGTGGATGGTGTATAATATATAACAACCAATATAATTTTATTATAATCATATGTAGTTATTATTTCAATCATTATACCCATCCATGTAATGTAGTGGTAAAAAAATAGATTACACCACGACTTAGAGATGGTAAGCCATACATACACACACGTGGGGGTTTCATGTTTCGTTGGATTGATAAAAGATAGAATATGGTTGGATCATAATAATATTAATAAATCAAATTATATATGTTATTAATGATTTATTAATTTAGTGTGAAACAACTCATGGAGAGGAATTATAAGAATAAATAAGTTTGAAAGAATTGATAGAGATGATTACCTTTTATTCGATATACTTCTTCTAAATCTACTCATAGAGAACAATAGTTGGAAATTGAAGAATACCATAACCTATAGACTGTTTATAGGTATTTTTATATGGGAAACTGGTAGGGCTGGTAGAGCTTGATGTCTCAACGTTAAGGAAAGTGGTGTGGGATTATGTTCACTTTTTAAATTGAGGTGAGGGGCAGTTTTAGAAACGACGAAAATATTAATTTAAAATAAAATAAAACCCCATCCAAAATTATAAAAAATGACCCGAATTGGAATATGAGATTATATAATTCATAAATCTCAAGAACCAATAACATTTTTAAAAGCATTTCTATAAATTAGATCCTTATATTTCTTATTAACCCTTAGTTATTCTATTTAATTTTTAACTACTGTAACGAAAAATTCAATATTAAAAGGGTTTAATGTATACATATTTGATATACAATAGACTATAAATAAATAAATAATAACATATTATACCAAATTATAATTATTATATATATTTAAAAAAATGTTTTACGATTATTAAATAAATTAATAAAACATTATTTTGATAAATAATCAATTTTGACAATTTTGACATTATTCAATTGAATGATTTTTAAAAATATTATAGCATCAACTTAACTTGGTAAAAAATATATTATTAAATTCCTAATACATTAATATCAATTATAAAATTAATTAGAAATATTAATTATCCCAAATTATATATTTTTTACCATTATTTATAAGATTTACTTGTTATCTCTATTAATAAAATAAGAAATACATCAATTATCTATAATTATTTAATATTAAATTTGTTGAAAAAAATTAAAAAAAATATTATGATGAACATAAATTTGGTAGATTGTATAATAATATTTTTTTATGAATTTATCTTCCTTAATATCCAATATTTAAAATTTTACACTTATTAAATTATGAAAGTGACAACTTTAACATTATATTAAATAAAATAATATAAGTGTAATAATCCCTTGTACAAGGTTCCAAATGGTTAATAACTTACCCCTGAGATGATTCTGGCGAAGATACAATCGATCAATAAGATTTGGTCATGTTTTTGGGTCTTTAATGGGAATTATGATTTTAATAAATACCATATTATTGAATGTAATCAATTATATATTTTCTGCATGATTAATGTATAATCTATTAAGGGAATTATTAATCCTCAAATATCAAAAAAAAATATGGTATCAAAAAAAAATTCTTTAAAATGAGTATTTAAATTCGATTTTATCTTCTATATAACCTTATCTAAAAAATGATTTACTTACTAAAATTTGAGTGTGAAATATTTATCTTCTATTTAAATAAAAAAATTAATGTTTTAATATCATCCAATTAGATTCAAATAGACTCCATTTTGAACAAAAATAAAAAAGGTCAAAATAAATTCATCCAATTATATTAACCCATATGTTAGGATAATTTTATAATAGTATTCTTACACATAATTTCTCGAAATACACTTTTATAATATTAAAAAAATTATCAAAGATAAAAATTCATATTGCCCAATAAAAAACTAAATATTATTATATTATATAGACATACTAATTAGAATTATTTAATCAAATTTTAAAAATTAAAAACACATAATTTAATGTAATTAATTTTAAATCAATCTCGTTGTCAGAATAAGAGAACGTATTTTTTAAAGTTAAAATGTTATAGATTATTGAAATGTTTTTACATATGAATTCAATGTAAAATTAAATATAACAAAGAAAGTTATATTGAATTATAAAAAAAATTATATCAATTCCTTAAATACATTAAATTTAATAATTTAATCATAAAAATTATTTTGAGGAAAAATTAGTTTTCACTTAAAATGATGTGTATTTTTACTATTCTTTAAAACATGAAAATTATCAGGAAAGTATTAGAAATTAATCCAAAGAAAAAATTTATATCCTACTTCAAAACAATATGTTAATGTTGTTATATAAATATTATTTATTTATCAAAATATTAATTAAAATTGGGTTTTCCATTAAAAGATGAAAAATAACCCTTTAGAAAAATTGAGGTTTTTTATACAAAAAATATGGTTTATTTATACTACATGACAAAAATATCTGTTGGATAGATATGAAAAATATATTATTAAGTACATAATATATTTATTTAATTAATTTAATTTACTAATTAAATTTATTAATATAAAAATAAAAATAATAATTTGTAACAAATGACACCACAATAAATTTTCATAAGTTAGTTATATTTATTCCAACTAACCTAACAACTATATTATAATGGTGATTTTATACTAAGGGTGTATATATGTTTTATTAAACTCATGGTTTCATGAAATTAAATATATTGAATAAAAATTGCGAAAAAAATATTCCATTAAAACATATGGGTGTTATAGCGATGAAATGAGAAAAAGACGTTCCTTTTTATAAGGGAAGGGAGAGGTACTCTTGATTTTTAAGAAAGTATTATATAAATATAAAAAATTATCAAATTAAAATTTATAAAACATGAGTTATTAAGAATATATCATCACTATGGGGGGAAAACTCATCATATTAAAAATTAGATATGTTTTGGAGACATTTATAACCTGGTTTTTTAGATTTAACTTATCTTAACCTCTTTAACTCTTATCGTGACATCATAGTTTTTTACACATTGATAGTAAATATAAATACTATAAAATGAAAAAAGAGACTTTATTTTTTCATCATAGATAATTTAAATAATAACATAATCGCCTAACCAAATTTTTTATTTTACGGATTTAATTATCTTTAACTAAAATACTATTAATTATAAAATGTCAACAATTTCAATTTTTATAACTATTAATTAACATAATCAAAACAACATAAATATTACTTGTAGACACTTGTACTCGGTATCCATTTTTATAAAATTAAAACACTGTTAAAAAAATAGTCAGGTCTAGTTCTATGTTTACACAACATGACTTTTCCTTGATCCCATCCTTGAATCTATTCCACTTTCTATTCAGTGAAAAACATTTAAACAACTTGGGATGAGCATAAAAAGCACAGTAAATTATACACAAAGAAGGAAAAATCCTAGTTTTTAAAACAAGTAAACCATGAATACCTTATCATAGGTAAAAATTTTCACCTTTATGAAGTAGTAAATACTCTTCACTAAATAAAATGTCATTGCATGCTATTTTTTAAACAAATGATTAAAATAAAACCCAACCAAAGCCCACATAACATATATAGGTAACTTCGGACATAAACCTACTTAAATTTAATAACCATACAGTAGACTTCCACACATGTCAAAAATGGAATAACCATACGACTGACTTCAATACCCAATGAATTAAAGGTTATATTGTTACCACACGTCTTGGTTTATCATGGAACCACTCGTCATTTGGTTTATCACGTAACCACCCATCAAATATCGATGTACCATTATAAAATCATAACACATAAAATATTGAAAACATTAACATTTCACTAATAACATTTCATTTTCAATCACAAGAATTCATTTTTTGATATTGAAATTATAAATTCATTTCAAAAATCATTTTCAGTACCAAAACACCCAAAAAATAATAATGCGGTTTATTTTTCAATTTAAAAACATTAAGTCATATAGAGGATGCCAACTAACGATTATAGCAGTAGAGAGGTCCTTATCACCACAAACGTTAAAAACATTACATTTTTCATTTTTTTAAATGCTTTGTAGAAATAATATTCCATTTGAATGAAATTAAAAGTCAAAGGGTTTTATTATATACCGTATAAATGAAATTTTTTGTATAAATAAAAGTATGACACAATGAAAGTTGATTGAGACGAAGTCCCTTACCTCGTATCTGACTTGACTCTTTCATTCTTTAATCTCCTAAATAATAAACTAAAGATAATATATACTTTCTTAAGAATATTTTTCGGCTTTTTACTCAATTTATATCACTTATTACCATGTAATAAACTATTAGTTAATTATCTGAGTTTATATCATACATGTTTTCAATGTTCGGAAAATGAGTTAAAAATGAACCTGTTATAATTATAAATTGTCCATGTGGTCAAAATTCAATTATCTCTATAATGATATAAATGATTTATATATCATATATATAATAAATATACAATATATATATATATGTATTTTTAATAGTAAATAACATTTGGAGGTAATAAATGAAATGCATCGTTCATAGATACGGTAATCCGTGCGTACGCATGAACACTACTTTCATTTCTATTTCATATTTAATGGAATGAAAAACCAATGATAAATAGGTATATTATAATTCTAGAATAATATAATATATACAATTTCAATAACTCCATCCTTTATCTGTTACACTCATGTCATGAATGAGTCATATCACATTGAGGCGGCGGTAGTCCTAACTTTCTCAAATGAAATTATCACGTTTAACAATAATGGAAATGATAAAGGTAAGATGTAAATAAAAATATAGAATCATTGAAAAAATATAAATATAATATATATTAGATATAAATTTAGTTCCATCATAATGGCCACCATGATAGATAGTTGGAGATATTAGAATAATTATCATTTTATGAGGCAGTAGTTCGCCATCCACAGAAATAGTATGTTCATTACCCATTACATGGAGGTGTGTGTATGTTTAGTTCTAATAGTTCTTATAAAAACATCCTAGTATATTGAGAATAATTTTTATTCTATAAAATAATGGAATAAAAAAAATTAGGGGGTTGTTGGATGAAAACAAAACAAAAGAACTTAAAAGAACACATTACCTGAAAAATCAGGTAATTGTCTTGGGGTTGAACCAAAAGGATTTCATGAAGTTCCTCCTTCCTAAATTAAGGCTTCTAGGTGGAAAAGAGGGATGAATGGAGCTTAATTTTTTAGAATTTTGGTGAGAAAAATGGCATGAGAGTTGTGAGTAATGTGTTAGATGTGAGGGCCTTTTATAAGGGGGAGGAGGGGCTCTTTAGGAATTTTTTAAAATATTATTTTATTATATAATTATTTTTGGTTTTTAAAGGGAAAAAAATTATATTTTAAGATAAGATGAATCATGATCTAAATAAAATCATCCCATAATAATTTGACATCATTTTCATAGTGTTTTAATCACAATAATCTTATTTATTTAAATTTTTCATTAATGAGGTAAACACAGTATCATTATTGAGTCTTAAATAATTTTATTTTTTTGATGTGTAGAAGTAAAAAACAATATCCATGATGTTGGAAATGTTATTGTATTTCTAGTTAATATTTATAGTCAATGTGATAACTTATATATCCTCATGTAAAAATTGACTTTCAGAAATATATATGTTTTTGTCATTTTTGTCTTTACTTTAAATTAATTAATATAAAGTGTCATTATCACTCTTAAGTGACTAAATGGGGTGCCAAAATTGACCAAAGGATGCCCATGGTTCTAAATGTATGAACCAATAAGATTAGAAAACATGCTAGGGAAATTAATATTATTATAATAAGATTTTTTCCATGAATTAACCTATTTACCTTTAACCGTGGTAAATAAAAGTCAAAAGTTACTATTCACCAAAAAATTATTTTCATCATATTGAAACAAATTTTACTTAATAATAACAACCATGTATGTAGTATTTTCAAAATTAAATTCACCGAACTAGTAAATTTTCATTTAAATAAAAAATTCATCTTTTTAACAACTACTTAGTGTTTTCATTATTCATAAAAAAATTGAAGTTTTTCAGAAAAATAAAAAAAATCCATATTACGCTATATTCGATATTCTGAATTCGAAAATTATGTCTATTTTACCCAATTAAAAACATAGAAGTTGGATTAATTAATTTTAAAATTAATTTATATTGTCAAACCACAAAGCATGTTTTTATGAAATAATAACTATCAAAATATCCATACTTGTTTATGTCCAATTTCAATGTGAAATTACTTCTAATGACCAACATTGGATTAATTGGTAAAAATATAATCTAAATAAAATTTAAAAACAATTTAAAAAATTTATCCATTTAAATAAGTAAGATTAAAATACAGTTTCGAATTAAAATACATTATTTTTAACTTATCATTAAAAATGAATTTTATCAGAAAGACACCAAATATTTACCCAATGAAAATTTTTATGTCCTGATTCTAAAAAATATTTTATTTTTTCAAATAGGACATATAAAAGTTTCAAAAACTATATTTAAAAAGGGTTCTCCCTTAAATGGAGATAAATTTATCTTTTAAATAATATTTGACTATTTGTGCTTAAAATTAGATTCATTCAAATTTAAATCCTCTAACATTTGTTGAATAATTGTAAAAACATTTAACAAACATGTATAATCGTATTTTAGTTAGTTATGTTCATTCACACCAATACAAAATCTAGGAATTAACTACCATTTAAAATAATACTATATAATTATTTTTCATTATAACTCAACATTATGTGCAACATAAAATTTCAAAGAAACACATAGTTTTGTATTGGGTAAGCCATAGAACATAACATCCAAATTAAAGTAAAATTAATATTTAATTCAAAAAATTTAATAAATATGAAAAATTATTATTCTTTATTTACCCGGGATGTTACAATGGGTTGTTCTTTCGACTCAAAGCATATACCACCTTGTCTTCTTTCACAGGGTGGTAATGTATTGAGTATTTGAAATCTTTAATCAAATAAAAAAAACTTCTTTAACACATATATAGCTCCTATTTTGTGAAAATATAATCTAAACTCTTATGATCAATATAAATATCACACCATTCACTATAAAGATAATTCCTCCATATATTCAATGAACAGATTACAATAGTTAACTCAAAATCATGAGTTAGGTCATTTTTCTCCTATATTTTTTATTATCGCAAGGCATAAGGTAACACTATATCATTTTCCATTAAAAAACATTCCATTCCCTTCAGGGATTCATCACTATAGATCAAAAACGTTTCTCCACTATAAGGAAGTGTCAGTACAAGTTCAATGGGTAACATTCAATTTAGTTCTTTGAAATTTTCTTCAAATTCCCCTGTAAACATTAAAATAACTCCTTTCCATGTCAATTTGGTGAGTGGATTACATAATCAAGAAAAATATTTCCCAAAACTTCGATAATATCCTGCCAAACCCAAAAAATATTGGATCATTTTTTTCGTTTTTGGTCTCAGTCGACATTCAATATATTCTATTTTTTCATATCCGCATATATCCCCTCTATTGAGATTATGTGACCCAAAAAATAAATCATATCGAATTAAAAATTGACACTTTGGTAAATTTTTCATAATGAGTCTTTTTTCTCGAGGTCTTCAGTACAATTGTCTTGTGATCTTCACACTCTTCCTTTCTCATTGAATAGAGAAGAATATCATTTATAAATACCACCCCAATCTAATCAAGATAGTATATAATGACTATATTTATTAGATCCATGAAGTTTGTGGGGGAATAAGTGAGAACAAAATAAATCACTATAAATTCATAGTGTTCACTCCTTTTAATAAATGTAATCATTAGTATATATTCATTATTTATCCTTAATTAATAATATCTGGAATGAATATCAATCTTGGAAAATTATTGTGCTCTATATAGTAGGTCAAATAAGTAATCAATGCGGTGAGGATGAGATTTATTCCTGATAGTGATCTTTTTATGTTCTTTTAATCAATAAAGAGTATCATTGGTCCATCATTCATCATAAAAAAAAGAACAAGTGCTCCCCAAGGTTACGCATTAGGGCGATAAATCAATTTCAATATTCTCTTGGAGTTGTTTCTTTAATTCCTGAAACTCAATTGGGGAAATTATATAAGGTTTCATTGATATAAGAATATCACCAGGTATGGGTTCTATTGAAAACTAAACTTCATGATTTGGTGAAAGACCTAGTAATTCTTCCAAGAGGACCTCATCAAACACCAATAAAATTGGTTTATTCTTAATTCTGAGCATCTCCCTAAACATTTGAGATAGATAACCTTTATCTATATGGATCAATACCCATAAGATGGAGGCAACATTCACTAAAAGGTCATATCCATCCCTGCATCGATAAATGATCATATATTTATCTATAATAAAAATATTTTCTTCCTATTATTGGAAATTGATATGAGATCAATATAGAGAAACACAACCCATGCCAAGAATCACATCAAATATCACTATAGGAAGGATCACATGATTTTCAGGAATCAAATTCTCCTAATCATGAACAAAAAAATAATTATAAACTTTTGATGTGGCCATTGTGCTATTGGGAGTTTTCACAGCTAACTCAACATTTAGTTATTGATCTAATATGATTATACCCTTATAAAATTAATTAAAATTTAAAGAGTGGGCGGAACTAGAATCAAATAAATCATTTTCTACTTTTGAGTGGATGATAAGTGTATGTTTCAAAACTATATTATAATAATATAAATAGCCAATAGTGATCTCATGTGACTTGTATTTATCTTTAGCCTTACGAGTTTTCTTGCATAGATCATAATGAATTACATTTTTATTAGGAAATTGATTGGAATAATGACCCATTTACTTTCTTATATATAATTGATGTAAGTAGGTTCATTTTATGTTTCATTTTCTCAATTCCGATCAATAGAAAAATTTTCCCCATAAATATAGTATTCATCCTCATAATGACCTTCTTTACGATAAATAAAATATTTAAAAGTCCCTTTAAGACATTTTCCTAAATGTTTTATTCTACACATTGAAAAGAAGGGAAAATTCAAATTTATTCATTGTGATATTTATATTTTCCCTCAAATTACATTTTTTTATTATTATCAAACCCATCGGACTAATAGCTCACTCCAATAATAATCTAATCCTTGAAATACCATCAAATTATTTCCTCATAACCACGAATGTGCTTTATGTCTAATGGACTCAGGAGACACGGATTTAAGTAACTAAATAATCACTCAACTTTACTCTCTGGTTTTCTATTAATTTTTAAAGAGAACCTTTCTAGTCTTGTAAAAAAATTTGTAGGTACCAACAGATTCATTTTCCATTTTCTTTCAGTAGAAGAAACTTCTTCTACATATTTGTTTGAATAATATGAGTAATGTACTTATTGAAAAAATGAGTTCATGAACTCAACCCATTACATGGACTCAAATTCATTTCATTTTTTTATTCATTATATGGTTAAAGCATTGATCAGCTTCACTTTCCAAATTATAAACTTCATAGATGATGTTATCATGATTAAAAATTTAGATAACTGAAAATATCATTTCAGCCATACCAATCCATTTTTCAGCCCCTAATGGATCAGAAGACCCACTAATAGAAGTTAGATGATGCCTCATGAAGGACTCAACAGACTCTAGTTCTCTACATTACTTGTCTGGAAGACATGTATAATTCATATCTTGAGAATGTTTTGTGAGAATAGATTCATGATTTTACATTAAATATCCTGTATTATATGGGTGATTAAGATGACAATATTTTCATTTCCCATCATATTCAATAATAACATGGTTCCTTCATGTTCGACCAATTAAATAAAACCATGAAGTATAGTGTGAGAATCATTAATCATAATGGAAAACCCACATAATCAAGATTAATATCTCAATTTATGACACATTAGGTTTCATCATATGTTATTAGTGATCATTTTCAAAAAATTCAGATTGTATCTTATACTTCATCATATCATTTGGGTTTACACTATGGTTTTCTCATCCATGTTTCCAATGTTTCACTATAACCTTCCTCTGGTACCAAATATAACAAAAAGTAATTTAAAGACATAAATATAACTTAAAAATTGATGGGTATTCATTTAAAATTAAAATAAATCATTGACATGATTGTATAGGTATTGTTTCTTTAAAAACTGGGATGCAAAAACAACTGGTTCATAAAACATCTACATTACCTCCCACTTATTTTTTGATATCTAGACTGGTTTTTGAAATATCTTACTTAATACTATTCTTCATGAACTTTTTAAATGAAATATATTAAATGGTGGCCTCATATGCTCAATAAGGGTAAAAAAATGTAAATATCAATCATTCCATTATCTTCCAACATAAGAACATATCATTTGAAAGTCATATCCTGCATATGGAAGTCCGTGATATCATTTCATGACGTAACAAATCATTAGCTTCGATGGACATAATCCCCAAAGGTGTAAAAAAATATAGGAAATTTTTTGGAATACACAGAGGCCCAAAAATCATTTCATATTAGTTATGTCACATTTCCAGGAACACTATAGTGAAAAATTCCAATACTGAATTGAATTCACTCCTCATTCTAGCCCTGTAATATGGAAGTGATATCATTTCTTGTCCAAACCATATCTATTTCATGATATATAAATTTTTACCCAATTTAATCAAGGGAGATATTTGTCCCACCAATATTATAATTAAATCATTCTTACATAGTCCACAAAAATAAAAATCATTCATCACAACATAACCCAAGGAAAAAATGGTTATATGAAACATAATTCCATATTAATCCATATAAAATTAATTGATTTTATAAAAATAATTAAATCATAAAAACAATAAATCAATAATACCTATATGAATATAAACATAACCCTATTTAAATAATATTATATTTAAGGAAAATAATTTGGATAAAACACCTGAAAATAATTTATGAGGAAAATATCTTTTATTCTCTAAACAAATATTCTTTTCTCAACATTCCACACAATTTGTAAAGAAAATAATTTATTTCAAAATAAAATTGAAAACGTGTAGAGTTTACATCATGAAAATAAGGTGTTATGAAAACCTAAATATCCATTCATGGAGTATATGTTAAAAAACACTTTGCTTATACTTTTTATTTAAAAAATAATAAAAAAGTATCTCATAAATAATAATGACAAAACATTACATTATTACTAATTATAAAAAATTTACCAATGGATAAAATTGAATTTAAAAAACATAAATCATTTATCATAGCATAACACAATGAACAAAAATGAGTTCTTAAAAATCATTAAATATTAATTCATATACAACAAATTAATTTCATAAAAATCATTCAATCATAATGAAAATAATATAATAGTAATAATAGGGATATAAACATATCCAAAATTTAATAATGTCATTTTAGATGGAAAATAATTTTGATAAAATAATTGAAATTAATTTTTGAGGAAAATATCATTTCATATTATAAAATATATTCTTATTATAAAAATTCAAAATATAAAATAAAATAAAAAATATATTTGAAAATAAACATGAAAACATGTAATGGAAGATTTAATAAAGTAAGGTGTTAGGAAAACATAAAAATTTGTTCATGCCGTGTATGTAAAAAAACAGTCTCCTTGAACTTTTGCTGGAAAAGTAGAAAAGTAAACTCCATCAAAGAGAGACAAAATATTCATTACATTCCATTTAATAAAAATTTACTATAAACAATTTTAGAAGAAAAATATTACTTATTTATAAAACATGGATGTGGATGATAAATATACCCCAGTAAATACATATGTATAAGCAATCTTAGATAATAATGAGATCGTGAAATTATCTGTTATCATAGTTTGATTTCCTTTGTATGTATCCAAACCTATTATATAATGATTTAAACAATGTCATTGATATTTAAGAACAATACCCATTTTTATGTTATCATATATGTTCATATTATCATATGTTTTTTTATTACATTTCATTGTTTCACATTTTAAGGATATTAACTACATTAAGTTCAACTGCATATTTTGGCGAATAAATTATGTTTATCTTTATTAGGAAATATTTATATCAATATAAAATGATATTAACATAATATATACAAAATTTATTCATTATGTGCATTTATATAATTGTTTATAAATTATGTTCATGTATAATGAATCACATCACATCGTGGAGACGGTAAACTGTACGTACAAATGAGCGACGATATCCGTCACATAAATGTTGAATGGTATTGCATTGGATCGTGTATAATATTTCATAAATAATATCATTTTAAAATAAACATATATTTTTATTAATTCCTTCACTATACCAATACATGTAATGTGGTGTTGAAAATACGTATTACACCCCGACGTAGATAAGGTAAGACGTACATACATACCCAAAGCGATTTCATTTCTTGTTCGGTAGATAGAGGATTGAAAATAGTTTTTTAATAATAATAATAATAATAAAACTGAAGTATATAATAGATTTTGTATTCATCAGATTATATTGAAAAAACTCAGTAATTTGATGTATAATAAGAAAGAATTTTAAAAGAATCGGTAGAGGAGTTTACCTCTTCTTCGATGTGATTTCTCTAAATCTTCATATAGTGCAGTAGAGTTTTTCATTGAAGAAGACTATAACTTCTATAATTTTAATTGGGAAGTTTATCAGGAAATGTATCAGGAGATGAATGAGCATGAAGCCTCAATGATTAGTAAACAGGTGAGGTAGGATGTTCCCTTTTATAATTGAGGTGCGGGGCACCTTTGGAAACATCAAAAATATTAAATTATAACAAAATCAAACCCAATCCAGAAACCTAAAAACTGACCCAAATTTGAAGATGATATTAGATAAGGTTGAAATCTCATAATCCAATAATTTTTGGAAATGTATTAATGTAAAATAAACCCTTTAGTTATTGTTTATCACTTAGTTATTCTATTTAATTATTAAATAGGGTAACAAATAATTCAATATTAAAAGGTTCAAATATTTAATTATTTTATTTACAATATACCAAATATAAATAAATTAGAACATTTTATACTATATAATAATTATAATATATTTTTACAAAATGTTTTCTTATTTTTAAATGATTTAATGAAACATTGTTTGGATGAATTATCCATAGTGTAAATTTTGAATCTATTCAATTCATTGATTTTTTAAAATATTTAGACAACATGTTAACTACGAACCATATATTTTATTAATTTTCATATGAGGTATTGTTAAATTATAAAATTCTTTATAAATATTAATTATCCCAAATTATATTTATTTTAACATCATTTATAACATTTTGTTGTTATATCTACAACTAAAAGAATCACTTCATCAATTTTGTGTTATTATTCAATATACATATTTTTAAATAAAAATTTATAATAAAATACTATGATGAAGATAAATATATTATATTTCTACGTAATATTTTTAGTCATATTTATCTTCTACAAAATTAAATATTAAAAATTTTGTACTTATTACATTATGAATGCATCAAGTTTAACATCACTATAAATAAAATAATATAAGTTCATAATCCATTCAATAAGGATCCAAATTGTCAAAAAATAGACACATTGATGATTATAGTGGAGATATATAAATAAAATATGATTTGGTCAAGTTTTTGTGTCTTTTAATGGGTATTATTATTTTATTAAAAACTATATTATTGATCTTTCACCAATTAAGTAATTTTTACATCACTAATTTATATGCTATTAAGGTAGTTATTTATTTCCTAATAATTAATAAAAATACCACGATAAATAAAAAATATTTTCAATTTCAATTTATTATTCATAATCAAATTTATCTTCTATATAACATATATAAAAAAGGGTTTTTATTACCATTTGACTGATACATGTTCATCTTTTCATTAAAGGAATGAAATTAAATGTCCTAATCTAACGTTAGTGGATTCAAATAGATACCATTTCGACCCATGGATGATTTAGGTAAAAAATCATCCAATGATATAATGAAATGTGTTAGGATTATTTTATAATAGTATTATAACTCTTAATTACATGATTTACCCATTTACCGTATTAATAAAAATTACTGAAGTGATTATTCATAACGCACAAAAATAAATTATCTCTATTAAAATAATTTGGAACTACTATTTAAAAATATGGAACCATTTTTTAAAATGAAAAATATTGAAATAGTAGTAATTAATTTAAAATCAATCCCATTGTCAGATTGAGTGAACGTGTTCTTAAATGTTAAAACATTTCAAATGATTGAAATGTTTTTGCATATAAATTCAATATAAAATTAATTCTAATGACATAAATTATTTTAAATGATAAAAACATATTATATTTATAAATTAAAAATAATAAATATTATAAATTAACTATAAATTATATTTATGATAAAATTTGGTTTCACTTAAAATTTAATATATTTTTAGTATTCATCAAAACTTCATCGTTATTAGAAAAAAATGAGAAATTCATCCTATGTAAATTTTTATATCAATATTCTATATAAAATGATTATGTTTTTTATAGAATCTATTAATGTGTAAAAATATTCATTATATGGGGTTCTCCAATAAAAGGTAGATAATTACCCTTGTGAAAAATAGTGGCTTTTATACATCAATTAGGGTTTATTCAAACTCTATGAAAAAATATCAATTAGATGAATATGAAATATATTTTATTATGTATAAAAAATATAAATTTAATTTATTTCATTTAATAATAAAATTTATTAATATAAAATACAAATAATTATTGTTAGTGAATGACTTCACTATACATATTCACAAGTTAGTTATATTTATTCCTTCTAACATAATTTCTAGGTTATAATGGTCATTTTATACTAAGGTTGTCTTTTAGTTCATTTAAACATGAGATTTCAGGCAATGCATGATGTTGAATAAAAATTATTTAGAGATAAGTTTTCATTAAAACATATTGTTGTTACATTCTACCCCCCCCCCTCCCCCTTAATTAGATTTTCACCTTTGAAATTCGTCAAATGGATACAAACAGTTGAGGATATATATCCCCCGTCATAACATCACGTTCCCTTGTAGATGCCTCAAATTATTGGTTTCACTAAAAACATTAACCAATCATGTTGTCTTTCTTCACAGAACCATTTCACTATGATCTAGAATCTCTATCGACTACTCTTTATATGAAAGATCTCTCTTCAGAGCAATGTCTTATGATTTTAGTATATGTTAAGGATCATTTATGCACTTTATTAGGAGAGACATATGTTACACATCATGAAATTGAGAAATATGTGGTGGGTGAACCAAACAATAATCTACATTCCCAATATGATCTAGAATTTTAGAAGGATTGATATACCTTGGCTTCACCTAAGTCTACTTCCCAAATTTCATTACTTTCTTGCAATTATATCTTTGTAAAAACATATAGTCACCCCCTTCAAAATAATTTTCTTTTCTTTGGGTGTCAGTATTAATTTTTGTCAAATCTGAGATTCTATTATGTGTTTTTGAATAGATCTGACATTTTTTGGAATTTTATCAACAATATTATATCCTAATATCATTCATTCCCCAACTTCATCAAAATAAGTTGGAGTTCCATAGATATTTCAATAGTGGGTTTCAGAATGATCCATCTGAATACAATAGTGAATGGTATTGTTTTATAAAACATCCACCAAGGATAGGTGTTGATCCCTAAAACAATTGAAATCTATAGTGCAATTTATCAACATTTCTTTTAGACATTTAATTTTTATCCTAGACAATCAATCTTTCAGTGGATGGTAAGAAGTTCTAAAACATAACTCTATTCCTAGAACCTATTAAAGACTTCTCCAAAACATCTAGGTAATTCTCGTATCCCAATTATGTATAATTGAAAGAGGTATTCATTAAAATATTACCACGTTTTACATATATCTTGGAAAGATTATCAAGAGATAAATCCTCTCTAATATTAATGAGTTGTATAGACTTTGTATAGTGATCAACTATAACCCATATAGTACTGTGTCCTTTAAATGTTTTAGGTAGTGCGGTGAAAAATTCCATTGTGATGTTTTCTTATTTCCATTCGGGTGTGGCTAATGGTTGTATCATCCTCTTAGACTTATGACACTCAGTCTTAACCTACTGATAAACCAATCACCAGGAGACATATTAAAAAACATCTATTTTCTTTCCATCCCACCAAAAAAAATCTAGGACCGTATACATATTTTTGATTCCAAGATGAATAGACAATGATGAAATATGAGCCTTACCTAATAGATCATTTCATAATTATGGTATGGGAGTAAAATAATCACGGTTTCTAATCCTTATTATGCCATCATAATTCTGGTTGAATTCTTGAACATTTCACACTCTTTATTGTATCTATATATCTTCCTTATACACCTCCTTAATCTTCACATGTATATGTGGTTGAAAATTCAATTGATAAGGACATGATTTCTCTCTTTTCTTTAAAATTTCAATATCCATCCTTGGAATATCCATAAAAATTGGATCTTTTTTTATCCTCATCATGGAGTGGTTGGGGTATATTGACCCAGCCCTAAACATTACATAATCATTAATTAAGTTAATAATTCACATTGTGGCCCTTTCAGGTTTAGAGCTTTAGAGAATTAGGTCATA
The DNA here is from genome assembly GCA_963277665.1 of Viscum album. Taxonomy (NCBI): domain Eukaryota; kingdom Viridiplantae; phylum Streptophyta; class Magnoliopsida; order Santalales; family Viscaceae; genus Viscum; species Viscum album. The sequence goes on from OY728155.1 coordinate 1,585,234,354, forward strand.
ACATAAACAAAACAACTTGAATATTATATTTAAACACTTCTACTTAGTATCCATTTTTTATAAAATAAAAACTATTTGAAGAAAAGAGACATGTCTAGGTATATGTTTTAGACATCTTGACTTTTCCGTGATCCCATATTGGCCCTATTCCACTTTCTGTACTGTGGAAAACATTTCATAAACTTGGGATGAGAATAATAAGCTCAGTAAAGGATAAACAAAGAAGGAAAATTGTTAGTTTTTCGAAACAAGTAAACCATGAATACCTTATCATAAGTAATACTTTTTAACATTATGAAGTAGTAAATACTCTTCACTGAATAAAATATCATTGCATACCATTTTTTAAACAAAATATTAACATAAAACCCATAGAAAGCACACATAACATATATAGGTAAATTAGGACATAAATGTACTTAAATGGAATAACTATACAGTTGACTTCCACACATGTCACTAAATGGAATACCCATATGGCTGACTTCCATACCCAATGAATTGGATGTTATATCATAACCACACATCCTAGTTTATCACGACACCACCCATCATTTGGTATATCACCTAACCACCCGTCAAATGTCCATGTACCATTATAAAATCATAACAAATAAAATATTGCAAATATAAACATTTAACTAATTACATTTAATTTTCAATCACAAGAATTAATTTAAAGATATTGAATTAATAAATTCATTTCAAAAATCACTTTCTATAAAAACACCTTAAAATTGAATAAGGTGTTTCTTTTTCATTTTAAAAACATTAAGGCTTATAGAGGAAGCCAACTAATGATGACAGCAGCTGAGAGGTCATTGTCACCGCAAATGTTAAAAACATTGATTTTTTCATTTAGTAAAAATCATCATAGAAAAATGATTCACATTAAATGAAAATTAAATTAATTTTTTTTATTATATATGGTGTAAAAGAAAGTCGTGTATAATTCATAGTATTCCTCAATGAATGTTTATTGAGACGAAGTCCCTTACCTCATGTCAAACATGGCCTATTCGTTCATTAATCTGCTGAATAATAAACTAAAGTTAATTTCTACTTTCTTAAGAACCTTTTCCCTGTTTATTATTCCTTTTATATCACTTATTACAATGTTATAAACAATTAGTTAATTATTTGAGTTCATATCAGAAAGTTTGTCGATGTTCGGAACATGAGTTAAAAATGAACTTGTTGTAATTATAAATTGTCCATGTGGTTGAAATCACATTATCTCTAATATGATATTCAATATTTAGACATCATATATATCATATATATCCAATATATATATATATATAATAGTACATAACATTTGGAGGTAATAAATGAAATTCATCATTCATGGAGACGGTAAGCCGTACATACGCATGAATGTTACTTTCATTTCTATTTCATATTTAATGGAATGAAAAATCATTGATACATAGGTATATCAAAATTATAGTATAATATCATATATATAAATTTAGTGACAATATCTTTTATATGTTCCACATATGGCATGAACAAGTCATATCACTTTGAGGTGGTGGTAGTCTGCACTTCCTCAAATGAAATTGTAGTATTTACCCATATTGGAAACCATAAAGTTATGATATAAATGAAATATATAGAAGCATATAGACAATATAAATTTAATATATATCACATATAAATACATTTCCATCGTAATGGCCACCAATAGATGCGGTTGGTGATAATTGAGCAATCACCATTTTAGGAGGCAGTAGTTCGTCGTCCACAGAAATAGTATGTTCCTTAACCATTAGAGGGAGGTGTGTGGAAGTTTAGTTCAGATACATATCATAAAAAAACCTTTTATATTGATTATAATTTTTTTTCTATAATATAATGTAATAAAAATAGTTAAGGTGCTTGTAGAAGGAAAATAAAACAAAATAACTTAAGAGAAGACGTTTCCATTAAATCGGGTAAGTCCATTTGGTTTGAACAAAAAGGATTTCTTGATGTGTCTTATGCCTAAAGTAAGGATTATAAGTAGAATATAGCGATGTATAAAGGTTAATTGGGCAGAGTTTGGATGTGCCAATGGGCTTGATAGTGTGAGTAATGAGTTTGAGTTGAGGGATTTTTATAAGGGGGTGGGGCTCTTTAGGGAAATTTAAAATTATTATTTTATTATATAATGATTTTTGATTTATAAATGTCCAAAACTAATTAAAGTCGAATATAATATGACTCATGTACCAAATAAAATCATCCAATAAAAATTTTAATTGTTTTGGATATTGTTTTAATCTTTATAATCTTATTTATTTAAATCTGTCATTAATGAGGTTAACACTAATTCAATATTGTGTCATAAATATTTTTATTTTTTTAATGTCTAAAAATTATAAAAAAATATCATGATATAGGAAGTTTATTTAAATTTATTATTAATATTTATAGTCAAGATGATTAATTTTATAACCCCATTGAGAAATTTACTTACTAAAATATATTAGTTTATGTCATTTTTTTGTTACTTTAAATTAATTAACATATAGTGTCATTATCACTTTCATGTGGCTCCATGGGGTCCCAAAAGCGACCCGAGAATGCCTATAGTCGTAAATATATCAACCAATAGCATTTGGAAACGTCTTTGGGTAAATTAATATTATTATAATCTTATTTTTACCTTGAATTACCTTATTTAACTTTAACTGCGGAAAAAAAGTCAAAAGATTATATTCACCAAAAAAATACTTTCATATTAATAAGAAAAATATATTTACTAATAACAACCATTTATATCATATTTTTTTAATTCAATTCACAGAAGCATTAAAATTTCATTTCAATGAAAAAGTTAGCTTTTTAACTACTACTAAGGGTTTTGAATATTCATAAAAATTTGATGTTTTTTAGAAAAATAACCAAATTTTAGACTAAGTTATATTTGATATTCTGAATTAAAAAATTATGTATATAATACCAAATTCAAAACATATAATTTGGATTAATTAATTTTAAAATTAATTCTCATTATAAAAAAAGTGTTTTTTAAGAAATAATAACTATCAAAATATTGACACTTGTTTATGTCCAACATCAAAATTTAAATTTCTTCCACTAAAAAAATTTAATTAGATGGTAAAAATATAATCTAATTACACATTAAAACAAATTAATAATATAATCTATCCCTATAAATAAATTATATTAAAAGACAGTTTTGAATTAAAATACAATATTTTTCACTATTCATTAAAATCTGAATTTTATTAGAAAAATACCGAAAATTTACAAAAGTAAATTTTGAAGTCCCGATTCAAATTGAAAATTTTATTTTTTTTCAAAATGAACTTATATAAGTGTCAAAAAGTAGATTTAAAAATGGTTCCCCATTAAAAGGCGGTAAATTGACCTCTTAAACAAAATTACACTATTTGTGCTTAAAATTAGATTCCTTCACATTTTAAGCCTGTAAATTTTATTGAATAAATGTGAAAACATTTAACAAACATGTATAATCATATTTTAGTTAGTTATGTTCATTCCCAATAGTACAACAGCTTAGTGTTAACTACTATTTAAAATAATATAATGTTATTATTTTTCTGTATGACTCAGCATTGTGTGCAACAAATGATTTCAATGAAACCAGTTGTTGCATATCACATAATCTATAAAACATAGCATCCATTTTAAAGTAAAATTAACATATAATTCACAAATTTTAATAAATATGAAAAATTATTATTCTTTATTTATTCGGGATGTTACATCCTTCCCACATTTTGAAAACTGTGTCATCAGAATTTTATTCACTTATAAAATAAATGGAGGTATTTATCACTCATAGAATTTCTAGATTCCCACATCGCCTCTACGACCATAGGGTTTTTTAAAAAACCCATTACCTGAATAATTACATTATTCTGCTACACTTTCTCTCTTTGGTCAAGAATACGGACTGCTTGTTCCACATAAAAGAGATTCTCTTCCAACTGAACTACCTCTTGGATCAAAACAAAAGATGAATCTGGCATATAGTTTCTCAACATTGAAACATGAAAAACATTGTGTACCATGGATAAACCTGTTGGTAATTCCACTCTATAGAAAAATGATCCAACATTCTCCAAGATTTCATATGGTCCAATGAACCCCAGACTCAACATTCCCTTCTTATAGAAATGCATGACACTTTTCCCTGGAGAAACATTTAGAAATACATGATCACCTACCTAATAATGAATGATCCTTCATCCGGTTATCGACAAAATGTTTTTTCATTCTCTAAGATTTTATAATGTGATTCTTAATCCAAATAACTTTTTCTGCAATTTCATCAACCAATTCTTGTCCCATCAACATCTTTTCAACAACTTCATCCTATAAAGTTGGAGGTCAACACTATTTCCCATATAATTCCTCAAAGAGAGACATCAGTATACTGGACTGAAAAATTTTATTATTAGAAAACTCAACCAAAGAAAGATGTTGGTCCCAACCTCCATGGTAATTCAGTGTAGAAGCACGTATCATATCCTCCATGGTCTAAATTGTTTGTTTTGACTGCTCATCTGATTGAGGATGGAAAGTTGTACAAAACTTTAATTCAACACCCAACATCTTCTGAAGTCCTTTCCAGAAGTTAGAAGTGATCCAAGGATCACAATCATATAAAATGGAGAGGGTAAATCCATGTAACCTGACTATCTAAAAAACATACAACCGAGAAAGTTGATATAGAGAAAATGTATCTCAAATATAAAGGACAGGACCAGATTTAGTTAAATTGGCCAACAATAACCAAGATTTCATTATTACCTCGATATGTCTTCAGTAATATTTCAACGAAGTCCATGGATATATTTTTTCATTTCAACTCTGGCTTAGGTAATGGATGAAGCATCCATTTCGGTAACTGCCACTCTACATTAACCTATAGAAAAGTCAAACACATCACATTGAAGTCCACAATATATCTCATAATTCCATTCCACCATTAATACTCCAAAATATCTTTGTATATCTTAGTACTACTAGGATGAACTAAATACGGAGAACTATGTGCTTCACATAACAACTCATTCTTAAACTGTGAATCACAAGGCACACGTAAACTCTTCCCAATCATCAAAACAAAATCTCTATCAATATTAAACTCAAGTAAATTACCCTTGTAAACCAATTCCACCTTTTATGGTAATTCACTATCTTTCTTCTACGATTTCTTAATTCTGTCTGATAGAGATGATTTAACTGACACCTAAAACAAAAAAGTGGAATTTCTTGCACCAATAACTTTTATGCGAAAGATCATCATGTCTTTAATCAAAGGATCTTGTTTTAAACATATCAATGTTAATGTATCATTATTTAACGACTCAAAGAATTAGCCACTTTATTTTCTTTTTTCATATGATAATCGATCATGCAATAGTAATCCTTGATTAATTAAAACCATATCCTTTGTGTCATGTTTAATTTTTTTGAGTGAATATATACTTCAATCATTTGTGGTCATTATATATTTCACAATTTAATCAGTGAAAATGATTCCTCCAAATTTTTAAATAAAATACAATAGCAGGTAATTCCAAATCATGTGTAGGGTATTTTAACTTGGGAGGTTTTAAATAATGTGAATCATAATCAATTAAATAAACATTTTTCATATATACATAGCCAAGTCCATTCAACTAAGCAAAAAGTTAAATAAAAAACTCACCATATCTAAAAGGAAATACCAATACATGATCATTTACCAATATTTTTTTCAATTCCTGAAAATAATTATCACATTATATTGTCCCAATAACATGTTTTCGAGTTAACTTAGTCATTGGGTTTGATAACTGTGAAATGTTTTCAACAAACCTCTGGTAATAACCTTCTAAACCAAGAAAACTACGGATTCTCGGTTATATTTGTGGGTCATGGCCATTCTCTAAAAACATATATTTCAGAAAGATCAAGACTTATTCCATTTTTGGAAACAATGTGACCATGGAATGAAATTTGTTGCAACCAATATTCACATTTAATAAACATTACATATAAATTATTTTTCATTAAGTGCTTCAAAACAACCCTTAAATGACATTCACGTTCCTCTATAATCTATAAACACACCCAACATTTATCACCAGAGTCAACTGAACCATCACTGCAAAAAATTGTTTAGTTCTGATTCCAACCATCTCAGGATGCTGATTTGTATGGTCATTACCCTCCGTATGCCTTTCCTAGACAACTTCCCTCTTTCCTCTATGAAAAACCATCCTGAACACATATATATCGTAGGCGAAGCAACAAGGAAATCTATAAATTCTCTATCATTTCAACCATACCATAAATTAATTTAACAATATTCTAACCCGTAAAATTGTCAAAACTGACTTCTGATACCAACTATAAAGACTTATCCTTAAACATTACAAAATATTGAATTATGTTAATAATTCACATTGAAGAACTTTTCAGGTTTAGATATTTATATATTTAGGTCATAACATAATCAAAACATCTTGAATATTACTTATAGACACTTCTACTCGGTATCCATTTTTATAAAATAAAAACACATTGAAAAAAAGAGTCATGTATACTTCCATGTTTACACAATATGGCTTTTCCTTGATCCCATCCTTGACTCGATTCCACTTTCTATTGAGTGAAAAACATTTCAAAAACTTGGGATGATCCTAAAAAAGCACAGTAAATGAGACACAAAGAAGGAAAACTGTTAGTTTTTTAAAACAACAAGTAAACCATGATACCTTACCATAAGTAATAATTTTCACCTTTATGAAGTAGTAAATACTCTTCAATGAATAAAATATCATTGATTATTATTTTTTAACCAAAATATTAAAATAAAACCCAAATATATCCCACATAACATATATAGGTAACTTGAGACATAAACCTACTTAAATTGAATAACCATACAGCAGACTTCTACACATGTCACAAATGGAATAACCATACGACCAACATCCATACCCAATGCATTAGAGGTTATATTGTTACCAAACAAATTTTTTTATCATGGAACCACCCGTCATTTGGTTTATCACATAACCACCCATCAAATGTCGAAGTACCATTATAAAATCATGACACATAAAATATTGAAAATATTAACATTTCACTAATAACATTTCATTTTCAATCACAGGAATTAATTTCAAGATATTGAAACACTAAATTCATTTTAAAAACCATTTTCAGTACCAAAACACCCAAAAACATAATAATGGGGTTTCTTTTTCAATTTAAAAACATTAAGTCATACAGAGGATGCCAACTAACTATTACGGCAGTAGAGGGGTCCTTGTCACCACAAATGTTAAAAACATTAGTTTTTTATTTTGTAAAACGCTTTGTAGATAAAATATTCCCTGCGAATGAAATTAAAATTAAAAGTGTTTTATTATATACTGTATAAATGAAATTTTAGTATAAATCAATGTATACCACAATGAATGTTGATTGAGACGAAGTCCCTTACCTCGTGTCCGACTTGACTCGTTCGTTCTTTAATTTCCTAAATAATATACTAAAGATAATTTATACATTATTAAGAATATTTTTCATGTTTTTTACTCATTTTATATCACTTATTACCATGTTATAAACTATTATTTAATTATTTGAGTTCATATCAGACATTTTTTCGATGTTCGGAACTTGAGTTAAAAATGAACTCGTTATAATTATAAATTGTCCATGTGGAGAAAATTAAATTATCTCCAGAATGATATTAATGATTTATATATCATATATATAATTAATATAAAATATATATATGTATTTGTAATAGTAAATAACATTTTGAAATAATAAATGAAATGTATCATTCATTGAGACGGTAAGTCATACGTATGTACGGACACTACCTTCATTTCTATTTCATATTTAATGGAATGAAAAACCAATGATACATAGGTATATTTTAATAATATTATAATATCAAATATATAATTTCAGTAACTCCATCCTTTATACATTCCACGCATGTCATGAACGAGTCATATCACATCGAGGCGGCGGTAGTCCTCACTTCTTCAAATGAAATTATCACGTTTACCAATAATGGAAATGATAATGGTATGATATAAATGAAAATATAGAAGCATTGAGACAATATAAATATAATATATATCACATATAAATATAGTTACATCATAATGGCCACCAAGAGAGGCGTTTGGAGACAATAGAACAATCATCGTTTCTTGAGGCAGTAGTTCTCCGTCCACAAAAACAGTATATTCATTACCCATTACATGGAGGTTTGTGTATGTGTTGTTCGAATCATTCATATAAAAACAACCTAGTATATTGAGAATAATGTTTCTTCTATAAAATAGAGGAATAAAAAACGTTTAGGGGGTTGGAGAAGGAAAATAAAACAAAAGGACTTAAGAGAACATGTTACCTAAAAAATCGGGTAATTGTCTTTGGTTTGAACCAAAAAGATTTCATGAAGTTTACTCTACCTCAAGTAAGGCTTCTAGGTGTAAAATAGGGATGTATAAAGCTTAATTATCTATAATTTTCACAAGCCAAGGGGCTCGAGATGTGTGAGTAATGTGTTAGAAGTGAGGGCCTCTTATAAGGGGGAGGAAGGGCTCTTTAGGAATGTTTTAAAATATTATTTTATTATATATTTATTTTCATCTTTTAAATGTCCAAAAAAAATTATATTCAAAGATAAGATGACTCATGTTCTAAATAAAATCATCCCATTAGAATTGGACATCATTTTTATAATGTTTTATCATAATAATCTTATTTATTTAAATCATTCATTAATGAGGTAAACATAACATCATTATTGAGTCATAAATAATTTTATTTTTAGAAATTTATAAATTAAAAAAAAATCCATGATGTAGGAAATGTTATTGGATTTCTAGTGAATATTTATAGTCAATGTGATAACTTATATATCCTCATGTAAAAATTGACTTTTAAAAAGATATATGTTTTTAGTCATTTTTGTCTTTACTTTAAATTAATTAATATAAAGTGTCATTATCTCTCTTAAGTGGCTAAATGGGGTCCCAAAATCGACAAAAGGATGGCCATGGTTTTAAATTTATAAACCAATAAGAATAGAAAACATGTTAGGAGAATTAGTATTATTTTAATAAGACCTTTTCGATGAATTACTCTATTTACCTTTAACCTCGGTAAAAAAAGTCAAAAGTTACTATTCACCAAAAAATATTTTCATCATATTGAAACAAATTTTACTTAATAGTAACAACCATGTACGTAGGATTTTCGAAATTAAATTCAAAAAACTAGTAAAATTTCATTTAAATAAAAAATTCATCTTTTTAACAACTACTTAGTGTTTTCATTATTCATCAAATATTGAAGTTTTTCAGAAAAATACAAAAAATTCAGCTTAAGCTATATATGATATTATGAAATAAAAAATGATTTATATTTTACCCAATTAAAAACATAGATGTTGGATTAATTAATTTTAAAATTAATTTCAGTTGTCAAACTAAAAAAGCATGTCTTTATGAAATAATAACTATCAAAATATTAACAATTATTTATGTCCAATTTCAAAGTGAAATTACATTAAATGAAAATCATTGGATTCAATGGTAAAAATATAATATAAATAAACTTTAAAACCAATTAAAAAATCTATCCAGTTAAATAAATTAGATTAAATTACAGTATTTTTCTGATATCATTAAAAATGAATTTTTTCAGAAAAATACCAAAAAGTTACCCAATGTAAATTTTGATGCCCTGATTCTGAAAAATATTTTATTTTTTAAAGTATGACATATAAAAGTGTCAAAAAACTAGATTTAAAAAGGTTTCCCCATTAAAAGGATATAAATCTATATTTTAAATAATATTTGACTATTTGTGCTTAAAATTAGATGCATTCACATTTAAAACCTATAACATTTATTGAATAAATGTAAAAACATTTAATAAACATGTATAATCATATTGTAGTTTTTTATGTCAATTCCCACCAATACAACAACTAGGCATTAACTACCATTTAAAATAATATTATATTATTATTATTCAGTATAACTCAACATTTTATGCAACATAAGATTTCAAAGAAACTCGTAGTTTTGTATTGAGTATGCCATCAAACATAACATCCCCAAAAAATTATAATAAATATTTAATTCAAAAAATTTAATAAATATGAAAAATTATTATTCCTTATTTACCCGGGATGTTACAAGGGGTTGTTCTTTCGACTCAAAGCATCTTCCAGCTTGTTTTCTTTCACAGGGTGGTAATGTATTGAGTATTTTCAATATTTAATCAAATAAAACCATCTAATTTAATACATATAGAGTTCCAGGTTTGAGAAAATATATTTTAAAATCTTATGATCAATATAAATATCACACCATTCACTATAAATATAATTCTTCCCCATATTCAATTAACCGATTTCAATAGCTAACTCCAAATCATGAGTTAGTTAATTTTTCTCCTATATTTTTAATTATCGCAAGGCATAAGGTATAACCATATCATTTTACTTGAAAAAACATCCCATTCCCTTCAGGGATTCATTTCTATAGATCAAAAAAAATTCTCCACTATATGGAAGTGTCAGTATAGGTTTAACGGATAACCATCAATTTAGTTCTTCGAAATTTTCATCAAATTCCCCTGTAAACATTAACATAACTCCTTTCCATGTCAATTTGGGGAGTGGATTAAATAATCGAGCAAAATGTTTCCCAAAACATTGATAATATCCTACTAAACCAAGAAATGATTGGATCATATTTGTCGTTTTTTATCTCTTTTGACATTCAATATATTATGTTTTTGCATGATCCACAGATATCCCCTCTATTGAGATTATGTGACCCAAAAAATGAATCCTTCTGAAGTCAAAATTGACACTTTGGTAATTTTTTTGTAAAGCATCTTATTTCTAAAGGTCTCCAGTCTAATTGTCATGTGATATTCACACTCTTCCTTCCTCGTCGAATAGACAAGAATATAATCAAATAAAGACTACCCCAATCTGATCAAGATAGTATCTAATGACTATATTTATTAGATCCATGAAGTGAGTGGGTGGAATTAGTGAGACCAAAATACATCATTATAAATTCATAGTGTCTATGCCTTTAAATAAATGTAATCATTGGTATATCCCCATTATTGACCCTTAATTGATGAAATCAGGATGACCATAAATCTTAGAAAATTATAGTGCTCCACTTAGTTTGTCAAATAAGTCAACAATGCGGGGAGGATGGGATTTGTTCTTGATAGTTATCCTTTTATGTTCTTTGTAATCAATGAAGAGTATCATTGATCTATCATTCATCATAACAAACAGAACATGTTCTCCCCACGGTTATGCATTACGGAGTGTAAAGAAATTTCAAGATTCTCTTGGAGTTGTTTCTTCAATTCCTGAAACTTAATTGGGTCCATTATATAAGGTTTCATTGATATAATAATAGCACCAAGTATGAGTTATATTGAAAACTAAACATCAAGATTTGGTGAAAGTCCTGGTAATTCTTACATGTTGACCTCATCAAACACCAATATAGTTGGTTTATTCTTAATTATGAGCATCTCCCCCAACCATTTGAGATAGATAACCTTTATCTATATGGATCAATACCCATAATATTGAGGCATCATTCACTAGAAGTTCATATTCATCCCTGTATCGATAGTTGATCATATATTTATCTAGAATATGAAATGTTACTTCCCATTATTGGAAATTTATTTGAGATAAAAATAGAGAAACACAACACATGCCAAGAATCACATAAAATACCACTGTAGTAAGGATCACATGATTTTTAGGAAACAAATTCTCATAATCATGAACCAAAAAATAATTATAAACTTTTTGGGCGGCCATTGTGCCATTTGGAGTTTTCACAGCTAACTAAACATTTAGTTGTTGAATTAATATGACGATACCCTTATAAAATTGATTAAAAATTAAAGAGTGGGTGGATCTACAATCAAATTAAAAATTTCAACTTTTGAGTGGAAGGTATGTGTATATTTAAAAACTTTATTATCATAATCTATATAGCCAATAGTGATCTCATGTGACTTGTATTTTCCTTTAGCCTTACAAGTTTTCTAGCGTCGATCATAATCAATAACCCTTGTATTAGGAAATTGATTTGAATAATAACCCATTTACTTGATCATGTAGAATTGATGTGTAGTAGGTCAATTTTGTGTATCATTTTCTCAATTCCCATCATTAGAAACATTTTCACTATAAATCCAATATTCAACTTCCCTGTTACCTTATTTTAGATAATTAAAATATTTAAAAATCCCTTTAAGAAAATTTCCTTCATGTTTTATTCTACACATTGAGAAGAAGTGAAAACTCATCTTTTTTCAGTGTGATCATTATATTTTTCCTTGAATTACATTTTTCTCTTATTATCAAACCCATAAGACTAATTTCTCACTCCAATAATTATCTAAACCTTAAAATACCATAAAATTATTTCCCCTTAACCATGAATGTCCCTTATGCCTAATAGACTCATGAGACATGGTTTTAATTTACTAAATAATCATTCAACTTTACTCTCGGGTTTGCTATTAATTCTTAAAGAGAACCTTGCTAGTCTTGTAAAATTTTCTTTGTAGCTACCAACAAATTCATTTTCCATTTTCTTTCAGTTGAAGTAACTTATTCTTCATATTTGTTTGAATAATACTAGTAATGTACTTATTGACAAAATGAGCTCATGAACACAACCCATTACATGGACTCAATTTCATTTCATTTTTTTGTATTCTTGAAATTGTTAAATAATTGATCAACTTCACCTTCCAAATTATAGACTTATAAGATAACGTTAACATGAATAAAAATTTAGCGAACTGAAAATACCATTTCAGCGGTACCGATCCACTGCTCAGCCACTAATGGATCAGAAGACCCACTAAAAGAAGTTGGATTCTGCCTCATGAAGGACTAAACAGACTCTAGTTCCCTACATCACTTGTTTGGAAGTCATGTATAATTCATATCTTGAGAAAGTTATGTGAGAATAAATTCAATATTTTACATTATATAGCCTATAATATTTGGGTGATTAAGATGAAAATATTTTCATTTCCCGTCACATTCAATAATAACATGTTTCTTTCGTGTTTGACCCTTTAACTAAAACCATGATCTATAATGTGAGAATCATTAATGATAATAGAAAACCAAAATAATCAGGATTAAAATTTCAATTAATGACACATCAGTTTTTATCATTTGTTATTAGTGATCATTTTCAAAAAATTAGGACAGTATCCTATACTTTATCATATTCTTTGGGATCACACTATGGTTTTCTCATCCATGTTTCCAATTTTTCACTGTAACCTCCCTATGGTACCAAATATAACAAAACATAATTTAAAAATAGAGATATAACTAAAATATTTATGGATATTCATTAAAAATTAAAATAAATCATTGACAATACTATATAGGTATAGTTTCTCTTAAAAACTCGGAAGCAAAAACAACTGGTTCATAAAACATCTACATTTCTTCTCTCTTCTTTTTGGATATCTAGACTAGTTTTTGAAATATACTACTTAATACTATTCTTCATGAACTTGGTAAAAGAAACATATTAAAGAGAGACATAATATGCTCAATAAGGGTAAACAATGTAAATTTCAATCATACCATTTTCTTACAACATAAGAACATATCATTTGAAATTCATATCCTGCATATGAAAGATCGTGATATCATGTCATGGGATAAAGGATCTTTAGATTTGATGGAAATAATCTGAAAAGTCATAACATAAGATAGGAAATTTTCTGGATTACAAAGAAGCTGAGAAAATTATTTCATATTAGTTAATTCGCATTTCTAGGAACACTATAGTGACCAAAGTCCATTAGTGAATTGAGTTCACTCCTCATTCTAACCCTATAATGCAAAAATGATATCATTTCTTTCCCAAATCATATCTATGTCATGAGATATAAATCTTTACCCAATTTAATCTATTGTGTTATTTGTCCCAAAAATATTATAATTATATCATTCTTACATTAGCCACAAAAATATAAAAAACATTCATCACAACATAACCCAAGGAAAAAATGAGTATCTAAAACATCATTCCATATTAATCCATATAAAATTAATTGATTTTATAAAAACAATTAAATCATAAAAACAATAAATCAATAGTACCATTAGGAATATAAATATAACCCTATTAAATAATATTTTCTTATATGGAAAATAAACTTTGATAAGAAACCTGAAAATAATTCATGAGGAAAATATCTTTTATTCTCTAAGAAAATATTCTTTTCTCAACATGCCACACAATTTGTAAAGAAAATAATTTATTTGAACATAAAATTGTAAAATTGTACAGTATACTTCATTGAAATAAGTTGTAATGAAAACCTAAAAATCCATTCATGGAGTATACATTAAAAAAAACTTTGCTTATAATTTTTTTGAAAAAATAAAAAAGTATCTTGTATCAAATAATGACAAAAAAATATGTTATTACAAATTATAAAAAATTTACCAATGTATAAAATTTAATTTAAAATTTTTTTGAATAATAATATTACATATTTAAAAAACATGTATGCGGATGATAAATATATCCCAGTAAATATTTATGTATAAACACCCTCAAATAATGATGAAATTGTGAATTTATCCACTACCTTATGTGTTATTACCATTTTATTTATATAAACATTTAATATAATGATTTAAATATTTTCATTCAATTATTTTAGAATCAAATTAATTTTTATGTTATCATATATGATCATATTATCATCTTTTGTTTAGTAATATTCATTGTTACTCATTATTTTGGGTATTAACTACTATATGTTCATATACAAGTTCTATCATTTAAATTTTAGTTTACTTTAATTTATGATAGTTATATCATAAAAAAATTATATTAATATAATTGATACTGTATTTATTCCTTTTTTACATTTATATTATCATGATTTAATAAATATCGTGTAGAATGAATCATATCACATCCTGGAAAAGGTTAGTCATACATACAAACAAGCAACAATATCAATCCCAAAATAGTTAAATGGTACTGATGTGGATGGTGTATATTATATCAAATCCAATATATTTTTATACTAATCATATATAGTTATTATTTCAATCATTATACCCATCCATGTAATGTAGTTGTAAAAAAATAGATTATACCACGACTTAGAGACGGTAAGCCATACAAACACACACATGGGGGTTTCATTTTTTTGGATTGATAAAAGATAGAATATGGTTGGATCATATTAATAGTAATAAATAAAATTATATATGTTATTCATGATTTATTAATTTAGTATGAAACAACTCCTGGAGAGTAAGTATAATAATAAATAAGTATGAAAGAATTGATAGAAAAGATTACCTTTTATTCGATGCACTTCTTCTAAATCTACTAATAGAGAACAATAGATGGAAATTAAAGAATACCAGAACCTATAGATTGTTAATAGGTATTTTTTATATGGGAAACAGGTAGGTATGGAAGAGTTTTATGGCTCAATGTTAAGGGAAGTGGTGTGGGAGTACTTTCAATTTTTTAATTGAGGTGAGGGGCACTTTTAAAAACCTTAAAAATCTTATTTTAAAATAAAATCAAACCCCATCCAAAATTCTAAAAAATGGCCCAAATTCGAATATGAGATTAGATAATGCATTAATCTCAAAAACCAATAACATTTATACAAGCATTTCAATAAATTTAATACTTATCTTTTTTATTAACCCTTAGTAATTCTATTGAATATTTAACTAGGGAAACGAAAAATTCAATATTAAAAGGGTTGAAAGTATACTTATTAGATATAAAATAGACTATAAATAAATAAATAATAACATTTTATTCCAAATTATAATTATTATATATATTTAAAAAATGTTTTATGATTATTAAATAAATGAATATAACATTATTTTGTAAAATAATCAATTTTGAAGATTTTGGCATTATTCAATTGAATGATTTTTAAAAATATTAATATATCAACTTAACTTGGTACCAAATATTTTATTAAATTCATCATACGTTAATATCACTTATAAAATTAATTTTAAATATTAATTATCCCAAATTATATTTATTTTACCATTGTTTATAACATTTACTTGTTATCTCTATTAATAAAATAAGCAATACATCAATAATCAATAATTATTTAATATTAAATTTGTTGAATAAAAATTAAAAACAAAATATCTTGATAAAGATAAATCTGGTAGATTTTATAATAATATTTTTTGATAAATTTATCTTTCTTAATATCGAATATTTAAAATTTTACACTTATTAAATTAAGAAAGTGACAACTTTAACATTACATTAAATATAATAATATAAGTGTAATAATCCCTTTTACAAGGTTCCAAATGGTTAATAACTCACCCCTGAGATGATTCTGGCTAGGATACAATCGACAAATAATATTTGGTCAAGTTTTTGGGTCCTTAATTGGAATTATGATCATAATAAATACTATATTATTGAATGTGATCAATTATATATTTTCTGAATTATTAATGTATAAGCTATTAAAGTAATTATTTATTTCCTAAGTATAAAAATAAAATAAATATGGTAATGAAAACAATTTGGCATTAAAATGAGTATTTAAAATCGATTTTATCTTCTTTATAGCCTTATATAAAAAATGATTTAGTTAATAAAATTTGAGTGTGAAATATTTATCTTCCATTTAAATAAAAAAATTAATGTCCTAATCTAATCCAAGTAGATTCAAATAGATTCATTTTGACCCAAAAATAACATAGGTAAAAATAAATTCATCCATTTATATTAGCCCATGTGTTAGGTTAATTTTATAATAGTATTTTGACACATAATTTCCCGAAATACACTTTTACAATATTAATAAAAATTATCAAAGATACAATTTATATTGCCCAATAAAAAAATAAATATTATTATATAATATAGACCTAATAATTATAATTATGGAATCAATTTTTAAATATTAAAAACACATAATTTAATGTAATTAATTTTAAATCAATCTCGTTGTCAGAATGAGAGATCATATTTTTTAAAGTTAAAATGTTACGGATGATTGAAATGTTTTTACATATGAATTCAATATAAAATTAATTCTAAAAAAATTATATTAAATTATAAAAACCTTTTATATCAATTCCTTAAATACATTAAATATAATAATTTAATCATACAAATTATTTTGATGAAAAAGTAGTTCTCAATTAAAATGATGTGTATTTTTACTATTATTTAAAACATGAAAATTATCAAGAAAGTATTATAAATTAATCCAAAGAATAATTTTATATCCCACTTCAAAACAATATTTTAATTTTTTTATATAAATATTATTAATTTAACAAAATATTAATTTAATTTGGGTTTTCCATTAAAATACGAAAAATAACCCTTTGGAAAAATTGAGGTTTTTTGTACCTAAAATAGGGTTTATTCATACTCTATGACAAAAATATATATTGGATAGATATGAAAAATATGTTATTAAGTACATAACATATATATTTAATTAATTTAATTTACTAATTAAATTCATTAATATAAAAGTAAAAATTATAATTTGTAGCAAATGACACCACAATACATTTTCATAAGTTAGTTATATTTATTCCCACTAACCTAATGACTATGTTATAATGGTCATTTTATATTCAGGGTGTATATATGTTTGATTAAACTCATGGTTTTCTGTAATTAAATATATTGAATAAAAATTGTGGAAAAAATATTCCATTAAAACATCTGGGTGTTATAGCGATGAAATGAGAAAGAGACGTTCCTTTTTATAAGGGAGTGGAGAGGCACTCTTTATTTTAATTAAAATATTAAATCAATATAAATTATTTGTCAAAATAAAATTTATAAAATGTGAGTTATTAAGAATATATCATGATTATGGGGGGAAATAAACTCATCATATTTAAAATTATATATGTTTTGGAAACATTTATACCCCGGTTTTTTAGTTTTAACTTATCTTAATCTATTTAACTCTTACCGTGACATCATGGTTTTTTACACGTTGAGGGTAAATATACATACTATAAAAAGAAAAAATATCCCTTATTTTCACATCATAGATAATTTAAATCAAAATCTAATCACCTAACCTAATTTTTATTTTATGAATTTTATTATCTTTAACTAAAATAGTATTAATTATAAAATGTCAACAATTTCAATTTTTATAAATATTCATTAACGTAACAATATTAATATCCATATAATATTTATAATTTTAAAAAATATATTATCATATCCCTAAAATGAAAAGGTAATATATAAAATTACGTGATCTCATTAATTATCTCATTTAATATTTATTTTAAAATTATTGATACTATTTTTTTAAATATTCCATTAATTGAATAATTAGTAAATCATCATTGTGCTAGAATTTTAGGAAATAATTTTTCACAAAAAATAAAAAACCAAATTATTAGATTATGATAGATAATTTTTATTTTAGAGTATTATTTATATTAGGACATATAATCTGAATAACCCCATATTAAAAATGATAAATTTATTAAACATTTTTGTGTGGTGAATTTGAATTTTTTATTAAATATAATACTATAAGTATCATATTCACATAAAAATATTAAATAATGTTTATATATTAGATCCATGAATCATTGGGGATGAAAATGTATCATAAAATAAAATGGGCTATCTGAAATGGTCATTTAACAATCATTATCATAAGATTTTTGTCCTCAAATACATGATTTACCTTTTACAGTGGTAATAAAATTATCAAGGATGCCACTCATATTGATCAAAATTAAATGTTAATTTTTTAATAAATTTGAATCCATTATTTCCATTATTGGAATACATTTTCTAAAAAAATTAAAATATTTAATTTTTAATATTTAATTTAAAATTAATTTTGAAAAATATAATCAAAAACAATTTTTTATAAATTTGTGTTTTCATATTATGAAGTCGTTTATTATTAAATTCATGTATTAAATCCATTTAAAAATCCTTAAAGTATTATTTTTTATAAATTAAATAAAAATATTGAAACTAATTTAATCCATGATTTTATTATTGAAATGCTTTAAAATGAAATACAATTTTCTATAAAAATCGGTAATTTATCACTATTCCTGGAAAAATTAATATTTTTTGAAAATTGTCTTCATTTAATTTTAAGATAATTCTTACATGTTTAATCCTAAAATGAAAATACTTTTTTGAACATTTTTTTAAAAAAAATTTACATTAAATAATTATGATTATAACTCATAATAATAAATAACGTAGTTTTTTATGAAGAACGAATTTTTGAAAATAAAATGAATACTTAAAATATAATACATATCTAACAAGAATTAATTAATAAATTATAAATAAGTATGACCATTATATATTTCATAATGAGGTAAATAATATTTATTGTTTCCAATATATTTCCTATGTTAAAATGATCGCATTTATATAATAATACTTCATTTTCTATTTAAGATCGATGTTTTATCTCCTGTAAACTATCGAATAAATTCTTTAATTTTATTATCTCATGATGATTCCTTATACACAAATTTTATAAATTCATCCCCACAATTTTGAAGTTGATATCAGTAACTAGAGTTTGAATCCAAAAAATGTAATTTCTAAAATCCCACATTAACAAAAAAGTTATAATAATCTTATTCGATAAGAGAGAAAATGGATTATGAAGTTCATCCAAGATAACACATATTATGTTTTGATATATTAAAACATAAATGGGATGTGAAGACATGGACCTGTAAGTTAATCCTTATACCAAATGACATATATATACTGAAAAAGAACATGGTAATGAGAATGTTAACCATTACAAAGCCATAAACCTATAATGGGTTAAAGGCCATTTATTTTTTATTAGGAAATAAACATATAAAAAATTATGTTTCAAGATATTTTAACATGAGGTGGGGAATTATATTTCTATATATACTAATATCACATGGAAATAAAATTACTTCACATGTAAAATTTCATGCTTTAATTAATTTCCACCACTTACTCATATTTTATCTCCAAACGATAAGTATTACAGATAATTTTTTCATTCATAAAGCACTAAAATCAGGTATTATGCATCAAAAAATCCAAAACATGATAACAATATATTAATCATATCTCTAGACATTAACTGAGACCAATATGGTTATCACAATGTAGAATAATTCCCCAAAATGTGTAAACATTAACACTAATAAAAACTACTTTAATCTCCAACATTTAATAGTAATAACTATTGTGAAACTTTGATAATTCAAAATATATATGTTGTCAAATATCCTTAAAATTATTATAAACTAATATTAAAATCCAAAAAACCAATACATTTTTGATTATGTAGTCTTCTAAGAAATTTTTTACAATTTATATCCAAATACATCAATCACTCTTAATGTCTCATACCAAAAAAGTAATGTCCCAAATAAATGAATCTCTAATAAATAATAATCATTTATATAAATTAAAAAAAATCATATTAAGGCCATAGTAACATTATATACAATTCCGAAATATAATTATAACATTATTCTGTAAATAAAAATCAATATTATTGCATTTACCTTAATTATATATGATTCCCCAAATAGTGAATGTGATTCGAAATTACATTAATCACTTACCCACTAAATAATTTTCCTATACATAGGTTATATATTCAAAAACATATATGTTCCCAAAATAAACATAACCATTATTCATCTGATGGTTTAAATCATGGGAAAAATTTTAGTCACCAGTACATCACATAATAAAGTGGTAGGACACATACCCTTATTTCCCTTTAGTTGTGTATTTAATCCCCATTAACATTATATATAGGACATATTATCACATATTTTTTGTGATTTCATTTTCTGTTAATATATATTTTCTATTAAAATCCAAAAAATATGATAAAATCCTCAAAATAACCTTAATAAATTTAACATTAGTGAAACTTTTTAACCTCAAAGTTCATATGTTACCATTAATTTTTCATCAAAAAATGAAATAACCTATAAGTACCTCAAAAATATATGTCTCCAAAAATAACATTATTATTCTTAAAATTTCATAACCTAATTCCTTGAATGATGTTTCTATGGAAATGACTTTATATACTACCATTAAATTTTAAACATATCAGGGAATTCATAATCTTAAGATAACCACTTCTGAGAACATCATTGTGTCTAATGTTACTTAAAACCTTATCTATACCAACAATAAGGACTAAATCATAAACAATAAATATTGTATTTTTAAAAAATAATATTTTATTTTCTTAAAATTAGGGGAATTTATTTGGTTTAGAGTTTTAGGTAAATATAAAATACTCTTACATGGTGACCCATACAATGAATGTATAATATTATACTTTATAAAAATATTCCGCCAAAAAGAATCTCTTTATTATAAAACATGTCTTATTTTTTGGATAAATTATCAAATATTAATCATAAACTCGTCCTTCTAATAATGCTTCTCTAATTCATGTGAAAATAATTTTTAAAACATGGGATGCGAATAAAAACATTAATAAGGTAAATAATAGGATTAAATTTATCATTAGTCCATAAATATAGATAAATTATTTCATTTTTGGAAATAAAAATTATGCAATGAAATTATATTTTTTTAACTATTAAAATACCATTTCTGTTTTAAATATATCCACTAAACATTTCATAATAAATTCTAAAAGAATATATAACCCACTAAAATGTATTTGAAAACAATAATAATACATGAATTCTTTTTCACAAAGTCATACTTTTCACCATTAAAAAATATAAAAATTCCATTTCACATAATCCAAGAACATACCTTTAGAAAACATGAGATTTATGTATAAACATAATAAGAATAAATAAAACCAATTGGTAACTTGGGGAATCATTTTATAATCATAATAAATTATTATATAACCCTCATGGTGAACATAAAATAACCCAGATGATTATACATGACGTAACCCTCACTATTATATTTGGATTAACAATCCCAATCACACATGGAATAACCATCACACTCAACATCCAACATACCCATTGAATTTGAGAAATATCTTGTACCTGTCCATAATTGTATATAATATAACCAACCATCATCATAAAAAATTCCCATGATCTGTAAAATGACCATAAAACATGAATGTTGACATCGTAAAAGCATTCCTTAAGGAAAATCACTAATTTTAAATGATTATAGTGAATGTATAAGGGAAAACAGTGCATCTAAATAAACCATGTAATAAAATAAATGAATCATTAATAGATTGTGGTTTATTTATGTTATTATAATCCACACATTCTATATAATTTAAAAACCCATTCCTTTTTAACTTCTATAAATGAATCATTAAAATTATATTTTAGAAGAAATTAATAGAAAAATATTATATAATAGATTTAAGAGTTAGTAAAATGAAACAATTCTATATATCATATGTAAATACACATAATTGAATTTTAAATAAAACATAAGATATTCAAAATCCAATTGACACGTAATAAAAGAATTACATAATCCATGAAATTGATGTTTAACCCAATGAATGCAATTTGAGTTAAGAATTCAAATACATTAAGTCCAAATCATCATATATATATATTTTATTTTGATGAATAATAAAAATAGGTAAATTATTTTTATTCTTAATAAACTTTTTAATGTTCATTATTCATTTTAAATCACTTATTACAATTATAAATGCATAATCATTTAATTTTTAATCGGGTGTTTTGACAACGTTTGGTACTTTTGTTCAAAATTAGTTATAAAAGTTCACTACAATAAGAAAGAAAAAATTTTCCATTTCTAGAATAATATTCATGACATAATTATAACTTTTTATATAAATTATACCTTTAAAAAAATTCTATTTAGTATTTTTTTGAAAAATGGACATCGTTAAATTCATGGAGATGTTTGGTTATAAGTAGGCATGGGTCATGTAACCATTTTTCAAATATATTCATAGAATGAATATAATAATTATTTTATATTTAAATAATTGTAATATTATAATATATATAATATTAATTCTATATATATAATTATATATATCATTTATTTTATGTTTTCTTGGAAAATTAATCACATCGCGTCATGGTGGTGGTCGTCCACACATACGCACGAACAATATTATCCGTTTTTTCTGGGAAAGTAATGGAAATAATTTAAATTATATATTTTCAAAATAATATATATTTCATGAATATAATATATAAATATTAATTCCATAATTATAGTACATCGATGAGAGGTGTTGATGGGATACGTATTACATCAGTTTGTGAGGCTGTAATCCTTTGTAAAATGGAATGAAGAACTTTCTTTCTAGTATATGGTATTGTATATGAATATAGATCATGAATAGAACATAATAAAATATCATTATAATTATTAAACTATTGTTATTATATTGTCATGTTTGTATAGGGCTATAGGGATGTGGTTGAATAATCCAAACTGAAATGATTGATTAAAAACAATACCTCTTATCCGGAATAACCATTTTACTACCACCTAAAAACCTATAATGTTTTCTTACTACCAAAAATATTATATCTACAATATATTTAGTTATTATATTAATGTATTTGGGTGTTTTTTGTACAAAAAAATAATTTTTTAGTGTGACTAAATGGGACTAAGAGGTGCCCTTTTACAAGAGAGCATTGGGGAACTCTTGGGATTTCTAAAAATAATAAAGTAATAAAAATAAATTTCAATAACAAAATGTAAAAAATGAGTTTTATAGAATATAATATGTTTATGGGTAGAAATAACCTCATAAATTTAAAAATTAGATCACTCTTCACCATATTTCTACCCTTATATTTAGGGGTTAACTGTTTTTTAACCCCTTTAACACTTACCATAGTACAAGTTTTGAACTCTTTGGGGGTCTATATAGTTACTATAATACGATAAATATCCATAACTGGATTATGGAAATTTTTTAAATCCAATTATAATCAATTGGTGGAATTTTAGTTTCTTTTTTAATTTTCTGTATTTAAATAAAACAATATTTATTTTAAAATATAAATAATATCCATTTTTAGAACTATTCATTTCATTGAATAAAAATAGATCAATATAACACTAATAATTAGAAAAAACAATTCTATTATATCATTAATATTTCAATATATTCTGTCAAATTCATTTAGAACATTGATTATTTCTAATTATATTTCTTTTAGTATTTATGATATCATTTATTAGATATTTACATTTATTGAAAAATTAATGCATCAGCATTCTACAAACATTTAAGGTAATTATATCTTAACTAAATAGTAAAAAAATAAAAAACCATGATGAAGGTAAACATTTTTAATTTAAAAGTACTTTTTTAGGTAAAGACAACCTATGGAAACCTGGTATTAAAAATGTTATAGTTATTAAAAATATGAGTGTGACATCTTTAACATTTCGTTAAATATTATAATATAAAAATAGTATTCATATATAAATTGAAAAAAGGTAACATATTCTTAATATAAATTAATAAGGATGAAATTATTTGACCAATAAAATTTGGAAAATTATATGTGTCATTTTATAATCCTTATCATAATATTTTAAACCTTTATAAACTGATTTACCTCTTACAATTGTAAAATATAACCAAGGTTAATATTGATATTGAAAAAAATCAAAAGTGAAGTATTTAATAAATTTGGAACCACTAATTTCAAATATAGAATCAATTTTTAAAAATTTAAAATATAGTAGATAAACAATACAATTTAAAATTAAACCAAGAATATAATGAAAACAACTTCTTTAAAAAATTACATTTTTAAGAATAAAATGGTTTTATAAAAAATTAAATTCTAAAATTCATTTCAAAAATAATCACAGGATTTTTTAAATAATAAATAACTAATAAAAATATTGAACTAATTGAAGACATATTTTTTCCATGTAAATACATTAAATAAAAATTGAGTTTCAATACAAATTAGTGGGTTTTCATTTTTCCATCGAAAATTATTATTATTTTTAATTATAAAAAAATATATAATTTAAAATAATTTTGAAAAATGAATTAAAAAATAAAATTATTTCTTTGAAATATATTTTCTAATAATTCTATAAATTAATTTCAATAATAACTCATAAAAGTAAAAAATCGTTTTGGAAGAATTAGTATATTTTGAAGGTGAGATTTACTTTACTAAAATTATAATACATAATTTAAAATAATTATGTATTACTATAGAAATGATTATAAACATTATAATTTTCATAATACATTTAATACTAACCATTCTCGCCAATTAATAATCTAGGTTATAATGACCCCATTTAAATATACTTTTTTATTCTTTTCTGATCGGTGTGGTATATCTTTATTACTATAAAAAATTATTCAGTTTTTGAATTTCATGTTTTTGAAACTATAATATATATATATATATAATCCTCATTTTTAATGAAAATTTCTTTCATCACATAATTAAAATGGATATTCCTCTCTTTGAATAATTATTTAATTAACAAATGATCAGTATAGAGTATAAACAATAGAAATAACTATTTAATCCTAATAATATTAGTTTATTTTGTATAAAAAACCTTCAAAATATTTTTATTAATTTAATTTATTCTTAAATCAATTTATTTCACATTATTACCAAATTAATTTTATATGGATTGAAAAATATTAATTAAATTTATCATACTTATTGTTGTGAAGGATTATTGAATGATAATTAGGTAAATATATTTGAAAATTTTCACCACCAAATTAATTTTAGGGGTATATACTTAATAATCAATAACATTTTTTATTGAATATTGATTCTTACACCATATTGGTGATACCAGTATTGTAGAGAACCGTGATACATAATTTTACAAATATGTAAATGTAGTTATGTAAAAATTAATTTATTTGAAACCATTATGAAAAGTGATAAATAAAGTGGTGTATTGATTATCATAATCCCATCAATCTCAATGATCTTATGATTTATATTTTTATATAATCCGTTCAATAATGGTTAGCATAGTGGGGAGAGTTTTTAAACAATTATACAATTTCTTATTTTGTCAATAAACTCTAATTTTTTATATTAATGGCCTTAATAATATTAAATTACCATGTATTTATGGTTTTTTTTTACCTATTTTTTGATGTATTAGATTATCTAAAGGGTTCAATCATTTTAGATCATGAGATACATAAAACCATTCAATAAAAAATTATCAATGTATGTTTCATAATAATTATTGACACTAATATATTGTGCAATCATAATCTTATATATATCATAATTTATTAAGCCTAAAAACAATCTGATGTGTCTTCTATTCAATGGTTATACAATTGTTCAAACATAAAAATGAAAAATATTCATATATATTTTAAATGATTAACAATAACATAATTATAATAATCTACACACATAGTGTGTTGGGTGTGTTTCTCATTTATATTTTAAGGTCAAAATGGGAAGATATGTTCTTTTTGAATCATTTTCATTAAAATTATTATTTTTAATATTATATACACATTTTTTATGGTTTTAAATTTATAAACCATTTTGGAAATTCTAAATTCCATAAAACAATTCATAAATATGTGTTTGTCTGTGTATTTTTGTATGTATGTGTGTGTGATTATAAAAATTAATAATAATAATAATGAATGAAAGTATATTTGTTTTTTGTTTAAGGAATAATAGTACATATTCTATATATATGTGTGGTTAAAGACCTGGAATTCCCGTGGAAATTTGTTTTTTAGATACATGTGAATTTTATGAGTTCGCAGTTTCTGTCGGCGCTTGATTCTAAGGCCTGGTGTGCCCAAAATAAATTTATAAAGTTTTGTTTGGGTATGTTTAGTAAAGGTATGAGTGGGATTTTATATCTTTTGAACCGGTGCTCGGAACTAAAATCTGAGGGCACTGTTGAACTCACAGCGTCGGTGATTTCTTAGGGAGACCTTCACTACAGTTTCGTTTTAACTAGAGTGGAAGATAGTTTTTGGGGTTTTTAAATATAAATTAAATAAAAATAAAACATGAATTATTTTTATTTTATGGTGGTTAAAACCTCCATGTAGAGGTTAGTGGTGGGGGCCACTCGCACATAACCTCCCTTGGGAGGATTTTATTTACTGGGGCCCACTCGAGTTTCTTAACTCTTCTAACTCCCCATTCATTTTGGAACACCTCTAACCCCCCCCCCCATTTATGTGGGTTAAACTCTCCAACTTCCCCCATTACTTTAATGTGACAACTTTCTCACAACTAATTAAATAAACCCTTGCAATTAATTAATTAGCTCTTTCTGAATTCTTTTGAATTCAATCCAACAATTAAATAATAGACAAAGCTATTATTTCATTTGGTTGGAAATTCTTTTGGGTGGGACTTGAGAGATAACTTCATCCCCTCAATGAAGAATTCAAAGAACGCTCCTTCCACAGAAGAACAACGAGCACTGTCTTCTCCCTCTTCAATCGGAGAAAGTAGAGGAAACACTGCTTCCCATGAAGAACACTGACACCATCCTTGGCTTCTTCTTTCCCGACATCAACAAAACGACGCCACCTTTTCCCACGACTTCATCAACGAACAATCGTCATGCAAGGTAGGGGGGTTGACTTTTTTTGTACTCATTCTTCATCATACAAATTTATAGAATGACAACTGAATGATACCACCGTAACGAGGAGGGTTCAGACCGTATAAACATGGACCGACCCTCCCCTTTCATTTGTTCTTATTTGTTGATGATGGAGGCAGTACACGCGGCTACCAACAACGAGCTGCCCATGAAGAAGCCGGCAGTGCATGGCCGCCAGGTCACCACAAGGGCACAGCACCGCCGTGCCGCGCAACGAACCAAGTCGCGGCATAGCTGGAAGGGCGTGGTGTCGTCGCACCACACCGGAAAGAAGGGCCGCAGCGTTCGGATGAAGAGCGTGGTGTCGTCGCTCCGTGTGGAGAAAAGAAGGAGGTCGCGGTAAGGTCAGGCCATAGTGGAGGGGTGCGGCACCGTCACGTTGCACCGTGGGGCGAAGCCGCTGGCCAACCGGGCCAACCGGGAGGTGTGGGACCACGTCGGGTCTCGTGTAAGCTGGACCGGTGCCACCCGGTGCAGGTTCAGTTCTACCCAAATGGCTAAGTCGTTCGGGTGCCATGGGGTGCGCGGTTCACCCCCTATCCACGGATAAGGCGGACCCCCGCCGGGCCACTGGGTCGCTAGGCCGACCGGGCCGCCGGGCCAACTAGGCCGCCGGGCTACCTTCAGGCCCGGCCGCCACGGGTTGGGCCACCTCAAACTGGGCCACCTCGGGCCGAGCCACACTCGGCCGGGCCGCCTCGGGTCGGGCAGCCCTTGGGCCGGGCCCCCCCTCCTTCGGGCCGGGACGCCCTCATGTCGGGTCGCGCCTTCGGGGCGGGTCACGCCGTCGGGTCGGGCCACCCCCTCAGTTCGGGCCGACCACTCGGGTCGGGCCGACCACTCGGTCCAGGCTGCTACTATAGACAGGGTCAGACCTGTTGACCAATTCAGACCCCAGTTCGGATCGGGTCAGTCCGGGTCAGTCCGACTGGGTCAGACCGGACCCGGACACACTATGGCCCGTTTACACCTTTCCGCACATATCTTGGGCTACAGACGTCTATTTGATGAACAATCAGCGGCATCGACATTCTTGAAATGAATCCTTCCCTTTGAGAATACCCCATGGGAGTTTGGGGTATAGTTGACATATGGTCAGGTTGGTTCGTACACGAATCCAACCGGGCCCCTAGGATGGAAATGTCAATAACTCACATACCAAACGTCTGATTGACGTGCCGTCTGTTGCGTTGAGACCCATATGACATGGAGGTACATTGAGATACATCCACATGACACTTTGTGACATGTGGAGTATCAACCAGTAGCTTGTGTAGCGGATCCTCTCGGAGAAAAGCAGACAGAGTGCAGAGACCACGTAACTGACAGACCTGACAATTTCTTGAACGATTCGACTCAGAGTGACTCGACTAGACTAGTTTAGAGCACTCGGTATTTGGCAGTAGACCCATGGAAGACAGAGTGCCTGGTATTTGGTAGCAGACCCATGGTACTTGATAGGAGGAGTAACTTTGTAGGCTATTAGGGGGAGTGTCTGGTATTTGGCGGCAGACCCAGAGAGGATGGAGCGCCTGGTAGTTGGCAGCAGACCCGAAATAATTGACAAGAGGAGTACTTGAGTAGTCCAAGGTTAGTGAGAAGCGTCACGGTGTCGCGACAGGCCCACTGTACTCGACAGAGTAGGAGTTCTCCAGCAGTCATGGTTTTGATAATGAAACATTTTAGTTTGAGCTGAGTCAATGACCTTTTTGTTTTCCTCATGATTTATATGAGTTACTTGATAACATAGGTATTTGTATGGGCATATACCTAAGTAATGGTTATCCGCTGATTTCATACTTTTTGGTTTATCCTTGTTGGATTCTGTGAGACCTTGAGGGTATGAGGGTCCATACTAAGTATCATTATACTCACCCATGCACGGGCTATGCCCGCACCTCATTGTGTTGGATGGAGATGACGGACAGTGCTGACGAAGGCTGAGAGCGCCAGGATTGGACGGTACCCGGAGGAGGACCTTACGAAGTATCAGTACACAATGGATTCTTACGTACATTGAGTGATGTGGAGGCCATATGTACCTACCCTTTAGGTAGGAACCCCGGAGGACGATCCAGGAGCTACTTTCACCTTTCAGCTATTTTTCCCTTTTTTAATTGTACTTTTTTTCAGTTTATTTTTACTCTACAGTTGGGCTTGTATTCTGGCCCCCCTTTAATTTTAGTACACTTTTTATACATCTTTTACATAGTGTTTGATTCTACTTGTACTTTGGTTGTGTGTGTCTACGATTTATGATGGAAATGCCTTCCCAGTTTTAGGGATTTACGCCTTTTGTCCTAGTCTCCATCCCCTGGCCTATGGAGGGCGGGCTTGGGGTAGTCACGATACGGACCCCAGGGACGGGTCGTGACAAATTGGTATCAGAGGAGTCGGCTCTACCGCATAACATATGACTCTGATATTTCTTTTCTGTGAAGCAATAATGTTAAGGGTATTGAGTGTGTTCTTTAGTTCAAGGAGTCCAGTTTTGGTGCGGCTACCGATGTATCCATACCCCAGGACCCTATCTACTGATTTCCAAATTAATACACGAAAACACTGATTATACGTGTTTTTTCAAAACATTTTTTATGTCTTCTTAAACAAGGTCAGCTCACCAGGTTTAGTCTTTTGACCGTGTCACATCTGTTTCTTTCAGGATGCCTCCTCGCGGATGACCAGCTAGATCCCCAAGAGTTGTACGTACTGACAGCCCACCGAGCGACAAGGCCTCAGTATAGGGCCCTCTTCTAGTTGAGGCACCAGTGGAGGCACCAATGGTACTACTTCCCTTTGTGCCACTGATGCCACCAGTCCTAGAAGTACTGAGTTCACGCTGCTTGAGTACGCTGCACGTATTCCAGTGCCAGAGGCCACCCAGGTTCAGAGGAGTGATGGACCCGCAGGTGGCTGAGGATTGGTTGGAGGCTGTGGTGAGACTCTTCAGACAGGTAGGGACACAAGCCAACTTCATGGTGATCCTCGATGTCAGCCTCCTTTAGGAAGCATCTTGCAGATGGGGGATCTTGATGATCTAGATGCATGATGAGGTGTCACTGCTATGGTTATACTTCGAGAGCCTGTTCCGAGCGGAGTTTTTACAAGCCACCCTTCGAGCGGTGCAGATACAGAAGCTAATTCATCTACAGCAGGGGAGTATGAGTGTATCTTAGTACTCAGTCTGGTTCACCGACCTCTCGCACTACTCCAATGATATGGTACGGGACTCGTTCCTTAGGGCTCGGACCTTCGAGCTGGGACTCAGGAGAGAGATCAGAGCTTCAGTTATCTCCCACAACATCATGACGTAGGTGGTAGTGTTGGAGTGAGCCCTCCTAGTAGAGAGTTTTCTTGCTGAGAAGTCTCCAGCAGCGAGACCCACCACTAACCGACATGCATGCGGAGTCCTCTGTAACTGGAAG
Organism: Viscum album; assembly: GCA_963277665.1. Lineage (NCBI taxonomy): Eukaryota > Viridiplantae > Streptophyta > Magnoliopsida > Santalales > Viscaceae > Viscum > Viscum album. The sequence continues at coordinate 1,585,265,501 of OY728155.1, forward strand.
AAAACAGATGATGTAGAATTCCAAGAGGACTAGACCTACATGTGGTCGACCGCATGACTCAGGATCAGTGGTGCAGGGCACCCATAGTGGAGATAGAGCCAGTCATGCTAGGATCAGACAGTGTTACTCCTACGGAGGGCTTGGTCACATGGCTCATGATTTTCCAACCCGCTGCATTGATGATCAGCAGATAGTTGAGGGACCTCCCAGGCAGAGGCAGAGGTTCGATCAAAGCGGTCCGTAGGGCGGAGGTGGACATAGCAGAGGAGATGGATGTGCATCTGGCGGTGGACGACGATACGAGGTGCTACCTCCACCACCACCATGAGGTCCACCCCGACCACAAGGAGCGGGTGGACATGGCAGAGCATAGCTTCAGGCAGCTGAGGCCTACAATCACGGAGATCTGGAGATGATTCGAGGTACGATCTTTGTCTACTCCACCATAACTGCAGTTCTTATAGACACAGGTTCCAGTCACTCTTTCATTGCCACTGCCCTCGTTCGGATCTCGGAGATTCCGACAAAGCCATTGGCTCGATCCTTACAGCTAGATACTCCTACGAGAGAAGACTCGACAATTATGCATTGGTTTCAGTAGAGTGAGCCTACTCTAGGAGGCGAGATCTTCGGCTGGGATCTCCTCATAGTAACGTCGAGGCCTTACGGCATCATCTTGGGTATGGACTAGTTATCTATAGTCTATCTTATATAAGAATATTTTAATTTTACTGATTTTTTATTACATAATAAAAATGGTGATCCTAGATGCTCATTATGGGTTAAAATAACAATGGTAGCATATCGTGGATAGAACCTCGAAAAAATATATAATAATAATAAAATTGGATAAATATAATGGTAAATTGGAATGTAATGATATATTAGTAATTAATGACAATTAGAACATCAAAAATATCGAGTAAAACTCTATAAGGATAATAATAAATGTCATATAACCATAATGTATTTTATAAGATGAGATTTAAAAATATCATGTTATCATTTTCATAAAGAGGTGGTCATATGACATTGTTGAAAATGAAATTTATTATTGTATAATAATTAATTTAATTTAAATGTGACTTTCAATTCATATCATATATTAATGAAACATGTTGTCATAGGAGAATGAGGGAAAAATCAAATATTGGGTGGAAATAATGAATCTAAAGGAATGGTTAATACAAATAACATAAAATATTTTGCAAAATCATTATGTAATAAACTCTATTAATCTAAATATATATCTTGATATTATGGTATATAACAAACTCATTCCATTAAAACCCATCTTATGTCTCTAATGAATCCAAGTTTTATGCATTAATCTCACCACCTATATGCCATGGTCAGTGACCTGAAAGAAGGGTATAAATTTCACAAATGGGAGAAACAATGATATTATTATTATAATGGGAAGGTAAAAAATCAAATGAAAATCATCCAAAATAGAAAAATAAAGAATCTATGATCTTGAAATATGATATCATTTGAATAATGGAATAATATTATAAATATTAATCTTAATGAATTACATCTTCAACTATAACAAAAAAATGTGAAATAAAAACAAATTATTAAAACATTTACCTATATACGTCAGTGATTCATGAAGAAATATAAAATATCACTCATAAAAATAAATTTGTATATATATATATATATCTTAAAATAGTCAATTCTAATATTGAAGTGACCCGAAGAATTAAATACAACCAATAAGATAGTTTTAGTCCTAAAAGATAATTTCTTGAAAGGCATCAAACATTTTCCCACCATCTCGTCGAAGCATAAACTATATAGACACATCATAAAGGTCACAAAATTTGGTCTCTACTATATAAGATCATATAAATAAAAAATACAATTCATAATAACATCCATAAGTAATAATGGGAATATATATTCTAATTGGATATTACAATTTAAAATTGACTATATTTTTTAAGTTAAACCTATTGAAAACTGACCACATGTGTTTGTTTCATAATAAAAGGAAACCTCGCTATTAATATAACATCACAATTAAATTAACAATTTCTCACAAAATTTATTAATCATAATTAATAAACAATTAATACCCATAATTATAACATAGATATAACTTTCATTATTAAGCATACCATCAACACCTTAACATCATCATCAGATTATCAATATTACTATCGGCAGACAATACAAAGTTTTTTCAAGGTCATATTACTCTTGAAAATAATAGTAATTGTTATATAAAAAGTGGATATCCTAGTAGGGATAACCATATACAAATAACCATAATATGTATTCTAATTCATCCCACACATCCATCATAGGGAGTGAATATATCTAGTTTAGTCAACTATTATCAAACATTTTTATCTATGATACATTAAATTAGTCTCAATGATAATCACTTATGTGATCATTATTATGAAGTGACTCATTTAAGAAACCAAAATTAATGAAACACCATCCTCGTATACTACACTCTTATGAAATGAATTGATAAATAGGAAGAATATCCAATCCTACATTATAACAATGTTAGATATATCTTTTTTTATACAAAGGCCACATTAATTAATATCATACCTCAAATGTGCATTCATCATACCTAAATATCAAACATATCACTTTTCCTAGTTCATGTAACATCTGTTACTATAATACATTCTCAATAAAAGTTTTTTAAATTTTTAGAGAATTTTTTTACATGAAAACCACTTAAATGAAGAAAACATTTATATGATCATTTTCCAATTCTATCTACTCACCAAGGATTCAATACTACTCATTATCCGGAATAATATATAAAAATACCTATATCATGTCACATCATTTAACTACTACAGTCTTCATCATTTTAATAATTAATAAGATGTCAATAATTTTCACCATTTATATGGAAATTCATCACAAAATATATTAAACTACCAACACATGAAATCATATCCATGTATTACATTATTAATTTTTTCATTTTGTGATCATCATCCTACTCAACAGGGGAACTATTGTGATATACTCATGAGAACTTGTCAGGGGGTAATGATGATATATTCAAGGATTATTCATTGACAAAAACGATATCCAACACAGTAAAATTATAAAATAAAACCTAAACTAACACCATTTTTATGGAAATTATAATTATCATTTTCTATATAGAAAATATTGTGATTCTCACTGTTGAATTTTTTGAAAAAATATTCCATGGTAAAAATATTCATATTATCAAATGTTGGACATGAAAGGGAAATGTTCATGTCATAAAACCTATGATATGAAATAATAATTCCATGTAAAATGTGGGAATGGATTTTTTAATATCTATATCATGATTTCAATTGCATATAAATATAAAAAATATTTTAAGTTACTAAACTTTTTTCAAAATTTATGATTTCAATATTATAATAATAGTAAAAATAAAATATTATTCATATATTATTTTTATTTAATAATATTTTAAATTTAATATCGGGTTATAGTTTTCATCTAGAGTAAAATTTCATATTTAAGATGTCCTCTTTTGTTATTATCCATGAATATGGGATAGAAATGAATACCGAATAAATTTTTTGTCGAAAATGGTCAACCTAATTATATAAAGATTAGTTAGAATATATATATAAGATTAAGCTAAAAAATTTATTTCCAAAAAAAATAAGATGGAAAGATTATATAATTACACTAATGGTCCAAAAATGTTGAAACAAATTATTGAAAATGATATTAATTAAATAAAAATTAAATTTTAAATGAAATCACAATTATAAAAATTAAATTTTTATTTTTTGTTGGTTTTAGGATGTATTTATAAGTAAATTTAAATTATAAAATTTATGGAAATTTTTTATTAAATAATGTGTAGTTAGAAAAAATATTTACTTAAATTTTTATTAAACTTATTTTGTTTATTAAAATATAATAAAAATAACTTAATTTTGTATTGGGTAATTAAAAGTATTAAGTAATTAAATGGTTATTTAAACATATAACAGTGTTTGGATAGAGATGTGATTTAATAAAAAATGTAATATTTTTAGGGTTCATGGTTTTTAAAAATAATCAGGTTAGTGTTTGGGTATATTTGGAATCCAATGGTGATCTTATTTCAAGAGCAGCCGATAATTTCGTTCGATGAACACTTTTCCTAAACAAAGAGTACCAGAAGTATGAAGTAAATACACCCTAAAAACAACACTAAGTTTATCATTAAAATTTTACAACAATAATGTTTAAAGAAATTGAATTTAAATAAATTAAGGCTTATGTAATAGATGTACAGAAACAATTAATAATACAGAAAGTGGTACACATGATTTAAGTAAGTTTTATTATGTTATTAGGGGAAATATTGAGATATTATTATAGTAACATAAGTAAAAAAATACATTTAACAAACCAAAACATTAGAAAAAATTATTAAATATCGATAAACACAATTAATCATCATATTCCCCATTTTCTTTTCATTTGATGTTTTCTTTATTAGGATTCAAAATTCTGGTTTTTTTCCTTATATCCTTATGTAAGAAGCTCAGACCATTTACTCTGTCACACCAATATCCCAATTGCATGAAGGGAACCAAAATAGAATATCACAATTGATTTACACCAACATTATTCTCCTCAACCAATTATATTGGCAAAAACAAAACAAATCATATCTATAGAGAATTACTTATAGATTGTTTGCCAAAAACATTATGGATGGTCTTTAGTATCATATGAAGATATGAATATTCAATGAATATACATAAAATGAGATATGAGCTTTTAATACTTTAATAAATTGTCTAGTATCCCATCGTTAACTAAAATTTCAGTTATTTTATTTCCCATGAATGAACATCTCATAGATTAAAACCAGCATTCACAACCAAATAATCAACAACATAAGGATTTGTTTTCATGAAACAACTATAGAAACTCCTTATAAATAACATTCCATTTTTATTATATTGTGATTAATGTTCCAACCCCTCTATTCAATACTAAAGGATCCAATAATTTGTAATAAGGAATCTATCATTCTTGTAGTAGTGTTTTAGAAGATATGGTCACATTGTTTTGGATACAACCAATATTTTAGAGATCTATTCATTCTTCACCATCATGTTATTAACGATATATTAAATTAATTATATGTGATTCATTCATTCAATGAAAAATATATTTTTAACCTGGTGACTATCACATTTGAATTCATAAAAAAGAGTTTAAACCTATTGAATTATTATTAATTCCTTCAAAAAAATTATTCAACTAAAAAATCTCCATCCCAACATAAATTACTTCATCATATTCTATTATATTTTAATAAATATTTAAAAAATATAGAGAAATGAAATTAAACTATTAATTTATCATTTGTAATTAAAAGAAAAACTTATTGTGATATTCATACTCTCTAAATTTCCAGAAATTTTTAAATTATTAAATCCTTATTGTTCATATAACTCCACAAAAAATGACCATGAAAATATATTGTTTTCGAATATCTAAGGATTCATATAAGGGATTAATAATATTACATTATAGGTATAAAAATAAATATAAATATGAATCCATCTATAAAAGATATACATGGAAAGGTATATATCATAGAATAATTTAATCATGTGAAAGTTAAAGAATAAGGTACATTCACTATGTAACCCCACTCATATATAGTTAATAGTTCTTGTAAAATGGAAAAAAAATTCCAATAAGATGACTACTGAATGGTTTTAATTCATCAATACCAAACCATTCTATAATATTTAGGTTGTACACATTTGAAGATAGAATCGTCATTTATGTATTTATGTCACTTTTTATTCATATTCCAAATATCATCACTTAATTTCATTTTTCAATATCATTGAATATTTTAGAAATTATATACCTAAATTTATAAATCTTTTATTCTTCGTATAAAAGTAGAATAATTTCATTAGAATACATGAACAAAATGGGGGAATATTTTGAATATTATAATGTATGATAAAAAAATTTGATTAACATTACAATACTAGAATCATTCCTCTAAAACAATCCATCGAATTTGTGATTTCTCAATCACAGTGATTTAATTAAGCTGGAAATATTTTCATTAACCTATATTCGAAATTTCTATCTCAAAATTATATTATACTTAATTTACACTTCATTTTAATTTCATATACCAACTAATAATTTAGAAATCTAACAAAGTATCTACCTACTTTCATTATAGTTTTCTCAATTCCTCAATATATATCATTATTTTGATGAAGTTGTTTCAAAAAATCATTGGTGTGATTTTTGAGAAATTGCATATTTTTTATATTTTATACCTTTCACTATAATTCATGATTTATAAATTTCATTACTATTTTCTTCCTTCTTGATTAGGTAAATCCAATTATATTAAAATTATTTTTTAACCTATTGATGTTTATCTATTCCCCATGTTTTATTCAACCTCAATGTCACCCTTTCTTCATTTATAGACAACTCTTACTATTTGATTCATTGAGAGAAGATGATTCATTATGTTTTTTAGTTTTCATGAATATGTTAGAGGTATAAAATATGTATCAAACCCTTAATTTTTACTATGATATGTATTCTTGTTGATCACTTCGATAGAATTAGATTGAACATCATTCTTTAGTATTCACTTTCTTTACGAGCCTATGATCGTAATTCCAAATTTTCAAGTGCTTGTATGTATGGTGCTCCTTCTAGTGAATTATATACTCTCATCATTCTATTCATTTTGATGGTTTTTCAATTATAATGTTTTTGATTTTGGAACTATCACTTGGTTTTATATTTTTTCTACACTCTAATTGACTAGTAATTGAGTAGGTGATAATTATTCAATTTCATTCGTATCTATGGATTGATCCTTCCAAAAAACCATTTAATCATAAATCATTTATATTATCTTAATTATATTCCGTAATAAATAAACCCATATAAATATATCCAAAATATTTATCCATACATGCATGGAAAAAATACAATTATTTGGATTCATACTAATATATGTCTTTATCACATACATGTTCATATGATAAGATAAAAATTAACATTATTTATTACCATATATTTTTTTGAACGCAATAATAATTCCATAACTTCTGAATAAATTTTTGGAAAATTCTATATTCTATATTCCACATCATTGAGTACCTCTTAAAAAACAGAGGTCTTCATGAGTGAATAGTTAATAATAGATATTAGTACATAACTATGAAATTCATTCATTATGTGAATCCATATTTTTTGGAGTTTTAGGAACCTTCCTATCAAGAAAAAATCCACCATACTAAATAATTTTTTTGCTTGATTTTTTTGTATACCTTTAAAAATATTCCATTTTGATGATCGTTACATTCTTAATTCAATCCCTTTTTGTAAATAAATCGACTGAGTACACTCATAAATTATATCTGAGTAATTTTTCAGAAACTAAATACCAATAGTCATTGTAGTATAATAAAATAATGTTAGAATATAGAGAGATATTGTATTGAATTTAACTAGTGAATGTCCATATCGATATAATTTTAAAAGAACAATCTCTATATCAATTGGAATATGACAATATGAGACAAAGAATATAATTATTTACATTCCCAACACAGAACATTTAGACTTTATAATTGTAAGGGTATCTTGATTCAAAAGTCTCATAGCCTTTTAAATAATTATTGTACCTTGAATAAGGTGAGTGAAATTAAATGGGTACACATTTTGTTAATCGAATTTTATATTTCTGACAACTTAATTCCTATATAATATTATGGTTATAGAAAGAGTTTCATCTATTACAAGTCATAAAAATATCATTGATAATAGGGAATCCTTCCATACATTATTTTAAAAACTAATCACAGGTCCAAATATGCATGTATTATCAAAATAAATATGATTTTATAATAGATCGTTTATTTGAAATACTTTTCTTACTTCAAGAATCAGTTATTCTTAATACTGATATTGAACCCACATTTTGTATCATAATATAGGTATTTAAAGACCTACTAATGAGTTTATAAAAAACAATTATATTTATAATGTATAATATGAATTTTTTATCCCCATTAGGATGATTAGATACTTCAGTGTAAGACACCCATGTTCCTAATATATAATTTAAAATAAAAAATGTAAATCACACCCTCATTAATATGGTAAATATAATCAAAATAACTAGAAATTTATTCCTTTCTTCTATTCTCTGTATGTTCTTATAATCCCTTAATGATATGAACATTTCTCGCATATTTCTTGCACAAAGTAATATAACCACTCAAATTACTCATGATTTTTTTAATTTACATTTATACTATTAATTTCACTATGTATTTCTAATGGGTTAGCCTTCAATATCCATCAGTATTAAGGGAAATACTAATTTGTACAAACAAATCCTTTCACTGATTATCTTGATTTAGTGTCATGTTCTTGAAATCGGGAAAACAATTTCAAATGTTTCTAATATAGTTACTAATTTCTGTAACCATAGAATCAAAACTCTATATAATCGGTGATAGAAAAATAAATTCCCCTACATCATCGGAAAAAGATACAATTACAAATTTGATCTGATCGAAGACAATAATAAAGTTATTCATATTATATTTTCATGAAATTTATTCTAGAAAACAATATCTAAAATACGATCATAATGTGAATTTTTTTTTTACGATATTGGATTACCATATACATCCACCAATTTAATCATATTATGTGATGTGGTAATTTTATCCAGAACATTGAAAAAAATTATTCCTTCTGAAGATATCCTTACCTAGGAAAATTTCTTCTTATCCAACCATTCCCATTATAAATTATCTATTAAATCATTCATTACATTGGATAATTTAATATTCATATAATTTCTTTATATATATATATATAACCAAAAATATTCAATCTCTATTAGAAAAATTCTATACAGTCAGATTTATTGATCTGGATTATCACTTAATTTAATTCGATGAATGATTTGTAACTTGTTTGTTAGATCATTATTTTAGATAAAATCATACAAGGACTCATATTAAATAACAATCACCTAATGGGATAGTTAGACCACAAGAAGTATACCTTCCCCTAGATAAGTGTACCCAATGTAAAAAAAACTACCCCATAGCCACCACACTATATTAATATTTTACACACCTTAACAAAAACCTATAAACAAATAAAAATAAACAATTTAAGAGCATGAAATAGAACAAAATGCTAATAAATAATAAAGTGATTAACATACATCAGATGCCACATCCCAGATGCACAAGGGGAACCACAATAGAATTATTATATAATAAAATTTATAAATACTATAATAAACTAATAAAACTAGTAGTAATAACTTATTATAGAATTATTAATAGATATTTTTCCTCTGATTCATCATGTTCTTGTCACATTTATATTTTTTTGGTTTGGTATAATGTATTTGTGCCTATTACCTAGTTACTTTTAATGTGTACATAACCATTTTTTTTGTTCACACAAATTTCCACTTTCATGGAGATCCCCTATAATGTTGTTCATTGTTATTATATGGTAATAATATCATCCTCAACCACTATCATTTATAAGAAAACATATATTATTTTTTTTATTTATATAAATTGTTTAATCAAACATTATAGTTCCATTACACTATGATTGAAAACCACACTTGAGAGCCTATATTTCATGTGTTCACGATCTGTTTCCATGACTGTTATACATGTAACTTATTTTTAATTCATTTTTTATAAATATTTGTTTTTATGTATAATAATTTATTCTTTATACACTTATAATCCATCACTGTATTCTTTAGTGATAAAATTAGAGGATCCTAAAAAAGAGATTTAGACACCCCTTCCCCAAATCACATTCCTATAACAACATCATATATACATATTCAGGTATTTTAGCCAGTCAGCGACCATCCTCACCTCATATAGATCATCAAACAAAACTCTTTGTATTGTTATTTCTTTATTTATTAGCACCCACTTTCCACATATAAGATAGTGGTTTTACCTTAGATATCCAATTGCTATGAATATATTAACTTCTATATAGAAGTTATATTAACTATAGGAATATCAACTTTGAATATAAGAGTTTTTCGATAGTAACTATGAGAAAATTTATAAAAAAATAACTACAATTTTATGAAAAAAAAATGTTTTATTAATGTTCCCATTGTTAATTGAATAATATTATTTATTATTTTTTAGATAATATGTCTAAAATGAATAATATATATGAACATATATATAATGATGTTTGATGATTAGTATCTCTGGGATTATTACACTATCCATAATCTAATCCTATTAAAATTATCAAATTATGTTCATAAAACTACATGCAAAAAAAACTAAGATAGTGGAGTCAAACTAGCTATTTATAGATAATTGTTTGAATATAGTTTTATCTAGGTACAAAATCCAACATGAAAATATATTTAAATAAGTGTGATCATTTAACCATAAGAACCGTCGAATTAATATTATTCAATTATGTGTAATTATTGGTGAAGGGGTTAAATAAAACATAATTTTTTTAAATTAATGACCCAAAAAATATAATATATAAATTATAAATAATATTTGAATCAAAATAAAATTCAATTGTAATAGAAACACCATTTTCTATTTTTCATGCTATAAATGGAATTAATTTTTTTGAAATTTTTGAGATAATCTTCTCTAATAACACAACAATAAAATTATTTTTTAAAAAAATAATTCAATTTTATAAAATTCATGTCCTTTAATTGTTTTAAAAAAATCAGCATGTTATAACACATGGGTTTGTGAGTAATTTAATAATACTATAATGATCAAAAAAATTATTCACATTAAATTTTAAATAATTATAATCTTTAAAAATACCCATGTAACATTTTTAAATAATTAAATACCCCAATATTAAATTAAATTTATACTAAGAACACTCTCACTAAAAAATTTCATATAAACCAATGTAGAAAGCCCAATATCAAATTAATATAACCAATTAAAAATTTTCTTTTATTTTACTAGTCTTATTTGTGTTATTACCACGATCTTGTGAGAAAATAAAAAAAACGTTGAAAATTTAACCACTCATAAAATAATTTTTTTTGGAATTTATATAATTGAACATGTCGATTTGACACATATAATACCTTATACATTATTCATAAACATGTGGGTATAGTATTATGATGACAATAATACATTTCTTTCTACTTCGAAGTATTAGAATAAAATAATATTATCACAACCTTAGTTTTATAATCGTCATATATACATAGTGTATCTAAGGATGAGTATTTATATAATTTATTGTAGGGATATATAATATATTCTTCCCATTTGATCAAATATTTAGTATAAAAATAAAACTGATAAATTTAACCGAGAATAATTACGTAGCATTGAAAATTTATATTTATATTCAGCTCTATGCAATAATTAAGGAATGAATGTTTTTAATGTAAATACTAATGTAATAAATTATAAAGGTTCCTATATTAATAACATTAAATTTAACAACATGATTACAATATATTCAGTAGGTGTATTATATTTTATTATTAATTATTGATATGTTGTTTTTATATAGCTTTATGAATGTATTTTAAATGATTTATTTAAATATATCACAAGTGGAGTTTAATGATAGAAAATAATTCTATTGAAAACTCTATTTGGAATGATTAATATATTTCATATTTCACGTTAATTAAAAAAATTTGAGTGAACATGACTTATGTGAGTTTTCCCTTTTGAAATATATCACATCAACACCCATTATAGAGAAACATGTAGATTATAATCCTAATGATCTTTTCATACAGAAATGAAAATAGGGAATATATATTTTAAAAAATTAGAATTATAAATATTTGTAATCATACAATAAAACATCCTATGATGGATAAGTGATTCTAAATAGATTTTATTTCAACAGCATTATTGATATATAATAATGTGGGTAATGATATATGATCATGATGGTATTTTCACATAGTAGCAGATTATGGGAAGGGTATGGTGAAAAATAATGGGTGATGGATGACTTATAATATATCCATGAATAATAATTTATTTGATATAATAAAATATATTTATTGAAGAAGGATATTTAAAATGGTTTATCAAAAAAAATTATAATATGATATGAATGAGAGAAGAATATAAGTCTTCACGTTTTCTTGGAAACTATTTAGAAATATTGTACAATGAGAGAGAATACATATTATCTCATGAAAAATACCTCAATAAGATAAATATATAATATTTTATATTAATATAATATAAAACCTGTGTATTTAAAATATAGTTTTTAACACAATATTTTATATGGATATATGTGAAGGGGAATGGAAGCCACTAAATTCAAGTAATAATTTATTAGGAAAGGGGGAATAATGATATTTAATGAAAGAAATGAAATCTGAAACATGAAAAATGTAAGACAATATTTTTTTAATTAAGGAATATTTTCATGTAATATGGAATTTACATATAGATTATGTTAATAAAATTAAAATTGGAAATTAAGATAGACAAATAGAAATCATTACACGAAATTGGAATATGAGATTATAAAATTAAAAATGGAATTAAGGACATATTCCCCATAGAAGATTATACAAATATTATATATATTTAAATATTTATTAATCTATGGCTATTTTGGATATAATGATAACTTCTTAGGATACAACTCTATGTGGGATATAATTTAATGGGTTATATAATATATTCAAACAAGTGAGGGGAGTTTCATCCAAATAATAAATGCATAACATCATCAATGAATTAAGCCATGGGTTAAAAAATATGTTTATTCATGGACATTCAAGTAAAGATGTTAACATTATTATAAATACCATTACTATATATTGGTGGTTGTTTGAGTGTTCTAAATTTTTGGAAAATACTCTTTTGTACCTAAAGCACTAACTTCTTTTATCTTCATATATAAAGTGCTAGAAAACTATGATTGGATGAGAAAGACCATCTTGACATTAGATGATTCAGGGTCAACTCATGGATACACCATAGAGAGCGGATGTATTTTGGGTTCTCTTATTTATCTCATCCATGTGAATACATTATAGATCAAGATGTTTTAGATGCTCTTAGTTGTATAGTGGAAAATGTTTTTGTTCACTCGTCATTTATATTTATATATTTCGTCCTCATATTTAATGTATTTTTATCTTGGATATGGAATTTAAATCATTCTAACTATGTTTATTAATTCTTATTATCCATGTTTAATTAAAAAAATGTATTAGAGGCATAACATGTCTTTTATTTCAGATAACATACATGAAAATTTAATATCTTGGAGAAAATCCCAAAAGAATAATATTAGTCAAAATACGAGTTACATTAACTCAAAGTATGACTACATAGTGTAAATGTAATTCAGGGTTACTTATACACACATATGTTTTTTCATATAGTCAATCCAAATTACTATTACCTATTTAAATGTCGGATGTAGGTTATTCTTACCTGGGATGCTTCAACGTAAATATATTCTATGTTACCATTATGCTGTGGGTTTTTAAATAAAGGAAATAAATTATTACATTAATGAAGAACAAAGAATTTAAAATATCACAAGGTGTTACCATTACTCAGATAGTTATGTGTAAAAGTCACTCAAGTTTACCTTAATGAAAAATGAATAAAATTGGGATATATAAAAATAATTTGTTTTATAATTAACCAAAGTACTAATTATTATTTGTGCCATGGTAAATATGGTGACATGTTCGAAGAATGTTTTCTCACGCATGGTTAAAGAGAAAAAATAATATTTATTTTATGAATTGAGTATAATTGTATATAATTTTTTGAAAAATATTTATAAAAATAATTTTTTAAATATTTATTATTCCATAAAATGTTAATTAATTAATTAATTAAAATTTAAATTTAAATTATTAATTAATAATTTCTTAATAATCTTTTATTTGGAAGAATTATTGAAATATAAAATGTTAATATTTATGATAAATTTAAACAAAAAAATATGATATTTGTTTTGATATATAAATAATATTTTTTATATATCATAATTATTAATTAATAATGAGATAAAAATCCCATAAATAAAAACATATAATATTTATAACATGAATTATTCATAATTATTTTATTTTATATGTTCAAATTTAACTTCAAAATTTTTAATATTATTTTAGAAACATATGAAATATTTCCATGAATTATATGATAATTTTTTAAATATGAATAATATATTAGATATTTTAAATATGTAATTTTTTTATATAATCTAATACTATAATACATTTTTTTCTATTTCATAAAATATCATGTACATAAAATAAAATTCCAATTAATGATGAATGTAAAAAATATTGTAATAGAATGAATATATAATTTTTTATATTCATGATTATAAAATGTAAATAATTTAATGCAATATTTTTTATATTAGTGTAGTAATATTTTATTTATGAATTATATATATATATATTATTACCATGTTATGATATTTGAATAATTAATTTATTTTATGGTTATATTATTCTACATTCATAATTTGGAATTGATTATAATATTAACTTTGAATATTGTTTTTTTTATTTTAAAAAACATCTAGGATATAAACCCTTTAATTATGTGTTTCATAAAATTGTGAATTCAAATTTTCATCTACTTTGAAATTAGAATATAATTTAATTTATGAATATGAATTATTATTTCCAATATAAATTTTAAATATTAGGTGATACAGATATTGTAAATTAAATTCTACCTTGATTAATGTCTATCTTAGAAAATAGATATTGGGCCATCCTACCTATCAGTCCGAACAATTATGCCTTCTCTAGAAAGGTGAATGGGAATGCATTTTTTCACTCTTAGCATACTCTACAATATATTATCATCTTTTCTGACTTCTATGAAATTTCATGAAGAAAAACATGTAACTTATGTGTAATATTGATATTCATATGTACAACTATGTTTTGAATTTATTTTTATTTGAGTAACACGGAACATATGGGATGTATAATGTGTTACTCAAAAATAATGTTTGTAATTATTGATTAAATAGATTTCAAGTAATTTAAATATAAATCACTATGTGTATCCATAAAATGGAATAACATGAGTTGTGATGGGGGGGATTAAATCCATTCCAAATAATAATTGTTATATTATTTAAATTCCATACTAAACAAGACCTCTATCATGCAACTAGGAAGGTAATTCTAATTTTGGATGACCTAGATTATGATGTGTATTGAAATAATATAATAGGTGGATCATGTTTGTCTTACTAGTAATGTCATGAATATGATAGGTGCCCCAACAATATCTATTTTAACTTGTTTTTTGTTAATTTGTTGACATATCCCCATAAAGAGGCCTCACAAGGATTTTTTTACAAGAATAATAGGGTTGTTTTTTCTATAATATGGATTATAAATAGAGTTATCCACTCAATATTCAATGTGTTAAAGCTATTATGATTAGGATGATAACCTGTATGAATAAATATATTGATGTTCCTTATAGGATTAGTTTCCTCAATTTAGAATAGGGGTCAAATCATTGTGGGGAATATTTTATAATATCTATAAAAATAAACCTATGTGACATGGTAGGGTATGATCTAATCAAAACTGAAAAACTCATCCTCATATGAAAATATAGAAAATTAATTACGAATGAACAAATAGTTTGTATATGGTCTAGATACAATGAGGAATATACTCCCTGATATGGCTATTTATCTCCCCAATCATGTATTATTTTATCTATATATCCTTTTGAAATACTATTAAATTCACTTATGTTGAATCCCACTACACATTTCAATAGTTACACCCAACATCACATGTCAACAATTTTGTACAAAAGTTGAGTAAAAAATTATGATGATCTCAAAATATAATAGGTTTCTTACGCAACATAATATGATGATTCACTTTTATGAGCCTCTAAAAAACTATAAGAAATAATTTCCCATAGTGATGTCTTAAAATTCACTATAAATACTATTATACTCAAATAAAATCTTTTAAATACATGAATTTCAATATATATTTATTTCTCAAGAAAAAAATAACTATTTTTACCCACCTCATCTATGTGTTTTATTTTATCAAACAGATACTTCTCATCAAAAATATTCCATTACATTAATTTTTGTAATTAATAAAATAGTAAATAATAATAGACCAATGATTTGGATATATTTAATTAACTGATACCTCTTTATCGTGGATTTATTAATTGAAGCCTATCATTTCATTAGAATTCTAAACCATGAACACATCATTAAAATAAAATAATTATTGAACACTTTAATTTGGAAAAACTATAAGAAATAAATAGGAATGCATTAATAATTATTATAATACTACATAGAGAACGAAATATTGTGTTACGAATTACCTACATGATTCTCAATCACCTATAAATAATTTCAACTACCTGATTATCGGTAATCATAATTGAAAATGGGTTACATGAATCTGAATCCTCTATGTATGAAATCATCTATGTGGAAAATTCAGATATAAGATTACCCAAATATTATATATTAATCCCCTAGATATGTGATGCATTCAGTTACATTACTGAAATGAAAAAAAATTCTATATAGAATAAATGACTATAGTAATAACATATTTGTTTTTTATTTTAAAATTATTTTATTAATGAATCATCTAAATATAGTTTCTTAGTACCATTTCAGTTACGTGGATCAAGTAACTTTCCAAACAAAATAAAACCTCTTCATCCAACCTACAACCTTTCTAAAAAACTATTGCATGTATCATGAAATTTATTACATGTAATAATATTCTATAAAGACAATATCAATAACTATTAGACTTATGAGTTCCTTAGAAAATATTGTTAATAAATACAATCTCACAAAATCCAAAAGTATAATTTAATGATAATGATTTCTAAAAAAACATACAAATCAATAGGGTTCTTAAATCCAACCATTTATATTTTTTCCAATGAATTGGAGTCCACCATACAAACAGTTCCTCAATGAAACTCAATATTATTGATGTAGCTAAACCATTTCATCAACACTAAGAAGAATATTAAAAAAATTAACTCTAATGGGATAAAACATCACTACCACTAGAGAGAATTATTTGAATACTTCTACATCAACCTCTTTAAATTATTTCCTTTATCACTACAATGGTGAATAATTTTAATATAAATAAATCAATCCATGTGACAACACACATTCATATATTCCTTTAACTGCTTGCTATATTTATCATTACTTATTTCAGTGATTTATCATCATTTATATTTAACATCATTATATTAATAACTCCATTGGAAAAATTTACTCCCCTTCACCACCTACTACTATCCCTCTATGGTAAAAAAATCGAAAAGACATTTAGGGATCTCAATAAATAATGGTCTAAAGTGTATGGGGAAGAATAAACATTAAATTTCAGTCATATCTCAAAGGACCTTTCATGGGTTATATAATTTTAAAAAATGAATGCCATGTGTTTTTTTTGGAAAATATATAAAAGTATTTTTTCATATGATAAAACATTATATTTTACTGAATCATAATGAATTTGATTATTTTTAAATTGATATTGTTGAAATGGTTTTTTAAAGATCAATGGAACTCTAATTATCACCCATACCCATTAATGATCTTTCAATATCAACCCTCAAATATGATATATTAATTTGTACCTATGAAGGTTTTGTAACTACATGAGTAGGAACCACATGCAATGACTCTACGTAACTTCTAGTCACTATACATTACCTCATACTATATTATCTGATAGAACTATCATCAAAAAATAAGACACAAAGTGATGTGGATATATTCTCTATATAACCACCTACCTAATATGCATAAATGTATGAAATAATATATAGACCCACAATACAATTATATTGAAACCCTTTATTTCACTATGGCTTTTACATATTGTATAATTATTTAGTTAGTAACCATATATGACTCCAGGAAATCAAATTTTTGTTATTCACAAATAGTTACTGTATAAGTATTGTGTTTCATGTATTCTATGAGATACAATGGGCACCCAATCATACTTCTAAAAATCATTTTATCAACCTTATTTTTGAGTTCATTTTTTCTCATCTATATTAAATATGATATGGGTGTACATACCTCAATGAATTCATTGTTTCCATAAAATTTTAAAAAAAATCTTTAACATGTTTTTTTTGTTAAATGAATTTAGTAACCGAGTTATTCTCTATCTATATGACAAAAATTTAATTTACTTCCACAATCATAGACATCTCAAATTTCATTTCCATATCTCTGAAAAATAAACCCCCATATAAACTATTACTACTTGAAATGAATATGTAATCATCATACACTATCATCGTAAGTGTATTTGATAAATCTTTCATAATGTATAAGTTAATTTATACAGTGCATTCGGAAGACTTCAATTATCTCAAATATTCTTCATGTTTTTACTACTATACCATAGATCTTATTTTGAGAAATGAAATTAACTCTTCATTGTGGGACCATAAATATATCCTTATAAATAAGTAAACCATGTTTTTGTTTAATAATACACTTATTAAAAGTAACTTATTGAAAACAACGATTTATATCAATTTCATTAAATTTTTAATTCTTATGAGTTTCTACAATAAATAACATACTTGTTTCCTCATGAATGAAATATAGAGAAAAATTATATTCAATGTCCATGCCTTCCATTTTTGAATATACTTTTCCAACATGAATATCCATATCTTATTTGACTTCATCATTATCATTAATTATGGTCAATGTTTTTACTAGTCCATTTTTTAGTTTTCAGTCTCACATAAACATACCACGTAGATTTCATAACAATTTAATTGATTTATTCATTTAAGGATGTATTGGTTCATTATCATCAATAACCTCATATCACATTATAGATTCAAACTATAGTACAATAGCTATTTGATCATCCATTCATTGTCTTCTTTTAGCATCAAATGTTTCATTCTTGTTTGTAATGATATTTTTAGTGTCTTTATATTTCATTAATCATTGAATCTAGTTTTTGTTTTCTGAATATCCTTCATTATTATAACTTGAACATTATGATGTATTATTAACTACTTCGTATCATAGTTCATTAACTATTCTATCCTTTTCATCAAAAAAATATTCTCACTTTATCTGTGAGATGCTGAAAATATACATGAATATTTAGACTCAATTTTCAATGATTTTCCAGAATTTTCACATGAGAAATCGTGAAAATGTTATTAAATCACTTATTCCCTCATTAGTTTTCATTTACACTAGATAAAATGATAATAAATACTCGTTCATCAGCCTTTTTTAAAACATTCCTAAATTTTCATTTTACTTCTATATAACTAGGAGTAATAAGAAAACTGAAGTATTTCATTGTATGATTTATTTGAACTAAATTTCATAGTGTTAATCATGTGTTTTATCTTTCAATAGACATCTGTTTTGAATGTGAGCCCTACTATACAATTCTTCTCTATTGATTTATTTAGTGACATTATTCCAAGAAAGCATTGTTCTTCTAATTTCAATAATTATTATACTATTTGACTATACAACCCCATTCTGGTTTTGTGTATAGGGTGTGTTATACTGATCATTTAGACAAAATAATCCATCTTATTTTTAAAATAAATCTCTGTAGTATTCATTCAAATTATCAGTTATCTAGTTTTTTATATTAAAACCAAGATCCATTTCGACGTTCCTTTTTAGATATTAAAATCATATACATCTCACAGCCATTCATGATGAAAATAAAATTAACCATATATATGAATTCAACTATGAATGTATTGAAATAAATATCACCTTAGGAAGAATTATATATAATGGTTCAAAATTTATCTATGTAGAATAATTAAAATAGTCTTGAGGATGTAATATCATCTTTCTTTTGATTATTTATAGTTATATTTCCCTTCTGAAACGATTCACATATTCTATTATAATGTCTTTGTAGTATGGGTTAATATCTTAACCCATCATATTTTATAATCATATATATATTTTTTGTCCGGTATTTCCATGTATCATATGACATGAAAATTTATAATATTTCATGATCATGTAACGTGAATTTGAAGGATCAACAATAAAATATAAATTTATATTAGTTATAAATTCTATAAAAACCATTCATCCATCAATTATTCTTTTAATGATTAATTTAATTTACTGGAATGATACCTCATAACAATTATAACAATGTTTGTCAACACATAACATATTTGGTTGTATCCCTTTATAAAAAAGATCATCATCTGATTTCAAATTATTATTCTCTATCTGAGATATGTAAAAACCCCTTATATTCAAGTAACATTTATGAAATATGTTACATAAAAAAGGGTATTAACAATTTTCAATGTAATTTTTGATCACCAAACATTTTGTTGGAATCAACGATATTAATCATCTAGGCCATTGTTTCTTACATTCATTAAATAAACCATTTACCAAGCATTAATTTTTTTCATTGCACTCAGGAACCGAATTAACATTATCATTGATAGAGGATATTATTGATAATAACATTCATAATTTTTTTGCTTTATGTCCCATTTGGCCACACCTTCCATATTCATCATTAAGGAAATCATCCTTTTTTTCAAAACTTGTAGTCAGTTTACAGTAATGAATTCATTCTTTTAGAGAATCCCTTCATCCCACCAAAAATAATGCGATGGATTCTTTAATTATCCTTTTAAATATACATTATAAAAAATATTCTTTATTTATGAACATTCCATAGAATGATGAATAAAAATGAAACAAAAATTAAATTGAAAAAAGAATGTTTCATCCCTATTTTTTCTGAAATTCACATATGGTGAAATTTCTTGGTCTAATTTCAAATTTGAATTGGAATATAAGTTTTTTTAATATTATTATTTCATCTATTACACTTGTAGAATACATATATTAATTTTTATTGGCCTATAATTTATTTGAATGAATTTTTAATCCTTCCTTATTAGTTTCAACCTTTTTACAAACATATTTCCTAAATATAAACATTTTGTGAGTTTTTTTAGTATAATTTGAGGACCCTCCATTGACATGAACTACTCATTTAATGTCTATCATGATTTTTAAAAAAATTACAAACATTCAAAAAATTCTGATTATGTTAATTACAATTCTTCATCCTTAAAAGATAGCTTTTATTCAAGATCATTAATCATATCCTCATTTTTGTTGCTTTCAAGAATATATATTTATTTTCATTTGAAAGACTTGTCTCTATTTTTATTTATAAAATTTTCCATCATCAATTTTGTAGTTATAATTTACCAAAATTTTCTTTTCATTATTGAAAATGGTTTTTTTTCTAAATAGATTATTTATGTTCATTATTGAAAATGTACTCAAAATATGTTGTTTTTTGTATATTCACATCTTCACTCTATTAATAAAATGAAATATTTTAATGTGATCAATTTAATTTATAAATCTATCTTATATCACATTATCAGAGTCACTTCATAAAAAACAAAGAGTTTTCAATACATCACACATCAAATTTCATCTATCGGTTCTTTTAATTATATTTTTATATACAATTGTCTTAGATATTTTATTATAATATTTTCTATATAATATTTATTGATCTTGTTAATCATTTTCATGTCCTTAATATTTTTATTTATTCATTGAAAAATAATTTTCATAGTGTCAATTTGAATTTCACTTATAATATCAAGCATATAATGTACAATTATTATTTATTTTCTTTTTTGGAATCCTTTTATAAATTAATGTAATAAGTTATTCTTATTCTTATTCATTATTATAATAAA
The DNA here is from genome assembly GCA_963277665.1 of Viscum album. Taxonomy (NCBI): domain Eukaryota; kingdom Viridiplantae; phylum Streptophyta; class Magnoliopsida; order Santalales; family Viscaceae; genus Viscum; species Viscum album. The sequence goes on from OY728155.1 coordinate 1,585,287,346, forward strand.
CTTAATAAACACAGTCATCATTAACCTTTTTTTATATTCATCCTATATTAAAAATAAATATATTTTCTCACAATATTTTCATATTTTTATTGTTCTAACATTAAATAAGATATTATGATATTGAATAACTCATCATGAGTAAGATATCCCATATCTCAATGTTTTGATATTTTGGGATAAATTCTATCTATAAATTTTATAATAAATTTATTTACAATATCTTAATAATCATGATTGTTAAAAAATCATTGAATATAATTCACAATTTTAGTTACCCATGTAATAAAATCATAAAAAAATCATCAATTGGAATTTTTATTTAATAAAATTTACATCTTAACATATTTATCTTTGTATCTTCAGATTTCATATTCCATTTATTACATTATCCAAATTTTCATTGATCTCTTTTTTAATCTATATTACTATATAATTAGTGAATATATTCTTTGAAAATCAAATGGGAACATAATATTGATCTATTCCATCAATTTTTATATTCTTGGTTTCAAAAATCATCCTCTTACTATCATTTTTGAATAGTGTAAATCCCATTGTCACTGCATAAAAAATCCAAACCTGATGATAAATGAAATAGAATAATTTAATTATTCCAATAATGAGAATTTTTACCATATTATGTTTGTTACAACATTGATTCAAAAAAAATTATTTTTAAGTGTCCGAAATGATAATTTTTTTATCCTATGGAGAGAACCACTTTCTAATATGTATTGATTTTCTTTGTAATATCATGTTCATTGAATGAGAGGGGGGTTGAATCTGTTGATGGATGTTATTATAATAAATATTATGTAAAATTATTCTATGTTAAATATTAGAGTACAATCCAAAAAACTATCCACAAACAACCATAAAAATGACACATAAAATAACAAATAATATTTACAAGTTTCACATACAATGAAAAAGTATACTACTTCGTGCAGAGATAAATTCCCACCAATACAAAATACCCAATTAAACCCCACTTAAATTATTTCATGAAGAATCCCACCATAATTGTTATGAATTAAAACCATTATTATTGATTCATGTTGTAATATAAATTATGGTAACACAAATAAATAACATTATAAAATAAATTTGTTTTATTTTACAATAGATGTGAAGATTCACTTCCATCTGCCTCAAAAATTATGAATGATTGAATTTATGACATTGTAATATTGAAATAATATGAAAAAATATTATCAATATAAAATAAAATATTCTAAAGAAAATAGTTTTAGATTATGTTTATACCAAAAGAACAAACCTCTAATTCAGACTCAACACATTTGTATATTTTTATTCATATAATAAAATACTATCATTATAAAGGTTTATCTACATTAACTAATGAATTGAATAAATTTATATAATCATAATAGTATCATTATTTATAAATATACATTCAACAACTAACCCTATGTCTTTTATTTTTTAACTCGATCATTTGATTATGAAGCAATTTGGGACCGTACAATAAAATTTATAATAAAATCATCTAAAACCACTTTAATTTTAAAAACATGTATAATATTAATCAAAATTCATCAAATATTATAATTCATCTACCTGGAGGAAAATTTATATACTAAAAATTTTTTGTATGATACTCAATCTTCCATGTAGGAAACCACCTACATGATTCTCGATCAGCTATTTTTCAAAATTGCATTATTATTCAAAAAAGGATACATAGAAAATCAATTATGTGAAGTGTTTAATAATTTTAATATTGAAATCACATTTTTCAATGACTTGTATATGTACCACTTTCTCTTACCTATATGGATAAGTTACAATATATACCTACTTAACAAAAATTACTATATAAATTCCCTAAGTGAATTTTCTTATCACTAGTTTAGCTATGGGAATAGCCTATATGAATTTTCAATACCCCAATTTTCCTATGTTGGTATTGTAGCACTAAAAATCTATGAGAACCACTTCATCTGACAAACATAATTTCAAAAAAACACTTTCATACATCATGTATCATCATCTCATGAAATATAAATCCATAGAAGTAAGATGGAGAAACATTATACTTTTGAATTTATCCAAAATGGTTTGCAATATATACCGTAACCCAAAATCACTTAGAACTAAGGGATCTTCCGGAATTGTCAAACTAATCAAAAATTTGATAGGGTTATTCATTCAAATAGTAGAAACACTATTGTGATCTACAACATAATGGAATATGAATATGGCCCAACTAACAGATGTGTTCGATTTTAAGAGGGGGTCTTCATTATTTTTAGGGTCTATATAATTAAGTCAATGATTATTTAGTTTTTATATAATTTTACTCATTTGGTAAATTAATATATTGTAAATGATTCAAATCATCATCATTAATTATAAACATTATATAAATCATTGGACGAAAAATAATTATGTAAGATCCACCAAAGACTAATAAAAAATTAAAATCTACAAATATAGCATTATAACATTATAAGTTCATAATATAAATAATGTATTGTAGTTTTTAGGGAAATACTTATTTATGAGTAATCATGCATGGATTTCTTTAGCATGTGAATCTCAATTATTTTGGAACCATATATTTATTTACAAAATGATTTAAAACAATTTGATGAATAATTAAATTGGATTATTAGTTGTCAAACTCGTAATATAAATGATTGTGTATATATATAATTTAATAAATATTAGTGTCATATACTCAATATGATATGTAATTCCAATCATATATAATAAAATTTAATATGTTATTGATGTTGGGGGAATAAATAATTCCTTAATTATACACTAGTTAAAGAATTAAATTATATGGTTCTAAAAGACACAACATATTTATTCTAATATTTAAAATTATTATAATTATAGATAATGATAAAAAAAATTACGAGTGGAGAAAGGATAGTGGATTGAATTAGTAATTACATTAATAACATGCATGTATATTGTTTGGATAATCATGTCATGAGATGTAAAATATGTCATTATGATATAGAGAAGAGATTTTAATAAAATATATCTATCAAAATTTGAAGGGTTTTTTACAGTACATTGTTTATGTTTTTGTATTAAATATCATCATTACAATAGTGGAAAATATATTAATATATTTAGTGAATTTACCTAATTGTTATTTATTTAAAGGTTCTATCAATAAATTCTTGAAATGTTTAGCTGATATTATCAATGTGTTAAGAATAAAAATTAATGGAATAGGATGTGTAGATTATATATTACATATGGTAATTACTATTGGAGAAATGATTAAACATGATGAATAATTTTGTATTGAAACTTTCAACAATGTTTTTACAAATATCTAGTCATTTTCATTTAAACCACAGTTCATCAAGAAGTTGAAATAATGATCTAATTTTATAGTATTTTATAGAATATAATATGGTGCTTAATAAAATAAATATAATGTGTTAAAAATATATATTATATGATATAATTATTTAAAAATAAATTTAATATCATTGATAACATACTTAACAATCAACAATATGATTAAATGAACTAAGTTATACTACTGAAATATAATTATTTGTGTGACATTTATCACATATCTATTGAATTTATGTGTAATAAATGGACTAAATAAATTAATAAATATGAATAATTTGGACTTGAATAAAATTAATCCATTTGATATTAAATGATTATAAATTAAAATAAAAAATAACTGATACTAAAAGTGTGGTTTTTTAAAAAAATACTTTTACTCAGGAATTTAGTTTTCAATATGTTTAAATTAAATTACTCAATATTGGGGAATTATTTTAAAATATATATATATGAATAATTCAAGAAATTTATTTTTAAAAAAAGAAAAAATATTTATTATTATAAGATAAAAATAAATCATTTATTATGTTAAAAAATTAACTTTTGTCAAAAATATTTTCATTCTGTTGTGTGAATTTATTCTGAAATGAAATTCTAAAATCTAAGGAAATTGAATCATTATATGTTAGTAACAGATTTGGAATCTGAAAGATCATATTTTCTAAAAAGGGATTTATTATTTTGTTCATTAATAATAGTATCCTTGGAAAATATTTGTCACCACTGTAAATGTGAAATAGTTAAAATGGAGTAATATTTTTTGACATTGATTTAAAATATCTATAATAGATATATTTATAATATTTACTTTTTTCAGTTCAATAATTATCATCCTTTTCATAAAAATAATTCCATATGGTGTCATTTTAATTAGATTGGTAGCTTTATATTTATTTACGAAATCGCTAAATACAAAATGTAACTAAAATGAAATTAATATGTATGGTATTTTTTCATGAGTATAAAAATAAATTAAATTATATAATAATTACTATTTTTAGTTTGAGTTAATTTATTTTTTCATTCTCATTTTTTTAATTTTTATTAATTAAATAATTACCTGAAATTTTTACACAACACTAAAAAATTATATATTCAATTAAATGAAATGTTAAAATAAATCAAAAAATGTTATACAACTTGATGAATTAATGTAATCCAAGATTTTTTTAGTTAAACAGTACATGTTATTGATTTTTTAAAAGTATTATATTCAAATTCCATATTCATCTCGGTTACATAAATTTCAATGTTAATGAATAGTTCCAAAAAATGAAATTTATAATATTTTATAATAAATAATATTTTATTAATTGATTTATGATTCATAAAAATCATGTCATTTTCTTTGTTAATGGGATATGGTTTAAAATATATACCATGATATATTTAAGGATCAGTTGCATTGTTTTGGTAAAATTATAGACTAATAAAATGTAAAAAAATTGAAATTGGTGTTAATTTCAAATAGATTAACAAAGTTTAAAAACTACTGGAAAGGGTTAAAATAAAAAATAATATTTTCAATATTATATTTTCTGATTTTTTTTCAATAATAATGAAACTATCATTTATATATTTAAATTTGGAGTTCCTTGAATATTATTTTTAATTTATATTATTTTATTAGTTTAATTACTACAAATGGATTCCATCTCCTACCTTATAATAAATCATTATAAATTTTATTCATCTTATACCTCCTATAAATCCATGGAAATATATGTAAAATAAATAATTCAGTATATTCACTATTATTAATTTCAAATATGATGACATAACAACAATTATCCACTAAGTTTCTGACTGATGGAATGTGAATACATCATTGATGGGTACAGAAGGATTATTGTCTCTATATAGTTGTTGAAATCATTTTTCATCACTATTTTCATTAATGGTTTTTATAGTGAATTATATTTATATATATGATATTTTTGGAATAATTTTTGTTTTTAATTATATTATCTTATCATTTTTATTTCCTTCTAATCCCTTGGAAAATTACATCATTTTTACATCGTATCTATTAAATACCACTTTCATGAGGTAAAGTGATTCATTATTCATTTACATTTATCATTGATGGTAATAATAATATATTTAGTTAATATAAATGTTTTATATGATATAAAAAATATTTTTTAAATGAATAATTATTATATTAATTTCATTACTTATATCTATGAAAATGTGTGAATAGTATTCGTGAATATGTATAGTATACCTTCTCTAAGAATGGTGTAATTAATTTTCCATTATATACCATTAATGCATAACCCTATATATATTATGATATTAATATTATTTTTTAAATTATATAGATGATCTATCTATGGTAAAATATTATGGAATAGAACTATCGAACTTGAATATGCATGAAAAACGAAGAAGTTATCACCCACAATAGTTATTTTATTAAACAATTGGTAATACGATAGAGAAAGATTATTATAAGAAAATATTATTTGATTTTATATAATTAGTTTTCTCTAAAAGAAAAATTATAAATTTAAATTATTTTGAAGGATTTTAAAAAATGTTTTATTTTGTAGGAGGCTTGAGGAAAGGGAAATATGTTTCAATCCTATTTTAATTTGGATTATTAATTGTGGAATTTCCATTGAGGGAAATTATATGATCCATATATGATAAATTGGTTTCATTTTTTGACTACGTGGGATATTTTAGGGAATTAATTATTCCATTTCATTTTGCAGAGTTTATATACTAAAGAGACTGAATAAGTTTTTGTAGAAAAATATGATTGTGTTCTTCTATTCAGCATAGAGCCGTTTTTCAGAGAATATTTTTTTAAAAAAATTATTCAATAATTTCTATAGATATTATCCGATTATTTTTTAAAGTGATGTTTATCCATTATATAATATTTATGAATTTTTTTAAAAGTAACGTTCTTCTCATTTTCTAGATGAAGTGGTTAGGATATTCTTACAAATAATATCATTGGAATATATGTTATAACATACAAAGGAAGAACAATATTTTCTACCATCATGATCCCTTAATTATTTCAAACAACATTTCCATGTATCAAATGTTATTCCAATGGTAGTTTTTTAAATAATATTTTTTTATAATTTAATGATTTTATGTTAAAATAGAATGTTTATTTTCCATAATAAATATTCTAATTGATCTTGTTAATTCATTGTTATATGGGATGAAATCCATTTAAATCACATGTGTATTAATATAGATATGATAAAATGATACCATCATTAAATTTCTCATGATGTTTTTTTATCATGATGACAAAATGAATATGATACCCATTTATTTCCCATGGTGTTTTCTATGTTGAAGGGTTTAAATTTTTATGAAACACATATTTATCCTTGGTATATGATATATAATCATTATTTAATGATCCTATAGAACAGATATGAATGGAATATGATTAATTTAAGAGTGTGCCTAGAATTATAAATCCCTCCAATGTAATTTCAAATGACGGATATGTAATGAAATAATAAGGACTATAAGAGAGCGTAATACCATTCTAGTAAGAGACTATTTCCTATATGATAATATTGGAAGGGATACTGGACTAATAATATGTTATAATTCATAGGGATCCTGATACACAATTTTAGTATTGGATATGATCCTTTACTAATGAAATAATTTTCTATTATAAAATTCTGAAATAAACTTATGTATTACACCAATTTTATTCTCTCCTGGTTCAGATTCTTTAATATAATTGGGATTCATGTCACATTAACATCCATGGAGTTATCCATGATTATGGATTATGATATATGATATAATGGGTATGTATTTTCAAATGTTAATGTAATGTTCACATAGACTTATGCTAAAGGTATTTATAATTTATCACTGATATCTTCCACGTATACCCTTACTAAGAATATAAGCTCTCCCATTCTTATGTTTTCATTCTAAATGTTATGGATAAAGGTTTTAGGCATGATAGGAAAATGAAGAGTATCATATGGGATGATAATTTTGGGAGATTATTAATATCTATCATGAAATATAATGATTGTGCATAAAGTCTCCAAATAAAATAATACATTATAGTTCTAGTATGGATAATAATTTTATGTTTTAAATATTCTTATGAATTGATGAATTATTTTTCTATGAAAAAATGGGTGACTGTATAAATTTAAAGTCAGTGTTATATAATATTTTTATACCCAAACTATTGGATTGGGTTATAAAAACATAATATTTACTTATCTATATTTTATGAAAATAATTATTTCCCAATTATATTAATCCTAAATATAAAATATAATCAGAAATTATTTGTCTACAAACAAATTCAAGGAAACTATAGTTTAGTAAAATTTTGAAATACTCTTATAGAACAATTCTAATGTCATCAATTGATCTTTTTTTCCTTAATTCCACACTTTTCGTATAGGATATTACATATTAAACATGTCCTATAATATTATTCACACAGGAAACCATTTTTACCTAATTCATTTTACATCAATCATCGTCACCTGGGGAAATGAAAAACATATCATGGGAACATTCAAAAGTAGTAAAAAAAATAATTAATAATAGATTTTCATTTGTGAGAAAAAGAAGAGTATAAGTATATGATAATGTAACCACTGTTCATGAGAATAAAATTAAATAATTCATTCCCTTAACACCATGATAATGAATCATGGGCCATTTAATAATTTTTTTATCATAATTCAAAATTTATATATTTTAATAATCAGTATATATTTAAAAACACATACTTTGAAAAAAGATATATTGGGACTCATAAAAAAGTTGGGAAAAATTTCTATGTATCTTGGAACATGAATGATTCTTCATGACATTACATGACCAAATAAATTACATATTTCATAACAGTGACTTATAACTAGTAAAATATGTCATATATTTGGATTAAACAAAAATATTTTTACACTATAATCTCCTAAGATTAGCATGCATCTAGATATCTCTATTTTGACACCAAATAAATTGAATGTATATTACATACCACCCGTCAAATAGTATAATAAGCCCCTTATGTATTTTTTCTACTTCCATAACTATATATTCATCAATAATTTACATATACTATATCATGAAATAAAAAAATAGATTCTTTATTTTTATAAAATGTACCATAATTTTATTTAATTATGAAAATTTAAACAGTTTTATGAAAATATTTCCCAAAAATCATCATAAAAAATATATATAAAGTAATTTAATTGTATCAAAATATTGTATTAGATAAGTATAATAAGTATAATTCGCATATTATGATATATACGATAATGTCTATAACAATGTTTATTTATTTTTTTGGAAAACATATGAAAACATTTTTTTAATAACATTAAATAATAAAAATTAAAAAATTATAGAGAAAATGATTTCAATTTTAAATAATTGTTAATTTTTTAATGGAATCAACCAAAAAACATAACTATGAAAAAATCCATTCATGTTGGTATATTATAAAAAAACATTTTTTTCACCTTTTTACGTTTCCTTAAAAATTACTTATAAATAAACTATTAAGAATGATTCCATTTGAAACCAATGTTGATTATGTAAAATAAGTTAAAATTATATTTTTGAAACATTTTATTTATTGGTATTAACATTCATAAATTTGTTTTGATCATTTTTTGTATAAAATAATAAAAATTATTAACCAAGTAGGAAATGAGGTCTCTTTTTCTTGAAATTAATTTTATTGATCATTTACTATAAAAAGGGAGATAAATTAATATAAATAATTTCATATCAAATGAAATTAATAAATAATATTATATATTTTATTAATGAACGTAACATATAAAATTTACACCCAATATAACATTGATTATATATATTCTTGAAGAGAGAATTGATTAAAGCATGAAGCCTTTACCAAGTTAGTAACATTTGAATCCGAAGTAATTAAAAGAAATAATATAATATGAATCTATAAATACCATGAATACCATGAATTATTTTTTCAATATACAATTATAGTGTAGTATGTACACTATACCAAGATATCATTGTGCGTGAAATGTAAAAGAATTTTAGAATAGGTTATTGAGATAAAAACCCTTGAAAATATTACATCTTTTGATGTGATAATTAATAAATTATGTAACATGTCAACATATGTAAATAAAAAAGTGTAAATATTGAATAAAACAACATATAGATCATTTAACACGTAATCATGGAATAAAAGAGTCAATGAAGATGTTTTATGACCTAATAAAGTGAAATTTAATTAAGAAACCCATAACTTCAAGATCAAACATTGTTTCTAAACAAGAATTCCTTAAAAGTATTGTAATATTTGATATTTACATGTTTTCATGAGTTTTTAATTTTTATTCCTATATTATTAATTCATTTAATTTACTAATTATATTGACATATAAGACAATATAACTGGTTATCTCCACATAAGTTGTGTTGAAGATGTTTTTTTATAATTATAGAATTATGTTGGTAGGATGATAATGCTACAATGGGTCATTATTACACCATATATGTAATAATAAAAATTTAACTATTATAAATTTTATACATGAAATAAAATGAAAATATCACATTGAAATAAATACAAGAAAAATTAGTAACACAATCTCATGATGGAGGATTTCGACCCAAATGCATAAGTGACATCATCCATTTTTATAGCTAGAAGGGTAATATAGTATGGAATTTTTATATTAAAAAATAATAGTTCATTTATTAGTATCATGTATTTTTATTACATTATTCACAATAAATAGATGAATGTGGTTTTGAGAAAGAACTAAACACATCAACTCATGGAGGATAAGTCCACAAATAGGGACAAATGACAATTATGTTCACTATAATATTGAAAAAGAAATACATAATGATGTTTCTTTGTCATAATAACACTCCAATATATGGTTGAAACAATTTTTTAAAATTTTCATTATTAGGACCAAAATGAGTGATGTAAAAAATGAATTGTAAAGAAATATATCATTTAATCAAATTAAATATTTTTTAAGAGACCTCAATTATATTTCTTATAATAGACTATATAGATGATCATTTGAAGAGACCAAAAATATAGAACTATTATTGTTATGTTTATATGTGGTTGTGGAATGTTTTTTCTGTCTATGTGGCTTATGATAGTATGAATAATAGAGGATACGTTGTATAATTTTATTGTAAATTAAAGGATATAGATGATATTTTATAAAGAATTTAAATATAATTTTTCTATTTAAATATGGAATAATGTTGATAAAACATAAAATTATATATTACATTCATTTAAAATAATTCAATCAATAACAATTATAATGGTTTTTGTGGATTTTTAATATTAAATTTTTTTAAACCCCTTCAGTATCAAATTTTACCATTCAGCATGCTAATAAATTTTTCAATAGTAATTGGTTTTTAAATTTCATATATGATATGATTTCATCAAAATATAAAAATAATGATATAATAATCAATATTATATAATAATTTTCAAATTTTTTTTTATTTCTATTTCATTTAATAGTATATTGTTTATTAAATAATTCCATTTTATAGCATTAGATAACAATTCCCAAATTTTAGCATTAATATCATCCACATAGAAAAGTAATTTGAAGATGAATACTCTATACATAAATTATACATTATTTTTATGAATATAAATATATTCTCAAAAAAAACTAATATATAAATTATTACTTTTTATATTTCTGAAATTAATTACATATATGTTTATAATGTTCACACGAGAAATAAAATTGCATTTTCTATGAATTTATGGTATTTCTACCATAAATAAAAATTATAAAATATTACCATAAAAAATAATTATAATGAATAATAACATATTTCAAATTTAATAACATCTTATATTATTAATGTGAAGAGATACTAGATATTAACTGCAAGAGAGTGACAATTTGGAAGTTTCCATTACATAAACTAACATAACTGTCATTATCAATGAAAAGTTTAAAAAATTCACAATATTAAATTATATAAAGGGGTGGAAGAACTCCTCTAAACTAATAGATATGTGGTTGATATTATATAAATTTTAAAAACTTAACACATAATTTTTAACATAATATATAGATGTACCCTCGTCGAGGAGACATATTATTACTAGTGTTACTGTAAGTATGAATAAATACAATATTGAGGCATTTAAATTTCATGAAATTTGGGTTCCAAGTATTGAATAATTTTTTTTATTATTGTATTTATATAATTGGATGAAATTAATTCCAATATACATGTGTAAAACACAATGAAAACCAATTTTATGAAAAATGCACTACTATGAAAAATAATAAAAGTATACCAAAATTAAGTATAAATATGATTATCATATAATTAATTAGATTATATATAAATAAAAGAAATTTTTTTAAAATTTGGATTGTGTTTTTATCATAAGGGGATATTTCCAAGAATGAAAATTAATAATTTAAAAAATATATATTTTTAACCATTCACTGAATATTAAATCCATTTCAAAATATAGAACAATTTCAATAAATTATAAATCTAAAGAAAATTAAAATTTTTTATTTATTGTAAAACAAATTTCTCACATTTTCAAGGTTTGATAATTTTTATTATCTAAAAGTAATTAATAAAATTAAATTATATGAAAACTTTTTTTGTACAATAAATTGAATTTATTAGAAATCGAGCTTCTAGTTAATAATAATTATTGAGTAATTTTAAATTAAGAAGGAAATACTAATATATATATAATAATTTATTTATTACAATTTAAATTTTCCAATTCAATGGTAAGGTTTTAAAAGTCATATTAAAAATATCATTTTATAATTTTCACAGATTGTTTTTGTGTAATATACACTACCAATCATAGTGTTCTTTTTAAAATTTTGCGGTAAAACAATTCCCCCGTTAAAGAAATGTCCACTCAATTTTAACATGACCTCATTAATCCGGAGTTTCACAATTAAAAATATACTTATTAAAAACTATTATCATAAAAAATTTTAGTAAAACAACCTTTTTAGAAGAAGTAATGGAAAATATAAAGATCAATTTTGAGTAAAAATTAACATGGTTTCTGATTAAGATAACACTAGTGGGATACAAAAATATGGATATGGAAGAAAATATAATTTACCAATAATAATGGGTTGTGAAAATTATAATTGATCATAAGTATGTGAATGATCGTAAGAATTTTGATAACCACAAAATGTAAACCCTTAGGTGTGAAAAAAAAATTATTTCATCATAAATAAAGTTAATGTGATGACATTTTTTAATTAAAAATTCCTAAGAGTCTAAAAATTCATTTTCATTCTTGAAAATTAATTTACAGAAATATATATTCATTATATAAAATATATCCATAAATGATATTGCATTAATTGGATGCATGTTTTAATTAGATTTCATATTTATCTCATATTTTATTCCAAATGATGACTATGACTAAAACTTATTTTTTTGATTTTTAAATAAGTCAATTTTTGGGTTAGTGAGAACCTACAGACATCAAACCAATCACCCACATTCCAAACTCCAAAATCCAATATCCAAAATCCAAAATAACCAGATCAAACAATAAAAATCACCTTAAAAATCCATCACGACCACCTGAATTCCTCCCATAATGAATCCTTCATCGGTCGCCAAAACCATGCCACTGCTTTTAGCCTTCATCACCACTGCTTTCAGCAACAACAAGACATCACCACTACAATCGCGAGTTCTTTCCAAAATAAAATCACAAGTTCTTCCCAAAAGCAAATCCCAGAAAACCAAATTCAAATCGAGGAGGAAAACCAAATCCGAAATGCAGGGCCAAAAATCCAACAAGCAAATCATCGAATCCAGATCACTGGAAGAGCATCTCCAACCATCACGGAACAAAAATTCATGATATCCTGAAGCATATTCATCCAAACAAATCCAACACAAAAATGCAGAAATCACAAGGAGAAACAACCAGAAAATCCAAACTCGAAAAATTGAAAAGGGACAAGAACCCAAACGCATCACCATTCTGGAACACCGAGGAACGACCAAGCCAACATCAGATCCCATTGTCGCTACCATTCCAGCCAGAGAAGACCGCCACGAACCATCATAGCATACATTCCACCGCAGATCATGGCCACAACCCCCAAGTGACGACAGACTAGGATAAACAGGTATCATTTATAAATTAAATACTAAAACCCATATTTCTTGAATAATGTAGGATAATTTCAAAAATAAATAACCCATTATATAAATAAATTGCATATCAATATCCAAAATAAATCAATATAACCCAATAATAAAATTAAATCATTTCAAAAATAATTATCTATATATCCAAATGAACCTAAATAAGAACATATTAGACTCAATAATTATCATATAAAATTTATCATAAATTTAAAAAATATAAAAGAATTATTAAACAAATAATCATTCATGATACAACACATGATACACCTAAGGGTTACCTATAAATAAACCTAATAAAACATCTCAAAAATATCATTATTCACCTTAATATCCCATTATATAATGACCTCATAATGGAAATATATTCATATTTGATTAAAAATAAATTAATTATCCCATGAAGTTATTCATATCATTTGAGATAACCTCAAATGAAAAACTTCCAAACATGAATAACATATATACCCATTTCTGCTAAAAACTATAACCCCAAACCCTTGTTCACTAATCCATATCGAATCACATAGTTTTTTCATTTCATTTTTAAAACAATTATTCATATCCCAAGTATATTTATTTAAATATAACAAAATCAATGCCCAATATAAAATTAAATATAGACAAAATAAAATTTTTCGTTAATATTTTATCATATTTTTTATAAAATGAAAAATAATACTATGCATGGATTTAGGTGGAAATTTTCCCCTTTATTGCCTAATTTTTTTATTTCATATTACATATTTAAAATTTATCATAAAATTCACCACAAGAATTTTTTTCATGAAATAATTAATTTGACATCTTGAAACATAACTTACAAAAATGTAAAACATAATAAGGGTGAGAAAAAATGATCTAATAGGGTAAACATAACAACTAAATATTTAATTTCATAGTTTATCATATCATGATCATATGGGTATTATAATATTTAAAAAGTAAACGAACATAAAAAAGAATTAATTCTTCTAAAAAATGGTTCATAAATTAAGATAAGAGGAATAATTATTTAACATTATACATTATTTATATAAGTGAAAAATAACGTTCCATGTGAAAAAAAAACTAGATTAGAGGATTCATTAGAACTCACAACATTTATTGATTTTTTTTACTTCATTATTAAACCAATCAATCATATTGTATACCAATCATATCATACATATATATTACATATTAATAAATTATTATTAAATAAATTTCAAAAATACGTGCTTGACGATTATAAATGATTATTAGATTTCGGAAAAATATTCAAAATATTCATATTTCATTAATTAAATTTAACATCTAAACGAAATATATTCCCATTTAGTACTATTCATAGAAAATTCCTACATAAATATATCATCATAACCTGGGGAATGAAATGTAAGATAGGTTGTGCTAAGATTCTCAGTATGGGTAACCATGGGTGTTATAAATGTATGATCTGTTGAATTCATTAGAAAATAATAAGGGAATTAAATAATGAATATACCATAAAATGTTTATAAAAAATCTATTAGAGTTCTTAAACATGATTCTTGGCATTGATAATTATCAATTAAGAATAAATCTAACATTATAATGATATTTAATCATAAATAAGTCATGGACCATAGGTTTATTTGCTAAAAGTATGGTACAATTATAATTATAGAGACCATATCATCAATAATTTTTAAAAATTGTAACCATATATATAATTATATATCTTAAATGAACTACTATTTCCTATAGTGGAGTAAGTGAATTGACTTGATCACATTGTTGATCAAGCACATCGACTTGTTTTCAACAATGAACACATGATATACAATACATTAATCAATTAATTGAAGGTACATATTATTATAATACCACCAATAACATAATAAATAATATATATATATATATTCCAAAATATGATAAAACATTCTTCATATCATAGTATCATAAGAAATTTAATGAAAGTGGATTTCAAAATATAACATAACTCTATAATAGTATAACCCATGAAATATTAATGGGTTTGGTAAACATGTAATCATCATAATTCAAAAACGTTAATAAAATGAATAAATATTGTACAATTTGATCATATCACTAGTAAATCCTAATTAACATCAATGGATGTTATCATATTTGATTTTTTTGAATGTCTAAATGTAATATATCACGATGATAATAGCATTTTTATTATCTTATTTGAATAATATAAATTAATAAAATAAAATAGAACAAATTTTATTTTAATAAATACTTGGAAAAATTCAATGTAATAATAAAATAATTTAGCAGTCATTATGGTGGGATATTATTTTCATGTATTATAAGACACATGAACACATTACTTATATAGTTTTGTAAAAAGTATGAAATAAATTGTACAAAAATAGATAGAAATATTCATTTAAATCCATTTTGTGAAAATAAAATTATAAGACAAAATAAATTTAAACATTCATAGTATAATATAAAAAGAATTCTTCAAATATTTTTAGGAATAGATTGATATAGAAGAAAATATATTTTTACCGAAGAGAGAATCATGTTTGGTTTTACTTAAAAACATTATTTCTATATCATGGGTAAAAAAATGTCTGGAAAATGAATGGAAAAAATATATTCAAAATTAATAACTACTGTTGAAGAAAATATAAAGGTACTTATTAGATAATAATTATATAATTTATTTATTGTAAATTCAAGCATTAATAATAATGAATAAAAAATGGAATGAAACTGGATCCCATACCTCATGTCTTGTTATTCTTCATACACATTGAAACCTATTATATAATAAATATATAATTATTATAGAACCACACTCATTTATGTCAAACAATTTATAAATAACATATAATATCCAATAAACAATCTATTACCAATTTGTTATTAATATCATTGTTCTTAGTGATAATTTTTTGGGTTTTAAAATATGTTTATATTCCTCTCATGACACACATTATTCGGGATGAGGGAATGGAAAAAAAATTGTCACACGCTTCCTTCTTTAAGATTAAGGATAGATAATTTCCCCCAAATACTGCTTTCAATTGGACTTAGAGTAGAAATTAGCACTAAGGGTATATAATCTCGCACAAAAATTGAAGGTATTACCATATTTAATGAAAACATGATCAATAGATAAGACAATAAAATATCCAAAAAATCACAAAACAATTATATAAAAAAACCAAAATCCAACCCATGCATGATTTAAATGTAAACCACGACAAAAGTACAACCAAGGAAGAAATGAAAGTACAAAAATAAAGAGTCTAAGCATCAGCACAACCAATACCCTCACGCCTAAGATATTACAGTCCAGATCAGTCCTCAAAGCCTTCCAGGAAACCTGAAAACAATATTATAATGCAATGTGAGGATAAATGTATACTCAGTAGGGGGACCAAAGTGATTAGGGGACTAGTGGAATAAACATACTAATGCCCATGTGAAAACAATAGAAACAAACAACACCTTCTAAGGACAATTTTCTAACAAGCCCAACCTCACCAAGGCACGCTCAACACATAACACAAGTCAACTAATGTAAAAATATAAACACATCGATAATTTGGGTACCCATCACCACTTTTTTGCATTGTTTAACTTCTCATTAATAAGTGGTAACATATTGAAGATACTTCCATTCCCCAAATTAAGTCCCACTACACATCTTCCTGTACACACCTGGTCCACAAACCACATATACATTGCCCGAAGACACTTGGGTCACAATAACCACACCTCTCACCCGAAAACACTGGGGCCTCATAATAATGACTACTGAAAAAAAAACATGACCCATAGATACCTAGGCCTTTCATCCACAACACTACATGCCTGATGGATCTTGGATTAATAATAAACATCAAGACATTATAGCCCGTCCAATTACACTCGAGCGGTATGAATCGGGAAGGGGGTGCGAGGAATAATGTCAGTAACTAACCATCCGTCCTGGGGTTTATTTGGAAAATAATTCTTTTTAAAGGTTGGTGGAATATTGAAAATAAAAAGGAAAAAAATTTATTAATATATATAAATAAGTAATCATCCCAACTCATGGGTTTCAATCAAATAATCCGCCCACCTAGAACCACCTTTGTCGCTACCCCTATATATATAACTAGAAAATAGCCACAACCAATGAATAAACACAACCCATTTTTTCATTTAATCGCTAGTTATTATTTATTATTTATATAACTGAAATTAATTCCATCATGACCTAAGAATCCACTATCATCAACCATTCTCAACACAACAAGAAACTCAAGCTGCAGTCCCACTGCATAAACAGTACATGAACTAATTAATGTCCTACTATACAATATCATTCGATAGCCAAAACACAAACAAAGAAAGTCCCACTACCTTCAATATCATCCATTCAAAAATCAATCACTCTCCCAACATGACATTCGTTCACACCTCCTATACCATCCCATTCCCAAAGCCCATAGTAAAACACCCTAAAACGGCAGCCCTACTCAACAAATAAGATATACCCCAAACAAAAAAGTCATTCCCTTTATCCACCCATTCCCCCATAACAAGGATACCTATAAAAACATCACACAACCCCCAAAAAGTACAAAACCCAACCAAACATATCACACAACCACACCATTATATAACACATATTATTCTTTAATAAGAGGGGTTCATTAATTCCACTTTTAATAATAGGGGTGATCATAGAACATTTTTGATCCTAGGGAATCCATTGATTTAACAAAGTGTATGTTATTAAATGGAATGATATAATTGATTACTCATTGAGTTTCTTTAGCAAGAATAATAGCATCATCAATGAACATGTAAAGGTCACCAACATCCATGGTTTTCAGAATCCCTTACAGTCAAAACAATTTATTAGAGAAATACAATGATAATAAAATAAAATAGAGTTAAATATTCATTCATCATTAATATCCTATAGGTTATCATAATTGTTCCTATTATATTTTTAACATCACATACACCCTTATTTATTAATCATGTAAATGAAATAATTCATCCATTCTCTCCGAAAAATCATTACTACATACACCCTACAAGATACACAATTAATGATAGATGAAGGAAATTCCCTACATGGAACAACCTGAGACCAGAACTCTTCCTTGTTCCAAATAGGGGCTCGTCTGAGTAGTACGAAACACCAAGAAAAAATGGACAGGAAAGGTCTCTAGAATAGGCATATGAGTCTTTTAAGGAAGAAAAGTTCTCTGTGAACCATGAGAGAAGAGAATATAGGACCTCAGCATTAGAAAATCCATTTCCTATAACAGCAGAATAGGAATCTGTTTCAACAATCAATATTGTTAGATCATGGTTTTGATTACATTTCGTGACTATTTCAAAGTCCACGGAGTGCTAGGATATTATAAATAGAACTAATATCCTTTCAAAGGCCATTAGAAATTATCAAAAAATACATTAAACTTGATTTTGTCAACTAAAACATAAGAGGGTTGAAACTGGAAGAACTATGATAAAATGAAAAAATGACCCTGACACTGATTCTTATGCCAATACTAATGCTGATGATGACATTGATAGTACAGAATGACACACCTACACTGATAGTTGAAATTGACACACTGACACCAATAGTTTAAAACAACACACAGACCACGAAAGTTCAAAATTATTCGATGACAATGATAGTTCAAATGATGCACCAACACTAACAGTTCATATAAACACGTTGACACCAACTATTCGAAATTACATGTCGACACTAATAGTTCAAAATGAAATGCTGACACTGAATGTTCAAAATCACACATCAACATCGATAGTTTAAAATTACCTGAAGACACCAATATTTCTAAACAGAATGTGGTCCCTGGTAGTTCAAAAAGACACGATGATGCTGAAAGTTCAATACAAAAAGATAACAATGAAAATTCAAAATGACACGATGACATGAACAGTTCAAATTACACATCGAATCTGATAGTAAAAAACAACACACTGACACTGATGGTTCATTATTACACTCCAAAGCCCACATTTCAAAATGACACACAGCAAAAAAAAGACTTTTGGGTAAAATTCTTGAAATGAGTCACCAAAAGGGCCCAGAACACCCCCAAACATTAGGTTTTTACAAATAAATTTCCAATAGAGGTCCGGGTCATTTCATTAGATAACTATCAATCTATTATAGCCCAAGATAATTCAAAACCTAGCCATTGGAAAGAGGGGTCTGAACAACCACCTTTTAGGATACTTCTTAAAAACAAACAACCTTGTCTCTTTCCCATACTAAAGTAAAATATTTGACATATTTGAAAGACTTCCTGAGAGCTACTGCACCAAAAATCTATGATAACCTCAAAGAACACACTATCCTGACACATGTTTTAGTGATCTCCATCCTCCATGTAAAGATATTATACTATATAGACAGCACTAAAGCGCCATCATGGGTTCAATGGTATCCGTATTAATGCATATAGATTAATAATTATGTCATCCCATCCCATTATTATAGGGATTCTCACATATCATAAAAAAGAAAACAACTCATTTCATAGAAATATGGTCACACATTACAACATAAGTAATTCATGAGGTAAAACACAAGATAAAAACTCAGAATTTCTCTGGTTACTAGGCACGAATCTATGACTCCCACTCCTAATTACTCTCCTTGATTCCACCATGCCTCCACAAAAAATGGACAAAGGGAATGGTCCATGAACAAAGCACCTTCTCCCAATGGTCATGGATCTCCATCGATCGCACCATGAACACTGCATCTTCCTCATTATCCAAATCTCCCAATTCAAGGACATGGGAGTCATTGTGTAGATAATAAAAATCATGGAGACATGAAATAAATTTTGGATCCTCTCCCACCATCACCTCGAAAGGTCCAACAAACCTGGGAGAAATCTTACGTCCCCTATCGAACCACTACTACCCATGTTAAGTAGAAACCTTTTGAAACACACAGTCCCCATCCCCAAACTCAAGGTCACTCCACCTATGATCTACATATGATTTCTACCAATCCTGAACCACCATCATCCTCTCTTGCATGATTTGAACCTTCTCTATCGGTATTTACACTACCTATGGTCCATGAAGGGATGCCTCCCCAGCCATTGTGAAGCATATGGTAGAACGACATGACCTTCCATTCAAATCCTCGAATGGTTCCATGATAATGAAAGAGTGATAGCTATTACTGAAGGATAATATAAAAATAAAAAATGTCAAACCCATGATCCACAGAAGTCTAAAACCCACGCCCACGTCATATACTATTATGTTTGGATTTTCTACTCTATATGCTCATCCGTCTGAGGGTAGAGAATAGTGCTACGGAATAATAGGGTGCCAAAAAAATAATGTAGTCCCCTCTAGGATCATGAAGTAAATCGTGTGTCCCAATCCAAGATGATAGATCTTGGAACCACATGATTTAATTTAACCTTATCAACATATCTTCTCTTCATGGAATCCAATGTGCTCGACTCATTGATCATCAGGAAGTGAGATGATTTCGTCAGCCGATCCACCACAACCCAGATTGCATCGGAACCTCCTAGTTCCCTAGATAATCCCATGAGGAAATACATTGATATTTCATTCCATTTCCACTTCTGGAAATCTAAAGGCTACAAAAGACCTCTTTGAACATGGTGATTAGACTTCACTTACTGACTCGCTAAGCACTTTTTGACAAACTCGACCACTACCCACTGTACCCCGGACCACCAAAATAGTTCCCTCATTCCTCAGTACTTCTTAGAAACTCCTTTGTGTTTATTTAGGGGTGATATATGGATGTCAAAATGAACTCTCTCACATATCACCATAATAAGAAACAACATCCCATAGAAAATCATCTAATTATGACCATCCTCCAACCATCATTTTGGAGAATCACCCTCGACAACGAGATCCCACGTCACTTAATCCTCTGAGTCTCCCCCCTGAGACTCCTCCACATTTCGCACAAGGAAGACTGTACTATCATTTGAAATAGATATCCTCTACCACTATCTACCCCAGAATCTAGGTGAAAAACAACAAACTCTTCAATTTCTTTCAAAGCATCCTTGGATTCCCTAACTATCTCCTTCTGTGACTTCGTGCTCAAGGAATCATCCACCGTATTCCCCAATCATTTTGTGTAAGAGATCTTAATGGTGTAGTCATGGAGAAACTCAACCCTCCTCTACTATTTCATGATATGGTATCACTTTGAGAAGATATAACTCTAGATCCTAGAATCTGTGAAGTCCAAAAAGTGATCCATGATGCAGTAATGCCACCACAACATTAGTGTAAACATTAGCACTGCAAGATCCAGATCATGAGTGGAATAGTTATGTTCATGGGGATGTGATGGACTTGAACCATAAAAGATCACTCCTCACTACTTCATCAACACACAACCCAATAATATACGAGAGGAATCATGGAATAACTCAATCATAACCCCTTCCTATGGTAACATGAGCACTATAACACTAACCAACCTCCCCATAAAATTGATGAAAGAATCATGACACTTCTCGCTACACATAAATACCTAGTATTTATTGGTCATATATTTCAATGGAGTTGTAACTCTTGAGAATTTTGGTATGAACCTCCAGTAATAGCAGTCCACACCGTGGAATCTATGAACCTCATACACATTCTAGGGTGATTCCTTGGAAGCATCCTCTTCGACCATTGATGGGTGTACTGTTATCTCATTTTGAGACACCACATTTCCAAATAAGTGAACTTATCATGTCCTGAACATGCAGTTTGACAACATTCCATATGGATGGTGGTGATAGGGAAGTCCAAGATAGTTCATAGATTCTAGACGTGCTCCTACATAACCATGAGTTGATCAGAATGTCTTCGATGAACACGACAATAAACCGGTCCAGAAATTCACGGAAAACATAGTTCATGAGGCCCTTGAACATGGATGGTGCATTCATAACATGAAACGACATGACCATGAAATCTAAGTTCACATACCTATACCAGAAAGAAGTATTAAGTATGTCAACATCCTTCATCATCAAATGGTGATATCCATACTACAGATTAATCTTGAAGAACCGTCATTCTCCCCTAAATTGTTTGAAAAGATGGTTAATCATTGGGAGGGGGTAACAGTTCTTCACCATCAACATATTTACTATCTGGTAGTCTATAATATGTATTAGACAATCATATTCCTTCTTCATGAAAAAAGACTAGAGAATTTCAAGAGCACACACATGGTCAAATAAAGTCCTTCTTCATCTGGTATTCAATCTAAATCTGAAACTCCTGCAAATTAGAAGGAAACATATATTAGGGATCCATCAAAATCGGATAGGCATCGGGTTGCAATTCTATTCTAAACTCAACATCACGTCGAGGGGGTAGATCCAAAACCTCCTCCAAGAAGACATCCAGAAACTCCCCGACATCCCCCGAAACCCCCACTAACTTGTTATCTGCAGATTCCATCGAAAACTAATCCAACATAGAGAGAAGAGGATCAACATATTGGCAGCCCACCTGACCTCTCTACTTTCCAGTAAAATCTACGTGCTATACATCCACATATGAGAATAATACTCTTCTTCAGAAGCAGTCGATTACAACATGAATATAGAACAACCATTCGATGAATAATATGACATTGAATTAATGTATCTTTAATAAATGAAGATCCCCAGTATACGAATGTGGCCCCAACATCATTCAACATCCCTGGAAGACATCAAAATAACATGAATAAATTCCAACTGGTTAGTTCAACAACAGGGGAACGATAATTCTCTCTATGCATAGACCCAAATCATAGGCCAGACTAGGTGGAACGAAGGAGTGTGAAGCTCTTGAATCAAAATAATAATAATAATGACTTCTAAAAAGAATGATTGTACCTCATACAACCTCTGGACCCTCTAGAACTACTTCCTCGGTTCCATGAAACTACCAACTTCCATCTCTACTACAGATTGTCTATCATCCACCTCCCTAACCACTCTCTAT
The DNA here is from genome assembly GCA_963277665.1 of Viscum album. Lineage (NCBI taxonomy): Eukaryota > Viridiplantae > Streptophyta > Magnoliopsida > Santalales > Viscaceae > Viscum > Viscum album. The sequence continues at coordinate 1,585,310,866 of OY728155.1, forward strand.
TTGTGGTCCCTAAGGAGCACCATGTGTTCGGCCCCCTCTGGTAATATCTTCACTCAGTGGAGCAGGACCATGCTATCCCTACTACTCAAAAATTCTAGTATGTAATTATTAATGAGGTTGGAACTGAACCACCCACCTCCAATATACTAAGATCAAATTGGGAAATGGCTACAAGTAAATCCATAACCACTATAGAAAAATAAACTAGGTCCTAGGACAATGGGAAATGTGCATAGACTAGGAGACTACAACTGGAATAGATGAGGCCTACTCTCTACTGATCGACACATGAAGGCCCTGACACATGAGACATGTTTCTGACTGAATTCCACTTTAAAAAGCTCAGTTGGATCCACTCTCACAACACACCTCTTCATGAGTTCATCATTTACACTACCTTAGCCTTCTTGAGAACATAAATGAATGTCAGTAGGGTGAAGGGGGTAACTACATACTGAAGAGAAGGTCCAAGTGCCTCCTCCAAGCATCATGCGTGAAAATACTCATCTAGAAAGTGGTATGGATTAAAGCATTGGATATCCATTAACATGATCCCTAGTTCCCTCACTGACATACTTCCCTACTGGAAGGATTGTATATCCTATATCTTCTCGTCCTTCATCGTCATGGAATGAATCCCCACCAGGAACTGCTTTTCAATTTATGCCCACAAATCAACGGTCTCCTTCTACTCCCCAAGGTAGAGCATACACCACCGAAATGGAACTCCCATTATTTGGATCACTACTAGAGGAAACTAGTACTCGTTCATTGCACAAATCAATGTAAAGCAGAGAAAAAAAAATCTTCATGCTAGTCGTATGTATCTATGTCAGAAAAATTTTGTTCGTATATCCACATGGATTGTCACTAGAATTCACAAAGGGTATTCTACCACAAGTCGTCTTACTCCTCTCGACAAACCCTCCACTAATCTACTCGTTCAGCCAACTAGGCCTCATATGTTCATACCCCATGTGGGTGATGTCTGGGTTCCATATATGAAATGGATAAATAAATAACTCATAAGACTTGGTAGTGTGTAAATTTTCTTTTAAATTATTTTTAACACTTCACTTATTTTAAATTCCAAAAACACCAAAGACACACAAGAACACAAGTCATTATGATGCATATACCATACATAGGGTTTGTATTCTAATATTAGTGTAGCATCTCATGGTCGTTTGATGGGATCATAGTCCATTCATTGGATCATGGGGGGTCTTTAAAATCCCATTTTCTTTCCTGTTATCCATGTCATGTTTCACACACCCAGATTGACTAAACCCATTGACCAACAATCCCATGAAATCATCCCTGTTCCTATCTCTGAACACCATCATATCTCTCAACATCACACTAATAAAATTCTATCATTTCTGGTCTTCTTCAAGATCTATAAAGGGACAGAAATGTGTTATGCCCTTCCTTTTCAAGATAAAAGAGAGATAATTACCCCTTAAGTCCTATCTTCAATAGGCCTTGGAGTGGCGATTAGCACTAAGGGTATTGAATCTCTTACAAAATAGAAGGAATTTACCTTTTTAAAAGATAACATGACTAGGATATGATATTGTAAAAATCCCAAACAACACTAAACATTTAGATAGTGGAAACAAAAATCCAACCCTAGAATGATTTAATTGTAAACTGTGAAAAAAGTACAACAAAGGTACCAAAGAAAGTACCACAAGACTGAGACTAAATAGAAATATATCAATTATACTGATGCCTGAGCTAGTAATTTCCAACACAATTCTCAAATAGTCCTTGAAACAGGAAAAGAATTTTATAATGTAGGGTGAGAATACATGTATAATCAATAGGGGGACCAAAGTCAATCATGCACAGGTGGGAGAAGTATACAAATTTCCCTGTGGAAACAACAGAATCCAACTAAACCTTCCAATGAAAATATTATAACCAATTTGACATCACAAAGGCATGATCACTAAATAATGAAAGTTATTTAGGGTAATAATATATGAACAACAATGATTTGGGTACCCCGAAACACTTTTCCCAATGGGTAACTTCTCATCCCTAACAGAAAACATCCTAACGCTAATGCCCTACCCCAAATATAGTTCCACTACACATCTACCCAAACATGCGTGGGTCAAAACCCACACATTCCTTGCACTTAGACACCTAGATCCCAACCTCTCACCCAAAAACACTTGGGCCTAATCCCGACGACACTTAGGAAAAAACCTAGCCCAGAAACACCAGAGCCCCACATCCACAACCCAACATTCCCAAAGGATTGTAGGAAAATAGTAAACCTCATGCCATTACAGCCTGCCAGCATATTCTTGAGAGGTAGGAACCCAGAATGGAGTGTGAGGAAGAAAGTCAGTATCCATCCATCCATCCTCCCACTTTGATGTTGGGAAAGACATCCTCCTCCGTGAAATAAGGGTGTTTGGTACGTAGTTATTCACAATGGTGTGGTGTGTACTGTTAATCACACGGAACAACAATTTATATGTATAGGTAAACCAACAATCTTCCAAACATATGGGTTTCAAAAAAAAATTGGCCCACATATAACAATCTTTATTGATACCTCTATATGGACAACCACACAACTGCCACAACCAATACATTAACCCAAACCCTTTTTCATAAATTTAGTGGTCATTATTTATTAAAGGATTCAACATAATTAATTACACTAATACCCAATAAACCACTATTTTCAACCATTATCAATACAACAAGCATTTTACACTGCAGTCCCACTACACAAACATCAAATAAACACATTGTAGTCCAACTGAAAAATTTCACTCGATAACCAAAACACAAAAAAAAAAAGATGTCCCACAACCTATAAGTTCATCCACTCCAAAATAAATCTATCTACCATCCAGAGATTCCATAAAAACTCATGTACCACCCCATAAAAAATGCCCACAGTAAAACAATACCAAACTGCAGCCCTGCTGCACAAAAAAGAAATACCCCAAACATCAAATCAGTCCCTCTATCCACCCATGTACCTGTAACAAGGCTACCCACAAAAACATCACACAAACCCCATGAAGTAAAACCCCAACCAAACACAGCACATAGATATGCCATTAATCAATGCATATTAAGATTCATCAAGAGTGGTTCTTTATTTCCAAATTAAATAACATGGGTGATCACAGAACATGTTTGATCCTGGGGTATCAATTTCTACAACCTAGTGTCCATGATTTAATGGTTTTATATTTTTGACTATTCATTGAGTATCAATAGAAATAACAATAACTTCACCCTTTTGCAAGAAAAGGAAACCAATGACCATGATTTTTAAAATGTCTTACAACCACAACAATTTATATTAAGAAAACATGGATAATAAAATAAAACAACACTCAACATTCATTTATCATCAATTCCCTTCCAATTATAATAAAAATTCATTTAATCTTTTTATCAACACCTCCCCCTCATTTACTACTCTTTCTAAAGATTTAATTCAATCATTATCTCCAAATAAGCATTACTACACCCTCCTTGCATGATACAAAATTATGTTGAGACAATGGAAAAAATACCAACTTGGAATAATAGGAGACCAAAACTCCTTCTTGTGCCGACCAAGGGGTTGTGTGGGTAGCATGAAACTCCCAGAAGAACTTGATTTGAAAGGGATCTAGCATAGGCACATGACTCTTCTAGGGAAGAAACGTTATATATATACTATAAGAAGATAGAAGACCGGACCTCAACAATATAAAATCTAGATCGTATATCAACAAAATGAGAAATAGTTTCAAGTGCCATTAATGTCAAATCGTAGTTAAGATTATGCGTCTTGACAATTTCAATGTATGAGGAGCATTATGATATCAAAGATATAATAAATACACACTGAAAAACATTTTAAAATGCTCAAACATAACCTTAAACATGATTTTCATCAAATAAAACGTAAGAGGGGTGAAAATGATAGGCCTTTAGAAATTCTCAAACAAGCCTTCGAACTTTCACTGACATTGATGTTGATGTTGACGCTAACGCTGATTATGGCATCGACAACGACGCAGAGTCCTATAGTACAAAATTACATAATGACATTGATAGTTCAAAAATACATGCTGACACTATGATTTTAAAATGACACGTCAACACTAACAGTTCAAAATTACACGCTGACACTGACAGTTCAAACGACATTCCAACATTGATAGTTCAAAATGATATGCAGACACCGATAGTTCAATATGAAATGTTGACACTAAAAGATCAAAACAACATGCCAACACCGACAGTTAAAATTGACACACTGACACCGACCACTGAAAATGACATGTTGACCTCGACAGTTCAAAATGATACACCGACACTGATGTAGGATCAAATATGTAAAAATGAGATGCTCAAATACATAAGGGGGTGAATTTTATACTTCAAAAATTATGTTGGAACATTTAATGTTAGGTTTATCAAGGTTAAACAAACATTCACAAAGACCTCTGAATGAAATCTTTTATAATATCTTAAAATAAAGAGTGTACCTTAAAGCGTATAGAATCTGTAATATAATCAGAGCAACGGAATTACAAAGTATAAGAATGTTATACTCTTGAACTTTGACAAAGTTAACATACAACAGTGGAAATAAAACAACTTATAATAGTAAACAAGTAACAATAAGATTATTTTAACCCAAAGAGAAGGGTATCCAACAACCATGGATAAAGGTTCCTTGATTTATACTTTCAATAAAGTCTGTCATACCCAAACCTAGGTAAGACCTCAATCCAAAGATTGGTATCTGTCTTGCTATCTCTGCAAGCCCTCAATTTAGAAGGAAATCAGAACCTATGTCTTCCAATCTCGGAAGCCCATGATCTGCACGATCGGAGTCTTCATAAAGCAAGTCTGAACTAGATTTTCATGCCTAAACAAGTAGTTTACGACATTCGCACGATGCACTGAGAGTTGTAAGAGCCTCTCTCTCTAGAAATAACTTCATAACTTTTTCTCATCAAAGTCAGTGTTCAAAGTAGAAGTACTTTTCTCATTCAAATGAGCTTGTATTTATAGGAAAAACGTCCCAACGGTCGACTCCTCTTCAATGGTCATAGTTTTCCTTATATTTCTGAGGGACCTAGACACATGTCAAACATACAACGGTTAGTTTATAACAGACTATATGACATCGTTTCAAGTAGTACAAACGATGTTAAGTTAAAGATAAATGCTAAGTATAAGAGAACTTTGAATCTGATATCTTTAGAATGATACATTTAAAAAATTCTAACATTATCAAGAAAACGTAATCATAAGAAATCATGAAAAAAGATTCTTATGAATAACATTATCTAGAAAATGGAATCATAAGGAAATGTAAATCGAATTGTGAAATAGGTATCTCATTTGTTCCAGAATCAGAATCATAAAATCGAAGTCACTTATACACCGGATTCAGTATCATGAAGATCAGCATCACATATACCCCAGAATTAGTATTGATGATCAGCATCATATGTACACTAGAGTCGGTATTGAATATCGGTATCATATATACACATAAATCGGTATTGAAGATCGACATCATATATACATTGGAATCGGAATCATAAAAACTAGATTATATATACACCGAATTCAGAATCATACAAACTGAATCACAAATACACTGGATTCAGAATTAGAAAAACTGAATCACATATAAACTGGATTCGGAATCATAAAAACTAAATCACATAAAAATCAGATTCGGAATCATAAAAACCGAATCACATATACACCAGATTCAGAATAATAAATTCTGAATCACAAATCGTAATGATAGATCTATAACTATAATAGAATGGAAAAACATAATGATATATCTGTAAGCATAACGGAAAGAAAATTTCGGATCTTAAGAAAAATATAGAACTTAAAAAAATATTCAGAACATAAGAAAAATTATTTGTGATTTTCAAAACATAAAACCATAATGAATGGAGAAGTCAAAAGATATCCTTATTGACTCAACAATCTCCCACTATTTGGAAAGCACAAAAAACCTTGCTATGTAATAATATATTGACATAGATAAAAAAGTATAAAAAAGTTATCTCACCTTTTGAATAAGATTTTGGATGAATATGACTAACTCCTCCTTAGGTTATGTTTCCCAGGGATCGTATTATTGATCTATGAAGCCAGGTTTTCATTAGGGAATATCCCCCCTTAGATAAAAATTTCTTTTTAAAATAAAACTCCCCCTTACATGGACGTTATCCTTTTTTCCATACTCCCCCTTACTAGATTATCCTTCTAAGAGATTAAATTCTTCCTTTAAAAAAATTCACCCCTTTGTGATTTTCAAAAAGATGGAAAGGAATGGAGAAGTAGAAGATGTTCTTGTATGGTTAAGAAATCATACATCCAAAAACAAAATAAATATATGCAAGAAATTTCTTAAGAAAATTTTATAAATAAGGTTTATATTACAAAAAAAACATCAGAATGTAATGAAAAGTCATCCATTCTTCTTCTGCTCAGACAACATCTTCTTTATCAGGGCTTTGAGTTTCTTTGCTTCCTTATGATCTTCTTCAATATTTTTCAATATGATCTCCTGATCCCGATTCTTCTACTCTAAAGAGAAGATCCATTCTTCATGAGCAGACACCTTTCTTTCTAATTCGGTTATGACTTCCTTCTCACTACTAACAGATCGAGCAACAAAATTGAGTTGACTAGATTTCTCAGAGAATGATGTCTTGACCATGTCGAAATCAATTTCACGGGTATTATAAGCTCATTTTGTTGAATCCATGAAGTCATCGAACTGTCTTATCTCTTCATTGATAGTTTTGGTATGGTTAAATACTTTCTTACAAGTCACCTTCTGAGCTTTGTAATCAATCAAAAGAATACTGAAGTCTACTTCTTGCTTTACAACCATATCCATAAGCGTATTGGTTGATTCTGTCTTTTGATTCAGGGAATCTTGTATCATTTGATTCCGAAAACTATGTTTGCAAGAAATGGAATGGTACTAACCAACTTTATTAAATATAACGTGAAAAATCATTTTCGATCGATGAAGAGGACTCTGATCCTGAAACATATTTTCCTTTCTCAACTCTTCTTGGAGTTAAAGAAGCTGGTCTCTCTATTCTCTTTTAGTAATTCTAAGGTGTTTCCTTTTTAGATAGAGAAATTGGAACATTCTTTCCTTTAGGAGGGTCTCAAGTTAGAGATTTTTTATCTGAAACTTGAAAAACATTTGGTTCTTCTTATTCATCTTCTTCTTTTTAAAAATTATGATGTTGATATCCTCTATGACCCTCTTCTTCTTGATAATCTTCTTCTTCTTCACCTTGTTCTTCAACCTATTCTTTATCTAATTCTACTTCTAGCTCAAATTAAACTTCTTCTTCATATTCAACTTCAACCTCTTCCTCAACTTCTATTTCTTCCTCATTTTCTTCTTCATCTTGTTCTTCGACTTGTTCTACAGAAACAGATTTGGAACCTGAACTCGAAGGAGTTTCGAAATAATCTTCAACTTCCATTAAAAAATCATCATCATCATCATCTTGGATTATTTGATCTTCCATTTAATGAATTGTTTTTTATAAGGCTAGCACATTCTTAGCTTTTTGGATTTCTATAGTGACCACCAGTTTTTTATAAACATATTGAGATTTAGCCACTTTCTGAGATTTCTTTTCTACAGATTTTAGAAGAGACTAACAAACTTTCTCTTCCAAAGATCTCTTCTTTAACATCTTCTCCTTATTTTCTTTATCAATTTTTTCAGCATGCTTGATTTTTAGAGCCTTAGACTCTATAGGATATAGACCAAAATAAGGATCTCCTTCCTTTCTAGTAGCTGTCATTTCTCTCCACTTTGTAACTATTGGTTCTAAATAAGCTTTTGGTTTCTTTGGAGGAAGAGGTGTGGAAACCATAACTACAGGAACTGGTACTGGTAAGCTCGGTTCATCAAGTTTTCTTTTCTTAGGAACTAACTTTGAAGATTCTGGAACATCACCCTAGTTATAGAAAACCATTTCTTCAGAGCCTATCGATTCTGGAATAAAATCTACTTTCATCCTGCTTAGAGTGTCGTCACTAAGAAACAAAATCATGAATGGTTTTGAGATTGATTGGCCTGGAACATTCAACTCTTTAAGACACATAACAATTATCTTGGAAATAGTTTCTAGATACATAAGGATCTGAGATATGATAGTTCCTTCTTTTATTACATGAATAGTGAGAAAGATGTACTTCACCAAGTTGATCTTATATAAGTTGAGAAAAAAATCTAACAGAATGATATCACATATCTTTAGAGAATAATTAACTCCCTTTCTTGGAATAATAAATCCTTGCATCCCGAGAGAAACAATCTTGTGGTTTGTTGTAAGATTTGTAATCTCTAGATTCTTAACATACTTATGTCTGAGAAAATCCAAATCCATGACTTTTTCAAAAGATCCTTCTTTCTCAGGGATTTTCTGAGAGGAAAGAATAGCCTCCCCTTCATATGGTATGTTATGAAAATTTTCTGCCTTCTTGTAGGGGATTGTATATGATTTATCATAGCATTTGAACTTAAATAGATCTTTACCATTCTTTTGAAAGAACATAATAGATTCATAGAATTGAATTCGAAGTTCATGATAAACCGAATCATGATATTTTTCCTTAGCCACACATTTTAGTTGATGGGCCCGTAAGGGGCGATTCCTGCTAGGGTTTTCCTATGTCGCTGCCTACCTCCTTCCACCTCGGGTCAGCAATTCTCCACTTCGATGTGTGCTCGGCATGACTCTGGTGGTGGTTCTCTTTCGCAGCGGCGTCATCACCTTGTGGGTTCTTCCGACTTGAAATTTCACATCGTTGTTGGCCTTCTCCCGCCTCATTCCATCGTCTCTGGATAGGGCTTCTCCTGGAAGCGTGATGATGCTCCAGCGGTCGAGACCCAGCTCTCGTGACTGAGGGTTGTTGCTCGTTCTCGTGGTTTGCGTCGGGTGGTCTATCGTGGTCTTCGAGGGCGTGTTTTATGGTGGCGATGGGACATGGATCTGGTTTTAGTGCTTGGGTGGATGCCGATTTGTTGATGTTTTCTTGATCTCTGCTTGTCGTCTTCGTTTTTGGATTTTGGATTGTGGTTGATGTTTCTCATGTCGAGGATTTGGGTGTTTTTGGGTTTTTGTCTATTATTCATGTTATAGATTTTTCAGTTTATGCGGTCTGAACCCGAGGTGTGATTGCAAGAGTGAAGGATTATTGGTGGAGGAATTTTCATATTTCTCTTTCACTTCATTTTTCATTGTGGAGTTTTTTGTTTCTCATAAAGTTGGGTGAAGGGGGGTTGGTTTGTGAATTTTCGGAGGAGTCTATAACGGTGTTTTGGTTATTGAGGTTTTGATTTATCCGTATATTGGTGTGCATTCTTTGGATTTGTGGATTTTTTTGCTTCGGTTCTCTACTGTTTAGTTCTGATTTGACTTTAGTGGACCTTTTGAGGAATTTGTGTTGGTGTTGGTTTGGAATCTACTGCTGGTTTTGGTTGATCTTCTTTGGATGTGCCACAATTTTTTGTTTAAGTTCTAACTCCACTATGAATTTTTGGTTTATTTGAAACCAACTCGCTACTTGGATCTGCTTCAGATGAGGTTCAGAGCAAGAAGGTTTCGCCTTCGCATGCCACTCTGACTTAGAAGTTTGAGAGGGTATGGCTTTGCCATCGGTTTCATGCCCGTGCAACCCTGCACGAGATAGCTAGTTGAGAGGGTATGCGATGGTGAAGGCTTGTCAGCACGATGTAGTCGCTTGGAGGGGAAGATCCTCTAGTCTTGATTTGGATTTTTTTTTAATGGTTTTTTTTTATTGTAATGTTGGATTTTGTGGCTTCTCACTTTTTCCTCAAAAGTGTTTTGATAATAAAAAAAGTTAATTTTCAGTCTTAGCCACATAGACACATTCATATCCATTAGATCAAATCACCTCAGAAATAAGGGAGTCATATTTTTCAAAGAACATAGGGCACACTAACCTTTCTCTAAATATTGACCAGTCTTTAATATCCTTGTTAACCGGCATCTGATCTGTTGAGGATTCTGGAGTCATTCAGGGTGATGGAGAACTTTTGAATAAAAGATTCGATGGAAATAGAACTTTGGCACTGAGATCAGTAAGGATGATGTGATACTTGAAAATGAGGCACCCATTATATAGACATAGCTATGAATTTCCAACTTCCATAAGATAATCAGATGGCTAAAAAACTTGATTTGATCTGACGGTTGAGAATGGATATAGAAAATATGAATTCCGATCTTTTGATGTAAGGTAAACCGGAAATTAAGAAAATTTGAAATACCAATAACTAAAACTTAAGATAAAGAAAATAAAGAGTAAGAAAGATCACCTTTTGGAATACACTGAGAGATTTATTGGTATTATAAGAATTTTTCTTGGAAGTTTCAAATCCGTAATTTTCAAATCCAAAATTTTCAAATCTGAAATTTTCAAATATGAAATTTTCAAAACCAAAATTTTCAAATCCAAAATTTTCAAATCCAGAATATTCAAATTCGAAATTTTAAAATTTGAAATTTTCAAATCCGAAATTTTCAAATCCAAAATTTTCAAATTAGAAATTTTCAAATCCTACATTTTCTAATCCTAAATTTTCAAATCATAAATTTTCAAATCCAAATTTTTCAAATCCGAAATTTTCAAATCCAAAAAATTTCAAATCCAAAATTTTCAAATCCAAAATTTTCATTTCCGAAATTTTCAAATCCAAAATTTTCATTCTTTTTATTAATATTATCAGCATCTCACTTTATTCTGGTTTCATATTGAAGAATAGCTCTAAACGGTTCATCAAGAGAAATATGAGTAACTTTCTATTCTCATCTATAGCAGTCCTCATGGTTTCCCATTTATTAGGGCTGATGTCAAAAATCTTGTCTACAAGAGCTTCATCATCTAAACTTTGCTCACCCATTGATTGTATTCTGTTGATGATAGTAATTAATATTTTTTGTACCTTACATACGGGTTCTCCATAAGGAAAGAAGAAACCATGATACTCAGCCTCGATCATTGGTCTTCTAGTTTCAATAACATTGGAAACTCCAAAGTGAGTTACTTCAAGCTTCTTCCAAATACTATTTACAGCTTCACATGATGAAATTTCTCCATATATATTTCTAGTCATGGAACATAGCAAGGTATTACATACCTTAATGTTCAGTTGGTATTCCACCTTTTCTAGATTAGTAAAGGTTCTAAGTTCCTTGTCAGAAATCTTATAATCTCAAATTAACGTAATGTAGTTGTCTAAACCTATGTTTATCACAAAGGTATTGATTCTATCTCTCCAGTACTCATATTCATTTCAATAAAAGATTTGTGCTCTATTAGGATTGAGATTATCTAAAGATCCAACATGAATGCCTGCCACACTAAAAAGATATTTCTTTCCAAAAATCATATTAGTTGAAATAGTTTAAAACAAAATATGAAGAACTTAAGAAAAAAAACATGAGCAAGAAAACTTATTGGTGGATATAATTATTTAAAATACCTCCTTTGATACCAATTGTAGGATCAAATATGTAAAAATGAGATGCTCAAATACAAGAGGGGGTGAATTTTATACTTTAAAAATTCCTTTGGAGCCATTAATGTTAAGTTTAACAAGGCCAAATAAACATTCATAGGACCTCTTAAAGAAACCTTTTCTAATTTCTTAATTGAAAGATTCTACCTTAAAGAATATAGAATCTGTAATATAATCAAAGTAACGAAATTACAAAGTATAAGAAGTTCATACTCTCTAACTTTAAAAAAGTTATCATACAACATCTGAATTAAAACAACATGTAATAGTATACCAGTAACAATAAGATTCTTCTAACCCAAAGAGAAGGCTATCCAACAACCATGGATAAAGGATCATTGATTTATACATTCAACAAAGTCTGTCTTACCCAAACCCAGGTAAGCCCTCAATCCGTAGATCAGTATCTGTTTTGCTATCCCCGCAAGCCCTCGATTTTTGAAGGAAATTATATCCTCTACCTTCCAATCCCAGAATCCCATGATCAGCATGATCGGAGTCTGAACAAAGCAAGTCCGGACAAGTTGTTCATGCCTGAACAAGGTTTTCATGGTATTTTTTTTAAAGGTGAGGGCCAAGGCCCTTTTCATTGAAACAAAAGAAAACAAAGAAAAATGAGAGTAGGTGTTCAGTTCACACAAATTCAGTCACCCTCCTCACGAGGGCCCAATTTTTTCCTAATCTTATCTGCAATCTTTCGATGTGCATCTTGCAAGGCAAACCAGTCAATCTTATGTCCTCTCCCTCGCCCACAGCCCCTGGTGTAAAGCGCTTCAAGGTTCCTTGCTTGTTGAAGAAGACCTTCGATGTATGTGTCATCCGAGTCTGAATCCACAAAATGTGTTTCATCTTTCTTTGAGGTCAGTTATGCTCGTCCATGTCCTCGCCCACGACTGCTAGGAAGTCGTCCTCCTTTCGATGATTTAGTCTGTTCCTAAGACCCATCACGTCCATATTCACCTTATTCTGGCACAAGGTTCTCCCCCAGAGTCTTCTCTTCCATCTTCTGTGGCCCAAACAGTGTTGATGGGGGTTGTATCAAGGCATTATGTTCGTTTTCCCTTGGAGGATCAGCAGCATCCACCTCAGTGTGTCCTGCAACACTATTAAGAGCTTCAAATGTGTTAGAAGTGGTCACCTGCACCTGTCCAGATGGTTGCGGATCAATCCTACTAGGTAATGGAACCAGAGGCAAGATGAGAACAGGATTTCCAAGATCATCAGTAGGTGGTTGGTTATCCTTTAAGGGAACTGCAGTAGGTTCATTAGAATGTATAGAATTCTTTAAAAGATCAACAGAGTGTTGTTCCAGCACTGGGTATATAATCCTTTTCCCAATTATTTTATCAACACTATAAGATATAGTAGAGACATGTGAATCAGCTTTACCAGCAAAAGACGCACTTTGTTCACTTTCAGAGTAGGGGTGTTGTGATGTGACCTGAGTAGTGAGACCCACAGTTGCCAGATTCGGAGCAGCAACCTGGGTCTCACCAGCCCTTCCCTTCTCAACAATGTCAGCCCATGACCGAGTGTCATGTTGTTCAGAAACCTTTTGAGGTTGTACATACATATTGGGGGGATTCAATTTATCATCCAATGTATTGAAATCACGATGTCCAGAAGTAAGAGGAGATGGTTTTAGCATCTCCTGGTTACTTCCCAGGGCAAGGTGGGGATCTAAAGTAATAGGTTGTGACAACTTCTGAGTAGCATTTTCATTAGGAAAAGCATCCCCAGTAATCCCAACCATTTGGTTGGATTCAGAGGAACCATTATTTTGAGTGTTTCTTTTTGAAGCAAGAACTGATGTCATGCCCAAGTAAAGAGAAAAAGGCACAAATAATAGATCTCTTATAGTTTGAGAGATCATGTCCTATAATCTTACAGTCTGAACAGAACTGGGGGAGGTTTTCATATTCAATTTTCAGTTCAAGTTCATCAACATCAGTCAAGAGATAAACCTTGTTTATCAACGGAGAACAAAGATCTACTTCAACTAAGAATCTAGCATAGTGTCTATATCTGGCGGTGTCATTTTCTTTATCTAGTTTAATCGGAACTCCTAAGTCCAAGGAAATGTCATATAAGATTCGAGGATGCCAAATAATTCTTAAGAATAACACTATCACAAAAAAAAATCACAAGGAAAAGTAAATTGGATTGTGAAACAGGTATCTCATTTGTTCTGGAATCGGAATCGTAAAATCAGAGTCACTTATACACCGGATTCAGTGTCATGAAGACCAGCATCATATATACACTGAAATATATATTGAATATTCACATCATATATACATAGGAAGGTATTGAAGATCAGCAACATATATACTCCAAAATCAGTATTGAAGATCGACATCATATATACACCGGAATCAGAATCATAAAAACTAGATGACATATACACCCAATTCAGATTCATAAAAACTGAATCACATATACACCAGATTCGGAATCATAAAAACTGAATCACATATACACCAGATTCGGAATCATAAAAACTGAATCACATATACATCGGATTCAGAATCATTAAAACTGAATCACAAATCATAATGACATATATGTAAGTATAACAGAAAGGAAAAACGTAATGATATATCTTAAAGCATAACGGAATGACAATTCCAGATCTTAAGAAAAATACAGAACATAAAAAAATTATCTAGAACCTAAGAAAAAGTGTTTGTGATTTTCAAAACATAAAACCAAAAGGATTGGGGAAATCATAAGATATCCTTATTGACTCAACAAAAGATAGTTAAAAACGACACAACGACATCGATTATGGAAAATGACATGCGCACATGGACAAATCAAAATAACTCATCGACACCTAGAGTTAAATCTTCATGCCAACACTAATAGTTCAAAACGACACACCAATATCGAGAGTTGAAAATGGCACGCAGACACCGACAGTTAAAAATGAAACGCCAACACCGAATTTTGAAAATGAAACAACGATAGAAAAAGTGTAATTTTGGGTATAATTCTCGAAATGAGTCACCAATAGACCCTAAAATCCCCCAAAAATGGATTTTCACAATAGAATGCCCTAGAGAGGATCAATTCATTATAATTCAACAATCTTGATCCTTATGATTTGTTTATGTTTTCATCATCTATAATTGTTAATATTGATATAAAAATAATATATATATATATATTGATTGTATAAATTTTTTAAATAATTTATAAAAAAGGATATGATATAAAAATGAATTCCACAAATAATGGGGATGGTAGGGTCTATATATGCATGGGTGTTGTTTTCCCATTCTTGCAGATAAATTGTAAAGCCCCGACCCCAGTTACCCAGAGTCGGTGCATTAATTACATAACATTGGCATGATCACAAGAAAGATCAAATCTCGAAAGACCGATTGGTTTTGTAGCCTTGGAAACACTAGATATATTCATAAGTTTTACATTACATCATAAAATGAAAAACTACTACAACAACATATTGTCTCCATAATCCACACTCATATCCCCACATAATATCCCTGCAGGTCATTCATAACTTACTTCTTCACTTACTGGGAAAAATAAAACATAGAAAAGGGGTGAGCTCAAATGCCCAGTAAGGATAACAATATAGCAGAAACTTTCATAAATAAGAATAAACATTTAAGGCAATGTATAACTAAAACAAAAGCCTTTCAAACATGAACTTTCAACCTAGTATGGCATAAATAAAATGAAATATTTCCGTTTACTTATTCACATGGATATTCTACTAATCGAATAATCACATGCAAAAATCAATAACCACTTTCATAATGTTGGAATGCATAATGCCAGACTATCATAACCACATAGTCAAGGCCTCGTGCCAAGACTACAAATAAGATTTTGTGAAGGCCTTGTGCCAAGACACTAGTTTGTCCCATGAGACCTACCGATGCATCGAGGAGCTATAGCGGGCTCCACCCGTCACTTACTAAGTCCAATGCATTCCCATATGAAAAGGTTTAAACATAACATAAACATTCATATTAAATCTAGCATACGAAATGTAAATAATTTCACCATAAACTATGAATGGTATAAAAAAAGCACATGCACAGTCAAACATATCACAAAACCTTCAATACAATATAGAAGTTTTGTATCATAATAAATCAACTTCAAATAATCTTAAAATTCATCAAAGGATGTTGACATAGATGAAATCAATATTCTTTTTAAAGAAATGTCTCCTTTTATTTTGAAATAATTTAAGATCTGTATAAAACAAAAAATTTTCTTTGAAAATATTCTTATAAGCTTGTAAGGGAAGCTTTGAAGATTTTATAACGGCGGAAAATAGCCGCACCCGCTGTATAATTTAAAAAAACATTCTTACCATAATTATGCCGAAAAGGTTAAAAAGGACCTTGTTTTGAAAACGACGGAAAGATTCCTTTATAAACCACTTATAAAAGTCAAAAAGGGTATAAATGAATTTAACTCATATTCTAGTAAATAGTAAAAATGTTTTGAAATACATTTTTAAGAAACATGGATGTGGATGATAAAGAGATCCCAGTAGATTATTACGTATAAACAACCTCGGATAATGAAGAGATTGTGAAATAACCCTTAACTTGTACTTTTCCTTGGTTGGGGTAGGTTAACCTCCTGTATAATGGTGAAATAATTGTTATTAAATTATACAATAATCATATATATTAATATGATATCATATATGATCTTTTAACATTGATTTGTTAATAATATCTTAGAATTATCATCGTTTCGGGTGTTAACTTACTCATTTTCTTTTATATGTTTTGTTACATAAGCCATGTTTGTTGTATATTATTCATATCCATAATGATATCAAGTCCTTAAACATCATTTTTAAATCATCAAATGATAATTATACTTGAATGGATACGATGGAGAATGAATCTCATCGCGTTCGTGGAGACGGTAGTCCGTACGTACGCACGAGCGACAATATCATTCTTTTGATATTAAAATAATATATAAATGGATATTATATCATATATACAGAATCATTAACATGTTATATTTATTATTTACATGAGTTACACATCATTATTATACACATCCAAATAATATTATATTGAATAACAATTACACCACGACGTGGAGACGGTAAGCCGTACGTACGCACGTATGGTGACATGTTATTCAAAGGGTGGATAGAATACTGAATATGGTTGTACCATATTTATAATAACATAAAAGTTTATATATGATACTGGATTTATTATTTTATAATGGTAACAACAAAGGAAGAAGAAGTGGAAGAAGAAATGAACATAGAAAAGGGTGGTGAAATCATTACCTCTTCTTCGGGTTCTTCCTTTTGATTTGATCAAAAGGGCTCCTTAGGTTGGCTTTCTGATCAAACTAAGGCCCCTAGGTTGTAGTGAGGGAAGTTGGGAGAGTATTTGGGTAGAGTTTGGCCGAACCAAAAGGCTTTTAAGGTGTGAAGAAATGAGAAGGAGGAGTGCCCTTTTATAATAGGGGTGAGGGGAACCTTTGGAAAAGCTAGAAATATTAATTTATAATAAATTCATATTCGGTTTCTAATGGATCCAAAGTTGATTATTCAAATTTTAAGGTGGGGATGGGTCGAAAACAACTCAACAAATATAATTTAGACAGGTTTGGGTACTTATATTAACCTTATCTTTAAGTATTAACTCTAAGTTACTTAGTTTCACTGTTACAATGTCTCTTTGTATTTTTATATAATATGGTTAATAAACATACTATATACATCCAAGCAACCCCCAAGTGGTCCATTAATGATGAACCTATCATGATATAAGTCTCTTGGCCGAACATTAGATTTTTAGAAATTTAATATCAATTAATAATATAATATTTGTTTTAAGAACTCTTTTATGTCAATTTTGACACTATTCAATTGTTGATTTTTGTGAAACTCATAACAGATTTATTACTTCGAACAAAGTCAATTAAATCAATACTAATATATCATATTATCCTATAAAATTAGTTTAATTCATTAAAAGTTTCATATTATATTTATTTGGGTATTTATAATATCAATTATTTTCATTTTTCACTATTATAGTAATTAATTCATCATCACTGTGTCATAAATAAATTAAATTATTTAATGTCTAAAAATTATAAATGAACTATAATTATGTAGGAAATCTTTTTATCTTTCTAATGAATATTTATAATTTAAAATCCAACATATATAACTTTATGTAAAAATTGTTTTTCTAAAAGATATATGCTTGTGTCATTTTTGTATTCATTTTAACTTAATTAAAATAAAGTGTCCCTATCACCTACAAGTGGCACCATGGGGTCCCAAAATCGACCCAAAGATGCCCATGGTCGACCATGTATCAACCAATAGGGTTAAGACACGTTTTTGGGTAATTTATGATTATTATAATATTATTTTTTAACCTTTATTTACCGGATTTACCCTTAACCACGGTAAATAAAATATTTACCGCAGTAATTATTCAAAATGTCTAAAAATAGAAGTTACCTATTTACACAATTTGAACATCCTGATTCCAAATATGTAATCCATTTTCCTAAATTCAAAACACAGAAGTGGCAGAAATTAATTTAAAATTAATTCCCGCTGTCAAAACAAAAAGCGTGTTTTTAAGAGATAATAACTATCAAAAGATTGACACTTGTTTATGTTCGGTTTAATTGTAAAATTATGCCCAATGACCAAAATTAAAAAAACCACTCAAATTCATAATTTATCAATATTAATTATTTTGATTAAAAAAGTTGATTTTAATTAAAATTTAGTAATTTTCACTATTCATCAAAATATAAAAGTTATCCGAAAAGTACCAAAATTTCACCTTAGGCTAAATTCGATATTCTGAATCCAAAAATGAAGTCCATTTTGAAATATAAAATATATATAATTTCAAAAATTAGGTATTACTATTCATAACGGCTAGTTTGATTGGTTATCGTGTGTTAGAACTCGGTGTTGCGTACAACACACGCTATCGCATTATTCGAAGGGAAACGTACCGTGGAAGCTTGGGGTGTTACATTCTCCCCTCATTCAAATAATTGTGTCCTCGCAATTTCTAGGGTATTACTGCATAAAAAGACTCGGGTGGTTCTTCATCATAAGTTCCTCGGGTTCCCACGTTGCCTCTTCTATCTTATGATTTCTCCACAAAACTTTTACCAGACGCGTCGTCCGGTTTCTCAGTACTTGTTCTCTTGTATCAAGAATCCTGACAGGCTCTTCAGAATAAGACAGATCGGGTTCCAGTTCTAATTCCTCATAGGTGAGTACATGCTTTGGGTCAGGCATGTATTTTATCAACAGAGATACGTGGAACACATCGTGAACTTTGGAGAGACTTGGTGGCATTGCCAATCGGTAAGCTACAACCCCAATTCGTTCTAGAATTTCGAAGGGTCCGATGTACCTGGGACTCAATTTACCTTTCATACCAAAACCTATGACTCCCTTCCATGGAGATACCTTAAGGAAAACATGATCACCGACTTGAAATTCCAAATCCTTCCTTCGATTATCGGCATAGCTCTTCTGCCTACTTTGAGCTGCTATGATGTGATTTTGGATTACTTTCACCTTTTCCATCGTTTCCTCCACCAGTTCTGGGCCTACAAGTTTTCTTTCACCAACGTCATCCCAACAGGTTGGTGTACGACATCTCTTTCCGTATAACGCTTCATATGGTGCCATCTGAATACTCGAATGGAAGCTATTGTTATAGGAAAATTCTACGAGAGGTAATTATTGATCCCACATACCCTGAAAGTCAAGTGAGCAAGATCTCAACATGTCTTCTAGGGTTTGAATAGTCCCTTCTGATTGTCCATCTGTCTGAGGGTGGTAAGCAGTGCTCAAATGAAGTTCAGTATCCAGGGATTTCTGAAGACTTTTCCAAAATCTTGAAGTAAAACGGGGATCACGATCAGAAACAATTGATAGGGGTACTCCATGAAGTCTCACAACTTCATTAATATATAGTCTTTCTAGACGTTCTATGTAACACCCCAAGTTTCCACTGTATGTTTCCCTTCGAATAATGCAATAGCTTGCATTGTACGCAAGTTCGAGTTCTAACACAACGCAACTAATCAAAGTAGCCGTTATGAATAGTAATAACCACCTTTTAAAATTATAGAAATTTTATATTTCAAAATGGACTTCATTTTTGAATTCGTAATATCGAAATTATCCTAAGTTGAATTTTTTGTAACTTTCTGAGAACTTCCAATTTTTTATGAATAGTGAAAAATACTTAAAACAACTTTTTTAATCAAAATAATTAATTGTGATAAATTATACTATTTAGTGGTTTTAAAGTATAATTAGAATATATTTTTACCATTTTATCCAATGGTGGTCATTGGAATTAATTTAACATTGAAATCGAACATAAACAATTGCCAATCTTTTGATATAAATTGTTTCTTAAAAACACGCTATTTGTTCTGACAGCGGGAATTAATTATAAAATTAATTAATGCAACTTATATGTTTGGAATTTTGTAAAATAGACAACATTTTTGAATTCGGAATATCAATTATATCTTAGGGTGAAATTTTGGCATTGTTCTGAAAAACTTCAATTTTTGATGAATAGTGAAACCACTAAGTGGTAGTTAAATAACTGATTTTTCGTTTAAATGAAAGTTTACCACTAATGTGTGTTGAATTTTGAAAATCCGACATACATGGTTGTCATTAGTATGTAAAATGTGGTTCAATGGGATAAAAATAATTTTTTGGTGAATAGTAACTTATTAAGTCTTAATCGCGATTAGTGGTAATTAGTGTAGTTTAAGGTATAAATAATACTTTAATAATATGAAATGACCTAGACACATGTCCCAACCTCATTGGTTGTGTCATGGCCGACCAAGACAAGCCTTGGCCTAACTTGGGGACCCCATGGATCCACTTTTGTTGGGAAATAACATAAATTAATTTTTATTTAATGTTAAAGTGAAAATGACACTAACATAAAGTGTTTTACTAAAACAATTTTTAAGTAGGGTTACACAAGTCCAAATTTTGACTATAAATATTCATTAGAAAGCTAAAAAGATTTCCTACATCATAGTATTTGTTTTATAATTTTTAGACATTAAATAAATTAAATTATTTATGACATCATTATGATGTGGCGATGACCTCATTATTTAACGATTTAAATAAAATGAGAAGATAATGCAAAATCCAAGGCTTACACTTGTCCAAAGCCTATTGGATGAAGAGATTTCGAAACCTTATCACCTTAGCCTTGAATTATATAAGTGTGGGACCTTTAGAATCCGAAAAGCATTGTGAAATAATGTAACATTTCAATCTTTCCAAAAGTGCCCCTCCTCTCCTCTTATAAAAGGCCCCCACCTCTACCACCTTATTCACACTTCCAAGCCTTTTGGTTCGGCCAACCCCTGCCCAAATACTCTCCCAACTTCTCTCCCTTCGTCCTAGAAGCTTTACTTTAGTCAGAAAGCCATCCTAAGGAGTCCTTTTGATCAAATCAAAAGGAAGAACCCGAAGAAGAGGTAACATTTTCATCACCCTCTTTCAAGTTTCTTTCTTCTTCCACTCCCTCTTTGTTTATTATTTCAATTCTAAAATTATAACTCCAGTATCTTCTATATACTGTGATGTTATTATAAATATGGAACAACCATATTCAGTATTCTACCCATCATTTGAATGACATGTCACCATACGTGCGTACGTACGGCTTACCGTCTCCACGTCGTGGTGTAATTGTTATTCATTATATTATTATTTAGATGGGTATAATAATGATATGTAATTCATGTAAATAATAAATATAACATGATAATGATTCTTTATATATGATACACTATCCAATTATATATTATTTTAATATCAAAATAATGATATTGTCGCTCGTGCGTACGTACGGACTACCGTCTCCACGAACGCGATGAGATTCATTCTCCGTCGTATCCATTCAAGTATAATTATCATTTTATGATTTAAAAATAATGTTTAAGGACATGATATCATTCTGGATATGAATAATATACAACCTATCCATGAAAAACAAGACTTACATGACAAAACATATAAAAGAAAACGAGTAAGTTAACACCCAAAACAACGATAAATCTAAGATATTGTTAACAAAGCAATGTTAAAAGATCATATATGATATCATATGAATGTATATGATTCTTGTATAATTTAATAACAATTATTTCACCATTATACAGGAGGTTAACCTACCCCAACCAAGGAAAAGTACAAGGTAAGGGTTTACTTCACAACCTCTTCATTATCCAAGGTTGTTTATACATAATTATCTACTGGGACCTCGTTATCATCCAAATCCATGTTTCTTAAAAATGTCTTTCAAAACATTTTTACTATTAAATGGAAAATGGGTTAAAGTCTTTTATACCCTTATACGTTTTTGAAAAGAATCTCACCGTCGTTTTCCAAACAATGTACTTTTTGACCTTTTTGACAAATTTAAGGTAAGAGAATTTTCAAAGTAAATGTATTATTTTATAATTATGGGACTTTTAAATGATTTAAAAAAAAGGAGAGATATTTCTCTCAAATAGCTTTGATTCCATCCATTTCAACATCCTTTGATGGGTTTTAAGTTTAATTGAAATTGATTTATGATACAAAACTTCCATTGAGCATTTCGTGAAATATTTGACTGAGGATGTGTTATTTTATACCATCCATAGTTTATGGAGAAATTGTTGACATTTCGTATGCTAGTTTTAATACGAATATTTATGTTATGTTTTAACCTATTCATATGAGGAATGTATTGGACTTAATATGTGACGGGTGGAGCCCGCTATAGCTCCTCGATGCATCGGTAGGTCTCATGATACAACTAGACGTGGAATTGGCCGAGGCCCTTTCCCAATTTGATTTATGGTTTTGGCCGAGGCCTTAATCATTTTAGATGTCTTGGCCGAGGCCTTGACAAAATGTTTCAGAATGTCCGGCATTATACATTCCCTCATTATGGAAGTGGTTAATGATATTTCATGTGATTATTCGACTAGTAGAATATCCATGTGAGTAAGTAAATGGCATTATTTCAGTTTACTTTTGCCATATTATGCTAAAGTTCATGTTCAATAAGGCTTTTGTTTTAGTTATACATTGCCTTAAATGTTAATGTTTATTTATGAAAGCTTCCGCAATATTGTTATCCTTACTGAGCATCTGAGCTCACCCCTTTCAATGTTTAAAAATTTTCCAGGATGTGAAGAAGTGTATTATGACTGACTTGCAAGAATAGTCAGTGAAGATATGAGTGTGGGCTATGAAGACCATGTTATTGTAGTTTGTTTAATTTTGATGTAATGAAAGACTTATGAATGTATCTAGTGTTTCCAAGGCTACTAAACTAATCGGTCTTTCGAGACTTGATCTTTTGTGATCATGCCAATGTTACGAAGTAATGCACCGACTCTGGGTAGCTGGGGTCGGGGCGTTACAGTTGGTATCAGAGGCAGTTTAGTACTAACCTTGGAAGCTAAATTTAGATAAACTCTGATTAGAGCACATAGCCCGAAGATAGACTTTGAGGATTAGTATAGAAGAACTTCCTAGAATTTTGGTATTGTAGAGATTTTGTGAGTTTTCCGAGCAATACATCCCTGTCTAGATACGAGCAGGTAGAGGCGGCTCTGGCACAGATGTACCTAGGGGTAAAACCCGAAAACACTGCTTTGAGCTAGACTCGAACGGGAACTGGTGCACGACAACGGGCCTTGCTGCACTCTTGGTTACGACACTCCCGGGGGATATGCTTAGGATAACTCTCATTTTCTTTACAAATCATTATGAAGGGTTTATGAGTATATACTTCCTCAAAGAAAACATTTCTTTTATGATTATGGATTATATCCATAAATAGTTCAATTTAAGTTAAGTGTTTTATAAGTTTGTGATTATGTATTTTGATTCATAAACTAATCTAGTTTATGCCATTATTTAGAAATGGCGCCTAGTGGAAGGAATGGAAACCGTATCAATGCACGCACTCCGTGTAGGGATTGCCCTCCTGCTCAGGATAATTATGGTGGAGCTAGTGATACAACTGGTGCTGATCAGCTTCTCACCGTACTGGGACAACTCACGCAGGTTATGAATAACAACCTTACTCGTATGGAGCACCCTGATCCGCAACGTGGAGGATCAATGCTAGACCGTTTCATGAGGCAACAACCGCCAACCTTCAATGGGAGTACAAATCCTATAGTAGCTGAGCAATGGATAAATTCCTTAGAGAAAATATTCCATGCCTTGGGGAGTAGTGAAAGGGAGAATGTTATCATGGCAGTTTACCGCCTCACTGGAGATGCCGATCAATGGTGGTCACTAATTCAAAACACAAAGGAGGATGATGAATTAACAAACATGGAATGGCAGGAGTTCAAAGAGCTATTTTTAGAAAAATACTTTCCTCGAGACCATCGAGCGGATATGGAAAGGCAATTTCTGAGTCTGAGGCAGAAGGAGGATGAGAATGTCGCAAAGTATGAGGCTAACTTTACAAGGTTAGCAAGGTATGCTGCAGATTACATACGTAACCCAAGAAGTAAGACTGATCGTTTCTTTGATGGGTTGAAACCATTTCTCCGTCGAGCTTTAGTATCACAAACCTTCTCTTCATACGAAGGTATTGTCTCATGCGCCATCAATACGGAAAAGGAATTCTCTAAGTCTTATGACTTTAAATCAAAGCAAGATAAGAAGAGATCCGCTGAAAACTCTGGGAAAGGAAATAAGGAAACAGGGAAGAAGGGTAGAAATGAATTTCCACCCTGTGATAATTGTGGTAGGAAGCACCCTGGTGCCTGTCTAAAAGGAAAAGAAGTATGTTACAAGTGTGGTGAAAAAGGCCACCAAGCTCATGAATGCAAGGGAAAGAAAGCGGCTGTCAACGTGGAATGTTATAATTGTAGAGAGAAGGGACATTATGCAAATGAATGTCCTAAGCGTCAGGGGAACTTACCTCAGAAGAGGCCAAGGGATCAAGGCCAGGCTTATGCTATCACTACTGCTGAGGTGGAAGCTCCGAAAGACATGGTGGCAGGTAATTTAATGGTTTCCTCAAGTTTAGCAAATGCATTATTTGATTCTGGATCATCGCATTGTTTCATATCTTCCCAGTTTGCTAAGAAAATTAGATATTTCCAATTTGATTTAACAAGGGAGTTGTCGGTCAAAACCCCTAAGGGAAGTATTGTTGCAACAAAGTTTTGTCGATTAGTTCCCATTAGAGCACCTAAATGTTCTTTACCTGCTGATCTCATCGTCATACCCATGATTGAATTTGATATAATCCTTGGTATGGATTGGCTTTCGGACCATGATGCAAAAATTTATTGTAAGAGGAAAGAGGTTACAATTCTTGATGATAATGATAAGGAACACCTTATCTTTAGAGCAGAATCGTCGCCACATAATTCTTATCTAGATCCACCCCCAGTAGCTCAACTAAATTCAATTATTGGGGAGGAAGAGAAGGAAGTTACTGAGGATGAGGAAAGTAATATTCAAATAGAGGATGTACCTATTGTGAGAGAATATGTTGATGTGTTTCCGGAAGATTTACCTGGACATCCTCCAGAACGAGAAGTTGAGTTTTCCATTGATTTGATTCCTGGATCAAGGCCCATATCGAAGACCCCTTATAGAATGGCCACTGTGGAATTAGTTGAACTAAAGAAACAACTAGAGGAATTGAGTAATAAGGGATTTATTCGCCCTAGTGTTTCTCCTTGGGGAGCCCCTGTTCTTTTTGTTAAGAAGAAAGATGGATCTATGAGGTTGTGCGTTGATTATAGGGAGATCAATGCTATAACAATAAAGAATAAGTATCCCCTACCTCGCATTGATGATTTGTTTGACCAACTGCATGGAGCTCAATACTTTTCAAAGATTGACCTTCGGTCTGGATACCATCAGTTGTGTGTGAAGAAGGAAGACGTTCCAAAGACAGCATTTCGAACAAGGTACGGGCATTACGAGTTTACAGTAATGCCTTTTGGATTGACTAATGCACCCTCTGTTTTCATGGATCTAATGAACAGAGTTTTCAAGGAATATCTTGATGACTTTGTAGTGGTATTTATTGATGATATCTTGGTATACTCCAAAAGCCACGAAGATCATGAAAATCACTTACGCATTATCCTGAAGACTCTTAGAAGACATGAATTATATGGGAAATTTAGCAAGTGTGAATTCTGGCTTCACGAGATTTCTTTTCTTGGCCATATTGTCTCTAAGGATGGAATTTCCGTTGATCCTTCTAAAACCAAGGCAATCCAAGAATGGCCAGCACCGACAAGTATAACTGAGGTACGCAGTTTTATTGGTTTAGCAGGTTATTATCGACGTTTCGTCCAGAATTTTGCCAGATTGGCTAACCCATTGACAAAGCTCACACGTAAAGGGATTAAATTTGTCTGGACAAAAGAGTGTGAAGAATGTTTTGAAGAACTAAAGAGAAGATTAGTCAATGCCCCTGTATTGACTCTACCATCGGGGAATGATGGGTTTGTTATTTTTAGTGATGCATCGAAGAAAGGACTCGGTTGTGTCCTTATGCAGAATGATAAGGTCATTGCCTATGCATCACGACAGCTAAAAATTCATGAGCAAAACTATCCTACTCATGATCTTGAGTTAGCAGCTGTGATCTTTGCTTTAAAGATATGGAGACATTACCTCTATGGTGAAAAATGTGAGATTTATACTGATCACAAGAGTTTGAAGTATATTTTCACACAAAAAGAACTCAACATGAGGCAAAGGAGATGGCTTGAACTACTCAAGGATTATGATTGCACGATACATTACCACCCGGGGAAGGCAAACAAGGTGGCAGATGCTTTGAGTAGAAAAGACCATGGAGTTTTGAATGTGATGAGAATTGAAAGGGATCCAATTTTCTTGGATCTAGTGAAGATGGACATGGGAATAACTGGGGAAGGTGAAACATCAATGCTTTTTCAAATGGTTGTCAAACCATCATTACTAGAAAGGATTAAGAGTTCTCAAACCAATGATGAAGAATTTCAAAAGAAGATTAAAGGTGTGAATGATGGAAGATTGAGGGACTTTGTGTATAAGGATGGAATTTTGAAATTCGGGAAGAGACTTTGTGTTCCCGATATATCTGATCTAAAAAGGGAATTGCTGGATGATGCTAATAGTTCCAACTTCTCTATACACCCGGGGAGCACCAAAATGTATAGAGATTTAAAGGAACATTTTTGGTGGGACAATATGAAGAGGGAGATTGCTGATTTTGTGTCAAGGTGTGTGGTTTGTCAACAAGTGAAAGCTGGAAGGCAACATCCTGGTGGAGTATTGCAACCTCTTCCCATACCTGAGTGGAAATGGGATAATATTACGATGGACTTTGTCATGGGACTACCAAAGACTCCTAGAAGGAATGATGCAATATGGGTCATTGTTGATCGACTTACTAAGTCAGCACATTTTCTGGCTATACGGGAGGATCTACCACTTGAACGTCTAGCAAGACTATATATTAATGAAGTTGTAAGACTTCATGGAGTACCCCTATCGATTGTTTCTGATCGTGATCCTCGTTTTACTTCAAGATTCTGGAAAAGTCTTCAAAAGGCCTTGGATACTGAACTTCGTTTGAGCACTGCCTATCACCCTCAAACAGATGGACAATCAGAACGGACTATTCAAACCTTAGAAGACATGTTGAGATCGTGCTCTCTTGACTTTCAGGGTATGTGGGATCAATATTTACCACTGGTGGAATTTTCCTATAACAACAGCTTCCATTCGAGTATTCAGATGGCACCATATGAAGCGTTATACGGAAAGAGATGTCGTACACCAACCTGTTGGGATGACGTTGGTGAAAGAAAACTTGTAGGCCCAGAACTAGTGGAGGAAACAGTGGAAAAGGTGAAAGTGATTCAAAATCACATCAAAGCAGCTCAAAGTAGGCAGAAGAGCTATGCCGATAATCGAAGGAAGGATTTGGAATTTCAAGTTGGTGATCATGTTTTCCTGAGGGTATCTCCATGGAAGGGAGTCATACGTTTTGGTAAGAAAGGTAAATTGAGTCCCAGGTACATCGGACCTTTCGAAATTCTGGAACGAGTTGGGGCTGTAGCTTACCGTTTGGCAATGCCGCCAAGTCTCTCCAAAGTTCACGATGTGTTCCACGTATCTCTGTTGAGGAAATACATGCCTGACCCAACGCATGTACTCACCTATGAGGAATTAGAACTGGAACCCGATCTTTCCTATTGTGAAGAGCCCGTCAGGATTCTTGATGTGAGGGAGCAGGTGCTGAGAAACCGGACGACTCGGCTGGTGAAGGTTTTGTGGAGAAATCATAAAATGGAAGAGGCAACGTGGGAACCTGAGGAATTTATGATGAAAAACCACCCGAGTCTTTTTATGCAGTAATACCCTAGAAATTGCGAGGACGCAATTATTTGAAGGAGGGTAGAATGTAACACCCCAAGTTTCCACTGTATGTTTCCCTTCGAATAATGCAATAGCTTGCATTGTACGCAAGTTCGAGTTCTAACACAACGCAACTAATCAAAGTAGCCGTTATGAATAGTAATAACCACCTTTTAAAATTATAGAAATTTTATATTTCAAAATGGACTTCATTTTTGAATTCGTAATATCGAAATTATCCTAAGTTGAATTTTTTGTAACTTTCTGAGAACTTCCAATTTTTTATGAATAGTGAAAAATACTTAAAACAACTTTTTTAATCAAAATAATTAATTGTGATAAATTATACTATTTAGTGGTTTTAAAGTATAATTAGAATATATTTTTACCATTTTATCCAATGGTGGTCATTGGAATTAATTTAACATTGAAATCGAACATAAACAATTGCCAATCTTTTGATATAAATTGTTTCTTAAAAACACGCTATTTGTTCTGACAGCGGGAATTAATTATAAAATTAATTAATGCAACTTATATGTTTGGAATTTTGTAAAATAGACAACATTTTTGAATTCGGAATATCAATTATATCTTAGGGTGAAATTTTGGCATTGTTCTGAAAAACTTCAATTTTTGATGAATAGTGAAACCACTAAGTGGTAGTTAAATAACTGATTTTTCGTTTAAATGAAAGTTTACCACTAATGTGTATTGAATTTTGAAAATCCGACATACATGGTTGTCATTAGTATGTAAAATGTGGTTCAATGGGATAAAAATAATTTTTTGGTGAATAGTAACTTATTAAGTCTTAATCGCGATTAGTGGTAATTAGTGTAGTTTAAGGTATAAATAATACTTTAATAATATGAAATGACCTAGACACATGTCCCAACCTCATTGGTTGTGTCATGGCCGACCAAGACAAGCCATGGCCTAACTTGGGGACCCCATGGATCCACTTTTGTTGGGAAATAACATAAATTAATTTTTATTTAATGTTAAAGTGAAAATGACACTAACATAAAGTGTTTTACTAAAACAATTTTTAAGTAGGGTTAAACAAGTCCAAATTTTGACTATAAATATTCATTAGAAAGCTAAAAAGATTTCCTACATCATAGTATTTGTTTTATAATTTTTAGACATTAAATAAATTAAATTATTTATGACATCATTATGATGTGGCGATGACCTCATTATTTAACGATTTAAATAAAATGAGAAGATAATGCAAAATCCAAGGCTTACACTTGTCCAAAGCCTATTGGATGAAGAGATTTCGAAACCTTATCACCTTAGCCTCGAATTATATAAGTGTGGGACCTTTAGAATCCGAAAAGCATTGTGAAATAATGTAACATTTCAATCTTTCCAAAAGTGCCCCTCCTCTCCTCTTATAAAAGGCCCCCACCTCTACCACCTTACTCACACTTCCAAGCCTTTTGGTTCGGCCAACCCCTGCCCAAATACTCTCCCAACTTCTCTCCCTTCGTCCTAGAAGCTTTACTTTAGTCAGAAAGCCATCCTAAGGAGTCCTTTTGATCAAATCAAAAGGAAGAACCCGAAGAAGAGGTAACATTTTCATCACCCTCTTTCAAGTTTCTTTCTTCTTCCACTCCCTCTTTGTTTATTATTTCAATTCTAAAATTATAAATCCAGTATCTTCTATATACTGTGATGTTATTATAAATATGGAACAACCATATTCAGTATTCTACCCATCATTTGAATGACATGTCACCATACGTGCGTACGTACGGCTTACCGTCTCCACGTCGTGGTGTAATTGTTATTCATTATATTATTATTTAGATGGGTATAATAATGATATGTAATTCATGTAAATAATAAATATAACATGATAATGATTCTTTATATATGATACACTATCCAATTATATATTATTTTAATATCAAAATAATGATATTGTCGCTCGTGCGTACGTACGGACTACCGTCTCCACGAACGCGATGAGATTCATTCTCCGTCGTATCCATTCAAGTATAATTATCATTTTATGATTTAAAAATAATGTTTAAGGACATGATATCATTCTGGATATGAATAATATACAACCTATCCATGAAAAACAAGACTTACATGACAAAACATATAAAAGAAAACGAGTAAGTTAACACCCAAAACAACGATAAATCTAAGATATTGTTAACAAAGCAATGTTAAAAGATCATATATGATATCATATGAATGTATATGATTCTTGTATAATTTAATAACAATTATTTCACCATTATACAGGAGGTTAACCTACCCCAACCAAGGAAAAGTACAAGGTAAGGGTTTACTTCACAACCTCTTCATTATCCAAGGTTGTTTATACATAATTATCTACTGGGACCTCGTTATCATCCAAATCCATGTTTCTTAAAAATGTCTTTCAAAACATTTTTACTATTAAATGGAAAATGGGTTAAAGTCTTTTATACCCTTATACGTTTTTGAAAAGAATCTCACCGTCGTTTTCCAAACAATGTACTTTTTGACCTTTTTGACAAATTTAAGGTAAGAGAATTTTCAAAGTAAATGTATTATTTTATAATTATGGGACTTTTAAATGATTTAAAAAAAAAGGAGAGATATTTCTCTCAAATAGCTTTGATTCCATCCATTTCAACATCCTTTGATGGGTTTTAAGTTTAATTGAAATTGATTTATGATACAAAACTTCCATTGAGCATTTCGTGAAATATTTGACTGAGGATGTGTTATTTTATACCATCCATAGTTTATGGAGAAATTGTTGACATTTCGTATGCTAGTTTTAATACGAATATTTATGTTATGTTTTAACCTATTCATATGAGGAATGTATTGGACTTAATATGTGACGGGTGGAGCCCGCTATAGCTCCTCGATGCATCGGTAGGTCTCATGAGACAACTAGACGTGGAATTGGCCGAGGCCCTTTCCCAATTTGATTTATGGTTTTGGCCGAGGCCTTAATCATTTTAGATGTCTTGGCCGAGGCCTTGACAAAATGTTTCAGAATGTCCGGCATTATACATTCCCTCATTATGGAAGTGGTTAATGATATTTCATGTGATTATTCGACTAGTAGAATATCCATGTGAGTAAGTAAATGGCATTATTTCAGTTTACTTTTGCCATATTATGCTAAAGTTCATGTTCAATAAGGCTTTTGTTTTAGTTATACATTGCCTTAAATGTTAATGTTTATTTATGAAAGCTTCCGCAATATTGTTATCCTTACTGAGCATCTGAGCTCACCCCTTTCAATGTTTAAAAATTTTCCAGGATGTGAAGAAGTGTATTATGACTGACTTGCAAGAATAGTCAGTGAAGATATGAGTGTGGGCTATGAAGACCATGTTATTGTAGTTTGTTTAATTTTGATGTAATGAAAGACTTATGAATGTATCTAGTGTTTCCAAGGCTACTAAACTAATCGGTCTTTCGAGACTTGATCTTTTGTGATCATGCCAATGTTACGAAGTAATGCACCGACTCTGGGTAGCTGGGGTCGGGGCGTTACATTCTAGGGGTAGATCTTCTCTTATAGCAAAAAAATGTGCTGACTTGGTAAGACGATCAACAATAACCCATATTGCATCATTCCTTCTAGGAGTCTTTGGTAGCCCCATGAAAAAGTCCATCGTAATATTGTCCCATTTCCACTCCGGTATGGGAAGAGGTTGCATGACTCCTCCAGGCTGTTGCCTTCCATCTTTCACTTGTTGACAAACCATACATCTTGACACAAAATCAGCAATCTCCCTCATCATGTTGTCCCACCAAAAATGTTCCTTCAAATCTCTATACATTTTGGTGCTCCCAGGGTGTATAGAGAAATTGGTACTATGAGCATCATCCTGCAATTCCCTTTTTAGATCAGGTAAATCGGGAACACAAAGTCTCTTCCCGAATTTCAAAATTCCATCTTCATACACAAAGTCTCTCAATCTCCCATCATTCGCTACTTTAATCTTCTTTTGTAATTCTTCATCGTCGGTCTGAGAACTCTTAATCCTTCCTAGTAAAGATGGTTTGGCAACCATTTGAAAAAGCATTGATTTTTCACCTTCCCTAGTTATACCCATGTCCATCTTTACTAGATCCATGAAAATTGGTTCCCTTTCCATTCTCATCATGTTCAAAACTCCATGGTATTTTCTACCCAAAGCATCTGCCTCCTTGTTTGCTTTCCCCGGGTGGTAGTGTATCGTACAATCATAATCCTTGAGTAATTCAAGCCATCTCTTTTGCCTCATGTTGAGTTCTTTTTTGTGAGAAAATATACTTCAAACTCTTGTGATCAGAATAAATCTCACATTTTTCACCATAGAGGTAGTGCCTCCATATCTTCAAAGCAAAGATCACAGCTGCTAACTCGAGATCATGAGTAGGATAGTTTTGTTCATGAATTTTCAACTGTCGTGATGCATAGGCAATAACTCTATCATTCTGCATAAGGACACAACCAAGTCCTTTCTTTGATGCATCACTATAAATAACGAACCCATCATTCCCTGATGGTAGATTCAATATAGGAGCATTGACTAATCTTTTCTTCAGTTCTTCAAAAAATTCTTCACACTCTTTTGTCCAAACAAATTTAACCCCTTTACGTGTGAGCTTCGTTAATGGGTTAGCCAATCGGGCAAAATTATGGACGAAACGTCGATAATAACCTGCCAAACCAATAAAACTGTGTACCTCAGTTATACTCGTAGGTGCTGGCCATTCTTAGATTGCCTTGGTCTTAGAAGGATCAACAGAGATTCCATCTTTAGAGACAATATGGCCAAGAAAAGAAATCTCATGAAGCCAAAATTCACACTTGCTAAACTTCCCATATAATTCATGCCTCCTCAGAGTCTTCAAGATAATGCGCAAGTGATTTTCATGATCTTCGTAGGTTTTGGAGTATACCAAGATATCATCAATAAATACCACCACAAATTCATCGAGATACTCCTTGAAAACTCTATTCATCAGATCCATGAATACAGAGGGTGCATTAGTCAATCCAAACGGCATTACAGTAAACTCGTAATGCCCGTACCAGGTTTGAAATGCTGTCTTCATAATGTCTTCCTTCTTCACACACAACTGATGGTATCCAGATCGAAGTTCAATCTTTGAAAAGTATTGATCTCCATGTAGTTGGTCAAATAAATCATCAATACGAGGTAGGGGATACTTGTTCTTTATCGTTATAGCATTGATCTCCCTGTAGTCGATACATAACCTCATAGATCCATCTTTCTTTTTAACAAAAAGAACAGGGGATCCCCATGGAGAAACACTAGGGCGAATAAATCCCTTATTACTCAATTCCTCTAGTTGTTTCTTTAGTTCGACTAACTCTACAGTGGCCATTCTATAAGGGGTCTTCGATATAGGCCTTGATCCAGGAATCAAATCAATGGAAAACATAACTTTTCGTTCTGGAGGATGTCCAGGTAAATCTTCCAGAAATACATCTACAAATACTTTCACAACAGGTACATCCTCTATTTGAACATTCCTTTCCTCACCGACAGTTATTTCATTCTCTTCCTCCCCAAAAATTGAATTTAGTTGAGCTATTGAGGGTGGATCTAAATAAGAATTAGGTGGTGACGATTCTGCTCTAAAGATAAGGTGTTCCTTATCATTATTATCAAGAATCGTAATCTCTTTCTTCTTACAATAAATCTTCGCATCATAGTCCGAAAGACAGTCCATACCGAGGATTATATCAAACTCAATCATAGGTATGACGATGAGATCAGCAGATAAAGAACATTTATGTGCTCTAATGGGGACTGATTCACAAAACTTTGTTGCAATGATACTTCCCTTAAGAGTTTTAACTGACAACTCCCTTGTTAAATGAAATTGGAAATATCTAATTTTCTTAGAAAACTGGGAAGATATGAAACAATGCGATGATCCAGAATCAAATAATGCATTTGCTAAACTTGAGGAACCCATTAAATTACCTTCCACCACGTCTTTCGGAGCTTCTACCTCAGCAGTAGTGATAGCATAAGCTTGGCCTTGATCCCTTGGCCTTTTCTGAGGTAAGTTCTCCTGACGCTTAGGACATTCATTCACATAATGTCCCATCTCCATGCAATTGTAGCACTGAACGTTGGTGGCTTCCTTCTTCCCTTTGCAATCACGAGCTTGGTGGCCTTTTTCACCACACTTGTAACAGACTCCCATTCCCTTCAAGCAAGCACCAGGATGTTTCTTCCCACATTTACCACAAGATGGATATTCAACCTTTCCCTTCTTCCCCTTATTTCCATTCCCAGATTGATCAGAAGGTCTCTTCTTCTCTTGTTTTGCTTTAAAGTCATAAGACTTAGAGAATTCCTTTTCGGTCTTGATAGCACATGAGACAATGTCTTCGTACGATGAAAAGAATTATGAGACTAATGCTCGACGGAGAAATGGTTTTAACCCATCAAAGAAACGATCAATCTTACTTCTTTGGTTACGTATATAATCACCAGCATACCTTGCTAACCTTGTAAAGTTAGCCTCATACTTTGTGACATTCTCATCCTCCTTCTGTCTCAGACTTAGAAATTGCCTTTCCATATCTGCTCGATGGTCGCGAGGAAAGTATTTTTCTAAAAATAGATCTTTGAACTCCCTCCATTCCATATTTGATACTTCATCATCTTCCTTCGTATTTTGAATCAATGACCACCATTGATCAGCATCTCCAGTGAGGCGGTAAACTGCCATGATAACTTTTTCCCTTTCACTACTCCCCAAAGCCTGAAATATTTTTTCAAGGGAATTTATCCTTTGCTCAGCTACTAAGGGATTTGTACTCCCATTGAACGTTGGTGGTTGTTGCCTCATGAATCGATCTAACATTGATCGTCCACGCTGCGGATCAGGGTGCTCCATACGGGTAAGGTTATTATTCATAACCTGAGTAAGTTGTCCCAGTATGGTGATTAGCTGATCGGCACCAGTTGCATCACCAGCCCCACTATAATTATCTTGAGCAGGAGGCCAATCCCTACATGGAGTGCGTGCATTGATACGGTTTCCATTTCTTCCACTAGGCGCCATTTCTAAGCAATGGCATAAACTAGATCAGTTTATGAATCAAAATACATAATCCCATACTTATAAAACACTTAACATAAATTGAACTATTTATGGATATAATCCATAATCATAAAAATGTTTTCTTTGAGGAATTATATACTCATAAACCCTTCATAATGATTTGTAAAGAAAATGAGAGTTATCCTAAGCATATCCCCCAGGAGTGTCATAACCAAGAGTGCAGCAAGGCCCGTTGTCGTGCACCAGTTCCCGTTCGAGTCTAGCTCAAAGCGGTGTTTTCGGGTTTTACCCCTAGGTACATCTGTGCCAGAGCCGCCTCTACCTGCTAGTATCGAGACAGAGATGTATTGCTCGGAAAACTCACAAAATCTCTACAATACCAAAATTCTAGAAAGTTCTTCTATACTAATCCTCAAAATTCATCTTAGGTCTACGTGCTCTAATCAGAGTTTATCTAAATCTAGCTTCCAAGGTTTGTACTAAACTTCCTCTGATACCAACTGTAACGCCCCGACCCTAGTTACCCAGAGTCGGTGGATTAATTACATAACATTGGCATGATCACAAGAAAGATCAAATCTCGAAAGACCGATTGGTTTAGTAGCCTTGGAAACACTAGATATATTCATAAGTTTTACATTACATCATAAAACGAAAAACTACTACAACAACATATTGTCTCCATAATCCACACTCATATCCCTACATAATATCCCTGCAGGTCATTCATAACTTACTTCTTCACTTCCTGGGAAAAATAAAACATAGAAAAGGGGTGAGCTCAAATGCCCAGTAAGGATAACAATATAGCGGAAACTTTCATAAATAAGAATAAACATTTAAGGCAATGTATAACTAAAACAAAAGCCTTTCAAACATGAACTTTCAACCTGGTATGGCATAAATAAAATGAAATAATTCCATTTACTTATTCACATGGATATTCTACTAATCGAATAATCACATGCAGAAATCAATAACCACTTTCATAATGTTGGAATGCATAATGCCAGACTATCATAACCACATAGTCAAGGCCTCGTGCCAAGACTACAAATAAGATTTTGTCAAGGCCTTGTGCCAAGACACTAGTTTGTCTCATGAGACCTACCGATGCATCGGGGAGCTATAGCGGGCTCCACCCGTCACTTACTAAGTCCAATGCATTCCCATATGAAAAGGTTTAAACATAACAAAAACCTTCGTATTAAAACTAGCATACGAAATGTCAATAATTTCACCATAAACTATGAATGGTATAAAAATAGCACATCCACAGTCAAACATATCACAAAACCTTCAATACAATATAGAAGTTTTGTATCATAATAAATCAACTTCAAATAATCTTAAAATTCATCAAAGGATGTTGACATAGATGAAATCAATATTCTTTTTAAAGAAATATCTCCTTTTATTTTGAAATAATTTAAGATCCGTATAAAATAAAACATTTTATTTGAAAATATTCTTATAAGTTTGTAAGGGAAGCTTTAAAGATTTTATAACGGCGGAAAATAGCCGCACCCGCCGTATAAGTTAAAAAAACATTCTTACCATAATTCTGTCGAAAAGGTTAAAAAGGACCTTGTTTTGAAAACGACGGAAAGATTCCTTTATAAACCACTTATAAAAGTCAAAAAGGGTATAAATGACTTTAACTCATATTCTATTAAATAGTAAAAATGTTTTGAAATACATTTTTAAGAAACATGGATGTGGATGATAAAGAGATCCCAGTAGATTATTACGTATAAACAACCTCGGATAATGAAGAGATTTTGAAATAACCCTTACCTTGTACTTTTCCTTGGTTGGGGTAGGTTAACCTCCTGTATAATGGTGAAATAATTGTTATTATATTATACAATAATCATATATATTAATATGATATCATATATGATCTTTTAACATTGATTTGTTAATAATATCTTAGAATTATCGTCGTTTCGGGTGTTAACTTACTCATTTTCTTTTATATGTTTTGTTACATAAGCCATGTTTGTTGTATATTATTCATATCCAGAATGATATCAAGTCCTTAAACATCATTTTTAAATCATCAAATGATAATTATACTTGAATGGATACGATGGAGAATGAATCTCATCGCGTTCGTGGAGACGGTAGTCCGTACGTACGCACGAGCGACAATATCATTCTTTTGATATTAAAATAATATATAAATGGATAGTATATCATATATACAGAATCATTAACATGTTATATTTATTATTTACATGAGTTACACATCATTATTATACCCATCCCAATAATATTATATTGAATAACAATTACACCACGACGTGGAGACGGTAAGCCGTACGTACGCACGTATGGTGACATGTTATTCAAAGGGTTGATAGAATACTGAATATGGTTGTACCATATTTATAATAACATCACAGTATATATATGATACTGGATTTATTATTTTATAATGGTAACAACAAAGGAAGAAGAAGTGGAAGAAGAAATGAACTTAGAAAAGGGTGGTGAAATCATTACCTCTTCTTCGGGTTCTTCCTTTTGATTTGATCAAAAGGGCTCCTTAGGTTGGCTTTCTGATCAAACTAAGGCCCCTAGGTTGTAGTGAGGGAAGTTGGGAGAGTATTCGGGTAGAGTTTGGCCGAACCAAAAGGCTTTTGAAGGTGTGAAGAAATGAGAAGGAGGAGTGCCCTTTTATAAGAGGGGTGAGGGGAACCTTTAAAAAAGCTAGAAATATTAATTTATAATAAATTCATATTCGGTTTCTAATGGATCAAAAGTTGATTATTCAAAGGTTAAGGTGGGGATGGGTAGAAAACAACTCAACCAATAGAATTTAGACAGGTTTGGGTACTTATATTAACCTTATCTTTAAGTATTAACTCTAAGTTACTTAGTTTCACTTTTACAATGTCTCTTTGTATTTTTATATAATATGGTTAATAAACTTACTATATACATCCAAGAGACCCCCAAGTGGTCCATTAATGATGAACCTATCATTATATAAGTCTCTTGGCCGAACCTTAGATTTTTAGGAATTTAATATCAATTAATAATATAATATTTTTTTAAGAACTCTTTTATGTCAATTTTGACACTATTCAATTGTTGATTTTTTTGAAACTCATAACAGATTGATTACTTCGAACAAAGTCAATTAAATCAATCCTAATATATCATATTATCCTAGAAAGTTTGTTTAATTCATTAAATGTTTCATATTATATTTATTTGGGTATTTATAATATCAATTAT
Source organism: Viscum album (assembly GCA_963277665.1). Taxonomy (NCBI): domain Eukaryota; kingdom Viridiplantae; phylum Streptophyta; class Magnoliopsida; order Santalales; family Viscaceae; genus Viscum; species Viscum album. Next base: position 1,585,349,226 of record OY728155.1, read on the forward strand.
TTTAATTTTTCACTATTATAGTAATTAATTCATCATCAATGTGTCATAAATAAATTAAATTATTTAATGTCTAAAAATTATAAATGAACTATAAATATGTAGGAAATCTTTTTATCTTTCTAATGAATATTTATAATCTAAAATCAAACATATATAACCTTATGTAAAAATTGTTTTGCTAAAATATATATGCTTGTGTCATTTTTGTATTCATTTTAACTTAATTAAAATAAAGTGTCCTTATCACCTAAAAGTGGCACCATGGGGTCCCAAAATCGAACCAAAGATGCCCATGGTCGACCATGTATCAACCAATAGGGTTAAGACACGTTTTAGGGTAATTTATTATTATTATAATATTATTGTTTAACCCTTATTTACCGGATTTACCCTTAACCATGGTAAATAAAATATTTACCGCAGTAATTATTCAAAATGTCTAAAAATAGAAGTTACCTATTTACACAATTTGAACATCCTGATTCCAAATATTGAATCCATTTTCCTAAATTCAAAACACAGAAGTGGCAGATAATAATTTAAAATTAGTTCCCGTTGTCAAAACAAAAAGCGTGTTTTTAAGAGATAATAACTATCAAAAGATTGACACTTGTTTATGTTCGGTTTAATTGTAAACTTATGTCCAATGACAAAAATTAAAAAAACCACTCAAATTCATAATTTATCAATATTAATTATTTTGATTAAAAAAGTTGATTTTAATTAAAATTTAGTAATTTTCACTATTCATCAAAATATAAAAGTTATCCGAAAAGTACCAAAATTTCACCTTAGGCTAAATTCGATATTCCGAATCCAAAAATGAAGTCCATTTTGAAATATAAAATATATATAATTTCAAAAATTAGGTATTACTATTCATAACGGCTAGTTTGATTGGTTATGGTGTGTTAGAACTCGGTGTTGCGTACAACACACGCTATCGCATTATTCGAAGGGAAATGTACCGTGGAAGCTTGGGGTGTTACATAGATAACAAATGATAAATTATAATTAACCAATAAGAATTAATTATTATATCTTATAATTCATATATTATTGTAAAATCCATCCTTATTACCATACATGTAGAATATAAATGAAGAAAAAATAACATAGCCCCATGTTGGTGGTAGTCCACACGTATTCAAGAGTGATGTTATGACTTTACAATAGCTTGGAATGTATGAATTTATATTTTATATGTAAATAAATGTAGTATAATTATGTCATAATTACAATATATAAGTATTATAAACATCATAGTGACCATCCATTAAAGGAGTTTATGGAAAACTAATTAAACATATCTATTAATATAGTACTCTACACGTACTTATGAGGGATATTTTCACCTCGAATTAAATGGAAAAAAGATAGACAATGCTCTTTCATAATCATAAAAAATTTAATAATATAGATGATACTGAATTTATTATTTATTGATAAATACAATAAAATAATGGTATGATATAGAATAAGTCATAATAAATTTGATAGTTTAAGGAGATTCAATCTTCAATGAAAGATCTTATTTTTCTTTCCATTTAATAACTGAAGTGATTTTTTATTCTGGGGTATCCATAACCTATAGAAAATAAATAACGATGTGTATAATATTATTTGATAGTGTTTTTTAAGGCTAGAAGTGAAAAATAAGTGTATATAATTTAAATGAGGGGGAGGCCTTTATATTTGGAGGGAGGGGACACACCTAAAATTCTATAAAATATTATAATATAATATGGTTCTTATCTTGAATAAATCTCCCAAAAATCCTTGAATTGGATAAATGGATTATAGGGTATAAAGTCATCAAATGAAATTTGTATAGGATTTTGTATCACATTAAACTATACATTGTTGATTAAATCCTTTAATAATCATTTTTTACCTTAGAAGTGGTAACATCTATTTCAACCATAAAGGCTAAATAATGGTACTATAAATGGAAAAGTGTCACAAAAAATTACTAGGTCTGACATGTTCCACCATATTACATTATCCTAGAGAAAGATAATATTTTTATGAATTTAAATTATTTTATAAAATATAAAATATCATTAAGATCAATTTAAAAAAATTGATTTAATTCAAAGTTCATGTAATAATGAAAATTGATGGAATTACAATATAATCTTTTCAATTATGTAGTATATTTCATATTTCTTTAAAAATCAATTTAATGGAATACCTCAGTAATATTATAAAAAATATAATATTTTTAATCCATTACATTTTTTTTATTAATTTTAGAAATACATAGTGGGGGCTTTGTATGAATTTAAAAATAATATAAAATTAGTAAAAAATAGAATTAAATAACACAATGAAAATAATTTAATTTTTTAAAATATAAAAATTAATATTTATTGAAAAAAATATGTTTCCTAATTTTAGAACATAAGAGATATATAATCGTATGATTGTTATCTTCTTTTCATTTTCATAAATTAATATAAACATAATATTTAAATAATTTTAGAACAATATGGCTACCTAATTATGAATTTGTTAGAAATTTATGATATATACTCATCTAATTGCTTAGAGTAATGTGTTAGTTAAATTTTAAATCCTTATCCCACTATTTTAACCAAATTTAATACAATTTTCTTATACCAAGGTGATAAAAATTTATTAATTTTACAATTCATATTAAATAAAAATAAAAGGGGCTAATTTAAAAAAATTATACTAATGTTTCTATAAATTGCTTTAATTTTAATGTATTTAATTTATATATGTTTTGGAAATTCATTTCAATATATGATCTACAAAAATTTTAAAATATTTTTTTTTAGAATAATTTATTTTTTTCATAACACTGAATTTATTAATATCTAATTCTTAGTAAAATATTTTATCAATGAAAAAACATTTTATTTGTTATATAATATGTAAATATCATTAAACTCACTCGACAATATAAGGGAATTTAATATATTGAGGTAATACACATTGCAAACATACAAATGGTTTTTGAGAAAAATATATATTTTATTTATAATTTATCATTATATCATTTCTAATAAATTGATAGCCAAATAATTATTTTTATTAATGTCTAAATAATGATTATTCATAATATAGTTATTCCTATTCACACCATCTAATTTATCTGCATTGTAATAACTATAAAAATTTATAATAGTAATTTTATATTATATCATTGATCATTTAATCTTGTTTCTGAATGTAACACAATATATTAATGATATTAATTTTTTGAAAACAATTAATAAATTATATAGGTGTATTAATAATGTATGATGTCAAAAAATTTACTAATTGAAATTGTTACAATGAATATCTTATATCGTTTATACTCTTTTTATATTATGAGTAGTATATAATTCGACAATTCTTCCACCTCTAAGAAGTAACAGAAAACCTTCATTTTTTTTAGTGTAATTTTAGTCCATGTATCTTTGACTCGTTGGACAGTTAATTAGAGGTCCATAATTGTCCTACCCATAACATATTAGATAATGTGCCCTAAAATATTATGTTCATTCCACAATCCCAAAATTATAAAAATTTTCAATATACCATATCATTAAACAAAACACATTTATTCTTATTTTTAATCAAAAGTGTCATATGATTATTTTCCAGTGAATGATAACAAAGTATCCTAAAAATATCTTTATAACATAATAATGAAAATTTTATAAAAATAAATGAAATTTTATCCTAAAATAATATTCCTTTTTAATTATGATAATTATTATTGGATTTTGACATTGGTGAGAATATATATAAAAGAACATTTAAAACATTTTATGAAAAATAGAGGAAAATAACATTTTTACATGTACTATTAAAAAAAATTAAAAAAAATATTGAGAAAATTACTTTATTGAAAAATATAAATTTATATTTATAAATGTGTAATTAATACAAATTACACCCATGATATAGGGAAATCCCATTCATTCCCTATATATAAAAATAAAACATTTGGTTCACACATCTATCAAATGTAAAAAATGAAATATCAAGAAATAATTTAGAATGATTCATTTTTATAAAGTGATATATAATTTACATGGTATTATAAATTCCCCTAATATGTAATCAGATTAAATTTTATTTTATTTTATAAAAAATATTGATGTTCATGGACATGGAAATAAATGTTTTTGAGCCAAAGAAGAAATAAAAATGGATTTTAATAAAAATTTATGGATACTTTTATGTTATAAATAATTTCAAATCATAGAAAATCAATTTTAAATATATAATAAAAATGTAAAATAAAATATATTTGGTTCATGAATGAAATATTATTAAATGTTCCCCAAAGTAATACTGAAAAAAATAATCATGAAAAAACGGGTTTCCATCATAATGAGTTTACCAAATTAGTAACATAAAATAAAATGACTGTAAAAGAAATAATATGATATGGATATATTAATCCAAGTATTAATTTTCTGTAATATGTAAAAATTAAAATAATTGGGAATTATATACTATATAAAATGAAATTATGTTGTCATACATGAAACATGTCTCGAAAAAATTGGAATGAGATAAGAATAAACATACGAAGATCATAATATTTCAAGAGATAGTTAATGGGTGAATTTATTAAGTGAAAATATTTACAACCATGTAATTAAACTGAAAATAAAGTAAAATAGAAATAATAGATAAATTCAAACATTATCGTAGAAGAAAAAGTAAATTTTGTTGATTTATAACACCTGAATGGAAATTATGTTTTGAAACCCCTTACCTCATGTCAAGTGTTGTTGTGAATGTTCATTGATAAAATGAATAATAAATTTATATTAATTATTTTAATGATTGAGGGAATTTTCTAGTTTTACTATCATATCATTAAAAATCATTTTATTTATTACAAGGACATATTTAAATAATTAATCATTTAATTCCACCACAACTATTTTATTTGAATTCGATTCAATGTTTTATAATTAATTTTGTATGTTTGACATGGTAGATGTGTTCACCAGTTAATCATGTATATAATAATAATATTGTAATTTGTTATTTATAAACATCATATATATTTTTATAATCCCCACTAAATTGGGGATGTGAAAAAAATTATTCTTGCTTCATGGATGTAATATTACACATGTATTCATGAGTGATGTTAGAATTTTTAAAAGTGGTAAAATGGAAATAAGGTAAGTGATATATTTTTTTGAATAAATAATTATTATTTCATTAATATCATATATATATATATATGTATGTATTAAATAAATCAAAATAACAAGTCATTTTATGTGGTGAAGAAAAATGATACACATCTCTTCATTGAAATGGTTTCACACAAGTACACATGGATAATGGTTTTAGTCCCCCTAGGATAAAAATCCTGATAAATAAATTTCCTACATTAAGATAATAAAATATAATTATCTTCTATATGATAATTTTATTGTATTATAATGTTTAGAAATAAAATAATGGTCGAATATTAAGATGTAAAAAGGACGATATTAGTCAAAAAGATCACCTCCCCATTCAGATACAACCATTTCAATTTTTTCTGCATGACCCTAGGGATGGAATATTGAAGAGACCATAAAATCAAAAAAATTGTTAAAGATGGTTATTAGTGGGGTTTTTAGCTCTTGGATGACCATTGTGGCTCTGGGTGTTTTAACATTTAGAGGATATGTGATGTAATTTTACGATGAAAGAAAGTTTAATCATGAATTAATATAAAATATTGAAAATTAAAAAAAATTATTTATTATGTGAAACCATGTGGTAAAATAATAGAAGGCGGTGTATTTTAAGGTTTAATTAATTTTATGAAATACCAATTATACTACTGTAACTGTCATTTTAAACCATATCATTTAGTATAACCCCTTGAATTCCAAATTCTATCATCGTATGTGGTAACAAAATTCTCATCATTGAATGGTTATAATTTCAATTATGAGGAAAAAATTGGATCAAAATGGTAAAGGGATGAAATTTGAGGCCATATCATTTATCTTTTTTCTAATTATTTTTTTATTTAAAATCATTTAGCAACATAATATTAAATAGAAAAAACAATTTGAATAATTTAAATAATTATTCATATATTTGGACATAAAACAAATAATTAAATATATATAATTTTAATATAAACTTATCATAATAATTTATTTTATTTATTTCTCATAAAATATGTTTGAACCGATATTTTATCCCAAAAATGTTACTTTTTATGTTTTTAAAATAATTTTAATTGATTTTTTTAATGCATGTCAAAACACTATGTCCTCATTCCCTAACAATATAAAGTAATTATAAAAAAATTTGAAATTAATTACCATAAAAATTATTTTATTTCAAAAAAATGTATTATATTTTTTAATAACCTGTTTCCCCTCATTGAACATATAAGATAAAATGAAAGCAAGAGAGTGATTTTTTGGTTTTTCTTTTCCAAAAATAATATATGGGAAGTCATAAAAGAAAATGGAAGAAATTATTTATTTTTTATTTATTAATAGAATGCTAGGAAATAGTATCACCCAATATAAACAATGCATATATTAAATAGTATTTCAGTACCTTATCTTATTATTTTAATCATTATTTATGAGACACATTGTGAATGATATGATAATTATTTTTCATGGTTACTAATTGTTATGAAAAAAGATAGTTTTCATGTTTATAAATTTCTATATTTGGGTGAATTTTTATTATATAAATGTGTAAAATTCAATGAAAACATGTTATTATAAAAATTAATTTAGTGCAAAAAATAACAAATACCATAATCTACTAAAAAATTTATTGCAAAGAAATTAATTATATAATTTATAACCATATGATAATTATGATAAATTAATTTAAAATTTAAATAATAAATGGAATTATCAATGATGGTAAATTATAATATTATAAAAATCATCATTTTTCATGATGCAATAAAAAATCAATATTTTTTTAATAATCCAAATAATTTCACATTGATGAAATTAGGATATTTTGATTTCAAAATAAATATATTTTTTATGAAAAAAAATTTCATTAATGTGTATAAATTAATTAATATATTATCACACAAAAATAAATGAATATCACTTTTAAATAAAAAAAATTGGGAGAAAATATAACTTTATTGAAAATTACACTCATGTTTCCTATAAATTTAAAAATAAATTAGAACTATGTAGTGAAAGATTATATATATTTACCAATGTCATTAATAATGTTAATATCCTATATTTTAATGTATTTTTGAAAATTAATTTAACTAATATTATTTTAGGGTTTTTTTAAGCTCTATGATGGGAGTCCTATTTGATACTGAACGTAGTGTAATTTTAAAATCTATAGGGGTCACACTATCACCCCCTCTACATAATTATTTCTTCAAAATTTTATCATAATCATTGTAATCAAGGGTTTAAAATTTTAAAATTACTATATTTTAGACCCATTTGAAAAAGGTATAGTAATACATCTTTCTGTAACATGGTAAAGGAAGATAAGAAGGTCAACATGAATAACACATAAATAGGTTTTAAAGTATGACCAAGTTAATATAATGTTCAAATATTTAAATAGATATATTATGTAATTCCCCAATAATTATGGTGTGTTTTAGAGATCCAACATCATGTGAAATTGAAAGATCATCAGAAATTCAATGACCATAAAACCATCAACCAGTGATGTTTGAAAAATAAAATCAATTCATAATAAATGAAGGTAATAATATGAAATTTATCTTCCAAGATCATATTCCCATAATTGAGGTACTAATCAATATTATATTATATAAACATTATGAGATATATATTAAATTTTTAATAAAATCCTTAAATTTATATTTCATCCTTAAGTTACATGTCTCAATATTTTTTTCATTATCTTATCATTTACACTAAATGTTGCGTATGAATATCTATTTCATAAATCTCTGTAAAAAAATAACTTATTCACCATGAGTAATATTAGAGGACTAAACCCAATTATTATAATATGTAATAATAAAATTGTTAGAACATGCTCTCTGATTACAAAAAACAGAATTAAACATCATATGAATAAATACTTTATTATTATATAAAATTTTATAATAATAATTTATGGTCAAATTAATCCATTAAAAAAATTAAATAATCCCATATACTAAATATATTCAATAAGAACACATAAAAAACAAATTTCATCCTATTATATTCATCTATTGAACAAATAATTATATATCATTCTTCCCAAATAATAATTCTTATTAAACCAAATAATAAAATTATGTGTCACTGGTACTTCAACCTAATAAATTATCTCCCACTAATATAAATTATCAAATTATAATTCTATTATATAAAAAAACTATATTTAATCTTTGTATCTTATTATCAGTTTTAAACTTATAGAAACATAATGGTATCGATAAAACTTTAGGGAACCTTATTAAAACATTAAAATATTCATAGGTGACTAAACGATTATCTCATAGAACTATAACAGCCTAGAACCTGCTCTCAATATCTGATTCTAAAAACATAATAATTATATTTCCTTTTTAGATAAAAATAATAATGACCCAATTATAATAAAAAATATCATAACATAATCAGAAAAAATTGGATCTAATACATTCCAATAGAAATTTATGTATAATGATTTAGATAATTAGGAAAAATTATTACTTAACGACACCCATGTCCTCATATGAGTATTTTTTCACTATTCCCCACTTTCTAATCTCAAATTACTTCTTCAGAATTTCCCATAAAATTAATAATTTAGGAATCCTTTCACTGAATATTTAATTTTCAATCAATCATTATTTCCATGGGAAATTAAAAACATAATATAGGTGAGCTAAAATGATAAATAATGTCAAGAATTGTCATTAAAAATTGAATATAATATTTCAGAATAATAGGGGAGTAACAATATGATTACAGGAAAAATGATCATGATAATAACGTAAAGGATTTCATTCCCGTAAAACATTGATCATAAATTGTGAAACACTACATAGAAATTTTAGATAATACTATTGTGTTATATTGAAAATTTAATGATCCATGTGAATCAAATCCATGAAAAAAGGATCCAATATTACTCAAATAAATCATAAAAATAATTTATAGGTATCTTGGAACAATAAATATTAATCATGGAATCACATAACTGGATTGATCACATAACTCATATGGGTAACTTATATCTAATAAATGATATCACCTATTTTTGGATATTTATAATTCGGTAACTCTATCATTTATTATGATTAACAAAACTAATTCAAATTATAAGACTAACTACTATAACATTAAGTCTATCTTATTATCCAATGCATTTAGAGGGAAATATTATGCCAAAACAACATATATTTGACAACGACCCTTATAGATTTTGGTTTAGATCCCAATACAACATTTATCAATAATGAAAAACTTTCGAAACAAGAATTTAAAGTTATGGATTCTTAAATTATATCTAAAATATCAAAGATTTATTTAACCATGATAAGGAAATAGGTTTCCTAAATGTAATTCAAAAATATCATAAAAAAATTCATTATATAATAGTGAATTTTATTATAAAATCATATCTGTAGTGAAACATATGAGTCATTAATGAAATTTTACAATGATATAAATACATATAGAATAAAATTTTAATTCTTTCTTAAAAAATATTATAAAATTATATTTATTCCCCAATATATTTAAAAACTAAAAATTCAATGAAGATTTAGGAATTTATTAATTTTGAAAATTACAATAGAAAAATATAAATAATTCTTATAAGTAAATAATGGACATGATAATGGAAAATATATATTAAGTTCATTCACATTAATTAAAAATAGTAATTTTACATTTTTGTAAATCTTTTTAAAAAAAATTATAATAAAATCATTATAATATTAACTATTTGAATTTTTATAAATACAATCAAATTTACGGAAATGAACATTTTGAAACATTTCCATTATATGTATAATATTTTACAAAATAATTTATGATAATATGAAAAAAAGTTGAAATGTTTTAATAGAATATTTTTTTCTAAGGTCCAATTATCACTATGATAAATTAATTTTTTATTTCATGTTTTAATGATGGATAAATGAATATAAATCATATAAACCAAAAAATTAATAAAAATTAGATGAATTGAAATGTTATTAATGAAATTATGATGATAAAATTTCTCCCAGAAGGTAATTTGGATTGATACACATAGGAAAATTTATGAAACTATAGATCCAATCAATTATATTACGTAACAATTAAAAATTAATTTGTGATATATATGATCACCAAAAATATAAATCATGGAGAAAAATATGAAACATGTCCACTGATAGTGTTACTAAGATAATAGAAACCATTTTAAGATAATAAATTATAAATTTTTAATTAACCCATTGAGTAATTATTTTAAAGTATTTGAATCCATAAAATAGAGTATAAATATGGAATAAAAAAATTGAAAATTCAATTACCAAATAATAATGTCATAACATGTAAATAAATCTGAGTTATATCTATATGAATTAAAATTTATTTAAGAAACCCCTTAACATAAGTCCATAAATGCTTTTTATGTCTATTATATTTTAATATATTAATTTAATATTTATTATTTTCCTGATCAAGATACTTTTATAGTTTTATTTCCATATCATTAAACTTTTTATACACTTTTTTACAATGAAATATTTAATTACATAATCGGATAATTCAACATGTGGTGTTGTAATGATGTTCAGTTCTTAATTGAAAAAATAAAATGATTGGATGAACAAGGTAAAATTATTCATTGATATATACTCTATAAAAAATAATCATGAAATAAAAATAATTATTATAAATAATATATAATTTATAATCACCAATGAATTACATACTTGAAAACATATCATATCGCTTCATTGAGGTGGTATTCCACACATACACAGGAGTGGTGTTATCATTTTTTATGTGTGGAAGGGTAATATTGTAATTAATAACATATACTTATAGTCTCCTAATTATTTTTCTTATAGAACATATATTTAACAAATATATCATGATCACATGCCTTGTGAGGTGGTGCTGAATATCCAAACACAAAACATTTTGGTGGTGGTAGTCCATACATATGTATGAATGATTATTTTGTTCCCTATAGGATGAAAAAGGAAATGAATATGTTCAGATCATTTCTATAATAAAATTCTAATATATGATGGATATTTATTTTAGTATATAGTATTTTTTAGGATAATAAAAATGGAGGTAAAATTATATTTAAATTTAAATTGAATGATTAGAATGGTTACTAATTCCATGAGATACCACATTTACAATTCTTTTTATAGTCCTTAGAGATTTTATTTTCAAATAAAATTAACCTATAAAACATGGATAAAGTTGTTTATAAGTGTTTTTAACTTATTGGTCGAGCTATGTGTCTCGCGGTTGTGTTAAGACCAAATTTGAAGGGGTGTAATTTTTTGGGGAAGGAATAGACACACTTGGAATTACATAAAGGATTTATATATAACAAAATATGGTTCCTATAAAGAAGTTAAAATAGAATAAAATAATCTAAGAATTGTTTTTGTTAAAACATTTAATCAAACAAAATTTGTATTTATTTTTTAATTTTGAACCTTATCTTTGGGTTTGACCAGTTTATTAACCATTTTTAACCATAACCATGGAAAAACACTCTCAATAAAAAAAGGATAAAAAGTATATCTAAGAAAATGTTTTTCTAAAATATCATCACTGGGTGAAATTTTACCATATTTATCCCGCAATTTTCCTATTTCAATATTTTTAATTCTTTAAAATCATTTAATAATAAATTTTTTAATATAAAATAACATTAATTTCATTTTTAGTATTATTATTATATTATTAATTTATAGAAATAAGAATAAGAATTATATTATAATATAAAATCTATCACCATCAATTATTAAATACTATTACTAAAAAAATTATTTTTACATCATAAGTCATCCATGGAACATTATTTTTAACGCTTTCTAAAATCAATCAAAATGATTTTTTTTCTTGCACATTCACTCTGGCAGTGTTATGTCTGCAATTAATGTTAATATACCATCACTAAAAATTTAAAATAATTACTATTTGATGAATTATATTAATTTATTAAAAAATAATTTTATAGATTCATTCATAAAATATTATTATCTCTTTGGGATCAAATAATACAAATTAAATTTAATAGATTTACAATTTTGAATTCTTTATTACATTAAATAATATAAAGATCTCTCTCTAATATAAATCTAAAAATCACATATTTTAGTATATTTATAGTGGGTGTTAAATATAATGTTTCATAATCTAATAATGACAGGTTTTAGTTATATTTTTTAATCTTTGTAAAAAATTTAACAATATTTATAAGATTTAACCATACTGAGATGATAAATATATGTCAAATTTATTATTTATTATGAACCAAAACAAAAAATTACTAATTTTCAAAATTTTAAAAACATAATTAAAATTTTATAATCCATTAAATCATATTAAATTTCGTTTATTTGGTACAAATATATTTTAAGATAAATACACAAAACAAAAAAATAAAATTTTAAATTTGAGTTTCAAAGATAAAAATTAAAATTACAAAAAAAATAAAATTTCAAAATGATTCTAATTTAATTAATTATATTTTACCTAACTTAATAATAAAAATTATATTTTAATATCAAAATAAAGTAATGGTGGGGTTCCTATTAATTTAAATCTAATATTTTGAAAAATCGTTATCTTTCATTATTTACTGAAAAATGAAATTTTTCAGAAAACATTAAAAAACACACCCCTAAGGTAATTTTGAGATAATAAATTAAAAATATATATATTTTTTACATAAAAAAATATTCAAATTTGGTGTCAAAATATTATTATACTGTAACAGCCCAAGATTTTATAAAAAATATTCTTTTTAATTTTATTAATGTCTTGTGTTGTACGCTACACCAAAAGGAGCTTGCACAACACACATCCTTGACTTGACTTGCATTACACGCAATCGCGACCTTCCTCGATAGCGTGTGTAGTACGCAATACCGAGTTTCACTAAACAACGATATGCTATAAAAATATTATTAAAACTAGCCGTTATGAATAGTAATAACCACTTTTTGAAATCCAGTAAATCTTATTTTTCAAAATGAACTTTATTTTTGGATTTGGAGTATCGAATTTAGCCTAAGGTGAAATTTTGGTACTTTTCGGATAACTTTCATATTCTGATGAATAGTGAAAATTACTAAATTATAATTAAAAACAACTTTTTTAATCGAAATAATTAATAGTGATAAATCATTAATTTGAGTGGTTTTAAAGTATATTTAGAATTTATTTTTACAATTTAATACAATGTTGGTCATTGGATGTAGTTTCACATTTAAACTAGACATAAACAAGTGTCAATCTTTTGATAGATATTGTTTCTTAAAAACACGCTATTTTTTTTAACAGCGGGATTTAATTATAAAATTAATTAATGCAACTTTTATGTTATGAATTTGGTAAAATGGACTTCATTTTTGAATTCGGAATATGAAATATATCTTGGGATGAAATTTTGGCATTGTTCAGAAAAACATCAATTTTTGATGAATAGTGAAACTACTAAGTGGTAGGTTAAAAACTGAATTTTGCATAAAACTTAATTTTACCGCTTCTGTGAATGGAATTTCAAAAATCCGAGAGACAAGGTTAATATCAAGGACTAAAATGTGGTTCAATGAGATGAAAATAATTTTTTGGTGAATAGTAACTTTTTACTTTTTTTACCACGGTTAATAGTAAATAAGGTAACTAAGGGTAAATATGATATTAATATTACCCTAAAACATGTCCTAATTCTATTGGACAAGTGTAATTCGACCAAAAACAAACTTAGGAATAAAATATGACCATTTAGGCCCACTTGGATTAGATTAGGACATTTATTATTAATTTATTTAAAGAAGGGTTAAAATAGTTAAAATCAAAGTTTAATAAGTAAATCATTTTTAATATGGGGTTATACATAAGATAAATTCGACTATAAATATTCATTAGAAAGATAAAAATATTTCCTACATGATGGTATTTTATTTGTAATTTTTAGACATCAAATAATATAATTTATTTATGACACAAAAATGATGTGTAATTATCTTATTAATGAAATATTGACATAATTGATAATATAAATACCAAAATAAATGTCATTTAAGACTTTTTATGAATTCCACTAATTTTCTAGGTTACTATGATATATTAGTGTCGATTTAATCAACTTGGTTCGAACATATAATTCTGTTATGACTTTCACAAAAATCATATATCAAATAGTGTCAAAATTGACAAAAAATAGTTTTTAAATCAAATATTATATTATTAATTGTTATTTTATTCCTAAAAATCTAAGGTTCGGCCAAATGACTTAGATAAGGATACATGTATTAATAATATACAATTTGGGGTTCGTTTGGCATGTTATAGTAAGTTTATTTACCATATAGTGAAAGAAAACAAAAAGACACGGTAAAAGTTAAATTATTTAACTTAGAGTTAAATCTAATTGATAAGGTTAAAATAATACCCTAAACTTGTCTAAATCCTATTGGTTGATAGGATTTCGACCCATCCCCACTTTATCTTCGAAATAAGACCCTTTGGAAGCATTATAAACCGATTTTGACTTTAATATAAAATAATATTTTGAGATATTCCTAAGGTGCCCCTCTCCTCCCCTATAAAAGGAAACCTCCTCCCCCTCCTCCTCACACCAATTTGAGCACTCAAGCTCGGCCAACCCCTGCCAATTTATCCTCTCCACTTCCCTAGAAACATCCTAGAGGTTCTGGTCTTCCTCAAAGACCAATTTTAGTGCCCTAAGAGGAGGTCTCAAAGAGGCACTTCAAAGAAGAGGTAATTATCGTTACCAATTCTTTCATCTTTATTTCTTCTTCCACTTCTTCTTCTTAGGTTGTTTCATTATGAAGTAATAACATCAGTATCACTCATATACTGATATGTTATTATAAGTATTAAACAACCCAATTTCACCGTCTATCCATCCTACGGAAAAAAGAAATCACCGCGCGTGCGTACGTACGGAATACCGTCTCCACGCCGTGGTGTAATCTATTTTCCACCACCACCTTACATGGATGGGTATAATGGTGTAAAGAATAACTATACATAGTTATTACAACATCATATTGATTCTTATATATTGTATAATACACTCCAATTCAATTCAATATTTATATAAATGATATCATCTCTCGTGCGTACGTACGGAATACCGTCTCCACGACGCGATCAGATTCATTCTCCATGTTAACCATTTAAGAATGATTATAATGTATATATAAGAAATAATAATGAAATATATGACATTATAAAGCTACTGGATTTATGTATATATATACATATGTATGTCATCTACTTACTTCCATTTCAAGACAATAAGGAAAGGAAAACAGCGTTCATGCGTACGTACGGACTACCGTCTCCATGAACGGTGTTTTTCATTTTATTTATCTACCTATTATATATATATATATACTGAATATATATGATATATAAATCATATTTTATATTCTGGAAGTAAGTAGATCATGATATAAGTAATAATGATGTCAAGAACAACAAGTCAAAACACTTACGATAAATGAAACGATTTTACCCAAAACGCTTCTTTAACATGGAATTTACAAAAGAACGGGTAATATAATGTCATAAGTGAACCGTATATGATAACATAACAATGAATATGATTCTGTAATAAGTCAATAACATGATTTAAATCATTATACAGGAGGTTCGGACACTTACAAAGCAAGTCGGACCTAAGGTAAGGGAAATATCACAATTTCATTTTTATCCGAGATTGTTTATTCGTAAGTATTTACTAGGGTGTATTTTATCATCCACATCCATGTTCCCTCAATATGTAATACTGTTTCCATCCACTTACAATAGTATAAATCCAATTTTTCCCTTAGGTGAGTTTTTAGTAAAAAATATGAAAGGAATCTTTTGTCGTTTTTCCGTACGAGGTACTTTTTGACTTTTCCGACAAAAGTACGAAGAATGTTTTTTTTAACTTATACGGCACGAACAGATTTATACTGTTTTATAAAGCCTTATTTTCATGAAGCTTCCTATAAATGATTTCATGACTATTTTCAATCTCTTTCTTTTAAAATTGCATGATGTTTTGTGAAAAGAAATTAATTTTGAAGAAGAAAGGATATTTTCCTCAAGAATTCAATTCAAGTGTTTTATCAAAATTATTTTCCATATAAAATAATAAAGGGTTCTGTTTCTATCCATATTATTACATTGATTTGACTATGTTGTGATGGAATTATGTTTATGAATTCCTTTATCTTATATGAATGGTTTTATGATGTCATGTTGTTTAAGAATTCCATTTTTATGACATGGGTTATGAAATGATGTATGATTTATGATTTTGTGGCACACATAAGAATGGTATCATTATGAGATGGGTGGGACCTATATCTCCTTCCAATGCATTGGGTAAAGATTTCATATCTCATGAGATAGACATGGCTGGAATGGTAGGTTATACCGGTTCAGTGAAACAGGACTGAAACAAGGATTACTCGATTCAGAAAGGGACTTTGTCTACTAAGATAGTCTTGGCAATGAGTCTTGACTAACAAGAAATGATTCTCTATGATTATGTGTGTATGCCACAATGAGTAATGTTTTAAGTTATGGTTTCATTTTCACTACTATGATTTATCCCATGTTATGAAATTATGCTCTCTTTTGCAGGTTAAGATTTCCAAAAATGTTATGTTCTTATGAAAATTATGTGATTGATATTTCTTTTGTTTACCCTTACTGAGCATTTGAGCTCACCCTTTTATGTTTTCTTTTCCCCAGGATATAAAGAAAGGTTTTAGGTAAAAAAAGGAAGATCTTTGTGGGAGATTTTGAAGATCTTTCACCAGGATTAGAAGATTACGTTCCGAGTTTCCAAAGACACTAAACTATTATGATCCTTGTGTGTGTGTTTTTGTTATGTACTAAGTATTCCGAAAAAGTAATGTAAAGTCCATGTAAGTCAGGCTACGGGTCTCTACAGTTGGTATCAGAGGAAAGGTTTAGTCAACCTTTGGAAACTAGGATGCGAAAACGTTAGTGAGATCCCTAGAGATATTTCTAAGGTATGTCTAGGGATGTCCCTAGGGATAAGTATACGTATAGGTTATAGTAATAGAATTACGCTAATGATCATAGAATTAAACCTAAGATGTTGGATATTGAAGGTACTCCCCTTTTATTATGTTGTTTTCCCTAGCATGATATTTGCCTCTCACACTATTCTTTTTGGGTTTTAGACGATGGCTGGAACCCGAAGGAACTGTGTTGATCAATGCAATGGACAATGCAATGATTGCCCTCCTGAACAAACAAATGTTATGGGAGATGGAGTCAAAAATCTTATTGCTATACTTACACAAGCTATGAATCATTCTGGACTTCCAAATGAGCAGAGAAGGGAACAATATTCTATTGAGTCCTTCATGAGGCAACGTCCACCTTCTTTCAGTGGGTCTTCTGATCCACTTGTGGCTGAACAATGGATCAGTACTACTGAAAAGATATTTTCAGTTCTTCAATGTTCTGAACATGATAAAGTCATCTTAGCAGTATATCGTTTGGAAGGTGAAGCTGATCAATGGTGGAATCTTATCAAGAATACGAGGCCAAGAGATGAAATTGAGTCCATGGAATGGGACGAGTTCAAGAACTTGTTTTTCAGTAAGTACTTCCCTCGTATTCTTCGAACAAAGATGGAGAAAGAATTTCTTGAACTGAAGCAAAGGGACGATGAATCTGTTGGTACCTATGAAGCAAATTTTACAAGACTTGCAAGGTATGCTTCTGGAATTATCATCCAACCTGAAAGTAAAGTTGATAGATTTTTCTGTGGCTTAAAACCAAGTCTTCGAAGGGCATTAGCTATAAGAGACTTCAGTAGCTATGAAGAAATTGTGCGTTGTTCTATCAAGGTAGAAATGGAAGTTGGTGTTACCTATCCATCTCATGGTTTTGACAAGAAACGAAAGATGGAGTTCAAGGAGAAATCTCAGAATAATGGTGAAAAGAAGATGAATGTTTCCTTATGCACAAAGTGTGGAAAGAAGCATGGTGGAGATTGTCTAAAAGGGACTAGAAAATGTTTTAAGTGTGGAAAAGAAGGTCATCGAGCAGCTGAGTGTCGAAGTAATGGAAAAAGGGTTTCTAATGATGTGAATAAAGCAAACACTGCAGAGAACGCACCGCCAACACTTCAATGCTTCAAGTGCAAGGAAATGGGGCATTATGCTAATAATTTCCCTAATCCAAGGGTTAGTGATGATCAACATGAGCAACCACTGAAGGCAAAGGACAAAGGGAAATCACATGCGATCACTATTGGCAATGTTGAATATGACAACGATGTGGTGGAATGATTAAGTGTTTATGTAATGGGATTCCAAAATAATGTTGTATCATTGAGTATTGCAATATTTATTGATGTGGTATTCAAAGAGATTGAGATATTTTTTGGAAATAAGATGATATGCGCATAATGAAGACGAGAAAATGAAATGTTTAATAGTATTCATGAGCTCATGATTGATATAAGGACTAAGTGATATCATGGTTTGAGTATATAGAATTTTGAGGATTTTGGTATGTGGAAAGAGTTAACTTTTAATAGAATTCATGTTTTCAATAAGGTTCAATGGGCATTCAAGAGAGTACAAGATTAAGGCCTTTGAATGTTTGGAATATGACCAACAAGATATATCTCATGATATATGGGGATCAACGATGGTATTAAATATCTGGTAATCGTTTTCACTATGTTATGAGAGTGGACTGCAGTATTATAAGCCTAAAGATTAGACTGGATTATGTTGGACATAAGTTAGTATTGTTTAAGGATAGAAGATTTTCGATATTATTGATGGGATGTTATAGTAACGTAGTTTTAGAAAAAGGGACAACCTGCAGGACGGGCGACAGCCCATCGCTTCGGACAAGGCTGTAGGAATCGAACCCACAACCAAAGTGCGACTGGCCTTTATCGCCTACCACTGGCCTACAGGAAGTCCCTGTTTAGTAGAAACTAGTTTTATTATATTAAGCAGTATGATATATGAAGTATAAGTCCATTTTAGGAACTATATATGATTAATCTCACTATAGAATGACTTATGTATATTTAATAACTTTTGCTTACCTTTTGTTTGAGACAGATGGAATGACCCGTCATTCTATCACATGATCTGCTAACACTTCACGAATAACAAATTCAACTTCATTTATTTAAGAGATGAAGTGGAAATTGTTCAAGGCACGGACAACAGTGATATTGTATCAAAATAAAGTAAGTATTTATTCTAATTCAAATTTTCAACTTTAGGGAAATGATCTTGAAAACCAAAAATGTTGTCCTAGTGATCTTATACCTGATGAATCAGATGGTACCTTAGATCGTCACAAATTTATGGATTTGTGATTACTGGATTTTCCATAGCCATGTTCTCTACCACTCTCCATCAGAACATGATGGTTAGATTTCTCTTCCATATCCATATTTTCACCTATGTGGAAACTCAGTGATTAGTTTATTTGGGTAATCGTTACATTTCATACTTTAGTTTTTAAAGCCAAGTTTTGGTATTCCCTTTTACGATGTGGGTTTCTATTAAAGAAACTTTCAAATAGTAAACCATTTATAACCCCGACGAATTTCGAGGGCGAAATTCATTTTAAGGGGGGTAGAATGTAACAGCCCAAGATTTTATAAAAAAATATTCTTTTTAATTTTATTAATGTCTTGTGTTGTACGCTACACCAAAAGGAGCTTGCACAACACACATCCTTGACTTGACTTGCATTACACGCAATCGCGACCTTCCTCGATAGCGTGTGTAGTACGCAATACCAAGTTTCACTAAACAACGATATGCTATAAAAATATTATTAAAACTAGCCGTTATGAATAGTAATAACCACTTTTTGAAATCCAGTAAATCTTATTTTTCAAAATGAACTTTATTTTTGGATTTGTAGTATCGAATTTAGCCTAAGGTGAAATTTTGGTACTTTTCGGATAACTTTCATATTCTGATGAATAGTGAAAATTACTAAATTATAATTAAAAACAACTTTTTTAATCGAAATAATTAATAGTGATAAATCATTAATTTGAGTGGTTTTAAAGTATATTTAGAATGTATTTTTACAATTTAATACAATGTTGGTCATTGGATTTAGTTTCACATTTAAACTAGACATAAACAAGTGTCAATCTTTTGATAGATATTGTTTCTTAAAAACACGCTATTTTTTTTAACAGCGGGATTTAATTATAAAATTAATTAATTCAACTTTTATGTTATGAATTTGGTAAAATAGACTTCATTTTTGAATTCGGAATATGAAATATATCTTGGGATGAAATTTTGGCATTGTTCTGAAAAACATCAATTTTTGATGAATAGTGAAACTACTAAGTGGTAGGTTAAAACTGAATTTTGCATAAAACTTAATTTTACCGCTTCTGTGAATGGAATTTCGAAAATCCGAGAGACAAGGTTAATATCAAGGACTAAAATGTGGTTCAATGAGATGAAAATAATTTTTTGGTGAATAGTAACTTTTTACTTTTTTTACCACGGTTAATAGTAAATAAGGTAACTAAGGGTAAATATGATATTAATATTACCCTAACACATGTCCTAATTCTATTGGACAAGTGTAATTCGACCAAAAACAAACTTAGGAATAAAATATGACCATTTAGGCCCACTTGGATTAGATTAGGACATTTATTATTAATTTATTTAAAGAAGGGTTAAAATAGTTAAAATCAAAGTTTAATAAGTAAATCATTTTTAATATGGGGTTATACATAGGATAAATTCGACTATAAATATTCATTAGAAAGATAAAAAGATTTCCTACATGATGGTATTTTATTTGTAATTTTTAGACATCAAATAATATAATTTATTTATGACACAAAAATGATGTGTAATTATCTTATTAATGAAATATTGACATAATTGATAATATAAATACCAAAATAAATGTAATTTAAGACTTTTTATGAATTCCACTAATTTTCTAGGTTACTATGATATATTAGTGTTGATTTAATCAACTTGGTTCGAACATATAATTCTGTTATGACTTTCACAAAAATCATATATCAAATAGTGTCAAAATTGACACAAAATAGTTTTTAAATCAAATATTATATTATTAATTGTTATTTTATTCCTAAAAATCTAAGGATCGGCCAAATGACTTAGATAAGGATACATGTATTAATAATATACAATTATGGGTTCGTTTGGCATGTTATAGTAAGTTTATTTACCATATAGTGAAAGAAAACAAAAAGACACGGTAAAAGTTAAATTATTTAACTTAGAGTTAAATCTAATTGATAAGGTTAAAATAATACCCTAAACTTGTCTAAATCCTATTGGTTGATAGGATTTCGACCCATCCCCACTTTATCTTCGAAATAAGACCCTTTGGAAGCATTATAAACCGATTTTGACTTTAATATAAAATAATATTTTGAGATATTCCTAAGGTGCCCCTCTCCTCCCCTATAAAAGGACACCTCCTCCCCCTCCTCCTCACACCAATTTGAGCACTCAAGCTCGGCCAACCCCTGACAATTTATCCTCTCCACTTCCCTAGCAACATCCTAGAGGTTCTGGTCTTCCTCAAAGACCAATTTTAGTGCCCTAAGAGGAGGTCTCAAAGAGGCACTTCAAAGAAGAGGTAATTACCGTTACCAATTCTTTCATCTTTATTTCTTCTTCCACTTCTTCTTCTTAGGTTGTTTCATTATGAAGTAATAACATCAGTATCACTCATATACTGATATGTTATTATAAGTATGAAACAACCCTATTTCACCATCTATCCATCCTACGGAAAAAAGAAATCACCGCGCGTGCGTACGTACGGAATACCGTCTCCACGCCGTGGTGTAATCTATTTTCCACCACCACCTTACATGGATGGGTATAATGGTGTAAAGAATAACTATACATAGTTATTACAACATCATATTGATTCTGATATATTGTATAATACACTCCAATTCAATTCAATATTTATATAAATGATATCATCGCTCGTGCGTACGTACGGAATACCGTCTCCACGACGCGATCAGATTCATTCTCCATGTTAACCATTTAAGAATGATTATAATGTATATATAAGAAATAATAATGAAATATATGACATTATAAAGCTACTGGATTTATGTATATATATACATATGTATGTCATCTACTTACTTCCATTTCAAGACAATAAGGAAAGGAAAACAGCGTTCATGCGTACGTACGGACTACCGTCTCCATGAACGGTGTTTTTCATTTTATTTATCTACCTATTATATATATATATATACTGAATATATATGATATATAAATCATATTTTATATTCTGGAAGTAAGTAGATCATGATATAAGTAATAATGATGTCAAGAACAACAAGTCAAAACACCTACGATAAATGAAACGATTTTACCCAAAACGCTTCTTTAACATGGAATTTACAAAAGAACGGGTAATATAATGTCATAAGTGAACCATATATGATATCATAACAATGAATATGATTCTGTAATAAGTCAATAACATGATTTAAATCATTATACAGGAGGTTCGGACACTTACAAAGCAAGTCGGACCTAAGGTAAGGGAAATATCACAATTTCATTTTTATCCGAGATTGTTTATTCGTAAGTATTTACTGGGGTGTATTTTATCATCCACATCCATGTTCCCTAAATATGTAATATTGTTTCCATCCACTTACAATAGTTTAAATCCAATTTTTCCCTTAGGTGAGTTTTTAGTAAAAAATATGAAAGGAATCTTTTGTCGTTTTTCCGTACGAGGTACTTTTTGACTTTTCCGACAAAAGTATGAAGAATGTTTTTTTTAACTTATACGGCACGAACAGATTTATACTGTTTTATAAAGCCTTATTTTCATGAATCTTCCTATAAATGATTTCATGACTATTTTCAATCTCTTTCTTTTAAAATTGCATGATGTTTTGTGAAAAGAAATTGATTTTGAAGAAGAAAGGATATTTTCCTCAAGAATTCAATTCAAGTGTTTTATCAAAATTATTTTCCATATAAAATAATAAAGGGTTCTGTTTCTATCAATATTATTACATTGATTTGACTATGTTGTGATGGAATTATGTTTATGAATTCCTTTATCTTATATGAATGGTTTTATGATGTCATTTTGTTTAAGAATTCCATTTTTATGACATGGGTTATGAAATGATGTATGATTTATGATTTTGTGGCACACATAAGAATGGTATCATTATGAGATGGGTGGGACCTATATCTCCCTCCAATGCATTGGGTAAAGATTTCATATCTCATGAGATAGACATGGCTGGAATGGTAGGTTATACCGGTTCAGTGAAACAGGACTGAAACGAGGATTACTCGATTCAGAAAGGGACTTTGTCCACTAAGATAGTCTTGGCAATGAGTCTTGACTAACAAGAAATGATTCTCTATGATTATGTGTGTATGCCACAATGAGTAATGTTTTAAGTTATGGTTTCATTTTCACTACTATGATTTATCCCATGTTATGAAATTATGCTCTCTTTTGCAGGTTAAGATTTCCAAAAATGTTATGTTCTTATGAAAATTATGTGATTGATATTTCTTTTGTTTACCCTTACTGAGCATTTGAGCTCACCCTTTTATGTTTTCTTTTCCCCAGGATATAAAGAAAGGTTTTAGGTAAAAAAAGGAAGATCTTTGTGGGAGATTTTGAAGATCTTTCACCAGGATTAGAAGATTACGTTCCGAGTTTCCAATGACACTAAACTATTACGATCCTTGTGTGTGTGTTTTTGTTATGTACTAAGTATTCCGCAAAAGTAATGTAAAGTCCATGTAAGTCAGGCTACGGGTCTCTACAGTTGGTATCAGAGGAAAGGTTTAGTCAACCTTTGGAAACTAGGATGCGAAAACGTTAGTGAGATCCCTAGAGATATTTCTAAGGTATGTCTAGGGATGTCCCTAGGGATAAGTATACGTATAGGTTATAGTAATAGAATTACGTTAATGATCATAGAATTAAACCTAAGATGTTGGATATTGAAGGTACTCCCCCTTTATTATGTTGTTTTCCCTAGCATGATATTTGCCTCTCACACTATTCTTTTTGGGTTTTAGACGATGGCTGGAACCCGAAGGAACCGTGTTGATCAATGCAATGGACAATGCAATGATTGCCCTCCTGAACAAACAAATGTTATGGGAGATGGAGTGCAAAATCTTATTGCTATACTTACACAAGCTATGAATCATTCTGGACTTCCAAATGAGCAGAGAAGGGAACAATATTCTATTGAGTCCTTCATGAGGCAACGTCCACCTTCTTTCAGTGGGTCTTCTGATCCACTTGTGGCTGAACAATGGATCAGTACTACTGAAAAGATATTTTCAGTTCTTCAATGTTCTGAACATGATAAAGTCATCTTAGCAGTATATCGTTTGGAAGGTGAAGCTGATCAATGGTGGAATCTTATCAAGAATACGAGGCCAAGAGATGAAATTGAGTCCATGGAATGGGACGAGTTCAAGAACTTGTTTTTCAGTAAGTACTTCCCTCGTATTCTTCGAACAAAGATGGAGAAAGAATTTCTTGAACTGAAGCAAAGGGACGATGAATCTGTTGGTACCTATGAAGCAAATTTTACAAGACTTGCAAGGTATGCTTCTGGATTTATCATCCAGCCTGAAAGTAAAGTTGATCGATTTTTCTGTGGCTTAAAACCAAGTCTTCGAAGGGCATTAGCTATAAGAGACTTCAGTAGCTATGAAGAAATTGTGCGTTGTGCTATCAAGGTAGAAATGGAAGTTGGTGTTACATATCCATCTCATGGTTTTGACAAGAAACGAAAGATGGAGTTCAAGGAGAAATCTCAGAATAATGGTGAAAAGAAGATGAATGTTTCCTTATGCACAAAGTGTGGAAAGAAGCATGGTGGAGATTGTCTAAAAGGGACTAGAAAATGTTTTAAGTGTGGAAAAGAAGGTCATCGAGCAGCTGAGTGTCGAAGTAATGGAAAAAGGGTTTCTAATGATGTGAATAAAGCAAACACTGCAGAGAACGCACCGCCAACACTTCAATGCTTCAAGTGCAAGGAAATGGGGCATTATGCTAATAATTGCCCTAATCCAAGGGTTAGTGATGATCAACATGAGCAACCACTGAAGGCAAAGGACAAAGGGAAATCACATGCGATCACTATTGGCAATGTTGAATATGACAACGATGTGGTGGAATGATTAAGTGTTTATGTAATGGGATTCCAAAATAATGTTGTATCATTGAGTATTGCAATATTTATTGATGTGGTATTCAAAGAGATTGAGATATTTTTTGGAAATAAGATGATATGCGCATAATGAAGACGAGAAAATGAAATGTTTAATAGTATTCATGAGCTCATGATTGATATAAGGTCTAAGTGATATCATGGTTTGAGTATATAGAATTTTGAGGATTTTGGTATGTGGAAAGAGTTAACTTTTAATAGAATTCATGTTTTCAATAAGGTTCAATGGGCATTGAAGAGAGTACAAGATTAAGGCCTTTGAATGTTTGGAATATGACCAACAAGATATATCTCATGATATATGGGGATCAACGATGGTATTAAATCTCTGGTAATCGTTTTCACTATGTTATGAGAGTGGACTGCAGTATTATAAGCCTAATGATTAGACTGGATTATGTTGGACATAAGTTAGTATTGTTTAAGGATAGAAGATTTTCGATATTATTGATGGGATGTTATAGTAACGTAGTTTTAGAAAAAGGGACAACCTGCAGGACGGGCGACAGCCCATCGCTTCGGACAAGGCTGTAGGAATCGAACCCACAACCAAAGTGCGACTGGCCTTTATCGCCTACCACTGGCCTACAGGGAGTCCCTGTTTAGTAGAAACTAGTTTTATTATATTAAGCAGTATGATATATGAAGTATAAGTCCATTTTAGGAACTATATATGATTAATCTCACTATAGAATGACTTATGTATATTTAATAACTTTTGCTTACCTTTTGTTTGAGACAGATGGAATGACCCGTCATTCTATCACATGATCTACTAACACTTCACGAATAACAAATTCAACTTCATTTATTTAAGATATGAAGTGGAAATTGTTCAAGGCACGGACAACAGTGATATTGTATCAAAATAAAGTAAGTATTTATACTAATTCAAATTTTCAACTTAAGGGAAATGATCTTGAAAACCAAAAATGTTGTCCTAGTGATCTTATACCTGATGAATCAGATGGTACCTTAGATCGTCACAAATTTATGGATTTGTGATTACTGGATTTTCCATAGCCATGTTCTCTACCACTCTCCATCAGAACATGATGGTTAGATTTCTCTTCCATATCCATATTTTCACCTATGTGGAAACTCAGTGATTAGTTTATTTGGGTAATCGTTACATTTCATACTTTAGTTTTTAAAGCCAAGTTTTGGTATTCCCTTTTACGATGTGGGTTTCTATTAAAGAAACTTTCAAATAGTAAACCATTTATAACCCCGACGAATTTCGAGGGCGAAATTCATTTTAAGGGGGGTAGAATGTAACAGCCCAAGATTTTATAAAAAAATATTCTTTTTAATTTTATTAATGTCTTGTGTTGTACGCTACACCAAAAGGAGCTTGCACAACACACATCCTTGACTTGACTTGCATTACACGCAATCGCGACCTTCCTCGATAGCGTGTGTAGTACGCAATACCGAGTTTCACTAAACAACGATATGCTATAAAAATATTATTAAAACTAGCCGTTATGAATAGTAATAACCACTTTTTGAAATCCAGTAAATCTTATTTTTCAAAATGAACTTTATTTTTGGATTTGGAGTATCGAATTTAGCCTAAGGTGAAATTTTGGTACTTTTCGGATAACTTTCATATTCTGATGAATAGTGAAAATTACTAAATTATAATTAAAAACAACTTTTTTAATCGAAATAATTAGTAGTGATAAATCATTAATTTGAGTGGTTTTAAAGTATATTTAGAATGTATTTTTACAATTTAATACAATGTTGGTCATTGGATGTAGTTTCACATTTAAACTAGACATAAACAAGTGTCAATCTTTTGATAGATATTGTTTCTTAAAAACACGCTATTTTTTTTAACAGCGGGATTTAATTATAAAATTAATTATTGCAACTTTTATGTTATGAATTTGGTAAAATAGACTTCATTTTTGAATTCGGAATATGAAATATATCTTGGGATGAAATTTTGGCATTGTTCTGAAAAACATCAATTTTTTATGAATAGTGAAACTACTAAGTGGTAGGTTAAAACTGAATTTTGCATAAAACTTAATTTTACCGCTTCTGTGAATGGAATTTCGAAAATCCGAGAGGCAAGGTTAATATCAAGGACTAAAATGTGGTTCAATGAGATGAAAATAATTTTTTGGTGAATCGTAACTTTTTACTTTTTTTACCACGGTTAATAGTAAATAAGGTAACTAAGGGTAAATATGATATTAATATTACCCTAACACATGTCCTAATTCTATTGGACAAGTGTAATTAGACCAAAAACAAACTTAGGAATAAAATATGACCATTTAGGCCCACTAGGATTAGATTAGGACATTTATTATTAATTTATTTAAAGAAGGGTTAAAATAGTTAAAATCAAAGTTTAATAAGTAAATCATTTTTAATATGGGGTTATACATAGGATAAATTCTACTATAAATATTCATTAGAAATCTAAAACGATTTCCTACATGATGGTATTTTATTTGTAATTTTTAGACATCAAATAATATAATTTATTTATGAAACAAAAATGATGTGTAATTATCTTATTAATGAAATATTGACATAATTGATAATATAAATACCAAAATAAATGTAATTTAATACTTTTTATGAATTCCACTAATTTTCTAGGTTACTATGATATATTAGTGTTGATTTAATCAACTTGGTTTGAGCATATAATTCTGTTATGACTTTCACAAAAATCATATATCAAATAGTGTCAAAATTGACACAAAATAGTTTTTAAATCAAATATTATATTATTAATTGTTATTTTATTCCTAAAAATCTAAGGTTCGGCCAAATGACTTAGATAAGGATAAATGTATTAATAATATACAATTTGGGGTTCGTTTGGCATGTTATAGTAAGTTTATTTACCATATAGTGAAAGAAAACAAAAAGACACGGTAAAAGTTAAATTATTTAACTTAGAGTTAAATCTAATTGATAAGGTTAAAATAATACCCTAAACTTGTCTAAATCCTATTGGTTGATAGGATTTCGACCCATCCCCACTTTATCTTCGAAATAAGACCCTTTGGAATCATTATAAACCGATTTTGACTTTAATATAAAATAATATTTTGAGATATTCCTAAGGTGCCCCTCTCCTCCCCTATAAAAGGACACCTCCTCCCCCTCCTCCTCACACCAATTTGAGCACTCAAGCTCGGCCAAACCCTGCCAATTTATCCTCTCCACTTCCCTAGCAACATACTAGAGGTTCTGGTCTTCCTCAAAGACCAATTTTAGTGCCCTAAGAGGAGGTCTCAAAGAGGCACTTCAAAGAAGAGGTAATTACCATTACCAATTCTTTCATCTTTATTTCTTCTTCCACTTCTTCTTCTTAGGTTGTTTCACTATGAAGTAATAACATCAGTATCACTCATATACTGATATGTTATTATAAGTATGAAACAACCCTATTTCACCATCTATCCATCCTACGGAAAAAAGAAATCACCGCGCGTGCGTACGTACGGAATACCGTCTCCACGCCGTGGTGTAATCTATTTTCCACCACCACCTTACATGGATGGGTATAATGGTGTAAAGAATAACTATAAATAGTTATTACAACATCATATTGATTCTTATATATTGTATAATACACTCCAATTCAATTCAATATTTATATAAATGATATCATCGCTCGTGCGTACGTACGGAATACCGTCTCCACGACGCGATGAGATTCATTCTCCATGTTAACCATTTAAGAATGATTATAATGTATATATAAGAAATAATAATGAAATATATGACATTATAAAGCTACTGGATTTATGTATATATATACATATGTATGTCATCTACTTACTTCCATTTCAAGACAATAAGGAAAGGAAAACAGCGTTCATGCGTACGTACGGACTACCGTCTCCATGAACGGTGTTTTTCATTTTATTTATCTACCTATTATATATATATATATATACTGAATATATATGATATATAAATCATATTTTATATTCTGGAAGTAAGTAAATCATGATATAAGTAATAATGATGTCAAGAACAACAAGTCAAAACACCTACGATAAATGAAACGATTTTACCCAAAACGCTTCTTTAACATGGAATTTACAAAAGAACGGGTAATATAATGTCATAAGTGAACCATATATGATATCATAACAATGAATATGATTCTGTAATAAGTCAATAACATGATTTAAATCATTATACAGGAGGTTCGGACACTTACAAAGCAAGTCGGACCTAAGGTAAGGGAAATATCACAATTTTATTTTTATCCGAGATTGTTTATTCGTAAGTATTTACTGGGGTGTATTTTATCATCCACATCCATGTTCCCTCAATATTTAATATTGTTTCCATCCACTTACAATAGTTTAAATCCAATTTTTCCCTTAGGTGAGTTTTTAGTAAAGAATATGAAAGGAATCGTTTGTCGTTTTTCCGTACGAGGTACTTTTTGACTTTTCTGACAAAAGTACGAAGAATGTTTTTTTTAACTTATACGGCACGAACAGATTTATACTGTTTTATAAAGCCTTATTTTCATGAAGCTTCCTATAAATGATTTCATGACTATTTTCAATCTCTTTCTTTTAAAATTGCATGATGTTTTGTGAAAAGAAATTGATTTTGAAGAAGAAAGGATATTTTCCTCAAGAATTCAATTCAAGTGTTTTATCAAAATTATTTTCCATATAAAATAATAAAGGGTTCTGTTTCTATCCATATTATTACATTGATTTGACTATGTTGTGATGGAATTATGTTTATGAATTCCTTTATCTTATATGAATGGTTTTATGATGTCATGTTGTTTAAGAATTCCATTTTTATGACATGGGTTATGAAATGATGTATGATTTATGATTTTGTGGCACACATAAGAATGGTATCATTATGAGATGGGTGGGACCTATATCTCCCTCCAATGCATTGGGTAAAGATTTCATATCTCATGAGATAGACATGGCTGGAATGGTAGGTTATACCGGTTCAGTGAAACAGGACTGAAACGAGGATTACTCGATTCAGAAAGGGACTTTGTCCACTAAGATAGTCTTGGCAATGAGTCTTGACTAACAAGAAATGATTCTCTATGATTATGTGTGTATGCCACAATGAGTAATGTTTTAAGTTATGGTTTCATTTTCACTACTATGATTTATCCCATGTTATGAAATTATGCTCTCTTTTGCAGGTTAAGATTTCCAAAAATGTTATGTTCTTATGAAAATTATGTGATTGATATTTCTTTTGTTTACCCTTACTGAGCATTTGAGCTCACCCTTTTATGTTTTCTTTTCCCCAGGATATAAAGAAAGGTTTTAGGTAAAAAAAGGAAGATCTTTGTGGGAGATTTTGAAGATCTTTCACCAGGATTAGAAGATTACGTTCCGAGTTTCCAAAGACACTAAACTATTACGATCCTTGTGTGTGTGTTTTTGTTATGTACTAAGTATTCCGCAAAAGTAATGTAAAGTCCATGTAAGTCAGGCTATGGGTCTCTACAGTTGGTATCAGAGGAAAGGTTTAGTCAACCTTTGGAAACTA
The DNA here is from genome assembly GCA_963277665.1 of Viscum album. Taxonomy (NCBI): domain Eukaryota; kingdom Viridiplantae; phylum Streptophyta; class Magnoliopsida; order Santalales; family Viscaceae; genus Viscum; species Viscum album. The sequence goes on from OY728155.1 coordinate 1,585,380,204, forward strand.
GGATGCGAAAACGTTAGTGAGATCCCTAGAGATATTTCTAAGGTATGTCTAGGGATGTCCCTAGGGATAAGTATACGTATAGGTTATAGTAATAGAATTACGCTAATGATCATAGAATTAAACCTAAGATGTTGGATATTGAAGGTACTCCCCCTTTATTATGTTGTTTTCCCTAGCATGATATTTGCCTCTCACACTATTCTTTTTGGGTTTTAGACGATGGCTGGAACCCGAAGGAACCGTGTTGATCAATGCAATGGACAATGCAATGATTGCCCTCCTGAACAAACAAATGTTATGGGAGATGGAGTGCAAAATCTTATTGCTATACTTACACAAGCTATGAATCATTCTGGACTTCCAAATGAGTAGAGAAGGGAACAATATTCTATTGAGTCCTTCATGAGGCAACGTCCACCTTCTTTCAGTGGGTCTTCTGATCCACTTGTGGATGAACAATGGATCAGTACTACTGAAAAGATATTTTCAGTTCTTCAATGTTCTGAACATGATAAAGTCATCTTAGCAGTATATCGTTTGGAAGGTGAAGCTGATCAATGGTGGAATCTTATCAAGAATACGAGGCCAAGAGATGAAATTGAGTCCATGGAATGGGACGAGTTCAAGAACTTGTTTTTCAGTAAGTACTTCCCTCGTATTCTTAGAACAAAGATGGAGAAAGAATTTCTTGAACTGAAGCAAAGGGACGATGAATCTGTTGGTACCTATGAAGCAAATTTTACAAGACTTGCAAGGTATGCTTCTGGAATTATCATCCAACCTGAAAGTAAAGTTGATCGATTTTTCTGTGGCTTAAAACCAAGTCTTCGAAGGGAATTAGCTATAAGAGACTTCAGTAGCTATGAAGAAATTGTGCGTTGTGCTATCAAGGTAGAAATGGAAGTTGGTGTTACATATCCATCTCATGGTTTTGACAAGAAACGAAAGATGGAGTTCAAGGAGAAATCTCAGAATAATGGTGAAAAGAAGATGAATGTTTCCTTATGCACAAAGTGTGGAAAGAAGCATGGTGGAGATTGTCTAAAAGGGACTAGAAAATGTTTTAAGTGTGGAAAAGAAGGTCATCGAGCAGCTGAGTGTCGAAGTAATGGAAAAAGGGTTTCTAATGATGTGAATAAAGCAAACACTGCAGAGAACGCACCGCCAACACTTCAATTCTTCAAGTGCAAGGAAATGGGGCATTATGCTAATAATTGCCCTAATCCAAGGGTTAGTGATGATCAACATGAGCAACCACTGAAGGCAAAGGAAAAAGGGAAATCACATGCGATCACTATTGGCAATGTTGAATATGACAACGATGTGGTGGAATGATTAAGTGTTTATGTAATGGGATTCCAAAATAATGTTGTATCATTGAGTATTGCAATATTTATTGATGTGGTATTCAAAGAGATTGAGATATTTTTTGGAAATAAGATGATATGCGCATAATGAAGACGAGAAAATGAAATGTTTAATAGTATTCATGAGCTCATGATTGATATAAGGACTAAGTGATATCATGGTTTGAGTATATAGAATTTTGAGGATTTTGGTATGTGGAAAGAGTTAACTTTTAATAGAATTCATGTTTTCAATAAGGTTCAATGGGCATTCAAGAGAGTACAAGATTAAGGCCTTTGAATGTTTGGAATATGACCAACAAGATATATCTCATGATATATGGGGATCAACGATGGTATTAAATCTCTGGTAATCGTTTTCACTATGTTATGAGAGTGGACTGCAGTATTATAAGCCTAAAGATTAGACTGGATTATGTTGGACATAAGTTAGTATTGTTTAAGGATAGAAGATTTTCGATATTATTGATGGGATGTTATAGTAACGTAGTTTTAGAAAAAGGGACAACCTGCAGGACGGGCGACAGCCCATCGCTTCGGACAAGGCTGTAGGAATCGAACCCACAACCAAAGTGCGACTGGCCTTTATCGCCTACCACTGGCCTACAGGAAGTCCCTGTTTAGTAGAAACTAGTTTTATTATATTAAGCAGTATGATATATGAAGTATAAGTCCATTTTAGGAACTATATATGATTAATCTCACTATAGAATGACTTATGTATATTTAATAACTTTTGCTTACCTTCTGTTTGAGACAGATGGAATGACCCGTCATTCTATCACATGATCTGCTAACACTTCACGAATAACAAATTCAACTTCATTTATTTAAGAGATGAAGTGGAAATTGTTCAAGGCACGAACAACAGTGATATTGTATCAAAATAAAGTAAGTATTTATTCTAATTCAAATTTTCAACTTTAGGGAAATGATCTTGAAAACCAAAAATGTTGTCCCAGTGATCTTATACCTGATGAATCAGATGGTACCTTAGATCGTCACAAATTTATGGATTTGTGATTACTGGATTTTCCATAGCCATGTTCTCTACCACTCTCCATCAGAACATGATGGTTAGATTTCTCTTCCATATCCATATTTTCACCTATGTGGAAACTCAGTGATTAGTTTATTTGGGTAATCGTTACATTACATACTTTAGTTTTTAAAGCCAAGTTTTGGTATTCCCTTTTACGATGTGGGTTTCTATTAAAGAAACTTTCAAATAGTAAACCATTTATAACCCCGAAGAATTTCGAGGGCGAAATTCATTTTAAGGGGGGTAGAATGTAACAGCCCAAGATTTTATAAAAAAATATTCTTTTTAATTTTATTAATGTCTTGTGTTGTACGCTACACCAAAAGGAGCTTGCACAACACACATCCTTGACTTGACTTGCATTACACGCAATCGCGACCTTCCTCGATAGCGTGTGTAGTACGCAATACCGAGTTTCACTAAACAACGATATGCTATAAAAATATTATTAAAACTAGCCGTTATGAATAGTAATAACCACTTTTTGAAATCCAGTAAATCTTATTTTTCAAAATGAACTTTATTTTTGGATTTGGAGTATCGAATTTAGCCTAAGGTGAAATTTTGGTACTTTTCGGATAACTTTCATATTCTGATGAATAGTGAAAATTACTAAATTATAATTAAAAACAACTTTTTTAATCGAAATAATTAATAGTGATAAATCATTAATTTGAGTGGTTTTAAAGTATATTTAGAATGTATTTTTACAATTTAATACAATGTTGGTCATTGGATGTAGTTTCACATTTAAACTAGACATAAACAAGTGTCAATCTTTTGATAGATATTGTTTCTTAAAAACACGCTATTTTTTTTAACAGCGGGATTTAATTATAAAATTAATTAATGCAACTTTTATGTTATGAATTTGGTAAAATAGACTTCATTTTTGAATTCGGAATATGAAATATATCTTGGGATGAAATTTTGGCATTGTTCTGAAAAACATCAATTTTTGATGAATAGTGAAACTACTAAGTGGTAGGTTAAAACTGAATTTTGCATAAAACTTAATTTTACCGCTTCTGTGAATGGAATTTCGAAAATCCGAGAGACAAGGTTAATATCAAGGACTAAAATGTGGTTCAATTAGATGAAAATAATTTTTTTGTGAATAGTAACTTTTTACTTTTTTTACCACGGTTAATAGTAAATAAGGTAACTAAGGGTAAATATGATATTAATATTACCCTAACACATGTCCTAATTCTATTGGACAAGTTTAATTCGACCAAAAACAAACTTAGGAATAAAATATGACAATTTAGGCCCACTTGGATTAGATTAGGACATTTATTATTAATTTATTTAAAGAAGGGTTAAAATAGTTAAAATCAAAGTTTAATAAGTACATCATTTTTAATATGGGGTTATACATAGGATAAATTCTACTATAAATATTTATTAGAAAGATAAAAAGATTTCCTACATGATGGTATTTTATTTGTAATTTTTAGACATCAAATAATATAATTTATTTATGACACAAAAATGATGTGTAATTATCTTATTAATGAAATATTGACATAATGATAATATAAATACCAAAATAAATGTAATTTAAGACTTTTTATGAATTCCACTAATTTTGTAGGTTACTATGATATATTAGTGTTGATTTAATCAACTTGGTTCGAACATATAATTCTGTTATGACTTTCACAAAAATCATATATCAAATAGTGTCAAAATTGACACAAAATAGTTTTTAAATCAAATATTATATTATTAATTGTTATTTTATTCCTAAAAATCTAAGGTTCGGCCAAATGACATAGATAAAGATACATGTATTAATAATATACAATTTGGGGTTTGTTTGTCATGTTATAGTAAGTTTATTTACCATATAGTGAAAGAAAACAAAAAGACACGGTAAAAGTTAAATTATTTAACTTAGAGTTAAATCTAATTGATAAGGTTAAAATAATACCCTAAACTTGTCTAAATCCTATTGGTTGATAGGATTTCGACCCATCCCCACTTTATCTTCGAAATAAGACCCTTTGGAAGCATTATAAACCGATTTTGACTTTAATATAAAATAATATTTTGAGATATTCCTAAGGTGCCCCTCTCCTCCCCTATAAAAGGACACCTCCTCCCCCTCCTCCTCACACCAATTTGAGCACTCAAGCTCGGCAAAACCCTGCCAATTTATCCTCTCCACTTCCCTAGAAACATCCTAGAGGTTCTGGTCTTCCTCAAAGACCAATTTTAGTGCCCTAAGAGGAGGTCTCAAAGAGGCACTTCAAAGAAGAGGTAATTACCGTTACCAATTCTTTCATCTTTATTTCTTCTTCCACTTCTTCTTCTTAGGTTGTTTCATTATGAAGTAATAACATCAGTATCACTCATATACTGATATGTTATTATAAGTATGAAACAACCCTATTTCACCATCTATCCATCCTACTGAAAAAAGAAATCACCGCGCGTGCGTACGTACGGAATACCGTCTCCACGCCGTGGTGTAATCTATTTTCCACCACCACCTTACATGGATGGGTATAATGGTGTAAAGAATAACTATACATAGTTATTACAACATAATATTGATTCTTATATATTGTATAATACACTCCAATTCAATTCAATATTTATATAAATGATATCATCGCTCGTGCGTACGTACGGAATACCGTCTCCACGACGCGATGAGATTCATTCTCCATGTTAACCATTTAAGAATGATTATAATGTATATATAAGAAATAATAATGAAATATATGACATTATAAAGCTACTGGATTTATGTATATATATACATATGTATGTCATCTACTTACTTCCATTTCAAGACAATAAGGAAAGGAAAACAGCGTTCATGCGTACGTACGGACTACCGTCTCCATGAACGGTGTTTTTCATTTTATTTATCTACCTATTATATATATATATATACTGAATATATATGATATATAAATCATATTTTATATTCTGGAAGTAAGTAAATCATGATATAAGTAATAATGATGTCAAGAACAACAAGTCAAAACACCTACGATAAATGAAACGATTTTACCCAAAACGCTTCTTTAACATGGAATTTACAAAAGAACGGGTAATATAATGTCATAAGTGAACCGTATATGATATCATAACAATGAATATGATTCTGTAATAAGTCAATAACATGATTTAAATCATTATACAGGAGGTTCGGACACTTACAAAGCAAGTCGGACCTAAGGTAAGGGAAATATCACAATTTCATTTTTATCCGAGATTGTTTATTCGTAAGTATTTACTGGGGTGTATTTTATCATCCACATCCATGTTCCCTCAATATGTAATATTGTTTCCATCCACTTACAATAGTTTAAATCCAATTTTTCCCTTAGGTGAGTTTTTAGTAAAGAATATGAAAGGAATCTTTTGTCGTTTTTCCGTACGAGGTACTTTTTGACTTTTCCGACAAAAGTACGAAGAATGTTTTTTTTAACTTATACGGCACGAACAGATTTATACTGTTTTATAAAGCCTTATTTTCATGAAGCTTCCTATAAATGATTTCATGACTATTTTCAATCTCTTTCTTTTAAAATTTCATGATGTTTTGTGAAAAGAAATTGATTTTGAAGAAGAAAGGATATTTTCCTCAAGAATTCAATTCAAGTGTTTTATCAAAATTATTTTCCATATAAAATAATAAAGGGTTCTGTTTATATCCATATTATTACATTGATTTGACTATGTTGTGATGGAATTATGTTTATGAATTCCTTTATCTTATATGAATGGTTTTATGATGTCATGTTGTTTAAGAATTCCATTTTTATGACATGGGTTATGAAATGATGTATGATTTATGATTTTGTGGCACACATAAGAATGGTATCATTATGAGATGGGTGGGACCTATATCTCCCTCCAATGCATTGGGTAAAGATTTCATATCTCATGAGATAGACATGGCTGGAATGGTAGGTTATACCGGTTCAGTGAAACAGGACTGAAACGAGGATTACTCGATTCAGAAAGGGACTTTGTCCACTAAGATAGTCTTGGCAATGAGTCTTGACTAACAAGAAATGATTCTATATGATTATGTGTGTATGCCACAATGAGTAATGTTTTATGTTATGGTTTCATTTTCACTACTATGATTTATCCCATGTTATGAAATTATGCTCTCTTTTGCAGGTTAAGATTTCCAAAAATGTTATGTTCTTATGAAAATTATGTGATTGATATTTCTTTTGTTTACCCTTACTGAGCATTTGAGCTCACCCTTTTATGTTTTCTTTTCCCCAGGATATAAAGAAAGGTTTTAGGTAAAAAAAGGAAGATCTTTGTGGGAGATTTTGAGGATCTTTCACCAGGATTAGAAGATTACGTTCCGAGTTTCCAAAGACACTAAACTATTACGATCCTTGTGTGTGTGTTTTTGTTATGTACTAAGTATTCCGCAAAATTAATGTAAAGTCCATGTAAGTCAGGCTACGGGTCTCTACATATACACTCTTAAAATAAAAAAGATTCATTCTTTGAATAAAACATATTTTCAATGGATAAATTACACTAATGCAAATAGAATATTCATTTCCAAATAATTAATCAATAAATCTGTATTGAGTAGGATAATTTTATACATATCTCATAATTTGGGTACTCATATTCATATCCCGAAATTAAATTTTTATGTTATAAATATAATATTCAAATAATATTATTTCATTGTTCTTGTATTCTTGATGATACCTGTTGTATCCACTATAGAACATGGTGTACTTTAAAAATATTAAGAATTTATAGTGTTTGAATTATATAATTAAGAACATTATCTTTGATGGGTATGTGATAAAATATATATATATATATATACATTACATGTCTTGAAAATAACAATACATTTGAAAATCAAAAGACAGATGGAAAGATCATGTTGTTTATATTAATGTGATTACAGAAACTTTAAAATCCTCAATATATTGAATGTAAAATAATCTTGAAAATGATACAAATCTAAAAAATTGTTGTCAGTATTTTAACCATTTATCTTATATATTTTGAAATGTATTTCGATAAAAAATACCTGTTTTAAACAAAATCATGATGATTTTTGGAATACATATGGTTTAATATTCACTGGATTCTATAACATATTTCGTTAAGAAGATTAAGATAAAAATGATCAATCCATGTTAAAATGTTTTTCTAAAAATATCATAAAATAATATATAATATGATTTTTACCCATCAGAACTATATTTTTAATAAAATTATTCTATTTATGAAAAATTACCGAATTTAAATAAATACTACATATTATAATGAAATAATAATTTATTTAACAAAAATTATAAATAACATGAAATGTGAATCATTTCATCTGTATAAACAAATATTTTTTTTCATTATCATGATATTTAGAAAATAAAATATTAACCATGGTGTTATATGATGTATTTTTAGGCATAGAGAAATAAAAAGATAACAAATAACATACTACTAAAACTATTTTAGTAATGGATATGCGTTTATTTTGATCATCCATTAATTTAGGATATTCATGGTTATTTTGGGTTAATTTTTTTATTATTCAGAGTATTTTTTGGATGTAAATGTTTGCTGAATGGTTATGGAAAACCATAGAAGTTTTACTAGGGAACCATGAAGAATTTATTAGTAGACTAAAGAATTGAGCATAGTTTGCACAATTTAGTGAAAAGGAATGTCCATATCCTCAAATTTTGTTTTATGTGATATGATATTTTCTCCTAGTTGGAGAATAATTTGAAAAAACATGTATTAAAACCATGTGATTACACTTGTAGTCATAAGGGTTAACATGATTCTCTAAATAGTGTTTCCAAACAGTGTGATGAAAATTAATTTAGTTGAATTTTATTTTCAAAAAATGAAACACTAATGTTTGGCATTATTCTTCTCTTGTATAATTATGCACTAAAACATATATTTGAGTAATAATGTTATAGGAATCATTGGTTTAGATGGTTAGATGTTCCCTAATTGTCACATGAAGATAGTGGTTGTCATATATATATTTTTACATTAGTTTAATATAGATATTGTAATTTTTTTGGATTTAATTTAAAATTTATGTTTTGATATTACAATATTTGAATCTATAATGAATGTTTTACCCACTATTAATAAAATATTTCATGTTGGGTATTGTATCTGGTTAGAAAAAATCATTCTCTAGTTTTTCATTAATATGTGGATGCTTATTACTTTGTTGTGGGGATTAAAAATTTCCTTCGTATAATATTTCCAGTACATTCTTATCCATAATTGATGGGTCTATAAGTATGTTATGGGAAAATTAATATCGTAGGAGGTATTACTCATATTTGTATATCATTTTATTTTTTATATGTAGGTGATTATATTATCGGTAAATAAATTTTATGATACGAGTGTATTTCTTCCTATCCTTCATCGTAATGAAGAATAACAACCCATGGAATGTTGGGAAATGTGTCCCCTATATTGGATTTCGATATAATTTTTTTCATACTTGAATTTTTATGATGAAAACTGAGATATATTCATTGTTAAATATTTTATACTCATTCCCTCATATAGTACCATGCCACCCAAAAGACATCTTTTCATTACTAATGTGGGAGTTTCATGTGATTATCTGTAAGGAAACACTTAGATTTATGAAAAACATATTAAGGATATAGTATAGGTAGTTCATTTTATCGAATTAAGTGTACCTATCACCAAGGCATAGGTTCTTGAGGTACAACAAAGTGATGATAGAGAAACTGATTGAGTTCATGAATTCATCAACTAGAATCCTCCATCCATTCTAGTGATGAATGAAAAATACAAAGTGGTGTACAATTTATAAAATATTGAAAATAAAATTTACATCATGGAGACACCATAGTTGGTTAAGGTGATTATGATAAATTAAATAAGGAGGTCCATACTAAGAGGTGGTGGGATACTATGGTATGAGAAATGAAACACAAGGTCTTCAAGTAAAAGTTATTCAAGAATATCTTCCTTTAGCAGTTATTCAATAATTTCATACCTATATTGATGTCTATGTAGATTGTCTCTAATCATAAGGTTGATATTATTGTGATAGAATTTGGTAAGCATTTTTTTGGAATTTGTTTAATTTTTTCTAGAAGATATGAAAAATGGATGGGTGAGCGCTCGATGATGCCCGAATGTTTTGACACCATAAAATAACTCTCATGTATTCATTGAGACAAATATAACATTTTATAATATCATTTATAGAGGTCAAATGGATGAAATGGATCTAGAATGAATGTAGGATTTGGATGAATTTCTAATGATATATAGTTATGGTGGTCTCTTATGTAATTTATAGAAGTTATATTCATATATCTCTATAAAAATCTATATATCTAGTTCATCAAAAGAAAAGATGACTAAGGTACCATCAAGAGATTATATTCTTATAGGCATTATCCATAGATATCTATATTGAATAAAATTTACAATGTTGATGAGTTTTTTTGTTGATTTTGATATGGGGCGAACTATAGTGGGAGGAATGATAGTTATGAGATCATATATTACAACTATCCTATTTAAATTCCTTACATTTACTTCCATGATCTATGATATAGGGTTAGGATGAGAAAATCTGTTTATAATATTTGATATATTTTATGTTTTAATTTGGATATATTTGGTGGTTTACCATTAAAAAAGTATTACTTAAATCATTAATGGGTTTACATTAATATCCCAATCCAACGGGAAATGTAATCTCTAAGCCTATAAGACTTGTAAGGGTACACCCTCATCCCATGAAATGAGGTTATCATAAATCAATAAAAAACACGGCCTTCGGGCCATTCTGGCTAGGAGTTTCGCTTCACAACCTCATCATCTTAAATTTGGTATTTTAATATAATTTTTTATAGAAAATTTTTAGATTGAGTCCCCTAGTTTAGATCTTCGATTTATGGTTTCAGATATTTAAAAAGAATTCTCTAAAAAATATTATGGTCCATCTTTAGAATGCTCGAGGAATTTTTCTATCCACATGGGTGTTGGATCTTACACAATATTCATTCCTTCTTTTCATAAATAACCAACTGATTTGAAACCGTTTAAATTTATTTGAAAATTTTAAATTTTATGGATTTTATATTTCCTATTTTACCATATTGGGTTACTCGAGTTCTTTTTCTCCAAATTCCAACATAAAAAAAATTTATTTGTGTTAATTATAAAAATATAAATTAGACGATGATTAATAAAAAATAAATATTTCCTTAAAATGATGACTTGTTTCACCAGATTATATGGGTAAAGTTGTTATCAATGATTGTCCATCAATTTAGTTGTCATAATCTCAATGTAGAAAAGTTTAATATCATAATAATCACATTAAAATGTATTTATTTTCACATTGAATATCTTATGATTTTTTTCCATAATTACAAGATGGTAATATTTATAGATTTTATAGACCAGGTGTATTACTATTTTGTTGACTCATTTTTTGATATTAATGGTTTATTTTGTTTTTATTCCAAATACATGGAGTATCAAAATCATCATAAGAAATTAATTTGTTATAATAATTATGTATAATTTTCACTATGAAATGTTATTTAAATGTGACTAGTTGAAACTAGTTGTGAGGTTTTCAGGAAATGTGGTTTCTAAACATGGAAACATATTTTATTATAAGATGGTGAAGGTTTTATTATCATGCGAGGAGCCACACAATATATTTTAGATATGTAGATTATTTGTATAATATGGTTATTATCATATGTTTATGAAATAATTCTCAAAATAATCATATTTCTTGATAGATCATTATATGAAAAGGGTGAAATTATTGTTGGAACCAAAATTATTTAAATACATTTATGAATTGAAATGATATGTGACCTCAACTTCAATCATGATATTACTAAAATATTTTTAGGTATACCTATTATATTATTATTTTTTAAGATTTAATTCTAGTATTTAATCAATATAGGGTGATCATGTTGTTTAATAGGATTCTCATTATATTTATTCATACTAAAAACTATCCAACTCATGATATGAAACACACTTTAGTGATGCGTGATTTATTATTTGATACAACGACAATTTGGTGTGTGGATCAATATTTATACTAATTATAATATAGATTTTTAAACATTATAAAAAATATACTTAATCCTATGGAATATATCAGCATGTGGTAACATAAAAAATTTGACATTCTCTTGGCTTACACCCCAGACAAGGGAAATATTTTAACTAATTCCCATATAAGGAAATTTCTAACTCAACCCCTCACAGAATAAATGGAGGAATAAAATCTGATTATTATCATTATAAATATTCACCCACTAGATAGGGATGATGATATTGGTATGATTCAGTCTAGTGTTTAGTTTACATTATCACTCCTTGAGTCAATTCATCTATAACAATAGTGGGATGATGAATCCATAGAATTAAGCAGATCCATATATGTTGTGAAGATCATTTTTGTCTCGTATATATCTTTAGAATTTATTCTTTTCCTTGGTATTTATTTTATCATCCCATGATCTATTAAAAATTTCATTATACTGAATATTAATATATCCTCATTGTAAATTAACACGTTCAGTATGATGACATATTATGATATATAGAATTGGTTCTAGTGGTCAAGAATTAGTCCTGGAATAGTTTATATTATATCCAATTATTCTACCTACCAGTATGTTAATGATGACACCAATATGTATTTAAAATTATTGTAGCAAATTTTTATTCTTTTTTAACTCGATGAGGTTTTTATAGCTTTCATGGTTATATTACCATCGAATTCTCAGGGGAAGAATGTTAACTAGGTGTTGATTTATTAATCAACTAAATTAGTGCACATAATCCTGATTTGAGACAGCAATAATTTTGAAGATTTTTTAAAAATGTATGTGAATGAGGGTATAATGGTCAGTGAAATTACATATAGATTAATATCATATAGGTATCCCAATATTACATCCCAAATATAATAGGGTCTTAGGAGGTGATGAGGACTCTTATCAGATTGAGTACGAATTACCATCCACAAATATAGTGTTGGATGGAGTCTGATATTCATAACCTAGATGATATGACACATTCAATAATTATGGATTTGAAAGGATCATGAGTAGGATGTATAATATTTATTTTTCATTATACTATCAGAATGACTCGTTTCAATACTCAATATAGTTACATTAGTAAAACTATTCTCTGTTGATGTGAAACACCAAGTGGGGGCCTCGGAGAGGCGGCGTATCCACTCTCTTGAGCATTAGGGTTTCAACCAAGGCTTATCTACCTTCCCTCCTCCAGCCTCGATTGGCTAGGCATCAACGTCCCCTTCCTCGGTGATCCTCGGTGTCTTGGTTGTCGTCATCGTCTCGTCTCAGCGGGACAAGGCTTCGATCTGGAAGGCGGAGGCGTCTTGGTGGTGGATTAGGTCTTGGTGGCTGTAGGCGACGGCTTCAGTCATGAGTGGCTCTGCGTCGGTCCTTTTATGGCATGGAGGGGGGAGGGTATTTGATGGTTTCGTTTTCCCGGGTTTTTTTTTTGTTTTTTGTGTGATTCATTGATAGAGTTCTTGCATTGGATTCATCTTCGGTGTTCCATTCTACATCATTGGTTCCTCTTGTTATCCATGGCTCATTTGTTGAGGAATCTGTTGAGGGTTCTTCTGTGGTATGGAATTGTGCGGCTCCATCCCAGAGAGGTGTTGTAGGCTCTGATGTGCTCGGATCCCTTCAATGGAGACTTTCCGTCGAGGTGATGTCGGTTCTCCCAGTCCTATGTGACGGAGACCCTACATCTTTCTCCTTGGAATTTCATCTTCATCGAGTTGCTATGGATGCGGATGGAGGAGTTCATCGTTGCAGTTGGGTGCTTCCTGTTTTGGTTCTGTCTCTTGGGCTCTGTGATGTTGATGGCTTGCTTGTTCGAGCTCGTGAAGTGGATGGTTCAATTTTCGTTTTGAAGACAGTGGAGGGTGGTTGTGCAACATGGGGGCTGTTTTCTCCTGGCCAGGTTATGAAGAGGTTGATTTCCAACATTCTGTGATGATGGTTGGCATGTGAGGTGGTATGTTCGAGGAGGTGACGATGGTCTCTTTTCTGAAAATTGAAAAAGGTGGTGTGTCATGGTGCATTTTGTGAGGCGGCGATGATGGCCCTCATTTGAATTTTGAATGAGGGATTTTTTTGAATGTTTGTGGCATGGTGTCGATGGATATGGTTGATATTTGGAAGTTTTAAATCAGTTATGTGTTCTAGATTTTCTGTAGGTTCTCACTTTTCCTTAAAGTGGTTTTTTCAATAAAATCAAATAAATGGATTGTGGTCGTGGTAAAACTATTCTCTATAGGGAGATGGTTGGTGAGCCTTCACTTATTGGACCTAAAATTGTATATGAGAGATAAGTAAATATAAAAGTTATAATTCAATTATTAATGATATTTTATATTATATATTATTCTAACATAGTCCCTTTAGTTCGTACATTTGAATTTTAAATTAGGAGTGAGTATTTTTGTTGTATCCCTTGGTTTTGTAACCATTTTCTTCAAGGTATGTTAGCTGCATGATTATTGAGACCATTTGAGATAAATGAGATAAATATGATGGTTTGATATTATATATTAATTTTTTATATGTTTAATTATATTACTAATTATTTCCACATATCTAAGCTTATTGAATATCATACCCATCATTTTCATTTCATAAATTTGGAGTAAATTTCTCTGCAACTGGATGTGTCTGTGGTTGTAGAACCGATTCAATTTTTTATTTTCATGTGAAATCGCAATATGGATTATATATTATGGTGATACAGGTTTTATTCCCAATCATAATGGATTTTAATAAGGCTTCGTTGTAGGAACTGTTTATTGGAGAGAAATAACCAACCCTATTTTTTGATAATACACTGTTGACATGAATTTTAAAGGGAATAATGTGATATGTGAGGGGGAATTGTCATATAATAATAACACTATTTTCTATGGAAATAAAAAAAATTCCATCCAAATAATCTATATTATATTTGGATGTTTTGAGTAAAATATTAGAATTTATAGATTTTTTATGTCTATGTATGATTTGAGTAAAACTTTGGAATACCATGTAGCTAAACCCAACAAATTGTTCATCATAATTTAAAGTATAATAGACCTTTTAACCTTTAATACATAGTTAGTAAAAATAATAATTTCTTCTACTAAAAATATTTGTCATTGAGAATGGAAATTTTTAATGGGTGTCGCACTGTTTGCGAAAGTGTGCTTCAAAACTAGATGGAACATCTAATATACTAGAATTGGGATGACGAATTTTCAAACCATGTGAAAAAATAATATATAGTGTATAATTAATATGAATTATATTTTATTTCCCCAAATAACTCTTCTAGTACAAATTCATTTTCCAGTCAAATAGGTAGTTGTCATAGGAGAGGTTACATAGGGGTTTTGGTGATACAATGCATCCTATAGTATAAATTAATTGCATTTACAGGTCTAAAATATATGAATGTAATAGAATATCTATATTATTAACAATTTATTTCTATTCATATAGATCTGCAGTCATTATCTTAATATAATTATTATATCAGGGGTATATTAAGCTGACATATGGTTTTATTGATTCTCTAATGATGTTTTAATTATATTTTTCATTCAAAGTTATTGAATTCATTTTATTAATATTGATCATTTTAGGAAACTTCAAGAACACCCCGGAATGAAGGCTTCATTTGTTATCTATCGATCACAGGATCATTGAACACATGTTTAATTTTTTGGAATTGTAGTTAATTATATTCTATTAAATCCTAGATCCCTCTTATCTTATGTTGTTCTTGTCACATTGAATTATTTTAATACCATGTGTTTGAGGTGGGTGGTTTCATATAATGTATTGTTATTATGAATTTCATATTCTCTTTCATTTGTAACCATTATTTATAAACTATTAAAGGAATGATATCTTATTTTATGAATGAATAATATTGTGGTCATAGATTCAAAATGGGGTACCACTTTTCATTTAGTAAATAATGGTTGATTTCAATGTATCGTTAGGTTATCATAGATAATAAGATTTAGATCATAGTTTTGAGGTAAAATGGTTTTTTGATTGATTTTTGAAATGTGAAAAAAAACACTATTAGAAATTTTTTGAGATTGTCAGTTCATGTGAGATTATGGTACTTAGTAAGCATCTTGTAGGGGCACGTATACCTAATTCATGGAGTGGTTCAAACATTGGGGTGTTCATTTAATCTCTAGGTCATAATTTCATGGAATTTTCTACATTACATCATACGTGGGTTTCAATATCAATGTGTTCATCTTCCCCTTAGTTCATCATATCTTGGATTTATTTAGTGGGTGCTAGTCATTACTGATCACATTGTGTGAGGATCATAGGTACTCATAAACTATATTATACTAGGAGTACTTACAATTGTTTTTTTCATTAACATGGTACTAATAATCAATCAATGAAAATGATAAATTGATTTTTTTAAATTTCATTGAAAATTATTTAATATTCTATACCATATGAAGCATTAAAAATGGGTGACTTCCATGATTTAATTTAATTATTGGATGTTATATTTCATGAATTTTATTCTACAAAAAGGATAATATTTGGATTATTTAATAATTTCTATATATGAAAATCAATATATGATCCCAGTGGTATGTATTTTCATAATCTATACATATTCCTGGTATTTCATTATGCGGGAATATCAAATGAAACATAGTAAGATGTTATTTATTTGAATAATCTAGGATTGGGACTTAGTAGGGGAGATGATGGGAAACTTCCAACTTGAAAAACATATATTTTTTTCTTTATCAATTTTATTTTTATTAATCTTTGACCGTGTAATGGGTTTTCTATTTTTTATACATATGAATCACTTTTCCAATTCTTGATCCTTTTATTGAATTTTTATCCATAATTATCATATATTCCCTTCTAGTTACTGTGTTATGATGGGAGAACTCATTTCTTTGTATATCCTATCTCGATGGGTTCTTTTTACTAGACCATAGGGATCTGTAACAACCCTCAAGTCTTGGTAAATATTGGATTAGAATCCAGATTAATGGGTCTTTAGGGAAGTTATATAAAATAGATGTCAAAATATTTAGTTAACTCTACTAAACATACAAAGCATAATAGGATGGATGATTGTAAATAAAAATGAGAAGAGTTATGTAAAGATAGATTAAAATATAGATATTACTATAAGCAAAAAAATTTACCAGACTAAAATTTATGTCATATTTCACGTTATGTTATTAACAATTTTATTTATATAATCATAAAGAAAAATGTAAATATGTAAATTTAGTAACTGTTGAAAGAAAAAATCACTATTTTTTGAAGTATTATACCAGAAATATTACAAATAAAAAGACACATAATATCATAAATTAGATTATGATATATAAGAAAATAGATATGTAAAGAAATAAATTACTTACCACAGTAAAGTGGATTTCATTTTATTAGAAAACAATTGTACTTATTGTAGGAATGAGGACAGAATTTATATTTTGTATCCCTTTTAATGTTATTTTTTAGTTTATACTAAAATGGTTTTTGTTTTCATGGAAAATTAATTATATTATTTATAATAAAAATTAACAAAAAATTTAATTGGGTGAGGATAATGCATGATGAGACATCATATAAATGGAGTTATAAGTTAATAGAAAAATTATTGAATAATTAATTTGAACTAATGAATTTTATAAGTTTGAATATATCCAATGTGTTTAATAGTTAGAAATATGATTCCTAAATCTCACCATTTTGTAAAATTTATATCTCCATATATTTTCTGAACTAAATTTTATTTTTGGGAGGGTTTTATCAGAAGACCCCAATGATATCTGATGATAATTAAATAGAATGAAATGAAATAACAAAATACTTAATGGAAGATCATTTATATGACTAAACTATATGTTTATGATATATTATATGAAAAATATTCACCTATGTTGGGGTCGTTAAATATTTTTGAAAGTTTTTTTCGAATAGAAAATTTTTCCTAATAAAATAAAATATATACAGTATATTTTTTTCATTTTAACAATATATATATATATATATATTTACATTATATTAAGTGAAATATTAGTTTAACAATACAAATCAATGAATCATTTACTTTGTGTTGACTAGATGACCTATAAATATTACCACATTGAGTGTCATACATATGTCTTTGGAATACAAGGGGTGCATGGTGCAAACATGAGTGAATACTATAAGATATTTTTGATATTCCCATTATGAAATCCTTTTTAATTTTATAACTAAATAACCATGACATCATAATGAATAATAAAATATTCAGGGTGATTAGTTATAATATTGATCATGTAATCCATTAGAGTCCTACCATGGGGAGATTTGTTCTCTAATATGATGATTATAGAATTAATTGCCTTTATTATGATATATTATAGAGTGTGAGACCACATGAAGGTATCACATATTATGTTTTTATCAATTCAAGAAAGGGGCATGAGTTGTGATTATGTATAAGGGTGAATAAAATTATTTTATTTCATTGATCAATTTGGTCTATACCATGAGAATCAATAATATAAGAGTTTGCAATATGGGATTGAAATAGAACATGTCCAAGGGCAACTCGATGACCTATAAATATGGAAATAATAAAAATTAATTTTTTTTATATTGATGTTTAGTGGGGAAAATTATTGAGATACATGTGTTCCAAAGAGATCATGAAATATCCCTTTTTATCTTGAGTATCATTATTACTTTACAAGAGATGTCTCATTGATTAAATATTGGAATAAAGATATTTTTATTTTTTTTATTCTAAAAGTAACATGGGGCTAAAAAGAGTGGTTAAATAAATATGGAATTTACATGACTCAATGAGCTACTCATAATGTGTTTTAGTGTTAATATAGAATGATTTTTGGATGCAAATTCAAAATGTATTGTAATTTATGTAATAAAAGATGAAGTCAATGATAGATTTACTAATGTTTTTTTGGAATATATCCCACATATTTTTTGGATAGGAATTCACAAGTTATGTCATGTGTAATAATATTAGGTGAAATTGCATATTTGTTTTAGGATTTAGTGAATTTTTAATTTTGAAGGATATATAGCGTAAATATTAATATAAGTTTACAATATATATATATATATATATTTCTATATTTCTTCTATTATTTAGTTCTAGTATTGATCCACAATAGTGTATCCTTAGCATGTTGGAAAACATTTAATGGGTAATTTTATTAGGTAAAACATGTTGTAATAGTATCATTTGAATAATGAATGTATAATATAGCTAATGAATTAAATCGAGTATTTAAAATTCATTATTGAAGGAAATAAACATTGGGGACTATTTTTTGGGGGTTTATAAATCCCAGAATATTCTTATTGTAGGTTTTAAAGTGACCTTGATGCATGTCCAAAACTCCTCTATACTCAAATAACACACATCTTACATCATCCCATACAAGGATCGAACACTCTATGATTGAATCGGTAATTTCATCCAAACCTTGAGTGATTTAGTCTCAAACTCTAGATATAACACACAAAGTCCTTTTCTATTGTAATTTCACTTCGATATCTATCAATCCCTTAATATGGTGGATGTGATATTGAATATTCTTTTCAGTTATGTATTTTATAAAGGTATGTTGAACAATATAATAGAAATGTAAATTAATATATTAAAAATATAAAAATGGATTTCCAATCTTTTATACCAAGTGTTCAGTGTCGAAGTGTGAACATGAATTGACAAAAAGAGGGTGATTTATCATTCCAAACTAATCATAGATTTGTTTAAATTAATTTCAATATTTGGATGATTTATATTGTTAATCAATTTATTCATTAAAATATATGATTTTAAAATATGTGAATATTTTGTGTCAAAAGTTTTTTGGATGAGAATAACATTTATTGTACCTCAAATATAAATGATCATACTCTATAATTAATACCACAATGAATAGAAAAATGAACCCATATTAATAAAATATAGAATTTTATATTGGAAGATCCTTTATGAAAACATTTATAAAAACATATACCCCAAATTATAGATTTTATAATTGTGAATATATAAATCTAAGCACCTATAATTTTTCAGGAATATATAAAAACCTTGAATTTATAAAGTATTTTTCTAGCCTAGGTTAATTTTAGATTGGATAATACCTATCCTTGAGAATGACATCCATCATTTTGTTTTAAACTTGTTCAATAAATAATTATAATCCTTCATATTAATTAATTTATCATAAATAAAGATACCTTTAATTTTTATTTTATATGTTTTGTGTGACTGATTATGTTTAGAAAACTCCATCCCCATTAAAAAAATAATTGATAATGATTTATATAATAAATTTATGGTGTATAAAAACACTTATCATCGATTTAATGTATGTGAAGACGTGTTTTTATCCACTCTATCTATTTTACTTCAGCAAATATTGATTAAATTGTGTAGTATTATTTTAAAAACAACAAGACATGGTAGTGAAATATTTTTAATGTTGGTCATATTTCTTTTTATATCACAGTTAATGGGTTCATAATAATATTCAAATTGTTATCATCATTATCATAGAGTATCATCTTGTTTATAAAATTGAACTGGAACTCTACACAAAAATATCAAAAAAATTAAAAGAAAAATACAACTAATATCAATTATCGTTATAAATTATATGAGAAAATGAAATATAATATCATTGATAATATTATTATTTTAATATTAAATTAATTTTAAAAATTCAATGTATATTGAAATAGAGAATTAAATAATTCAATGTATCTCTTATAAATCATTCAAAAATATAATATTTAAAATTAGTGTGAATAATCCATTATAAATCACACCGATTTTATACATAGAAAGTATTAAAAATTTAAATTTCAAATTTCATTCTAGGCATGTAGACATGAATAATAATTAAAAAATTACTTATATATCATTAAATACATTGACATAAGTTTTTAAAAAATTATTCTTTTAAAAAAAAGTATACATTTACGAATGATTTCAACTTAGTGTATGAAAATTTGGAATAAGAATTTTATGGTATTTTTGTTTTTAGGAAGAAAAAATTTGATCTTCCTAAAAATAAGTTTGACACTTTTTAAACCCATTTAAAATAGTTTTTAAATTACACATATGAATATATGGATTTTTAAATAGTTTAAAATAACTAACAACAACATATTTTTGTCCAAATTAAAAAAATATATAAAAAATAAAGAATATTATTATATGTGAATTCTGAGAATTGAAAATATAAATTGGTGCGATAATGTGATAAGAAATTTATATGATATTTTGAAAATGTAATATTTTAAATATAACAGATGGTTATAAAAAAGTGTTTTGATGGTTAATAGAAATTTTAGTAACACAAGATTCATAATTTTTTCATCACATTCAAAAAAGATGATTAGGAAAAATAATTAGTCCCTCAAAAAGTAATATTTGTATTTTGGTCCAGTTGAATTATAATTATATAAATCTATTAGATTTGAAAAAAAAATCTATTATCTACATATTCATAAACATTTCGCTTAAAATATCATTTCAAAATAATAGAAGGTTTATTATAAAAAATTAAAGGAAATGGAAATGTAGATAATTTTTTAGTTATCCATTAGAAAATGATTTACACAATTACAAGGTCTACTGCTAAAAAATGTCCAAATGAACTACAAATAAAATAAATCTACATGATCATATTTACTTTGAATATCCAAATCTGCACTTGACATAAATATATTTTATCCATTTATCCAAATTTCAATCATGATAGAAATTAAAATAAATTCAAAACATATAAATACTATAAAATTTTTAAAAATTTACATAAAATTAAAATAAGGCTAATTAATATGGAAATATGTTAATCAATAAATAATAATAATTTTATAAAATAAACTAATTTTTTATATCAATGTAATAAAAATATCGAATTAAATCTATGATGATAAGTTATAATTATTCCACAAAAAAAATTAAAATATTAATATTAGTGAAAATATGAGCTTTAATTATCCAATTTTTATAAAATTAATATATTTTATTTATCAAAATAGAAAAAAAAATATTTTGTCAATGTCCTACATCAAAATATGATCCCTTCATAGAGAATTTTGAAATTATATTACATATTATAGGGCAATCCAAAAAATGAAGTGCATACATACATGAGATATTTCTGTATAAAGATTTGTGAGAAATTTTTTCACATCCTTTTATAAGATTTTTTGGAGAAAATGCATTTTAATTTTATCATGATGTAATGAATAGTTATTTTCCATGTAAAAATATTTCTAAAATTTCTTATTGTGTTTCTCATGGCCTTATAAGACATAAAATGTTAAATTTACTTTATATGAAGACCTTAAAAATATTATGTGATGTTTTTGTTGATTCAAGGGTGTGGTAATTACTCCAATTATGATATGGAGAATTATTTAGGGTTTAGAAGTACCTTGAAAAGTTTTATTTTGTATGAAAAAATTATCAATCTCACATGCATATTTTTTATGATTTGAATGTATATCTTAAATTTTATATAAAATGGGAAGCATAAAATTACTTGTTGTTACAAAAAATGGGCTTTTATGAATATGTGTTATATCATCTATTTTCATCATAGTTTTCATTGAAATGTTTTGGTAGTTGGATCAAATTTTATTAAAAATGGAAATTGTGAATATACTAATTACACCATTTATGTGTTAATAAATATAAGGCCCCAGACTTAATCATGTCTTCATCTAAAGTTAAAAAAATAAATTTTTTTCATTCATATCAAGGAACTTTTTCTATTTAGAGATTTAGGAAATTAGGTGTTAAAACATACATTACAACTCAAAAATTACAAAACAACAATTATACTCACTTTTCATTTTTTCATAAAACAAAAAATTATTAAAAGAAACATGGTTCCATTTCAGGATTAAAATTCCTATCTTTTCCATGATCACATCCATGACTCTATTACTCTTAAAATCCTATGAAAAAATTCCAAATATGGGATGGCAATAAAAAACATAGTAAGGGATATATAAAATAAGTAAAACGGTTCGCCATGTTAAAACATGTAAACCATGAATACTTTATCCTAATGTAATATTTTTAAACTTTAAGAATTTTTAAATAGTCATCACTGAATATAATCCCATTTCATACGATTCATGAAATAAAAAGATTTACATAAAACCCATAGGTATCACATATAACATATTATGTTAACTTGGGACATAATTATACTTAAATGGAATAACCAAACAGTCAATTTTCACACATATAACTAAATTGAATAGCCATATGGCCAAATTCTATACCCAATGCATTATAGGTTATAACATAACCACCCATCCTTGGATTGTCGTGAAACCACCCATATTTTGTGTATCATTTATCCACACTTCTTTGGATTTTAATTTAGCCACCCATCAAATGTCCAAGTACCATTATATGATCATAACACATAAAATATTCCAATTATCAACATTTCTATCATAAAATATCATTTTCAATCACAAGAAATTATTTTAGGATATTCAAATAGTCATTCAACTTTCAAAACCATTTCCAAAACCAAGACACTAAAAAAGGTAGTAAGGTATTTCTTTTACTTAAAAAAATTACTCTTCTTGAGGAATCCAAATATCAAATAACGTTTACAATGGTAGATAATTTATATCCGTGTATACATTAAAAACATTCTATTTCTCATTTATTAAATAAATTAGAAGTATTAGTTTAAAAATATTTCATTTAAAATCATTTAATAAAATAAACTATACACATTAAATGTCTTATATAATCCTTTTCTATCCATATATCTAAATATGTAAATTTCTATCATGAAGAAAAATATTTCATAATTAAATATATAAATGTTCAAGGCATCCTATACCACTATGAATTTTTAAATCTTAATGAATTAATAAAATTAAAAAAAACATAATGTAAAATTATTATAGATAAAATATTGATATGAAATTTCATAGTTGCAGTATAAACACCTTATAAAAGAATAATGGTCCATATTATCAAGAAATGACTCAATAAATGGAGATTGAGACGAAGTACCTCACCTTGAGTTTCATTTGTTACATATCTTCCTTGTTATTCATGAATAATAAAAGTAGTTTAATTTATAATTTATTAATAAAATTATAATTTTTATTATTCCATTTATTTTATTTATTACCGTAATTAAAATAATTATTTAATTACTTGAGTTCATGTTAGACATTTTGTCAATATTCGATACATGATTTGAAAATGAACATGGTATGATGTCAATAGTCCATGTAGTCATAAGTACATAATCTATATAAAAATATTCCTCTCATAATAATAAATTTTATTAGTACTTTTAAATCAACCCATTTATTTATGCTATCATAAAATGAACATAGTTATGATCATGGAGACAGATGTCCATATGTATGCATTAGTAAAAATTCCATTTTACATTGATCATTATGAAAATAATTTAATTATATTTTAATCATCATAGAATGATAATAATATAATTAAAATCATAATAATCATTTAAAGGAACATATATATATCATAAAATATATGTGTTGAATAAAGAATATTCACATCGCTACGTGGAAGTGATAGTTCACACGTACGCACAAACGACGTTATCAATTTTATGTGAATGGAAACTTAGAAAATATTTGATAAATTATTCTCTAATAATGATAAATATGTAACAAAAATCATATGAACACATTATTTCAATAATTATAACTTTTCTTGAGAGATGGGAATGAAAATAGAACTATATTGGTTTGCAAGATGGTAGCATGCCGTAGACATGAACGAAATATTTATTTCCTATTTTATGAAATTGTAGATGTATTTAGGAGATGATATTAACAAAATAAAATCATATTATATGGAAAATAAATTAGTTTCTTGTTTCTCATGGATGAAGGATACTTAAAGTAAATGGAATAATAAATAATATTGAATATCTGAAATGAAAACATTGCATTTCCTTCAGATGATCACACTTCTTGACTCATTAACACTTATTAGGAGGGTTTTGTTCCTAAAATAATTGCTCTGTTATGTGGAGAGGCATTATAGTAATTTGTTTCTAAGATAATGGATAATACTAAATGTTTTGAAAGGGTGAGTAATATATAGGAATGTGTGTCTTTCATGAGAGAGGGGAGGGGAACCCTTGGAATTATTTATAGTATTAATTTAATATAAATTATAATTCAATTCAAATTGGCCCCAAAATGATTTATTTATAATATATGGTTATTTTGGATAAAATATTAATCATATAATTAAAATCATAAATTCTTTGAATATTTCTTAAACACTGCCGTTATATTTTAACCTTTTTAACTCTTATCGTTTATCATATAATTTATAATATTAGTGTTAAAATAACTAAAAAATCTAGAAAAATCACCAATGAATGAGTCATTAATGAAATATTTGGTCATATATCTACTTGGTTATCAAATATTGTAATTTTCTAAAAATTTATATAATTTGGGGTCATATTTTATAATTTAAGTTATTAATTATATCGATTTTTAAAATATTCATTACTTGACTTTTTAATAAAAAAAATAGAAATATGATTACTTCAAGAAAACTACATTACATAAATACTAACATGCCATAGCCATCTATAAAAATTCTTTAAGGCCATAAAATGTTTAAAATTAATTTTATTTTAATATTATTAATATCATTTATTTTATTTTTTCCTTAATAAATCTATTATTGCATCTTCATTGTGTCAAAATTAAATTAAATTTTTTACTTTTTTAAAAAATAAAATAAATTATGATTATTCAGTTAATAATCATCTAAATCTGATAACTATTTAGAGTTGAAGAGAAATTTAATATAACTCCCTATTAAAATATATTACTTTTTAGAGAACAAAAGTGTTTCAAAAATTATTATACATAATTTTATTTTATAATTGCATTAATGTTATCCAAGTGGCTACATGTGGTCCAAAAATCTTCCAAACAATTCTCATAGTTTGAATACACTCATCCAATTAAATATTTGAAATTTATAGGGTAGTTTTAAATTATTATAATATTATTTTGACCATTAATTGCCTGATTTACCTTTAACCGTGTTAATAAAAATAATTACTACAGTTACTATTCAAAGTCTAAAAAAATAAAATGGAACAATTTACATTATTTTGAAATTTTAATTCCAAACATTGAATCCATTTTTTCAAATTCAAAACACATATGTGGTAGAAATTAATTAAATATTATTAATATTGATAGAATGAGAAAATGAGTTTTTAATGTTAAACCTTCAATTGTTCACATAGTTTTTCTATTTACTTTTATATTGAAAATGAATACAACAAAATATGTTGGAATAACATATAAAATCACAATCTAATGATACAATAAAACAATTTAAAAGGATAATCTAAAAATATAAAACAATTATACGAAAAGAAATTTTGAATTAAAAATGAAAAAAAATTACAAATCATTAAAATATTTAATAAATTATAAAAATACCCAAATATCAACAAAAGTTTTTACCTCCCACATTCAATAAAGAAGTTTATTTTGTCGTATATGATAAATAATATTGAAAAAATATATTTAAATAGGGTTTACCATCAAAAGGCACTAAAAATGCATTTTTTATATATAATTTTTATACGAAAAATTGATTTTGTTCTTATATAAAGTATATAAAATATATAAGATGAATTATAGACATTTAATTGAAAATATTACATAAATGTTTAATTAATTAAATACATGAAGAGTTTTTTTATTTCATGAACTCGCTTATTTGTTTTCAAATATTTTTTTTGAAAAACATACTTTATATAAAATTGGTATTTATTTTCATTTCTAATTAATTTATTAAAAAAATGAATCATTATTTAATCATATGTAAACTAAATTTTTATAAGTTATTTAATATTTTTCATTCATTTTATTCTAATCTCTATGAGATAAAATCATCATAAAATAATAACCATAATAATATATTAGGATTCCCTATAAAAACATTGAAAGTTATTTACAAAGGTCACTCGAGATAAAAAATATCCATATTTCTTATTAAAAGACATTGATATAGAAGAATAAAAGTAATGACCCAAAAATTAATTATTGAAAAATCCTCTTGGTCTATTTAAATTTATTTTAATATTTATGTAAAAAGTATGCTCTTATTTGGTTTTATGTTGTTTATTTTAAAATACCATTATAAAATTTGACCATTGCTAATTTTTCAATTGAACCCTAATCACATTATTGGTATAAATATAGGGCCTTAACAAATCCAATTTACTCAGACAAAGGACGTAATGGCATCATCTAGTAGACTAGCCCCAAACGTAGCCCATTTGTTAAATCTCAGAAAGGAGGTAGCATCATTGGGCTTCGCTCTTGACCAAACCCAAGCTGAGCTTGAATGCGTTAAGCTCGAGCAGAACCGACTAAGGGGGAAGTGGAACTTGATATGGATTACTAACTGGCGATGTTATCTTAGCCACCCCAAGAGTCTATCACCATCACACACCATACCCTTCAGTCTTAAGCAGTTGTTTTAAGGGGTTATGTAACAAGACCGCAGTAAAATGATTGTGTACATCATTCTTGTATAAAGAATATCAATTCTTTTTATAATTGTTACCCTGTAAATAGTTTTTAAATCACAAATAATATTTTTAGTTAATATTCAACTAATAAATATATAAATAGAATTTTTAAGTAAATAATATTTTAATAATTTATTATTATTATTATTCTATTACAATTTATTAAAAATAAATTATCATATAATTTTATAAATGCAATTGTAATTATTATTATCATTTTAAAGTTGTTTTTGTCAAAACCCACAAATTTTGAATAATTGCCTATTTATATATCAAAATTAAAAATTCACATATTTATAGAATTATTTATATAAAATGAATATTATTTTTGGAATCAGAATGTCGAAGTTATCCAATGGTAAATTTTTCATAATTTTCTGAGGGTGTGGAATTTTTGGGTAAAAATTAAATAATGTTTAAATATATAATGAATTTTATGACATCATAATGGCCTAATAGTAATGTAATAAAATACTATAAACATACTATTCGTCCAATATAAGTTTTTCCATTAAAATAATGTGATTTTGGATTTCAGTGATTTATTTTTCAAAGATTTAGTGGACCCTTCAAGTCATATAAATCATTTTTTCTTCTAAAATTGTTTTCCTTGAGAGTGTGACTCACCTCCACATAAGAAACACTATTATTTTAATAATATTTTCCATTGGACATATATAATATTGTTCTCCACTCCTCTTTGGAAAAAACCATGGGCAAAACCCAAGGGATATTTTGTGGTTTTGATTAGTTTAATGTGTGGGGTCCCAAACCTAAATAATAAATATTTCCCTCTCTTTCCTATATAAACCCACCCAACCTCCAACTTTATATTCACTCAATGCCTTTTGAGTTCATCCAACAAATTCCCTTCACTCTCTATAATATTCCCAAGGTTCACTCAGCTCCCAATAAGCCACTCTCAAGCCTCTCCTAATCTTTTGGTGTCACACTTTCAAGTAAGGGATTTCATCCTTTCTCATTTTTGCCCAATTTTCTTTATGTCGTTATGCCATTTGGTATTCAAATAAAAACATTGGGGGTATGATTTTGTACCTCATTCATACTTCCTTAGTTGTGTTTTTATGATGGGATACCCCTTTCTCTCACATTAATTCCTCCCATGTACACTTGTTACCATGTCGAAATTATGTGAGGGATTTTTCTCTCCACATTTACATCTGTAAATTTATTTTGTATTATGCATCTATATTCCATTACATTTATGGGTACATGTATCTATATTACCACCTTATATAAAATTTCTTTAATTAATATGAGACACACCTTTCACTCTTATCAACCATTTTTATGAATTCTTATGTCAGGCCATTACGCTAATGAAATTGCACCACGATTAGCCAAGACAATGTCATTGTGTAGTGAATACCATTCCCATTTCACTATCAAGGTATTCACCATTATGAACATTTACTTATTGATTATAATTCTTCATGTATTAATTATACAACCCTTTATCATCTAATTTATTATTATGAATGGTTCCATGTTCTATGATCCATGTGTAACACTTATGCATGAAATTAAATGTTTAAGAAAGGGTGTGCCCTGATGGTTCTCCAATGCATTGGGTAAAGTATAGTATCATGATACATCATGTGCAATGGTTTTTGAATCATGCTAATTCAAGTGCAATGAGGTTTTACTCGTGCTTCATGTTAAATGAGTGTTTACTCATGCTTCATGTGCAATGAGCCTTGGCTCCTGATAATTCCATGTTAAGTGTGGTTGCCACATTTCCAAGTTATGATTATCATGCTTTATCATGACATTATGTTCATGCTTCTATTGTGCTCCATTGATATGCCTATTGAATAACATGTATTTTATTCCTCATGTTATTCCAATTGTATTCTCTTAATAAGCATTATAGCTCACCCATTTCTTATTCTTGACCTCAGGTTATCCTATGCAATGTTAACTATGAGGGAATGTAGTGGTCATGTAAAGGATTATTTAAATAAGATGTTTCATTCTTTGCATTAAGTTGTTATGTAATGTTCCTAATCCCCCAAGCCACTAGACCTCTCGATCATCTATGTTGTATCAAATAATTTTTTTATATAATAATTCCTATTTATGTGTGTAATAAAAAGTTGGGTTTTCAAAGTTGGTCTCAGAGGATAGGTTTAGTTATTTTTGGGATTAGGATTAGAGAACCATAGTGAAGACTTAGAGACCAGACTAAGTATAATAAAATCATCCCTAAGTTTTAGTCATTAATGATTAAGTTGTTTATCAATCAAATACATCCCTGTCTAGATACGAGAAGGTAGAGGCGGCTCTAACACAGTTGTACCTAGGGGAGGAAACACCAACAAGGAGTTTCGGGCTTGACCTGAGGTATCCTGGTACACGAAAATGGGTCTTCCTGCACTCATGGATATAAAACTTCATGGGATATGATTTTGTAAATTAACAAGTTTAGTATGAAACATTATTAAGGGAATTTAAAAAAATTCCTCTAAGAATACATGTTAGAAAGTAGATAATAATTAAAAAAGATTGAATCTTATAGATTCATAAGTTAATGAAATAAAACTAATTTATAATTCATCCATTTTTGTCTTTGCATTACCCTTTAAGTGTTACCCCAAACTTTCATTTTATTTCATTCAATGGCCGGTAATAGGAGAACTCAGGATAACAACTGATCTGAAGATCTATGTGATGAGTGTGCTAATGAGAAGCGCAATATGATGAGAGTCGGAATCAAAAACATTGTCACGACCCTCTCTCAGTTAACTCTAGAATTTAAAAGAAGCATGGGTAATGTGGAACATTTAACCCCCCCTGAAATAATGAGTCACTATCGAGAACTTCCTGAGATAAAGTCCTCCTACTTTTAATGGGTCATCTGATCCCTCAATCGCCAAACAATGGATCAACTCCATTGTAAAGATATTCTCCATCCTCCAATGTTCTGAACAAGAGAAGGTTCTCCTGGTTAATTATTGTATGGATACTGAATCTGATAAATGGTGTACATTGAACAATAACACAATTTCTAAGAATGAGATCGAGGTGTTGTAATGGTTGGATTTCGAGAAGAAGTCTTTTGTAAATACTTTCCATACAGCCTCTAGTTTAAGTTAGAAAGGGACTTCCATTCCATCTAGAAAAAAGATGACAAATCTGTCAGAGCGTATGAGGAAATTTTTACAATGCTTTCATGATACCACTTAAACTTTGTCGTTAACCTAGAAATAAAGGTTTACCGCTTCTTTTGTGGGATGGAACCTTGTCTGTGGAATTCCCTAGCGATATGTGACATCAACAGCTATGAGAAAATTTTCCGATGTTCCCTTAGGGTCGAAATGGAGATCAGTGAATCTCATGGGTATAATGGGGATACGAAGAAGAAGGTGTATTTATATTATGTCTTTTCGATGGATAAATCCAACGGTTCTACGAAAATCAAGCACACCAATTACCAAAGGTGCGGAAAGAGGCACCTTCATAATTTCTTATAGAGGAAGGGGAAATGATTTAGGTGTGGAAGAGAAGGACACCTAGATATTAAATATTGAGAATAAAAAACCCATGGCTATGACATAGGAGAGGAATTCTCCATTCGACTCTCAATGAGTTGTTCATTTCTTCAACTACAATAAACCAGGGCATCATGAAAATCAGTGACATAATCCAATAGTTTTCAGAGGAAACCAATAACCGCCAAGGTAGGAAGGGTGGTCATTTCCAATCACTAATGCTAAAGTGAACTTTGAAAATGAAGTGGTGATAGGTATACTAGTTCTTCATTAATGAGCAGTGAACACACTTCTTGATTCAGGTTCTACACAATTTTTTATATCCCAAAAGTTTAGTAGAACAATCCCAACACCACCACAAATCATGGAAGTAAATATGTTAGTGAGTAAAATAAATGGGGCAATCATTGCATCCCATTATTGTAACACCTCCACTATCATAATCGGTGGAATGAACTTCATGGATAACCTCATCATACTCCAACTGGTGGAATTTTATGCAATTCTTGTCATGGAATGGAATTCCCTATATATAGCCAAAAAAATGCCTTGAATGGGAAATAACTCTCCATGTGGAGAATCGACCCCTGGTCAGTATACGTGCAAGGAGGATGATGAATCTTATTTAGCTCCATCATCTCAATCATAGATATTATTACCCTACAAGCATGTGTATGTCACTTAGATTATTGAGTCCAAGGAGGCAACCATCCTTAAAGACATGCCTATGTTGAGGGAATTTTCTGAAGTATTTCCCGAGGAATTGCATGGTCTTCCTCCTAGATGAGATTTTGAATTCTCAATTGATCTTATACCTGGGGCGTTTCCAATATCCAAGACTTCGTATAGAATGGATATTGTGGAGCTTGAGGTGATGAAGAAAAAACTATAGTAGAATCTGGATTAAGGGTTTATAAGCCCAAGTGCTTCACTATGTGGTGCACCTGTCCTCTTCATCAAGAAAAAGGATAGGTCAATGTTCATTTGCCTCAATTATCATGAGACTAACCAAATCATGATAAAGAATAAGTATCATGTTCCAAGAATTTATGACTTGTTCAATCAGGTTCATGGAGCACAATACTTCCCCATGGTAGATTTGTGGTTGGGATATTATCAAGTAAGTGTGACGAAGGAAGATATCCCCAAGACTATATTTCGTACAATATACGAGCACTTTGAATTCATACTAATGTATTTTAGACTCACTAATGCTCCAAAAATATTCATTGACATGGTGAATAGAGTCTTTAGAGATTACATTGACAAATTTGGGGTAGTCTTTAAAGATGATATTCTAATATACTCCAAAACCAAGGAGGGTCAATTGGAGTATCTATGAACTGTACTAGAGACCTTGAAAAAGAAGAAGATCTATGCAAACTATAACAAGTATGATTTCTGGTTGAAAGAGGTCTTAATCTTGGGGCATATCATCACAATAAATGGAATATCTATGGATCCATACAGGACAGCTGCAATAGAGGGGTTGATGAAGCCAACATTGGTAACGGATATCCATAGATTCTTGGGGTTATCTAGATATTATCGACGATTTGTGAGAAATTTATCATGATTTTCCAACCCTATTACTAGGATAAATTAGAATGAGTTTAGTTTTAATGGATTTATTAATGCGAAAAAGCTTCATGGAGTTGAAAAGGAGGCTTATCACTATGCATGTGCTCACTTTACCCACAAGTGTAGAAATTTGTGTGGTATTCATTGATGCTTAAAAGAAGGTCATGAGATGTTTGTTGATGAAAAATGACAAATTAATTGTCTATGCTTCAAGGTAATTTAATTTTCATGAGTAGAATTACCCAACACATGATTTGGAGTTTCTTGTGCGGATCTTCGAGTTAAAAAATTAGCGGCATTATCTCTTTGGGGAGAAGTGTGAAATATATATGGACCACAAAAGCATCAAGTATATAATCACACAGAAAGAGTTGAACATGCGCCAATGAAGATGGTTTTAGCTGATCAATGTCTATGACTTCTCAATCCATTAACAACATGGGAAGGCGAACATGGTGGAAGAAGATCTATGTAGAAAGGACCCATGGATTCTATCATTGATGAAAATTGAGAAGGATCCAATCTTCATATATTTAATGAATAATAACAAATGGATTCAAAAAGAAGAGAACATAATCAATCCTTTCACAAATGATTTCTTAACCATCTCTTTTGAAAATGATAAAGCATACTCAAAAAGATGATGTGGGAATTAAGAAGAAAGTGGAAGATAACTGAAAAGAAAAATCCTCAGAGTTAAATGTTAATGAAGATGGAATGGTGAGATTTGGAAAAGGACTATGTGTTCCATCAAGACCGGAGATAAGGATGGAACTTTTTGATAATTTACATACTTCAAAATCCTCTATTCACCTAGGAATCACAAAGACGTATCAAGATCTATGATAGATTTATTTCTGGTATAATATAATGAATGAGATCGCTAATTATATATCAAAGTGTTTTTTGTTTCATCATGTGAAGGTAGAGAGGACGAAGTCTAAGGGGATGATGCAACCATTGCTCATACCAACATGGAAAAGGGGAGAACATCACTATGGACTTTGTCACTGGACTTTTGAAGAAATCCAAAGGCAACAATGCAATCTGGGATGTTGTGGATCATCTTACAAAGTCTTCACAATTCATTTCTATTTGGGAGGATTTTTCATTGGATCAACTGGAACACATATATATTAGGGTAGTGGTAAAGAAACATAGAGTACCATTATCTATTGTATATGATCAAGATCCAAGATTCACCTCTATTTTTTGGAAGAGTCTTCATAATGCTCAGGATACTGAACTGAACATAACTACGACCTATCATCCACAATCTGATGGTCAATCTAAATAAAATATTCAGACACTGGAAGATATATTAAGATCATGTTCAATGGACTTAATAAGATAATGGGATAAACATCTTCCTCTGGTTGAATTCCTCTGTAATAACAGTTTTCTCTTGAGCATCTGAAAGGAACCGTATAAAGCTCTGTATGGGAAGAGGTTCACAACACTGGCATGTTGAGATGAAGTCGATGAGTGTAAGCTGCTAGGACCAGAAATGGACGATGAAATGGTAGAGAAGGTGAAAACCATTCAGTAGTATATCAAGGTAGCCCAAAGATGACAGAAGAGTTTTGTGGATAACCAGCGACAATACCTTGAGTTCAAAGTTGGAGACATGGTGTCACTACACATATCTCCATGGAAGAATTTCGTGAGGTTTAGAATGAAAGGGAAGTTACGCATTAGGTACATAAACCCCTTCAAGATTCTTGATCGTGTTAGGGTTGTGTCATATCGACTAGAACTTCCACATACCATGGCCAATTTACATGACATCTTTCATGTATCCCTCTTAAAAAATTACATACCATACCCTTTACATGTACTCTATTCAATTGTATTATAACTAGAGTATGATCTTTCTTACAAGAAGAAACCTGTAAAGATCTTAGATCATAGAGAAAACATCCTACAAAATAAGAAAATTCTCCTCATCAAGGGGTTGTGGAAAAACCACATGTTTGAAGTAGCGACGTGGGAATCAGAAGAAATTATGAATCAGAGGTACCTGCATCTATTTTAGTTTGGAAAAATGAAATTTTGAGGGTAAAATTTCATAAATGGTGAAGATTGTAACGACATAAAAATTCATTAACGAAAATTCATCTTGGCCTATTTAAATGTCATCTTATGGTTATGTAAAATATATTCACTTATTTGGTTCTGTGATTTGGATTTTAAAATACCAATAAAAATTGTGACTGTTGCTAATGTAGTCGTTGAACAGTGATCACATGATTAGTATTAACATTGGGCATCAAAAAATCTAATTTACTTAGACAAAGGAAGTGATGGCCTCAAATAGTAGACTTTCCCCATACGAAGCACATTTATCAGAGCTCGAAAAGGAGGTGGTTTCATTGGGCTTCTCTCTTGACAGAGCCCATTTCGAGCTAGAAAACGTTAAGCTCAAGCGGAACTGGCTACTAGAGAAGAAGATGTTAATAGAGATTACCCCCGGAGCGATGTTATCTGAGCCACCCCAAGAGTCGGTCACCATCACACACCATACCTTGCGGTCTTATGCTTGAGTTTTAAGGGTTTATGTAATAATACCCTAGTACTACGGTTATGTTCATTATTCTTGTATAGATAATATACATTCATTTTATTATTGATACATTGTAAATAGTTTTTAAAAGCGCAAATAGTTTTTTAGTTAATATTCAACTAATAAATTTATTAAAACATTAATTAATTAAATAATATTTTAGTAAAATATTATTATTATTAAATTAATTTTTATTATATATATTATTGTATAATTTTATGAATGCAATTGTAATTTTTATTATGGTTTCAAAGTTGTTTTTTTCAAAACCCAAGAATTTTCAATAATTATCAGTTTTTATTTTAAAAGTAAAAATTCACATATTTAGAAAAAAAATTAGATAAATTGAATATTATTTTTGGAATCAGGATGTTGAAATTATCCAATGGTGAATTTTTCATAATTTTCTGAGATAGTCGAATTTTTGGGTAAAAATTAAATACCGTTTAAATATAAAATGTGTTTTATTACATCATAATGACCCAATAGTGATGTAATAAAATAATATAAACATTATGTTCATCCAATATATGTTTTAACATTAAAATAATATAATATTGGGTTTTTTTATTTATTTTACAATGATTTAGTTGACCATTCAAGGCTTATAAAACATCTTGTCTTTTAAAATGTTTTCCTTGAGAGTGTGACTCACCTCCACATAAGCAACCCTATTATTTTTCGAATTTGGTCCATTTTCATTATAAAATATTGTTTTACACTCCCCTTCGGGAAAAACCATGGTCAATACCCATGGTATGAATTATGGTTTTGATTAGTTTAATGTGTGGTGTCCCAAACATAAATAATAATGAATTTCCTCTCTTTTCCTATATAAACCCACCCAATCTCTCACTTCCT
The DNA here is from genome assembly GCA_963277665.1 of Viscum album. Classification (NCBI taxonomy): domain Eukaryota; kingdom Viridiplantae; phylum Streptophyta; class Magnoliopsida; order Santalales; family Viscaceae; genus Viscum; species Viscum album. The sequence continues at coordinate 1,585,415,845 of OY728155.1, forward strand.
CTTCACTCAAAGCCAATGGAGTTCATAAAAATATTCCATAATCTCTCTATATTACTCCAAATGTGCCCCAATAAACCACTAAACCTCTCCCAAACCTCCCCAAAGCTTTTGGGATCACACTTCCAAGTAAGAGATTTCTTGCATTCTCATTTTTGTCCAATTTTCATTAAGTTGTTATGCCCTTTTGTTTTAAATTACAAATGTTGGAGCTATGATTTTTCACCTCTTCCATACCTAACTCTTTATTTTTATTATGATGGTATAACCCTTTCTATGTCATTAATGCCTCCCATGTACACTCATTACCATGCTGAAATTCCGTGAGGGGTTTCACTCTCCTCATTTACAACCAAGTAATTATGTTGTATTATGCATCAAAATTACACTATGTTTGTTGGTACATGTATCTATAGTACCCCCTTACTGTCCATTTCATGTAAATATGATGAGACACACATTTCTCTCTCATCAAACTTTTTTATGAATTCTTATTTCATGTTGTTACACTGCCAAAATTGCCCTGGGATGGTCCAAGCCAATGTCATTGTGTAGTAAATACCATGCCCATTTCTCTATCAACGGTATTCACCATTATTATAGTTTAATTATTGATTATAAATCATCATTTATGTATTAAACATCCCTTTATCTTGGAATTTATTATGATTAATGATTCCATGTTGTATGATCCATGTGGCACACATATGTATGAAATGAAATGTTTATGATAGAGTGCACCCTAATAGTGCTCCAATGCATTAAGTAAAGTATAGTATCGTGATATGTCGTGGGAAATGGGTGTTTACTCATGATAATTCATGTGGAATGATGGTTTACTCATGCTTCATATGAAATGTGGGTTTACTCATTCTCCATGTGCAATGAGCCTTGGCTCATGCTAATTTCATGTTAAGTGTTGTTGCCACATCTCCATGTTAGGATTATCATTCTTTATCCTGCCTTTATGCTCATGTTTCTCTTTTACTCCATTTATATGCCTATTGTATAACATTTATTTTATTCCTTATGTTATTCCAAGTTTATTCCCTTATTGGTCTTTATATCTCACCCTTTTCTTATGCATGTCCTCAGGTTATCCTATGAAATGCTAAATACGAGGGAATGTAGTGGTCATGTAAAAGATGTTTTTAATAAGATGTTTTTTTCTATGCTTTAAGTAGTTATGTAATGTTTCTAATCCCAAAATACACTATACATCTCGATCTTCTATGTTGTATCAAATTAATTATTAATGTAATAAATCATGTATAAGTGTGTAATAAAAATCAGGGTTGTCATAATAACTAACCAACATGTTCTGATGGCGAGTGATAAGAAACAAGTTTATGAGAATGATAACAACAAAAAAACCGAAAACATGTGATTAGTTAAATGGTATTTGATTTCATAATAGGAAATGTAAACAAAAAACATTTTTTGTTTTACATTCCTTTCCATAATATTATGTAATTCTTTTACTACTTAGAATAAGGGCAAAATAAAATACACTTAATTGAGAAGTAGTGTTTCATACATTTTTCAATTTCTACCAAAATGTTATCTTTATCTCCAAACAATGAGTATTTATGATATATTTTTTACACATAAAGAACTAGAATCAAATTATAGAGAATCAGATAATCTGCAAATGATTAACTATCTATTTTTATTTTCTTGAAACGTTATCCCAAATCAATATGTTTTGGATACAATAATATAATTCCACAAAATGTCAGAAACATTAAAGGAAGAAATACATCCTTTATTCTCCAAAATTAAACTATAAAACCAAATGGTCAACATAGACCATTAAAAATATATCTATCCTTAAATTTCCTCAAGATAATACCAAGTAAGATTGAAACCCAAAATTCAAAAGTATTTCCTCACGGAGTCTTTTATATCTAAATAACATTGACTACTCTTAATGTATCATACCAAAAATTAATTTCCAAAATCTAATATTCTTCAAGTTAGGATATTAATTTCCATAAATAACCTAAATATCCATAAGTCCACATTTAAATCATAGATTCTTCCAGAATAAAATTAATCTGCTACTTTACAAATCAAATCCCATAGTATTTTATTTAATTTATTCAAGTAATGTTCCCAAAATAGTGAATTCCTTCTAAAATAACATTTATCTTTTAATTCCTAATTCGTTTTCCAATAACAAGGATTTATATTTGATAAAACAAAAGTTAAAAAACCAACTTATTCTTATCCCATTAACTTATTTAACTAAAAAACATACTAACTAAATATTTACCATATGCTAGTGGTAGGTGATAAATCTTTGTTGTACTTTAGTTGTGGGTTTGAATTTTATATCCTTGTCCAACATGATGGGTTGTCACCCTTCCTAAGGGTTTTCCGTTTCCTAAAATTATATTATATTATGACATTACCAAAATGAGATATAATACTCAAAAATAACCATAGCATGTTTTGTCTTCAATGTATATCTCATACCATTCTTTTTGAATTTTAAAATTTAATAACCCATAATTACCTCAAAACAAAAGATCATATGAACCCTAATTGTTATCCATACAATTGTAATTATTTCCTCATTATAATAGATAATTATTCATCAAATCATATTTTTACATAACAATCTTCTTGGTTGAAAATACAATGAAAACATCATCATAAATAATCCAATCATCAAAAGAGAAATATTACTTTTAAAAATTTCATCACCACACAGTCTACCATACTTATTAAATCTTATAAATGTATAATTTTTATTTAGTAAATGTTTTTCATGATCTTTTAACAATGATTATCCATATTATTTCCTTAAAATTTTATTCTTATAAACGAATACATGAATCATTTTCTATGATTTAGTAATATCTAAACATGGGACAAGAAATAATACATACCTCTCGTATGTCATTTTCTGTTTCCTTATCTTCAATTGGAATAACATTTGGTATTTTTAGACATATATTTTTATGTTCCTCATGATACCATTCATGAACCTTCTCTATAGGACATGTATTTTCATAATGAACATATTCCTTAAATTTAAAACATTCAATTGATAACTCAGATAGAACATCATTACCTTTCAATGAGTAAACTGAATGGTTCCTTTTTACCATGAAATTTTATTGCTTTATGACCTTCATTACCACATCTATAACATCTTGTAATTACTTTTAAACAATTTATTAGTTGTTTCATCCCTAATCCTTGTATCATATGTTGTTGAGTAAACTAACCTTTATGGTTGTTACATGAACTTCCATATGGAAAGGTTTCAGTCATATATGATTAATTATAAAACTCCCCAAGGTTCCATTGGCTGATCATCACTCTTGACAGTTGGTTTAGAATAACCACGTGAGTTCTCATTACATCTACAATTTCATTTAGTTTCTTACTTAAGGAACCACCACATTTTCCTTCACATCCATTTTAGATTTCTGCGTGATTTATGAATCCATTTTCTAAAACTAAAAGGGTTAGTGTGAGTATATCAATGAAATAATCATATATTATCTAATGAGGAAGAAAGACACTATGATATAATTATTCATGTTATTTCAAAATAAATAAATTTCATTAAAATAACTATGACCCTTTCTATTATTCGAACCATTACGGTTATATATAAATTGTATATTTTCCTTAAATATCACCCTGACCTCTAATATGGATTAAACCATCCCCTAATACACACTATAAGGCCCCATTCATTAAATGTACTTATTCTTAATTTATGTCAATAAATTTATTTTCATTCTAATAGATTATATTTTAGTTTTATGAGAATTATATAATTAGGCCTTAAATCATAAAAAACATCTCAAAAATTACAATGAAGACTCGTATACTCTCTATCCATTTTTCGTAAATCAAAAAATGATTAAAAGAAACATGGTTTCATTTCATGGTTTAACTTCATAACATCTCCATGATCCCTTAATTGACTCTATTATATATTAAATACTATGAAAAAACATTATAGAACTCAGGGTGACAATAAAAGTATTTGGAAGGGATAAAAAATAATGAAAACTATTAGCCTTGAGAAAACATGTAAACCATGAATACATTATGATATTGTAATAATTTTCATATTTAAGAAGTAGTAAATATGATTCCCTGAATATAATATCATTGCTTACCATTTTTTGTAATCAAAAGATTACCACAAAACCCGTTGAAATTACATATGACATATAAAGGTAATTGGGGATGTAATCTTACTTAAATGGAATAACCATACTATCTACATCCACACATATCACTAAATGGAATAGCCATACGTTCAACATCCAAACCTAAATCATTGGAGGTTATAACATTCCAAATCATCCTTGGTTTATCAGTGAACCAACCATATAGAGTTTATAACATAACCACCTAACATTTATTTATCACATTACCACCTGTCAAATGTCTACATACTATTATATAATCAAAACACATAAAATATTACAGTTATCAACATTTCGCTTAAAAATTTACATTTTCCATCACAATAAATAATTTCAAGATATTAAAATATTAAATCTACTTTTAAAACCAATTTCAATACCAAATCATTGAAAAATTGAATAAGGGACTTCTTTTCCTTAATAACATTAAGTCATATAGAGGAATCAAAATATCAAATAATGATTACAATTTTGGGGAAGTCATCTTTCCCGCATACGATAATAAAACATTCATTTTCTCAGTTTTAAAAAATAAAAATATTTTTTTAAGGATTACTTTTGAAAATTTTGAATAAAACTATATATGGAGATAAAATTTCAAATATAATACTTTTATATCCATATAAATAAATATGTAAATTAATATCATGATGAAATATATTTGATAATTAAATCATTAAATGTTAAAGGCATATAATACCACTTCGAACATTTAAATATAAATCTCCATGAATTAATAAATTTTAGAAAACATTAAATTAAAATAGTATAGATAGAATATGGATATTAAATGTCATAGAATCTATATATACACCTTATAAAAGAATAAATTTCCATATTATTTTGAAATGACTCAATTAAAGGAGATTCAGACGATGTCCCTTACATTTAGTTCAATTCATCCCGTTTATTAATTTTTATTCAAAAATAATAAAATTAGGTTAATATATACTTGATTAAGAAATTTTAAATTTTTATTGTACATTTTATTTCATCAATTACTATGTTATAATAATTAGATAATTAGTTGAGTTCTGGTCAGTTGTTTTGTCGATATTCAGTACTTGAGTTAGAAAAGAACATGGTATAATGTCAATAATCTATGTGGTCAAAAGTCCATAACCTCCAGAATAATATTCAAGACATAATAATCAATTTTATACATACTTTTAAGTTAAACCATTTAGTTATGGTATGAAAAAATGAACAACATTATAATCATGTAGATTGTAGGTCGTACATATACTCGTGTAACATTTCTATTTTTCTTTGATCAATATTGAAATAAAGTAATTATTATTATATATTTAAATAATTTTCATAATATAATTAACATCCTAACAACTATTTAAATATTCTTATATATATCATACAAGTGACGCGGTGTATAAAAATAATTCACAACTCTTCATGGAGGTGATAGTTCACATGTACGAATGAATGATATTAAAATTATTATCTGCATAGAAAAGTAAGAACATATTTAATATATTATTTTAATACAATGATAAATATCTCCTAAAAATAATATACTAACATTATTTCCATCCTTCTGGACTATCTGAGGAGATAGTAACGAAAACGACCTATATCAATTAGCGAGGCGGTAGTCCACCGAACACACGAATGAAATGTTAATTTCCTATTTGATGAAAATAAATATGGGTTTTAGTGACAGTATTGAAAAAAAAACATCTTAGTATATTGAAGAAACAAGATTTATTAGTTCCTCATTTAAGAAGAATAATTATAGGATTTGGACGAAGTAATAAAATAGAAACACTTAAATAAAAACATTTACCTTCCATCAAATGATCCCACTTCATATCAACTTAACAACTCTAAGGAAGAAATTATGAATAAAATAATCCCTCAGAAATGTAAAGGTGAATTAAAGAAAGGTTTTTGGGTATATCATGGAAGATCACAAAAGTTTTTTGATGTGTGGGTAATAGAGAGGAATGGGTTCCTTTTATAGTAGAGGGGAGGGGCACCTTTGGAATTTAAAAAGTATTAAATTTATATAAACTCAATTTCAATTCCAAATAGTCCCAAACTGATTTAGTTATACTATAAGATGTTTTTGGTTCAAATAATAATCATCCAATTAAAATTATATATGTTTTGTATATTTTTTTATCCTTATCATTTTGTATTAAAATTTTTAACTAGTAGATTTTTATCATGTGAGTTACACATTAAGAGTTAAAAAATTACATTATAATTACAATGTACCAATGAATGCATCATTAATTACATTATAGTAATTATAAATACTTTTCAGTAGAATCACATATTTTTATAAATTTTATATCATTTAATTATATTTTTAACATTTTATGTTATGAATTATTTCAATTTGACACTATTCATTAAATGAATTTTTTAAAAAATAATAACAACTTAATTCCTTAAAAAACAATATAACCTCAATCCTAACATGTCATATTAATTATTAATATTCATGGATGGAATAAATTATATAAAATTAGATTTATGTTAATATTATTAATATCATTTATTTGATTCGTTCATTAATAAATATATTACTACATCATTTTGGTGTCATAATTAAATTTAATTATATAATATTGAAAATTTATAACTAAATTATCATGATGTTGTTAATAATTTTTGAATTCTAAATTATGTTATAGATGATGATATACCATTTAGAACTACATATTATAATACATTACTTTTAAAAAATCAAAACTGCAATAATTTTGACAATTCATTGAATTTAATATTTTAAACTCAATAAAATCATCCAAGTGGCAATATGTTGTTGTAAAATAGACCCAAGAATTATAAAGGTTTTATTTCACTTATTCAATTAAATTTGGACCAGTTTTATGGTTGTTTTATATTATTATAATATTATGTTCACCTTTAATTACCTGATATACCTTTTACTATGGTAATAATAATAACTAGTACCTCACTTGTGGATACGCAGAATGTTATAATTAAAATATAAATTTCAAAAGTGAATTATTAGTTTGAGAAGTTAATAATGAAAATTATTTAAAATATGTTAACATTACAACTTTTTTTATATATAATAATGAAAAGAAAATAAAAAATAAAAACTTGTATCAAAATATATATATATATGAAAGGGAATGAAAAGGAAATAACATGATGTTAAAAGATAAAAAAACATGACATATAATTAAGTATATATCAATGAGAATGACACATTATTTTCACCATGGATAAATAAGAATACACAATGTATTAGAAATTTGAAATAAGAAATACTAAAAATTAACAATGCATCATTAAAATATAAATTGTGATAATAACATATTACAGATTGATTCGAGATTCAGGACATATAAGAAGATGACTTCAAACAAGTCTTTAATTTCAATAACATGTGTGACAATAGTAACAATGGGTACTTGTTTTAGAGTACATGTATAGCAGTGTTAAATCTGGATCTCCATCAAATTTTTTAGCATCTTAATTGTCAATGCTGGAATCCTTCTAACTTCCCATGATGGTATCCTTCTGGACAGGCATGCATTTTTTCATGCCCTTCATTTATTATATTGCAGAACTGATCATGGTATGGTAATACACCCTAATAGAAAAGTCCATAAGATGAAGTAAGATTTCTGGAAAGAAGTCTAAAATAAATAAATGATGACTCATAGTAAATACATGTATGAGTTAGTACTTAATGAATGAAAATAATTTTACCCAGTTCATGAAATTTAAGCATTGAAAATTCCTTCCAGGACAATGTGTTTATCTAAATTCAACTTTTAGTTAACTATGTTACCATATAAGGATGATAGAAACCATGATCATATATTCTATATACTGAATATTTTCAAAATAGATTTGTCTTGATCATACTATTGTAATAAAAATGGATAGTTAATTAGTATTCAACATTAGTTATAAAGAATTCAAATTTGAAATCATAGAAAAAAATTAAAAAAATGTAATATTTAAAGTAAAAAATGGTGCATATTTACATAATCATCAAATATGATGAAAATTTAGGTGAACACATATTGAGGTAGGAAGACAGTAATGTATTTGAACACATTTAGAGGCATTAACAAATCCTCCAACTGAAATCTACTTCAAAACGTTCATATTGCTGCATGAAAAGAGACATGAAGATAGTATTTCCTATCGAACTCATATAGAACCATTATTTCCATATAGTTAAATCATATTCTATATAAATTTAAATTTAAATGATGATTAACACCAATATGATTCTTTAATAAATGGAGATAGGCAAGTGAATCTACTGGTACCTCTTCATCCCAAATGAATGATACAATAAGAAAATCATGGGTCAGAACTATATTCTTATGTAAAAATGATAATATAAATAATAAACATATTATACCTCGAATTATCTATAGTATTTCACTATTATTTCATTTCCTAGTATGCATAATTAAATGTTAGTAGAAAATGGAACCATGAGTTTGAAATAGGCCACCTACACCTGCATGAAAAGAGACATAAAGATAGTAATGTAGTTGAACACATTTAGAGGCAGTAGGATAGGTTGCAACTAAAATCTGCATCAAAACATCTAGATCCATGCCTAATAAGTGGTTGGAATAGAATAATTCTTATTGAACATATATAGAATTATTAATTTTATATAGTTAACTCATATTCCAAGAAAATTTAGTTGAGAAGATTATCACCCCCAATGTGATTATTTAATAGATGGAGATAAGAAAGGGAATCTACCAATATCTCTAACTCCCAAATGAATGATACGGGAATAATTCAATGGTTCGAGAACAATATTCATGTGTATAGTTGATAATATATAGAATAAATGTACCGTACCTCAAATTGTATGTAGCATTACCTGATTATTTCATTTCCTTGTTTGTGTCATCATATGGTCCGAGAAGATGGCACAATGAGTTTGGAATCAGTCCCCTCTACATTTTGGTGTGATTCCTCTGAGTTATTATCCTCTTATAGCTCACATGGCCCACAAACTACAATGATGACTTTCTAATAGATGTGCATTCACAATACTACCAATGAAACATTAATTATCAGTGGTAGGGAAATTAGGATCAAAATATTGTGTGCATAATTTTTCATTTAAATTAAAAAAACTAATATAATCATCTGTAGATAAAATGAATATTATAGAATGGGAAAATACACATTTAAAAGGAAAATTTAACAAATGAAAAGAAATATATATAAAGCCCATAATTTTGAGGGTTGATATGTTTTGTAAAATTACATGGTATTGTTTTGAAATAAAGGCTTGACAATTTACATGTAGTATTGGTAGAATTGTGTCATGACATAGAAAAAAGAAATTGTTTCATAGCTCACGCATTCAATCATAGCTTGTCTATTTCAAGAAGTTTTATGTCCCCAAAATCAGGTTACATTAAACCCTATAACATTAAATTAAGGAATGAAACCGGAATTAATATTTAATTAAATTGATTATAATGAAATCATAAAACAATGGTAATGAATATAACTCTAAAAGTGTACTCCAAATATACAGATAATGATGTTCTGTAGAGTGAAACTTATTAAAAGTTTGATATGAAAAACATATACCAAAGTAAAACACATTGAAAAAAATAATTGAATAAAATACAGGTATATTTGAATGTATGTTACTGCATATAACCAAAAATAATTATTATTAATTATTATAAAAATTGAATCCCCAGTAAAAAAATAAATTCACAATATTGGAACAAACATTAAAATAATTAAAAACATGATAGTTTTGAATCCATAGAAATCAAGATGTCGACGAATGATACACCATTTTAGCTGCCATGTGTTTTCATTCATTCTCTGCTTGAGCTCACATCATATTCCCTTTTAGCTTACTTATATTATAATTTTATATATTATGGGATTCTAAGCCTTCAACGCGGATAAAATGCATAATCCCTCAAAAATTAGTGTACCTTAAAATAAAAATGATGACAGATGGGAAAATGTGGTGACATATGAAGTAAAAAATTAACAAAAACAACTTTAATGAAAATTTACTCAACTCATGTACTTGAAATATTATTAATGTACCAACCTCCCTAGTTTTTATTCCATATAAAAGTGTAGTAACCTTTGTTTGGGTAAAGTTTATCATAATAAATAGTTTTACAAGAAACCATAATTCATTTCTTGTTCAAACAGAAATACCAGTGCATCATTACATGTCATGAATAATCCAATTGGAAATTTTCATCTTGTATTTTGATGACATTTTACCACATGACGGTTATGATGTTTAATTTTTTCTACAGTAAGATGGTCAGAAAAACTAAATAAGAATGAACAATCAACTCAAGCAGCATAATTCATTCCAGTTTCCTTTTTTGGAACATAAACATAAGTTGTAACCTTTGTTTGAGGAAAAGTTATCACAATAAAATCCATTACGTCTGTTAATATATAGTAAAATAAAATAAAAACAATCATGGATTATGATTCCATTACACCGCATGATATTCAATATGTTGAAATTTTTCTACAATCAGATGGTCAGAAAAACTTAATAAGAATGAATGATCAAATTAAGTTATATAATATGTTCTAAATTTCTTAAATGGATAAATAACAGAGTTATAACAATTGTTTTAGGAAAATTTATCATAATATAATCTATTACAAGTGTTAATGTGTAGTCATGTAAAATAAAAAACATCGAGAAATATCCCAATTAGAAATATATCTATCATTATAATAAAAAATATTTAAACACTAAAAATGGTATCAAGGGATTCATAGTGCATCCACATGAACCAATGAACACTATATTTTAGTTGATAGTGATTCCCCTTATTTTTATAATTTTATCATAGGGATGAAAAGATTATGTTCTTTGGTCTGAACATGATATGAATGGAGTTCCTACATCAGTTTTAGTAAATAACGCTCCAATCTCTGGAGTACATGTTGGAGTCTCAGATGGTCCTTGAATGGACTATACAGATTCATTAACAACATTATAAATCTATTCATTGGCATCATCTAGAACATGGAAGTTATAAAGTGCGTAAAATTATATCAAAGTTAAACCTACTAAATATAAATTATAAACTTTTGTTTGGAAAAGTTATATACTATAATAATTCATTAATTTTCCCCCATAAAACACATTTATTTCGGAATGGGTTGTCTGTAAATAGATTAATAAGAAATTTTAAATGAAATTATAATATATTTCCCTAATTATACTAAAATTCAACTGGAACATTACTTGTACAGAACAACCAAGTTGGCATTTTCCCTCTAGTATTCTGTAGCCACTGTACCACATGATGGTGCTGATACATTCTAGATATTTACAGATGGTCATAAAAACTGAATAAGAATGATTGTTCAATTAAAAATTAAAAATTTGTACCACTTGCCTTATTTGGATAATAAATATAATGATTTTTCAAGATCATCTATGATAAAGAGTTTGTGATGTCATATTTGTTGTCTAATGTTGAGGATGAGTGGAACTTCCAGGGGCCACTGGCACAATAACATGAAAATTATGGGATTCCTTATAGTTTTTTTCTAATAAAGACATGTGAATAATCTAGTAGATTGTTAAATTCCATATTATTAGTGCCAAATAATGAGAATTAGTGTTGAGAACACTGTAAAAAATGGTAGTTGATGGTGAAAATGTAATAATAATGTAACAAAGACATTCCAAACCAACACTATTATAATCAATGTGAATAATACGAGAACATTGTCGTGGGGAAACTATAGGAAACATTTTTTAATAACCTGGAAAAATTACATGGGTCTTCTCGATTCTCCCAAATAATCACATGTGAATTAACTAATAGATTTGTAAATTTCACACTGTCAATGCCAAATAATGAGAAATAACTTTGAGTGCATGGCCAAAAAAGGAAGTTGAGGGTGAAAAAGGTACTAATAATGTATCAAAACACTCCAAACCAAATGTATAATAAGTAATGTGAATCATACTAGAACATTGAGGTGGGGAATCTACATGGAACATTATGAAGTACCAAGGAAGAATTACATGGGTCAAATCCCATTAAATAGAAAATATGGGGATTTCTTTGGAATCCTTCACCAATAAAACAACCGTCTAGGCTGCCACATCTGCACCATTCTCTACCTTCCTATTATTCCCCTCATAACTCATCAACATACACCATAATGATGTCGTAATTTCAAAAAAAAACTATTATTTACCACTCAAAAGGTACCCTACCTTCATAACCACCACATCATTTGAATGAAATGTACTTCTTTCTCACTTTATCATTATTGATGTTTCACTTTTTCATGATGAGTTTAGAAAATAGACACCTATGTATGTGGGATTTGATACCTACATAATAATGTAGATTCAGTGAAAAAATTCAAGATAGATCCTTTTTCATACTCCTTGGTTTCGCATAGTTTAATAATCTACCTCACCCAATAATCTATCATGACATTTAAATAAACGTTCTTCATGTGTGACATGCATCATGAACTAGATTTGGGGAATGTTTCCTTGTTAAAAAAGGGTGTGAGAAAAAAAACAAATCTAGTACATAGATTGAGAAAATAATGGTTATAGTATTTTATATTAATTAAATTTTTGATGAATCATGTGAAAGATCCTCATTCTTGGATATAATAAATGCAATAAGAAACAAATCCAGCAGCATACTTCACTATTTTAACACCTATGCCACCATAATACATCAAATCAGTGGTCTGACATTAGATTAGGATGGATAGTAAGGAGAACCCCTTCTCAATCAATAGAATGTTTGGTGAATAATTAAATCCAAATAATGTTGATGTGATAGAAACCATGCTTCCAATTCCATACCAAAACCACTGAATAAGCAAATGATTGTCCAATATTAAATCATGAATGATACTAATAAGAAGAAAAAATGAATTTTATAAATTAAGTGTATAATCAAAGAACATGATGAAACCAAAATAGTAGGGATTCATTGACAACAACATTCACTTCTTCTTCATGGCTGGGAACTAAGTAAGAATTAATGTGCTGATATTAATAATCCGGGATTGATTTGTTGGTGTGAATATTTTCATCAAATGAATTTTATTCATTAACCCAGATTAGTGGGATTTACAGTCATTTCCAAAATAAGAAAGTTGGATTTTGATATGGAAAACATCATGATGATTGTTGCATGAGAATAAGGAATCAACTGTCGTCATAGGTGATGAAGAGTAGAAACTAGTATATGCGTAGTGAAGGATTTACGACGAAATATAGGTGAAGAGGTAGGTCCAGTGGTATCTTCAAGAATGAAGAGAGATGGAAATGTATATGGAGGCTTCCTGGTACCTAAGTAGTGGGTCGTGAAGGATTCTTAGAGACCCTTATATGGATGGAAGATCAGAAGTATTGTGTTGTCTGCGACAACAAAGACTGGATGAATCAGGCTTGATCGTAGAATCGTTCATGAAGACTAACAAAGAATGGATGAAACCCTATTTTAGAGGGAGGAAATGAGGTTTCATGGGTGATAAGGAAATCTAGATGTGGAATTCCTGACAATGGATGGAGGAAGACTGATTATGAGCATGATAGATAATAGGGAAACATGTAGGAGGATGACCCCATCATCGGAAGTTTACGGGAACCCTATTTCATGAAGAGTTGATGTCTGACCATGAGTGGGAGAATGAAACCCATGGATAGTTGAGTTGAAACTGTTAGTAGGAGGATGGTGAAGATAGAGGTCGACTGAGTGTGGGTTGACTGGAAGAGGGAGGATGACGGAGGTGGGGGTTTGAGGGGAGTCTAGGTCATGATCTATGATACCATTAGTGGGAGTGGGAGAAGGAGGCATAGACTATTTTTGAATCCCCATATAGGGGAGGCTTTTAGTGTTTTAGCAATGGAACATAAGGAATAAATGATGTGGAGTAGAATTAAAGTGACACATGGATGCTTGAAATCTAGGATTAGTAAATATAGCAGATTACTATGGATACTATTTAGAAGTTCAAAAAATTAAGGGGAACCATTTACATAATTTGTACCATATTGTTAAAAATATTGAATCCATTTTTCCAAATATGAATAAATAATAGACCAAAATTTAATAAAAATTAATCCTGTTGACGAAATGAGAAAATATGTTTTTAACATAAAACATTCAAAAGTTCACATAGTTTTTCTATTTATTTTTAAATTGAAAAAGATCCCAATTAACTAAATTATATTAAATAATAAAAACATACAATAATTATACCTTAAACCAATTTCAATGGATAATATAAAAATATTATTAAAATAGACAAAAAGAAAGTTTTAATTTAAATGATGTATTGTTTACTATTCATTAAAATATGAATTTATTTAGAAAAATACCAAAAATTAATCCAAAGTAATATTTTATTTCTCAAATGAAAATAAGTAGTTATATTTTTTAAATAGAATATATAATAGTGTCAAATCCCATATTTAAAATTGGTTGTCCATCAAAAGGTGGTAAAATGAAATGTTTTTTTGAAAAATACGTCTTTTATTTGAAAATTTGAATTTGTTCTTATATAATGTCAATAAATGAAATGAGATGAAATTTAAACAATAAATTTAATATATAACACAAATATTTCATTAATAAAATCCACAAATAGGGATTTAGATCTTTTATGAACTCTATTATTTTCATTTATATTATTTTTCTTCCAAAAAACGCATCTTTATAATCAAATGGTTTTTAATATTATTTATAAATAATTTACTAACAAATGAGTCATTATATATACAAGTGTAAATAATATTTTAATAATTTAGTTAGTATCATTTATTCCTGCCATTCTAATGGAAATGTAATACCTAAATCATAAAATTAAAAAATATAATAATATATTATTTTTTGGTATAACTCGGTATTGTGTGTAACATTAGATTTCAGAGTAACACATTATTGGGTGTTGGGTATGCTATCGAACATAGAGTTACTTTAGGGTTAAATATAGTTTATAAATATTTATAAATATGAAAATGTCTTATTTATAATTATCTTGGATATAAAAATAAAATAGTATAACTAGATGATGATATATATTTAACCATCATTATATAGTATGAAAAATGGTAGCTTTATGGGATCTAGGGTTTTAGAAATCCAACCATTAGATTTTACAAAAAATGGTGAATTTATTTTAGGATATATCTTATTAGATTTTATAATGGGATGAAAAATGAGACCACTTAATTGAATTATCTAGAATAATTATCATTGTCTCCAGATAGAGACACATGTTTAAACAATGATACTTTCATTTAATGACATGGATACTATAATTTTTTAATGAACACTTTATTTATTATTCATATAATCATAATTTATTCCCTTGAGAGTGAAGGGAATATTGAATCATGTAATAAATTCAATAAATTCAATTAACAGAAGATATTTTATTTCTATAATTTATTCATCATGGAATGATATTAGATCTTCTCTTTGTATTAAATTATTTTATATTTGGTGGAAGTAATTGCCTAATTTTTTAACACATTAAAATAACTAATTCATATATTGAAATTAATTTATGATATTTCTATTTTAATGAAAGTTTAATGATTTTTTGGCTTCATTTTCTTTAATTTCAAATGATCCATGACAATCCATGTTCAATGTTTTCTAATGGTGGTTGACATGAATTTTATGGGTAGGGTAGGATTTCCATAGAACACCTTCTTTTACACAATTCCATGAAATATATCTCATTTAATTCATATATTGAATTGATAAAAGATAGGGTAATGTTCATTCCCATTACACATCTATCTATATTGATTATGTGTGGGAGCTTCATGCGATTTAGAGACCAAAGTTTCATGAAATAGATACTATTTGGTTAATGAAGTGTATCATTGTGAGGGTCGTTGATCACAGGTACCTTTTTAGACCTATGGCATAGAATAAGAAGAGGGGAAATGTAAGGCAATAAATCATGAAACGGTGTAAGGTTATCCATTTTTGTTCTATATATTTACATCTTAGCATCCATGGTGATGCTTGGGGTGGGAGTAGTGGATATTTGTTGGATACATGTGTTAAAATAAAGGATTAATTGTTGTTTACAGGTTTGATGGAGAAGAAGTTAATGTTATAATAATTAATTGGAATTAAATTTTTGAATTATTATATAGATAGTGTTTTTTAGAGCGAGAATTAAATCCTCTAGGAATAAATTTCTATTTTTTATAATAATAATATATATTATTATCGATCCATGTTTCAGTTCATTATTATTACTTTTGTATCGTTTTATTAATTTAACTTGGGTATCATGATACTAGTATTCTAATTGATAATTCCGAACTAATATATGATATATTACATTAAATAAAGGGATGATCATCAAATCCCAAGTTTTACCACAACACGTATATGATATTTTGAAATGCCTATTTTTAATCTACTGAACAATTTTTATTAATAAAAAGCATACAATGTCTATCTTCTACATAAACTAAATAGCATGTCTATTAAAAAATATGAGTCCATTGTCACATTGAGAGAGGAATATATATGTAATTAAGATTCATAGGTTCAATGATAGGTTTTTGGGATGGAATTATATATATTGTCAACATATTTCTAGGTTTATTATTTGAAACACATTTACATGGATTGTAGCGACCCAACCACAAAATCCCTGGACCGGGTGTCTGCTACTAGTCACATTGGATTGATTACAAGGAATCAATCCTTGAAGGAGGAAGTATATTAGTAGTATAGGTTAACTAGATATATAAATGAGCCTTTTATTACCAAAGAATACACTAATTACAACATAAGTTTTTTATATTTTTTAAATAAATAAATTTGTGGATAACTATAATACATCCAATAAATTTCTACATAACATCCATATTATGATTTTGGATTCCATTGTAATGAAACATAATTAGGGTGATCTCAAATTCTCAGTATGGAAAAAATATAGTGAAATAAATAATGAATAAATTATAATCATCACTAAGGAATGACAAATAATCGATCACACATGCCATGTAATGAATAAACTGAATGGATGTGAGTAAACTATATGGAAAGGTAACAAATGGGATAACATGTCATTAAAATAACTAGATAATTAAAAATAAATATGTAATTGTTTTAAACTAAGACTCGTGCCCTTAAATCAATGATCTTATAATGATATTTATCCATAGATATGGTAATCAAAAGTCACATGGATGAATAATAATTGAAACTAATATGAAGGAAATCCTTATTTATTGATCTTTATTTATGATTTATAAGAAAACAATATTTTCAAGAATAATCACCTGATGTTTTAAGATATTTTTATTTTCTCAACTAATTTGTCTCATGAAAACCAATCGATGCATCGAGGAGTTATATATTGTCAGGAATCCAACAGTCATTTCTAGTCCATAGAATTCCTATTATTGACTAATAAGAATAAAAAATATTTTTTATAAAATAACAATATAGAATGAAAATTATAGATTTATCAATTATTAACCAATTAATCAAATAAATTTTAAATAAAAAAACTCATTAAAAATGGTATTTGATTTGCACAATATTAATATCCCTAATTAATTAAATATATAATTAGGTAGAATTCAATGTTCAATGATCATCGAAGATTAAATATTTTATTGAGAATAAAAAGAAGATCATGGAAGTGAATATACTTACATTACTTTTCCAAATAAATTGATTACCATATAGAGAATGTATATAGAGAGTGTCAATACACAATATCCCATGTGGATTAAAAATAGATGTTTTTTGACTTTAATAAAATAAAATAATAACATCGAATCAATTCCTTAGGAAAATAAACTTTGATTTGAAAAACATATTGAAAATATTTTTCATTGAAAATCCTTTTTAAAAACATTTTAATTAAAAAATAATTATTTAATCATGTAAATGAATATTCAACATAACAAAGACTAATAAGTCCACACATATTGTACGATGTAAATACATTTCTATTGAATAGTAATTGGTGTTGAAATTTGCATTGTTGAAAAATAAATTTGAGTATTTCTCTGAAAAAATGGGTAAAACAAAAAATGGTAAAAATTTGTTTACCAAATAATTTTTAATTTATTTTATAAAACATTGTTTTTATAGAAAAACAGGTTCTCTGACTAAAGAGTCAAATGAATTTGGGTTTTCATAAATTCATTTTCTAAAAAATTTGAGTACCAATGTGTAGAAGTATTGTTCAATAATTGATAAAGGGAATTAAGAACAAGAGGAGATTAAAATTACATATATTATAGAATAATTATGAAATAATTTCCTTGAATTTAAATTCATGTACAATAAATCATGAATGCATTTAAGATTGTGAAAAAAATTCTTAAAAAGGATATAACATCGAAGTAAAAAATCAATAAATGAGTATATTATGAGTATAAACAATAAATACACCCATGGGAAGGCGGCGTGTAAATATTGAGTAAAACCTGATTACAAACATAATCTTATAATATTAAAAACAATGAGTAAGTAATATAACTCCATGTAAAGAAATTATGATATGAAATTCAATTCCACTTAGTAACATTAGTCTCAGATACACCTAAAATAAATCATAAAATTGAAACTATAAATACCACAAAAATATATTTATTGATAATATTACATGTTAATGTGGAATTACATACCCCATATATAAGTAATTTAGTTCACATCTATTATGTATGCCCCATAGAAAAAAATGAGTCAAGAATCCCATACCTTGAGTTTCCTTTCCTATGAATATGCATTAATTTCATGTATAACATACATATGTTAATTTTATACAATATTAAGTTCCTTTTTCATGATTATAATTAAGTTTATTTCACTTTTTAGTATTTTTTTTACAACTTCGTAAATATTTATGTTTATGTCAGGTGTTTTGGCGAAATCCAGTTTATGTGTCAAAACGACTTTTGTAGAAAACTATGGTAAAAGGATTCATTATGTATCAAATAAAGAATAGTAATTAGGACATAATTATAATTTTTTTGATTAATTATAATTTTAAATCCAATTATTAAAAATGTTTTGGAAAAATGTATCAACATTATGATCATGGAGACAGTAGGCCATACATACACATGAGTAAGGTTCTCATTATTCAATGATTGTTATGGAAATAAGGTATGTGCATTACATATTTATAAAATTATCATTATATCATAATTACCATACTTTTTTAATAATTTAGACTCATATATATAATTCTTATGATGTAAAATGAATATCATCACGTCGAGGAGGTCGTAGTGCACAAGTCCACGATTGATGTTATAAGGATTCAGTGTGTGTGAAATGCTAATAAATAAAATGATACATATATAAATAACTCCAGAAAGGTAATTATGTCATTAATATCATATATAGGTTTTTTATATAACATATTTGTATCTATAACCATCCTTTTCACACTAAATGTTTAGTTTGATCAAATCATATTGCTTTGAGGGTGTGGTAGTACACACTTCCTCAAATGATGTTATCGTATTAATGCAAAATGGAAGGTATTAAATCTTTGTATTATAAAGGGATTAAATAATTATAAATATATAACAAATATCACATATATCATATATATAGAGAGAGAGAGAGAGTTCCATCATAATTTCCACCATGATATGTGGTAAGGGAAAAATTAACACTCATTGTCTTGGGAGTCAGTACTTCATCATACATAGAAATAGTATGTCCATTACCCATTAGATGAAAATGTGTCTAAGAGTTGGTAGAATCCATTACATAAAAAATAAAATAATTATTATTATTCTATTAGTTACATAATAATGAAATAATAATAAATCTGGGGTTTGGGAATGGAAATAAAATTAAAAATATTGCGGGAAGAATTACCTCTTAATAGGGTTACTACTTTTACATTGTACCAAAAGGATTCATTGGAAGTATTTATGAAAAAGGAGAGAAATAAATGTCAAAGGTAGGGATTTTTGGATGATATATGGGATGACCATAGTAAAAACTAAGTTTTTTTATGGGTGTGTGGAATGAGGAGAGGTGGTGGCCTTTAATTGGGATATAAAATGACTCACATGGTATTTTTTAAATGAAATTTGGTAGAAATGTGTTATTACATAAAAAAAGTCATATCAAACCAACCAAACACTATAATTGATTTTTCATGGCCGAATTATGACAACAATATTGGTTTCGTAAAATTTCCTATGTCATTTGATCCTCTAAGTTAATTTTTTTATTCTTTTATTGAGCATAATTTTACCTTAATAATTTAAATTAATTTTAATTAATTTAACTAATATTTTTTATAAAAATTAATTTACTCTTATTATAAATATAAAATTATTATTATTCCAAATATTGGAACCATTTTTCATATTTCCAATAATAGTAGTGGTGGAAATTGATTTAAATTTAATATGTCAGGTTTGATGACAATATAGGGTTTAAAAGTAAAATCGTCTAAAAAGTTTCTATGTTTTTATAATCAATTTATTCAAATGAAATAAATATTATTAATTTAAAAAATATTATCTAATTAAAAATTAAAAAAATTAAATTTATAATTTAACATTATAAATATATTATACGAAAGAAAAATTGAATTAAAATTCAGTATTTCTAACTATGCATTATAAATTGAAATATTTGAGAAAAAATATATTAAATTTACCCTAACCTAATTATTTCATTTTTATTAATCTTTTTAGGTTTATTTTGGCATATGAAGTCAATTAAAGTGTAAAAATTCAGTTTTAAAAAGGGGTTTCAATTATAAGGTGCAAAAAATTACCTTTATAAAATGTTGGTTTTTATGTACTAAGTAGAGTTTGAACATATATAATGTATATAAAACCTAATTAAAGAATATAAAAAATATTTGTTTTAATATATAAAATATATATTTCAATAACTTTATTCACTATAGAAAATTAATAATATTTGTTAATAAAAAACTCTTGTAGAAGCATAAATATAATAATATTTTTATTTATATCCAATTCGTTATCATTCTCATTTGTAATTAATTGGAAACCAATGAATTAAATTTATATCTATATAAACAATAAATTTTCATAATTTAGTTTATACTATTAATAACCTATAACATAATGTCTAGATTCTACTATATAATATTAAATAAAAATATTTTAATAATACATCATTGTTTGGTGAAACTCAGTATTGTGTATAACCAAATCTATCGAGGAAGGTCTCTCTTGTGTGTAACTCAATATATTAAAGAATGTATCTCCAACATGTAACACAAGATTTCTCGATGTTGAATGAATTATATGTTATATCATGTATTGAAGTTTTAAAAATAGTAAATATATAGTTGAGTCTCGGGATATTATATTCCCATATGTGCTTAGTGATGTCTTCCATACACGTTATTTGATAAAATATTGTACATTAGAATTTAAATGTGTTACATTCTCCCCTGCATAATTAAATTTAATCCTTGTAATTTACACTCAATCATAGTAATATATTTTTTGACATTCCCTTTGTTGAAATCCGACATTGTGAGATGGGTGCATAAGTCTTCCTCTATAAAAGAGATAATGGGAAGTACAAAGGTCACATGGACAACCATGTAACTAGGACATAATGTAGGGGGACAATAGTGTAATTTGATAATATAAACATGGTGTAAAAGTGTAACTATTTATAGGGGTGATTAAGGTTATCAATAACTTACTAGTGAATGTTCAATGCAATGTTGATGGCCTAAAATCCATAAATCTATGGTTATTTAGAAGATCGTCAGTTAAAACAATTGGTATTAGGGAATCATTTTATATCAATGTCATTCTCATTATTTTGGGAAATTCTTTTAATGAACAAGAATATATAGAAATATTTTTTCTTGATTGGTTTGAATTTCATATGTACAATCAAATATTTTAGTTTTTCTTCGATCATATTCTAAGTATTCCCTTTAGTAATAAAAAATAATTACCAATATTGATTTATTTTTTATACCTCACGCACTAAAAGAAACTTTTAAAGGGTCATAATTACTATAAAAGAGTTACAAGTATAAAAATCAGTCTATAAAAAACATCCTAAACCAATATGGTTTATATATAGATATATATTTCTCAGAGGTGATACTAATGGTTCGTCATTATCATTTATTCTTAATTTTTAGTCATTAAAAACAATAAAAAAT
This sequence comes from Viscum album, assembly GCA_963277665.1. Classification (NCBI taxonomy): domain Eukaryota; kingdom Viridiplantae; phylum Streptophyta; class Magnoliopsida; order Santalales; family Viscaceae; genus Viscum; species Viscum album. Next base: position 1,585,438,191 of record OY728155.1, read on the forward strand.
TAACCAATAAATTACATAGGTCTGTGGTTGGAATGAAACCCTTATCATCTATTGATCATGGGTTCATGACCCATGGAATTAATAAATTTGAATGGTTGTCCCCTTGCATAAGTGTTATGGGTTTTCTAAAAACAAATTAATATAATTTAAAAAATATGATTGAAATCATTGAAAAAATGTTAATCACTAAATAGCCTTCAAATTAATTTTTTCGATACAACCTCAATAAATATATAATTCACCCATCTTATTTCAACATAGATCTTTTCTTGGTGTAGGATTTACCCATAAGTTAATTAATAGGATTTAAAATCGTGATTCCTTATTTTCAATCTAAAACACCATAGGATTAAACTAGTATATTAATTTTCATTATCTATTAAAATATTTCATAATGGTTTGTAATGAGAACATGGATTATTCGATCCTAATCCACTGGTATTGTCAAACTAGGTGCCCAGTAAGGATCGTTATCATTTATTGGGTTACCCCGAGTCAGGATGCCTCGGAGCGTCGTGGTCTCCCCTCTCCCGTGGAACTAGGGTTTCTTCCCGCACTTCCCTCCCTAACCCTTTAGGCAGGGATCTGCTCGTGATGGCTATAGATCTATCTCGGCATGGGTGGTGACATCACATATCGGTGGAGCTTCAGAGGTTGGCTCTGATTGGGTTCGACTCTGCGTTGCATTGCTGCTTGTGCGGCGTCGTCACCTCTCGGTGGAGTGTCGGCATTTGGATCAGCTTGTGCGGCGACTTCACATCCTGGTGGAGCCTCGGCGGTGGATCATCTTGGGTTTCTTCTGTCATGACGAAGCTTGTGTGGAGGAGTCTCATCTCGACGGTGCTTTGCGGTCGTCTATGTGGGTCGGATACACCACTTCTCGGCGGAGCTTTGGCGGTTGGCCTAGTGTGGTCTTCTTCCTTTGACAGTGTTGAGGCTTGGTGTGGCCCCAATCAGCGGGTTCAGTTTGTTCGGTGCATGCAGTGAGAGGTTCTGTTTCTAGGTCTCTACGGTGTGGTCCAGGGCATGATTTGCAGTGCTACGGAGGGGGAGGTTTTTCTGGTTCTTTTTCTATGGATTTTTCATGCGTTTCTTTTGGATTTGTGGTGAATTTTCTATCTGGTTGGATCTGGTTTTGTTGCTCTGATTCGTCGTGATGGCCCTTCTTGCCCATATCACTTTGAGTCTTGACTGGAGTCTGGTGAGGGTGTTTCTGCAGTTCTGATCGGATCAGATCCATGCCCAGAGTTGCATTTTTGTTCTAAGATGATCCAGTTTCCCTCATTGGTGACAGTCCCTTGGCGCGGGGTTGGGTTATCCAGTCCTAGGTGACGGTGGATTGAACTCATGCTCTTTGGATTGTATTCCGATCATCTGTGGATGCGGTGATGGGGGTCTGAGGTGGTTGTCAGGGATGGTCCAGGATGACTGCTTGTTGAAGGATTTTGATTGTGTTCTCTCGGAATGGTGTAAGGATTTGTGAGTTCTGCTGGTAAGGTGAGGTTTGGTTTGCTAAGGTGGGAAGTTTGTGATCTGGACTCGACTTCATGAATTGACTCCATGGGGGTTTCAGAGCTGGAAATTTATCTTTGTAGTGTTTTTTGGATTTGGTTGTTTGAGAGGGTATGGCGTCAGCCATCGGATCGGGCCAGATCTTTTGACTCAGGACACTTTCTTGCCGAATTACCTTGCAACGAGGAAGAGTGACTTCAAGTTCCATTGCTGGGGAGGAGTAGTTTAGTGTTGTTATCCTGGTTTTACTCTTTCTTCCTTCATGTGTAATTTTCCTATGTCCATGATGTCATTGGGTTTCTACCCCTTTCATCCCTTAAAAGGGGGCATTTTCATATAATAAAAAAATTGAAGGCCATCGGGCCGTTGGATGGATGGGTTACCCTGATTCAGGCTCAGAACAGCTTTTTGGTGATATTAATCCTAGGTAAAAATGTTCCAGAACCACATCTACGTATAGTTTATAGATAGGGATGTATTTCTAGTGAGACCCACATAATCTCTAACATACCAAAATTCTTTTATATCCTTCTATAATTATCCTCAATTTCTAACTAAGGTTTGTGTTCTATATCCAATTTTTTCCTAAATCTTTTTCCCAATGTTTCTATTAAACTTCATATAATACAAATTATAGCAACCCAACCTCAGAAGGCCCAGAGCGAGTATCTGCAACTAGTTAAATTGGCATTATTACACAAATCCATCCTCAATGGACTGAGATGTCAAGTAGTATTGGTAAACCCGATACACAAATGAGCCTTAGACTGCGTAATAATACACGAATTACATCATAATGTTCGTCTTCTAGATAAATAAATAACATTTAGGGTTAACTATAATACATCTAGAAAAAGCATTCTTATTTTCATATCACTCTTCTAATTCTTGGGGAAAACATATTAATGGTGATATCAAATGCTCGGTAAGATCAAAATATAGTGGAAGAAATAATGAATCAATGATAATAGTCAATATCGAAGGTAAGTAATTGAACACACATGTAATGTAATCAATAAACTGAATGTACTTGTTTATAAAAAATGTAATGGTAAAAAATGGAAACACATTAAATTAAAAATAACTATATAATGAAAAAATAAAAATGGAAATGGTCGTAATGGAAACACTTGCCTTTTAATAAATGAATAAAAGAGGAGATGTATCCATATATATTTACACACAAAATCTAAAACACGAATAATAATTGAATCTAATATGAACGAAATGATTAATTATTGGATGTCTTGTTCGAGGAACATGAATACATATACCAAAAATACCTTCAATAAATCCGTTAAACTGTTCTGATTTGTGTAAATAATTTGTCTCTTGAGAACCTATCAGTGTATCAAGGAGCTCTATTTAGTCCGAGATCCACCGATCATTACAAATATAAGGAAATACACATACGGAATAATAAAATTAAAAAACAATGCATTTCAAATAACCAAACAAAAAGAAAAATATGGATTTGTCGAAAATTACCCAAATAATCAAATAACATTCAAAGTAAATGCCATATGAAAAATGGTATGTGGTTTAAGAAATAGTATTATTCTTGATAAATGAAATGGATAATTAGGGAATATTCAATGTTCAATGATCATAGAAGATTGTATATTTAAATTTGAATAATAAAGAGATCATGTATGTCAATATAATAATTTTTTGGAAAAATCCATTAAAAACCATTTGGTGAAATAATATAGATGGTGTTAATAATAAATATCTCATGTGTTGTAAAAATAGATGGGTGTTTTCAATGATGAAATTAAACAATAACATAAATAATAAATTCTTTAGGAAAGTATAATTTATTTGTAAAAACCCTCTGAAAACAATTTTATTTGAAAATACATATTAAAAACAATTTTTAAAAAAATGATTCCTTTTAAACATGTAACTGAATATTTAAAGAAATGACATTGAATAAATCTGTACATGTCTTACTAGGTGAAAATAGAACACCTCTTCCACGAAACAAATTTATGAAAAATTAATTTTATGGAATGTGACAATAATATTCCATTGAATACAAGGGTAAAATATAATTTGGTTTAAAATGACATACAAAATTAGTTTGAAAACAGATTTATAATGTATTGTTTTAACTGGTAAACATGTTCTCTAATTGAATAGAGAAATGAATTTGGGTTTTCATAAAATTATTTTCTAAATAATTTTATTACCAATGTGTGAAAAAATGGAACTATAATTTATAAAGTTCATTAATATCTAGGGTAGACTAAAATGAAATGGTTTTTTGAATTATCATGCAATAATTCCCTCAAATTAAAATTATTGGGTAATCAATATTTAATAAAATGTATATTGTTAAATAAACCATAGAAAATGATATAACAAAAAAGTGAAAATATACCAATGATTAGATTATATGTATCACCTATAAATCCACATAAGGTAAGTGGAAATATGAATATAGATAGTAAAATGTGGTAACACATACAATCTTAGAATATTAACAACAATAAGTAATATAACTCAATGAAAAAAATAGTCTTATGAAATTATATTCCACATTGTAACTTTTAACTCAAATCCTTGTAAAATAAATAATTCAAATTAAAACCTAAAATTTCTTGAATAAATATTTATTCATGATATTACATGACAATGTGTCAGTACGTACCCAATATATTATTAATTAGGTTTACATAAGTTATGTGTGACTTGCGGAAACAAATGACACAAAAATATATTATGTTGAGTTTCACTTCTGGTAAACATCCTATAAATTAATTTGTAACAAACATATGTTAATTTTATACATTCTATATAAACCTTTTTGTGTTTATCATTACATATATTTAACATATTACAATGATTTATAAAAGAACATAAACAATTATGTTTATCTCGGGTATTTTGACCATATTTAGTTTATGTACCAAAAAGGACATCAGTTTTTCAACTATAGTTGAAGAGATAATTATATAAAATCTATATTATAATAATAATATATAAATAATTTTCATATTTTTACATTAATTATTCTATTAAAATCAATTATTAAATATGGTTATGAAAAATGAATCAAAGTTAGGATCATGAAGACAGTATGCCACACATTTGCATGAGTAACATTCTAATTTTTTTAGTGACTGTTATGGGAGGAAGTTAAGTATCATTACATATTTCCATGATGATCATTATATCATTTACAACATATTATTAAATCATGTATATTTATTTGTAGAATTCATCTGTGGAAAAAATAATCACATCGTGTCGAGGAGGCAGTAGTCCTCACGTCCACCATCGATGTTACAACTTTTAGTGTGTGTGAAAGTATAATAAATAAAATTTTATATATATATATATATTATAGTTCTATAATGTTGATTATTTCATGATTATCACATATAAATTTTTTATTTCATGTATTTTTAATTGAAACTATCCTTATTATTTTCAACGTCTACTATTAACGAATAACATCTCTTTGCGGGGTGCAGTAGTCCACACATCCTAAAATGATGTTATCATATTAATGAAGAATGGAAATTTTTAAAATTATGTATTGTATAAGGATTAATTAAGTACAAATACATAATAAATATCATATATATCATATATAGATATAATTTTAATCATAGCGACCACCAATATTGGTCATAAGGTAAAAATGAACAATCATCACTTTGTGAGGAAGTAGTTCATCATACACATAAATAATATGTTCATTACCCATTATATGGAAGTGTTCATATATCTAGGTAGACCAAATTACAAAAAAAATCATATAATATTGAATATACTTTTACTGTCACAAAATAATTTAATCATTTGAGATGAGTGGTGGTAGTATGGGAAAAAAATTAAAAATCTTGAGAGAAGATGTTTCATCTTAATTGGTTAACTACTTTTGGATTATACCAAAAGGATTCCTTGGAAGGATTTATACCCTATGTGAGTATTCAAGTTTAAGGGGAGGAATGTTGGGAAGCTATATGGGTATATCTTGGCTGATCCCAAGTTGCTTGAGAGGTATAAATAATGGGTAGAGGTGTGGACTTTTATAGGGGAGGAAAAGGGATCAGTTGATATTTTTTGAAAATATGTTTGGTGTAAAAATGTTCTTACATAATAAAAATCAAATAAAACCTACCAAAATAAAGAATTGGGTTTTCATACAAGATGTATAACCATCCAATAGGTGTTGTACAAGTGTCTAGGTCTTCTATGTATGAACCCAGTTTTATTGTGGTATAGATCTTTTGCTTTCCTTAGATTCTCAATTTAATTACTTAAATATGGACTATAATGAATGGATATTAAGATTATGGGGGTTTATTGGGTGTTTGAGGATGCTATGGATCCTAGAACCCCTTTTGGGTTATAATAAGTGGTCTCATTGTAAGTGAAAACCGTGTTGGTTGGGTTGCACGGCCGTGCGGAAGCCCTGCAAGTTTAGCAGACTTTGGCAGAGGATTTAACAAGGTTACTGCATGGTTAGTGAAAACCATGCGGGGAAACCATACTCTATTCCCGAACATATATTATTCCTTTTATAATTTCTTCAAGGGCTGACAAAACATGTGAGACATGCTATGTGGTTTTTTTGTTATATTATTTTTTCAAAAAAAATTATATTAACACATTTTGGGTTTTCCATCAATGGAAATTTTCTTTTAACCTTGGAAAAGAATAAAAAATAGTCTATTATAGGAATTCATATCCCTTCATCTTCCAACCTCATATTTGTGTGTATTATGTCTTATCTGATCCATATCATTAAGGCATTGATTTATTTTTATCCTTTCTCAATTATTCTAGATATTGATTAACTATTTGGATTTAATAACATATGCCATGATATTCCATTCATTGTCCATTATTTTGATTTCTCCCAAACCAAGGGGAATCAGAGCATGATACTAGATGATCTATCTAGAACAAGCCTTCGGCAGCTAGTCTTGTACCTTTCACTAATCACTGGGTTGATTATATATGATGGAGTATCATCAACCAAATTTTTGGGGTGTCGCCTTGAAATATAATTGAATTGTGTTGTTTCCTATTGCTTTTTAGGTGATGTAATAGGTGTTTTAATGCATTTATTATGTACTATACCTTGATTAAGGTCCGCTACATGGGTTGGATCCCATGGATGACCATTTAGAGATGTCTGGACTAGGATTTTTCTACGGCATGTCTTCATTTCCCTTTAAAAGATCGTTAAAAATTATTTTTCTTATTAATGTAATTTTCATGTTGTTATATGGAATTTTAATTTGTTTAGTGTAAGGGATGGTTGACATAGCCCATGAATAAAGTATTCCATTTCTTGTTAATTAATGTTTGGATCAAAATGCTTATTTTGTAGAACATCCCACATGAGGTGAATATTTTTAATGCCATGATTATAGTTTAATTTGCACGGGATACTTGTTATTAGAAATATTACAATATGAGTAAATTAAATTCAAAGACATAGGAGGCTATTAATTATGTGAGACCCCCTAAAGTGGTGTGTTATACTAGATTATTTTGGCTTTTGACCGTAATATTCCGAATGAAATGTTATATGACCTTTTGAATGATGTAATGGTAAATATCCTTTGGTGAATCGTGAATTCTATTTAGGATGTAATGGATGGCCTCATATAACTATTGTACCTTCCAACATAGGGTGATTTATAGATTCGTCATACAATAACATGGAGAAGATCAAGGGTTAAATATGATTATGCCATGAGTGGTACATGGATCCATTTTGGGATTCTATTTAAGGGATCATAAAGGATGTAAAAAATGTACAGTTAATCATGGATCCATTGAGGGGTCCCATAGATGGTCTAAAGAGGCATTTACTAAATGTCATGGGTGATACATGGGGATTCTCTATAGGACTATAGGATGGGATCATTTGAAATGGACTAATACCACACCTATTGTGATATCAGATTCCTGAGAGGTTTGCTGAGACAGGAATCTATGGTGTTGGTGAAAATTGCACCAAAAGTGATACATGAATTACAAATTAGAAATGTCAAGGACGTGTTCAGGTTATGTTTTGAATTTTGACATTGAATAATTTATGAAATTTCTACCAGGAAAATGAACATTTTTTATTCAGTGTGCACTTGTTTTGTTTATATGACCTTCCAAAGGATCTGTTGTTCTTACAGTTATAAAAGGGATGTTTAGATAATGTCGGATCCTGAGACATAGGAATAAAATGTACTTGAATTGTTAAATGGATAGAGAAATGTAATTTTAAATGGAAACCAGTTATTTTAGGTTGTTAACATTTGATTACTTACTAACTTACTCTTTTCATTATTGCAAATGATTTGTTATAAATATTCAATGACAGATTGGCATCGACAATGGTTGGTTTCCTACTCGTATATTGTCTCGTATCCTTTTTGGGTCATGTTTTGGACCCAAACAGATTATAAGATTGTATCCATCCATAAGGGAATGCACCCTCTTATAGGTACTATATTTGAAACATTGGAGTTGGAGGGCATGGGATGAAGCTGGGGCTTACAATGATATTGGGGTTTTCTTTTTTTTTACTTTTGGGACATGTTTTCTATAGGACTTAAGTGTACCAATTTTATCAACTTTATTAGAAACATGTGAAATGTATCATAATCTTGTATATGACATGACTTTTGGTTATTTATTTTTTTTAGTCTTCTAATGTTTACTTATATTGTAGGTTATTAATGATTTCACTATTTTTATGTTATTCCACAGTGTTACAATCTCATGATGAGGGAATATTCTTCCCATAACTACTCCTAGGCCATCACTGTTATTCAATATCCTCTAGAGTTTTGTGAGATGTTCTTGAGGTCATGTAGCCAACAGGGCTCATAGCACTATTTCATGGCATCCAAGTTTGGGAAATTGCAATGTGTTACTAGAGGATAATTTCTAGTTTGCATTACTATTTTGTGATAATAGAAACGGATAGTAAGGAAATTTAAATTGGTAATGTGTTTTTCCAAGACATATCTAACCCACATATATAGAGAAACAAAATTTCCCTAAATTAATTTTTTTTCTTTTTAGATTATGAGAAATTATAGTTGATTCAATTTCCATGTTGGGTGATACACTTGTGTTTTTCTGTTATTATTGATATTAATTTGGGTTATATTGAGTTACTACCTAATAAAATGATTGTATTTCATCTCATGCATCAGATAAGGTCTTATTAGAAATCAAATTCCATGGATAATTTCCATTCCAATTAGAGAGCATTACTGATTTCATGATGTTGGTATAAATGATTTGATAGGTATGCCAGCTGAGGTGATAAGTATATTTTTGTTTGTTATAGGACACATTGGATGGACTCCATGCTTTAGAGCCTAAGGATTATGGTCCCACATTGATCGTAAATTGGAGGATATTTTTATGGCCTTATAGATTATTGTATTATGATGTTCTATACATGAATTCCAATCATTGATTCGTGGAAAGTATGGGCCATCGCTAACCTGAATTTATCCTACCACTGGTTTACCCTTCGCAAAGGGGATGTGATATATACGTAATGTATAAGAAATCAAGTGAAACTAAAATGTTTTTTCATATAGGACTTTATTATATCCAACCTTATAAGTGGTATTTTGGTACCCTCAATCATTTGGTGGACACCTATACCTGACCCATTCGGCAAGCAGAGGGGTGAGTTCTTAAGGGAATGTTTTTACCTGTCATGTTTTGATAGCTCCCCACTTTAGCTGTGAACATTGATAAATATCCTGAGATGAGGCATGTGTTTGGAACTATAAATTCTTTCCACTACACCAACCTCATGATGTACATTATGAGGGTTTAGATGATCATACCAAAGATGTGGTAGGACATGGGATACCAGTGGATCCTACATTTATTCCAGTTATAGCACCATCTGTTATACCGAATTTCAGTACTGATGAAAAATTACATGAAGCCTTTATGAGGTTCGTGGAAACCTTCCAGGGAGCACCACAACCTACTACGTCAATGGAAGAGATGATGCATGTGTTATAGTAGTAGCATCCACCAACGCAATCAGGGAATGGTAGACCACATGATTCATATTCATGGATGTAGTCCATGATTATGATTTTCTAAAACTTATATATGCCTCCTAAAAGGGGGTTAAATCTCCCTACATACATGATGTGTGATTCCTCCCAGAGGTGGGGGTGTTATCAGTCACATGAATTTTCATCTCTATATGGCATGGAGATATTCTAACTCACTATTCTATTATTACTAAAATATCAAGATGCTAAGGGTCGATAAATAACATAGTTTTTTCATCCTAAGTAGCTATCTTTTTCATTTTGGACTATTCGACCATTTTTTAATACTCCCACACATCGCACCTATTATAATGGGTGATGATGTATCGAAATCTATGCAAATTGAGAATGCTTGTAATACCCTGGGACTTTAAAATATTTTCATTTCTAAATAAATTTAATTTTGTTTCTTTCATTCATTTTATACAACACTTTGTTAATCTTAAAATACAAAAAAAATGTGTTGGCTTGAATTACATGAAACCCTTAGTTTTACAGGACAATAATATATTAATAAAATATTATTATTTAATATAATATAGCTGTTAAATTATCATTCCTAAATAGAATTAACTACATTTTGAATTTTATATATTCTATATAACATTAAAAATCTTCTTATTTATATCATTGACATGATATAGGAAAAAATTTAGTTTTTTGAATAAATAATGTATTTTTTAAAAAAAAATTAGTTTTCCATCCATTTAATGGTGTACAAATTATAAATAAAATATTTTATACATTTATATATTCAACTTGAAAATATAAACATCCTATTTAGAATCCTGAAATAAATATTTAGATTGGTAAAAAAAATTGTGTTTTTCTGATAACAATTATATTTTGATGAAAAGTGAAAAATACTAAATTTTTATTGAAAACAAATTTTTTAATCGGTTTTTTATAGAAATAAATTATATATTTGAATGATTTTATGGTATAATTTGATTATATTTTTATAATTTAATATAATTTGGGTCATTTTAATTATTTTAACATTAAAATTAGGAATAAACAACATAAAATCATTTAATAGTATTTTTCTTAAAAACATGCATTCTCATTTTGACAAATGGAATTAATTTTAAATTAATTTCTACCAATTATGTGTTTTGAATTTGAAATATGAATTACATATTTTGAATTATAAGGTCTAAATTATTTAAATTGTTCTCTTTTTTTAGACATTATGAATAGTTACATCTGAAAATATTTTTATTTAGTATAGTTAAAGGGTAAATAAGGTAAATAAGGGTAGATAATAATATTATGATAACATGAAACATCCATAAAAAATGTCCTAAACTCATTGGGTGAGTCATAGGAGACCAATATAGCACTTGAGATGTAAATTTTACATTTTTTAGCCACTTCGGTGTGAAAATGACTTGTTATGATTATTAATTTAAAGTGAAGAGAAATATAACATAAACATGTATCTCATTACAAAAACATTTTTAATTTGAGTTATATGAGTGATAAATTTAACTATAAATAGTAATTAGAAATATAAAAATACTTCCTACATCATGGTGTTTTATTTTTAAATTGTATAAATTATATAATTACATTAATTAATGTCATAATAATGATGATGTGTTTTCTATATTAATGACAGAATCAAATAAATGATTTTAAAAGTATTTAAATAACTAAAATTTGAACGTTTTATTCATACAAGAATTTAATGGAAGACTATGACATGTTATATTTTATTTAATTAATTTGGGTTGAAGGACTCATGTTTTTACGACATTAACAAAAATAAATTATAGAATCGTCTCAAAATTGTCATAAATGAGTTTAAAAAAGAAATATAATTTTACTAAATGATATAAAAATCCTAAAAATCCATGATTCAACAAAATAAAATAGATAATGATAAAAATTTCATTATTTATACATTAGATATTCCCCTGACATTTTCTTGTAACTAAATTAACCATATGGTGTAAAACTACATGAATACATCGTAAGAGTTAAATAAATTAACTAATGGTTAAAACTAAAATATAAAGTTTATTTTTTGACCTAAAATGTTCTAAAACATATTTTTGGAGAGAATTTCTACACATCCACAACTTTTCTTATAAATTTATTAATTTGGAGTTATTATAATTCGAAAATAAATTTATAACAAAATTATATTACAATACATTCAAAAAGATCCCCTCCTCCCTCTTATAAAATTCCACCAACTCTACCCTATTCCATACACCATTAAACCCAATTTAGTGACCAATATATACTCAAACAAACATCCAGCATACCAAAAATCAACTGAGAATCCTTACTCTGAGTAGATGGTGACTCAAGGAATCCTTATGGAATAAACCAAAAAGATTTACCCGATTTTAAGGTAACACCCTGTCTCAATTTCCTTTCATTTATTTTCCATATCCACCACACAGACTTCCTTTATTAATTTATTTTATAAAAACACCTGTATAATCCAATTAATATCTTTTTAATGATAAGGGTTCTTCCAAAACATACACACACCTCCATCTAATTGATATAGAATATATTGTTTATGTGTGTGATGAACTACAACTTCACGAAACGATGATTGTTAAATTTTCCATTAACGCCAATCATGGTGGCCATTATGATGGAAACATTATTTATATATGATATATATTATATTTATATTTTCACTATGTTTATGTGATTTTTATTTAGAACATGCCTTTATTTTTTCCATGTAGTGTAAATTCGATAATTTCGTTTAAGGAAGTGTGGACTACCACCCCCACAAAGTGATGTGGCACGTTAATACCTTACATATAACGTATATTGGATAGATGTAATAAAAACTTATAAAATATATAACAAATATATGATAATATATATATAATATAAAAATTTATCAATTAATTTTAATTTTTTAAAAAACATATTAAATGAAGGTAGGGTTAACACGTGCATACAACCTACTATCTCCATGAAAGGTGCACTTCATTTATAATATCCAAATATTATGGACTATTCTAAATACATATGTACTGAATATATAATATGATTTTGTCATATTTTTTATTCTATAGAATATTAAACCGTGATATATTTAATAATTACACCAATTAACAATTCAAAATGAACTTGAGAAAACTAGGCAAATAATAGCCCAAATAGTTAAAATTATGAAAAAGTGTTAACAAATGGGAAATAAATTACAATAAGAATTTAATATTTGATATTATGGTTATGGAATAATTTAGTAAAATATTTTAATACCATTATACCTGAGGTTAAAGTAATTCCACCTAAAAAGAATCAAAATGTAAGGTATTTCGTCTCGATTTCTTTTTGTTGAGGCATATTGTAATTTTATGCGCCTAGTTCCTTTTATTCATTGTATATTCTACCTTTTGACAATATATATCATGAATCTCATTATTTTCATGATATTAGATTATTTACTTCATGGGAATTGTTGATAGATATATATTACCAATTCAATATCGTTATTTGATAAGGCATATTATTTTGTTTTTGTTATTCAAAATGAGAAACACATTGGACTAGAAATTATAGTTTGAGCATAGAATTTATATAGCTCCTTGATGAATTAAAAGGTTATCATGAGATGAATTTGTTTTCAAAATGGGATTTTACCGTTTGATTTTAAACTTTTTTTTTGAAAGGTCATGAAGGTAATAGGGTTTCATGTTCTTGAGACTTGATGTCCCAAAATGACATATTTCCCTCATTTAATTTCAATTAGTATTTATCATTGAGATTTTCTCATCAAAATATCTATGAATATAGTTTATCATTAGTTATTGATTTATAGAAGTCATTTCAGTTTCTTAATTTCCATATTCTTTATTCCTTATCAAGATATGTAAATGGAAGTTGTTCTCTATTATTTACATTTCCATATAGATAGATTCATTATTACGTCAATTGTATTTACCCTTATAGAGCATTTGAGATCACCCCTTTTGTGTGATTTATTTTCCCAGGATTCAAAGAAATGTATTATGATATATATGTATTGTTATCCTAGGATAATAATTTGTTTCTAAATGGATTATATATTTTTTATTATATGTTTCAAATTCTAATTTAAATTTCATGTATGTAATATATTTTGGAAGACTTCTAAACTAATAATTTATTCGGAAATTGATTCCTTTTAATCATGCCATTGAATTAAAAGAATGCAATGACTATAGGCTTCTGGGGTTGGGGCATTACAATGGTCTTAGTTATGAAATTCGGTTGTAGGTAAATTCGTTAGGGTTGAATCTACATTTTATATAGTGAATCACATGTGGATCCCAAATGTTAACCTAAGAGAATATAGAGGTTTTGGCTATGGAGGTTTGACACCATGCTCTGGTATTGTCTCGAATAACAGTAGGAAGATTTGTTTGGAGCTTCTTCATTGTGAATTTAGCCATCATAACGAATTTTTAGGTATCAATATGAGGTTATAAAAGTGTGTTAGGCTAAGGAATATGAGTCTGTAGTGTCCTCTGGACATAGTTGAGTTTCGATATTGAAGAAATATGGTCCATCTACAAATGATCTCAAGGTGGTATCTACCAGCATCTAGTGGGGGAGGGTCTGCACTGACTATAGATTCAGAATCAAGGTCTACAACTTATCACCAGTCTAAGAGTTGTCGAACATCTAGAAATAGAGGCTGAGGTAGTTTTCATGGACATGGTAGCCTGAACCTAGGTTCATAGAGATAGTATGGTAGATCATCTCAAGGTATGCAGGTAGAGTCATAAGGCCATGGTACTTTCCAGACTAATATTGTGAAACCGGCCTAGTAAAAGTATGATCCCAAACCTTATACCATCAGACATACTATTCTATTAGCCTCTATTTTAGATTTAAAACTTATTTATATTGAAGTTTAATATACTTTCATATTTCTTCCTATTGTGAAGAGAATTTGTATTTTTGTTTATACATTTGAAGGAATAAAAATGTTAGACACCTCGTTGGTGATTAGAACTAAATGTGTGAGTCATTTTAGGGACTTCCCTCCTCAAGGTTGATGGGTATCACTTCATATAGAACCTTTACATCCTCAAGATGAAAGACTTTAATATCCTTCTTGGGATGAAAATGTATGGTTCCCTTTAGAGGATTTATTGATTTTTTCCCCTCTGGATGAGTTTTACAACACCAGACGGCAGATAGTTTCTATATAAAGGTGAATGGGATGTTCAGGCTAGCTGAGATAGACCCTAACATCATGGGTTAGGTAGGATGACAATCGATATTGAGAATTTGAATCCGGATGGCTATGGAACACATCATATGGATTTTCCTCTATTCACTGTTCATTTTAAAGACATATTCCTAGAAATATTGTTAGGTTTACCTACAGAAAGGGAGGGAGAGTTCTCTATCAATCTAGTCCCATCAACTACACCGATATCCAATAATCCTTAAAATATGGATATGAAAGTGTTTAAAGAGATCAAGAGGAAGCTAGAGTATTTAGAGGCAAAGGGTTTCATCTGACCCAGTACTTCTCTTTAGGGTTCGGTGGTCCTTTTTGAAAAAATGTTGGGAAGTACGCTGAGGATATGATTGGATTATAAGAAATGAAAATGTTAATGATTAACAACTGGTATTCTCTGCCAAGGATAGATGATATATTCCTCCATCTTTGAGGAGATCTGGTTTTCTCAAATATTAATTTTAGATCTGGTTGTCATCATCTGTGTGTTGGATCATCAGACATACCTCAGATAGAATTTTATAGTCGGTGTGGTATGTATGTTTACATGGTCTTGTCATTCAGTCTTGAAAACATTCCAATAGTATTTATGGAACTGATAAACCATGCATTCCATTCTTATCTTGAATCATTTTTCATAATTTCTATGTTTTTCATCTTGGTGTATTCCTTCAATCGACCAGACCATTCAAAACAATTTGAGATTATATTGAGTACACTGAGAGAGAATCAATTATATGATAAGATCATAAAGTTCTACTTCTGTATGGATCAAATTCACATATTGGGTCACATCATCTCAGAGATAAGAGTATTAGTGGACCCATAGAAGTTGAGAGTAGTGGTTTTCGAAGAACATCCCATGAAGATCTTGGATTTGTAGAGTTTTATAGGGATAGCTAGTTACCACAAGAGTTTAATATAGGACTTATCATTCTTAGTGAAGCCATTGAAGGTCTTTACTATGAAGGGTGTGATGTATGTACGGACAGATTCTTATGAAGCGTCATTTTTGGAGATGAAAGTTATATTGACTTCATTGCTGATATTGATTCGGCTATATACACATAGGAGTTACATAGTATATTATGATGTATCAATTATCAGTATTGGAGAATATATTACATTTAGGGGGATGAGACATTGTTTATGGGTCTTGGCAATTGAGGCCCCAAGAGAGGAAATACCTGACACATGATCATGAGTTGGATGTAGTTTTTCATGCATTTTTTTGTTGGGGAAATTAATAACTGGGAAGTAATTTTCTATTGTTCATGGACTAGAAGAGCCCCATGTAAATTTTTACACACTATGATATGAATATGATGTAGGGATGGTGGGTTGAATACCTTCAGTATTTGGATATCAAGCAATCCTAATCACATAGTAATGGAAATTAAGTGACCGATTCACTATATATGTGGACTTAGATATAGGTAGTTCAGTAGTCCAGTATCGAGTGGAATCTTACAGTGTTGTTCTCTAAGAAGCACATGGAGGAGCACAAAAATTAGAGGAAAACATTTCTTTCATCCTTAGCTACTACATCTACCATACAGGAATGAGTGAGGATGAGGATACTATGGGATTCCCAAGCCCTACTTCTACTGGAGTGTGTGGTAGTTATGTACCCTCCCCCATATGAGACCATATGCGATGATGATGATGTTCAACATTTACATGGTCATGTTTGTGTTCTAGTAGACATGCTCAAAAAGCTGATGCAATAATTCCTTGCCTCTTTATGGGTTGTGTATCCTAGTGTCACCAAGATGTATCATGATTGACATCATCAATATTGGTTTCCAAGTATGAAAAGTTATGTAGCTAGTTTTTTCATGATGTGGTCCACCTATCAGTAGGAGACTGTAGAAAACCAGTGACCAGGTGGACTTCTACCGATGTTATCCATTCCTTGGTGGAAACAGAATGGTTTCATGATTGATTTAATTATGAATTTACTGAGGCCACGTTGAGGTAATGATATCACTTGTTTGGTTGTTGATAGGTTCATAATGGTTTCACATTTCCTTCTGATTAATGAAACCTTCATTGTTGAAGATATGGGGTGGTTGTACATCTGTGAGATTTTACCACTGCAAGGGGTTCCACAATATATCATTTCCAATAGGGATGCTCAGATTACATCTTGTTTCCAGTAATGGATATTGAGGTCACATGTTACACATGTGCTTCTAAGAATATTTTATCAACCCCATACATATGTCCATCCAGAGCACACAATTTAGGTGCTTGGGGCATGATGTGGTCATTCTTCTTAGATTTAGGGGGTTCTTGGAAGATGAACATACCCCCAATTGAGTTCTCCTACAACAATATCATTCAAGCTACTATGTAGAAGGAGCCATGTTCTGCATTGTATGGTTTTCCATGCCGATCACCCCATTTTTTGATAGAGGTAGAAGAGGAATCTATACTGGGTCCTTTTCTTTTCTAGGAGACAAAAGAAGAAGTTTAGTTGATAAGGAAAAAGATGGCTATAGTGTAGTCTCATTTGAAATCTTATGATGATTGATGGAAGATAACTCTCAAGTTTGAGGATAGGGATTGGTTACTCTTACATGTTTCACTGACATTCGGACACAAGAATACTACGATACATGGTAAGATTTCACTTAGACATGTCAGGCCATTTCATATTCTGGAGAGGGTCAGGCCGATAGCCTATCAATTGCAGTTACCCCAAAGGTACAATATTTTCACAATTTTTCCCATGTATATCAGCTACTGAATTATTATTCATACCCATCTCATTCTTTTCATCCTATGTAGGATGTGTTACTAGTTGACGAGACATATGAAGAGCATCCAATATGAATTTTGGATTATAGAATGAAGGGTCTCTATGGACGGTTTGTACATTTAGTACGGTTGCAATGCTAGAATAGTAGAGTACATGAAGAGACCAAGTAGATTGATTTTAACGTACGATAATTGTTCCCAGAGTCACTACTAGAAAAACGGCCTATACCCATGGTTCAAAACCGTGGGTATAGCCCCCAAAACCGTGTGTATAGCCTATACCAACGGTTTTGGGAACTGTGGACCTTGGTGGCGTCGGTATAGGTCCCCAGCCTATACCCACAGTTTTCCAAAACCCTGGGTATGGCTATTCTTCCACCGTATCAAAACATCATACACAATTGCCATGCTGTCAAAGTCTTTTACCCAGGGTTTTAAAACTGTGGATATAAATCATAAAATAATGGGGGCGGCAGGTTTCGATCCCGCAAACACTTCACTGAAAACACTGCATCTTACCACTTCCCTAACATCACCTATGTGTATATATATATATATATTTAGTTTAATATAGTTATATAAACCTTGGGTATAGAGGGATGAACCGTGGGTATAGGATTCCTGCCAAAAAAAATTCCATCCCACGGGAAAACAAATTCCCACGCACACAGGGGAAACCTATACCCAAAGTTTTTCATAACCATAGGTATAAGTATTTTATCCCAGACCTATACCAACGGTTCTGGGGAAAACCATGGGGATAGGTACCCCTATACCCACAGTTTTTGAAAACTGTGGGTATAGGAAACTTTTCAGGACCTGTACCTACGGTTTTGGAAAACCAGGGGTATAGGCCCCCCTATACCCACGGTTTTGGAAAACCCTGGGTATAGGTCTTGAAAAGTTTCTTATGCACAAGGTTTTCAAAAATAGTGGATATATGGATACCTATCCCCACGTTTTAACCAAAACAATGGGGATGGGTCCATTTTCTTGTAGTGAGTTTTTCGGTAATTTTTATTCACTCCCCATGGAAGTGAAAATCAGGGATTAATTATTTTAAAGGGTATGTTTGTAGGAACCCAGTTCTTATTTGAGGTTTAGATCTTGTTTTATCCGTAAATTCTCAGTTTAATTACTAAAATAGGTAATTTTAGGAATGGAAATTGGTGTTATGGATTTATTTTGGGGTCCATGGCTGGTCTGGAGATTGGAAATCATGTAATGGGTGAGTAAAAGAGTGATTACAATTATTGAAAATCGAGCGGGTTAGGTTTCACATCTGTGAGATAGATCTTCATAATTAGAATCCCTCGATAAATGATTGAGTACATTTACCACACATTTAGTGAGATCCATTGGGGGTATCCATTCACTATTCCCAGACTTATAGGAATCCATACATGGTTTCAACATTGTTTGAAAAACTGTACGGATAAACCTCGCGAAACCTATTGTGTGGTATTTTTTTAATTTATAAATAAAAATATTATATTAACCCATTTTGGGTATCCCATAAATGGAAATTGGCTTTTCTTATTATAAAAGCTCTCAAGATAAATTGTTCTATGATTTTGGATCTCTTCCCTATCTAACATTTGATTTGAGTCCCATTTATATCCTCGGATCCATATTAGTGAGGCTTTGATTCTTTTTTGACCTTTCTCTATTTTTTTTATATCGATTTCAAAATTTTCACATAGTCTCATATTCCCTAATATCAGGTTCTTCATCCATTCATTAAATTAATCCAAAACTAGGGAGAATCACATCCCAGTACTGGATGAGAAATCTAGAACATGCTTATTTTAGGTGGCCACTTTCCTTTCTCTAATCGTTGAGTTGATTATTTATGTCGATGTGCCACACACCCATTTTTGGGATGTCACGTTGATTTGTAATTGAACCATACTATTTCCTATTTTTTTTAATGTAATATAATAGGGGTTTTAACCCTTTTAATAGCTTATATACTGCGATTAAGGGCCGCCCCATGGGTGAGTTCCCTTGGATGACCTTTTATGGTCGTTTGTCCTAGGATGCCTATGTTGAAAGCTTTGTTTCCTTTCATGGGTTGTTAAAAATAATTTTTTTATGAATGTAATTTTCATGCTGTTAGACTTAATTTTAATTGGATTAGTTTATGGGATGGTTGACTTTCCCCAACAATTGAGTAATCCATTACATGTTAAAGATTGTTTGGATCGAATGACTTATTCTATCAAACTACCCACCTGAGTGGAATAATGAGAAGCCTGTATAATAGTTTAATTTTTCTGGGATTATTTATTTTAGAAATATTATTTTGTGAGTAAATGATTGGCCAATCCATATCTTGTTTTTCCTTTCATGCTACCCCCATCGATGGTGTATTATACAAGATACATTTGGGTTTTTCCCTTTTCATGCATAATAAAATGTTGAATGAATTTTTGAACTATGTAATGGTAAATGGACTTGAGTGAATAATGGTATCATTTTAAAATTCCATTTATTGGATCATGTTACTATTATACCATCCTTCTTGGAGTGACTCATTTATTCAGATTATAATTCCATGGATGAGCAATAGGGTTAAATATGATTATGTTGTGGGTGATTCATGGATCCATTGAGGGTTTCCATGGATAGTCTCATAGAGGATAAATGTACATTTTGAGTGAATCATGGATCCATTAAGGGATGTCATGGATGAGATCAAGAGTCATTGACTATATGTCAAGAATGATAATTTGTGATTCCCTATAAG
Organism: Viscum album; assembly: GCA_963277665.1. Classification (NCBI taxonomy): domain Eukaryota; kingdom Viridiplantae; phylum Streptophyta; class Magnoliopsida; order Santalales; family Viscaceae; genus Viscum; species Viscum album. The sequence goes on from OY728155.1 coordinate 1,585,458,484, forward strand.
ACCTCCAAGGATGGGCTCACCTGAAATGGAATTATACCACACCTAGTGTTATACAGAGTTCGTAGGGGGTTTTTTGGGACTAGATTTTAGGTTGTTTGTAGAAATTGAACCTATGGTGATACATGAATTCCATATTAGGAATTTCAAGGATAAGCTCAGGTTATGTTTAGCATTCTCAAATGAAATGATTTATGATGCGTCTTTCATTCCAAAGTATATGCTTTGATTCTGTCTCCACTTGTTTTTTTATAGGGCCTTATGAGGCATCTGTTGTGCATAAAACTATACTTGGGATGTCTTTATTAAACCATATCTTAAGAATTATGAATTAAATATAAATGAATTGATAAATTTATAATGAATAAAAATTTATTATTAAATGAGTAATTATAGGTTGTTTACTTTTGACAACTTCATAGCATAATGTTTAAATTCATTCACACTGCAAGTTATATAAATTCACTGAAAAATTAGCACAGACCATTTCTGGATGCCTTCTAATATTTGGTCTCACACCATGTTTGGTAATGTTTTATACCCAAACACTTTATATGATTGCAGGTGTTGATAAGGGATTGTTCCCTCATATAGGTACATGATATGATACTTAGGATTATGAGACTGATAAAAAACTATTTTGTTGAATATTGTATTGATAATAAATAAAATAATTTCCTCACATTGTGCTAAATATGTTCACTTATGAAATATTTGGGATTCGATCATTCATTTGAAAATTTGATTAAAATTCTAGTTTTACCTTTTTAAAATGCACTGTAGTATTTCGCACTTAAATATTTTAATGTAACTTATTTGAACATAATATTTTGTATTAGTGTTCATACATTAATTTTATACAACTTTTATTCAAGACATTAGAGTTAAAGAGTGCATTTGAATGGATTAAATGGGCCATTAAGTCAATGGTGGGCTGGATTCGGCAGAATGGACATGGGTTCTGTATATGGGTCATAACTTCTTCATCTGTATTTGGATCAGGCCCAAATTTTTATAGTATATACATGAATAATTTTAGTTAGAATCATCTGTCTGGAAGGATAGCTGATTCACGCGTTTTGGTGGTAAAATGGGTGGTGAAATTTGGCATAAAATATTTGGCCGAGATTCCCCATTCACACTTGAAACCACTTTGAACCTAGCCTCCCCACCACTCTATAAATTTGTTTTTTTATCATTTGGAGAGGTTGGTACGTGAAATAGGAAGTTTAGGGAATAGTATAAGATGTTCCACTCCAATTATACAAGAAATTCAATAAGGGTATCTCTTGAAACAAGGATCCCTTCGTCGAAGCCCTATTCTTCTTTTTCATGTTGTAATGTTTGTATTTTCATAATGAACTTATTTGTTCTTATTTTATATCTTATCTTTTATTCTGTTTTCTTTAAATTTATTATTCTCTTAAACTTCCTAATTGGTCAATAATCAAGAGTAGAAACATGATTGGGTTGTACCATTTCTAAACCTTTGCACATGAAAAACGTTTCTACGATGACTACACTGCCCATAGAAGAGTAGTTCTTTTTAGTAATCGATCGACCTCTATCCTTATTCATTAATTTATTTTGAATAAATGAGATAGTTTAACTCACATATTATGATATATTAATTGTGTTTTTAATTTAAATGAAACTAAAAAAGCAATTTAATAGTTAACACAAAACACGTGAGGTCGGGAATTGTGTGAACTGTGAGAGCGCAACCTTAACAGGTAATTCAAAACCACACGGGATTAATTTGTAGAGTTAAAATATAATCCCTAAACTCAATTTGTCTTCATTTACATAATGGATATGTGCTTTAATTTACTACTAACCATATGGTGTCTTTATAACATCAATCAAAGCAGGGTGTTGTGATTACATGTTCCGAAGATAACCTAGGGTTTAATTCACTTCATCTTTGTGGTAAGGTTAATTCTTGTAGGGTTCAGGGGTTAACAAGTTAAGGGATCATAATTAAGTTGATGTTAATTTAAATTATAATGATAAATAATTTATTGAAGAGGTATAGTTAAATTGAATACGTCTTTTACATATTGTCTAAAAACATCTTTTTGTTGTGTTATTTTAATCGAAATTCATTTCAAAACAAAAAACAAAAAAAATACAATCTTCTTCCAGAAAAATTCTTCTAGATTTATAAACTATATCCAACCCTCATCCTTTAATGTAGTTTTTTTATTCTATTTTATTTTATTTTTAGAATACCTCTAAAAATTTGTTTTAATTCACTTCCTCCATTGAAAGACGACATTGGTTAGCCACTCTGTTGCACCTAATTACCACATAATCACACTAATCATTTGAGGGAGACCACGACAGTGCTCTTTCAAATTGGAAAAGTTTCCAAGGAGGCAAGTAATTTTTTCAACCAATTCGAGGTATTTATTTTATTTTACATTTTATTCTCTTCCTCCCTTCTTTCTTCCTTCTTTTCCCAATTAGATTTTTTTTCTTTTTCTTTTATTTTATTCTACTTCTTTTTTGACCATCAACTCAAACTTATTAATTTTATTTTACAATGGTCTAATTACTTTATTTTCATTTTTATTTTATTTATGACACGAACTAATCCCAAGGATCTCTTAGATCTTGACCCTAAGATTGAATGTAGACTTAGGGATCGAATTAGACATTCTCAGTCTATGGGAAGTTTCAATATTCAACCAGTTGGAGAACTCCTCCACTTTCAAAACATTAAAATTGGAAGAAATTATAATTCCACCATAAAACAAGAACCAATGGCTGAAAATAATGGAAATAAAATTAATATACCCAATCGAGAATTTGCTGCACCTGATATTAACTATCAACCAAATTGTATTGCATAACCAAATCTTGAATCGGACTTTGAATTGAAATATGGATTTATTCATCTTCTTCCAAACTTTCATGGCCTCTCAGGGGAGGATCCTAATAAACACATTAAAGAATTTAATTTGGTTTGCTCAACCGTAAAACCAAGAAATGTATCTGATGACCAAATCAAATTAAGATCATTCGCATTCTCACTTGATGGAGCTGAGAAAGATTGGATGTATTATTTACAACCCGAAGATGTAACTTGTTAAAATGATTTGAAACATCTTTTCTTGTAGAGATATTTTCTAGCATCAAGGACCACTTCCATTTGTAAGGAGATATCTGGGATAAATCAAGACTAAGGGGAGTCAATTTATGAGTACTGGGAATGATTCAAGAAGTTGTGTGCAAGCTGCACAAATCACCAAATCAGTGAGCAACTACTCATCCAATAATTTTATAAAGGACTCACACCAATGGAGAGGAGCATGTTGGATGCTGCAGCTGGAGGAGCATTGGTGGACAAGACACCAATAGATGCACATGTGTTGATTGAAAAAATGGTCCAACACTCCCAACAACTTGGTGATCGAGATACACCACATGTTAGGGGAGTACATCGGGTAAGTCCATATTCTCTTGAGAGTCATTTGATTGATACCGAGTTTGAATAATTGAAAACTATGGTGAGACAAATTTCTTTGGCAGAAAAGACATCCCAACCCCCTCCTTTAAGGCCTTGTGGTATTTACACTGAGACAAGACACCCAATTGAAGTTTCCCACAACTCCAAGAAACAGAAGATTGTACAACAGTGTTCCCTGGGAGACCATATCAGCAACAACAACAACAACCATATCCCCAAAAAAAGTTTGATCCAACATACAACCAAGGGTGGAAGGATCAATCGAACATGAGGTATGGCTCCGGACAACAACAAAGGCCCTCTTTTCAACAAAACATCCAGGAGCCTCCACCTTACCAGCAGGGTTTCCAACAACCTCAAAATGGATTTGAATATCAAGCATCAACAAGCCAACAACAAGGGAATCCCCCACCAAAGTTAGATTCTAATACTAATGATCTTTTGAAACAAATTTTTCTTAATCAATAGAATTAGCTCAAGAGTCAAGGTTTGGAGCTGAGGGAGTTGAAGACTCAAATGAGCCAGATTTCCACTACCCTCCATGAACTGGTAAGTATGAATTCTGGAGAACTACCATCCCAACCTACTCCAAATCCCAAGGGGAATGTCAGTTTCATCACATTGAGAAGTGGTAAGAAAACAAATGATACGTCTGCACCTATTGTTCCACTTGGATTCCCCTCAAATCAAAATAATCCCAATTCCACATCAATTGATGAGAAACCCAAGGAGAAAGATAAATGTAAGCAAAAGATTAATGATGTTCCTTCTAAACCCATTCATTTTCCAAACAGGGTTGTTCAAACCAAGAATATGGATGAAGAAGCAATGAAAAAGGAGGTTTTGGACACATTCAAGCGTGTGGAGATCAACATTACTCTACTTGAAGCCATTAATCAAATTCCAAGTTATTCAAAATTCTTAAAAGAACTGTGTACCAATCGAAGAGGGCATAAGGGAAATGAGAGGATAAATCTTGGAAGGAATGTGTCAGCACTCATTACACCAACTCTAGAAATGCAGTCAAAGTGCAAGGATCCAGGGACATTCACCATCCCATGCACCATAGGGGATTTGTAGTTTTCTGATTCACTTTTTGATTTGGGAGCTTCCATAAATTTTATGCCTCACTCTGTATTCTCTTCTTTGCAGGTTGGTGAGCTGAAACCGACGAGAGTAGTGGTGTAGTTGGAGAATAGAGTTACGGCATATCCAGCGGGAGTCTTTGAGGGTATACTTGTTTGGGTAAGATATATGATCTTTCCAGTATATTTCTATGTTCTTAACATGGGGTATGATCAGGTAAGTTCTAATTCCCCCATTATCTTAGGTAGACCCTTCCTCAAAACTACAAAAACTGTCATAAATGTCAATGAGGGTAAACTTTCCATGGAATTTGTGGATGAAGTTGTGATATTTAATGTTATGGATTCCATGAAGTACCCCTCAGAGGATCATTCTATATTTTTTATCTCCCATTTTGAACAACCAAGTAAAAACCACATAGATTTTTATTGTCCTATTCTTAGGGATATTATGAGTATTGGTTCTAGTTTGATGTCTAAGAATACTTCCACAACTATTTCTAATGCAAAAGACTCTCTTGGATTTGATTTTGAAATGGAATAATATTCTGATTTTGATCATCTGAACTCTAATTATGACATGGTTGTTGGGTATGCTAATGGATTTGAAGCATTATTCTCAGATTTTGATGAGGTATATTCTGATACTAGTGCTCTTTGTGCACATATTTTAGTTCCTTCTATGTCTCCATCCATACACCTCCCCCTACACTAGAACTGAAGCCATTACCACCAAATCTCAAATATTAATACTTGTTAAGTTGTGAGAAATTACCTGTTATCATGCTAACAATCTACCTTTTGAACATGAAGATAAACTTTTGAATCTTTTGAGGGAGAACATCTGGGAAATCGGGTGGACCTTGGCTGACATATCCAGTATTATCCCCTCCATTTGCATGCATATGATTATTTTGGAGGATAGGGCTAAACTAGTGAGGCAACCACAAAGGAGACTCAATCCAAACCTTCTGGAGGTTGTTAAAAAAGAGATTAAAAAATTTCTTAAGGTAGGTTTAATCTATCCCATTTCAGATTCACAGTGGGTAAGTCTTATTCAAGTTGTGCCTAAGAAAAGTGGTGTTATTGTTTTTAAAAATGAGAAAGATGAGTTAGTCCAAATGAGGGTGAAAAACAGTTGGCCCTTGTGTATTTATTATAGAAAACTAAATCAATCTACTCACACAGACCATTTCCCCATCCCATTTACAGATCAGATGCTTGAGAGACTTGCTAGGAAAACACGTTATTGTTTCTTAGATGGATTTTCTGGATATTTTCAGGTTCTTATTGCTCCAAAGGATTAGGAGATGACAACATTCACTTTTTATTTCAGTAAGATTTCCTACCTAAGGATTCCATTTGGACTTTGCAATGCCCCAGGTACCTTCCAGAGATGCATGGTGAGTAATTTTTCAGATTTTATTGAGACCTTCATGGAGGTATTTATGGATGATTTTACAGTGTATGGGTCTTCATTTGATGAATGTTTAAGTAGTTTGGGAAAGGTGTTGAATCATTGTATTGAGAAGAATTTGGTCTTGAACTCTAAAAAGTGTCATTTCATGGTAGAGGATGGCATTGTCTTAGGGAATGTAGTGTCAAAACATGTGATAGAGGTTGATAGATCTAAGGTAACTTTAATTCATCCTTACCATATCCTTCATTTGTGTGTGATGTCAGTTCTTTCCTAGGGCATGCAGGATTTTATCGGGGCTTTATCAAAGATTTTAGTAAGATTTCTCTTCTTATGTCACGATTACATCAAAATGATTCTGATTTTATGTTTGATGATTCTAGCAGTACTTCTATTGATGAGATAAAGAAGTGTCTAAACACTCCACTAATTATACAGCCCCCATGGTGGGAGATTCCTTTTGAGCTTATGTGTAATGCCTCCAACTTCGCGGTTGGAGCCATCTTATCTCAGAGGGTTGAGGGACGTTCACATGTGATCGCCTATGCATCGAGGACACTGGATTCAGCCCAATCAAATTACACAACCACAGAAAAGGAGTTTCTTGATTTTATATTTGCTTTAGATAAATTCCGTTCATATTTATTGGGCTCTAAAGTAGTTTTTTTTTAACATGCAGCTCTGGAGTACCTCTTCAAGAAGCCACATGAAAATCCCAGGCTGATCCGATGGATGCTCCTTCTTAAAGAATTTGATATTGAGATAAAGGATAAAAGGGGGACAAAAAACATGGTGGCAGACCGCATGAGTAGGCTTACTCACACACTATAGGATGACACCTTGGACCAGGTACCACTTCAGGACACTTTCCCCGATTAGCATCTTTATTCCATCTTAGGTACGCATCCTTGGTTTGCAGATTTAGTTAACTACCTTGTTGCCTCTGAAATCCCTGCAAATTTAAAGAAACATCATGTCCAAAAATTAAAAAGTGAGTCTCGATATTATGATTTGGATGATCCATACCTCTGGCACATGTATAGTGATCAAGTTATTTGGAGGTGTGTTCCTGATCATGAGTTGGAGTCTGTTTTACATTTTTGTCATAAACTTGCTTGTGGTGGACACTTTGGACCCCAACAGACAGCTAAGAAAGTTTTAGACTTAGGATTGTATAGGCCTATCTTATTCCACGATGCCCATGTGTTTTGTAAGTCATCTCTCATTTCCAATACACTGGGAACATTTCTAGGAGACATGAGATTCCCCAACAACCCATACTATTCTGTGACATTTTTGATGTATGGGGCATCGATTGTATGGGTCCTTTTCCTAGTTATTTTGGTTTTTTGTACATTTTGGTTGATTTTGATTATGTGAGTAAATGGGTGGAGGCTAAGGCCACCAGGACTGATGATTCTAATGTTGTTCTGGACTTTGTCAAAGAGCAAATTTTTTGCAAGTTTGGAGTACCGAACGCCATAATTAGTGACCAAAGGACACACTTCTACAATGGGAATTTGGCTTCCCTCCTTCGTAAGTATGGGGTGACACACAAAACATCAACACCATACCACCCCCAAATAAATGTCCAGGCTGAGGTTTCAAATCGTGAGTTGAAATAGATTTTAGAAAAAACTGTGCAGCCAAATAGGAAGGATTGGAACAAGCTCTTGGATGATTCATTGTGGGCTTGTAGGATAGAATAACAGACACACATTGGTATTTCTATATTTCGGATTGTTTTTGGGAAAGCATGTCATCTCCCCGTGGAATTTGAGCATTAGGCTTATTGGGCTATAAAGAAATGCAACATAGATTTGGCCCAAGCTGGAATCCAAAGGAAGCTGCAAATTCAAGAGCTTGATGAGATTCGATTGTGTTCATATGAGAACTCAAGGCTATATAAAAAAACCAAAAACATCTCAAGATAGAATGATCCAACAAAAGGAGTTTCATGTTGGAGAGAAATTCCTTCTCTACAGTTCATAACTGAAGCTGATGCCTGGTAAGTTGCATTCCAGATGGTTAGGTCCTTATGTTGTGACTAATGTTTTTCCTTATGGTGTATTGGAGATCACACAAGAGGACACAGGAAGGAGCTTAATGTCAATGGGTAATGTTTGAAGAGATACATTGAGGTAATTCCTACTGATGTAGTGGATTTTATCACACTGCATGACCCCATCATCACTTGAGCACATTAGGCTTTTCCTAACCCTTTAACTTTTTTATTCTTTGTACTATTTAAAATTATAAATTTCATGTGCATATATAATCTCATGGGTTCACATTGAGAAAAATTCAATATTTTATTTATTGGGGAGGGAACATTTTATTTTAGTATTTTTAATTGTTTTTCCTGATAAAAAAACAAAACAAAAAAATTGTGTGTTTTTCAAATTTTGCGTGTTTATTTTTAAATTCTCGGTTTTTTTTAAACTTTTGAGCAAAAATGATTCTCATAACCGTTTTTAAATCCATATCAATAATTGAAACAATTTATCCCTTGAAACTAAGCTTAAATGAATGCTGAAATGACTTTGTTTCAAGATCAAAATTTTAGTAATTTCATGAAAAGTACACTGAATTTTGAATCCCATACCACATATCACTGTCTTTATATTGGAAACCACTTTTCTATGAGGCTTCTAAACCATTATTTCCATATTCATTACATTAAAATCAATTCTTGAGAGAACCAATCCATGCTTGATTTAACCAGAATTTGATTTATTCCTATCAAAACTTGAGGGTTTGAGGTACTTATGTTTAAATTATTGAGGCATTTTATTAGTATTAAAGCCCCTATTTCAAAGAATCATTTTTTATAATGTCCCACATTGAACATTTAATCCTTTTATCCCTTAGGATCCATGCACATCATGTTAGGTTAGCCACATTACAAGCCAATTTTCCCTATCCAACCAACTCTTGAAGTGAAATTGCATAATCTAGTTGAGCTTAAGTGTGGGGGAAGCTGTCTTGTTTAGTGCTACCAAATTTTGTGATACTTTGGTTGAAAAATTAAATTCATAAGACAAGTGTTTTCAGCTAAAGAAAAACATTATATTGTAATTTGTGCCTTTCTGGAGCTTCTAAAAGAGGGGGAAAGTTGTGCCTATCTGGAGATTTTAAGAAATTCATGTTCGAGAAGATTGAAATTTTTACTTCTGAAATGTTGAATTGTGTGCACATTCCTTTATTTTTCATTATTATGAAAATTTAATCAATTCTATGTCGATTGAGGAGGAGACCATATATAAGTGAAAATTAGATTGATGCAATTTTGCTTAAAAAAGAGTCAAGCCCTCCTCATTCAGCCTCAGAATTTTTCACATCTAAATCCTACCAACCGAAAGCCACAGAACAACCCTGAAAATTCCTCATGATAAACATATGTCCTTGACTCACATCGGGTAGCAATTTAGGAATTTATCAAGCCTATGGTGGCCCTTTTATGAGCTTGGATGAGAAAGAAATTGCAAAAAAAATTGACATTTGTCTGATAAGAGAAAATTCAAGTGAGGTAAGTGTTTTGTACATGGGAGGATAAATAAAGTGGAAATATATTAAATGATATAAATTAAGAACTTGAAATAATGGTTTTTTATGAGGCTTGATATCTTTTGATTCTTGGTGTGTAATTGTTTGATCTCAAGGATGTGTGTTTTAAAATTGCTTTTGATTTGATATTGATGTTTACTTGATATGAGGTTTTTCCCAGGAGTGAAAAAGGGTAAGTGTGGGGGAGTTGATAAAACACTATTTTGTTTAATATTTTATTGATAATAAATGACATAATTTCCTCACACTGTGTTAAATATGTTCACTTATGAAATATTGGGATTAGATAATTCATCTGAAAATTCGATTAAAATTCCTGTTTTACCCTTTTAAAATGTAATGTAGAATTTCGCACATAAAGATATTAATATGACTTATTGGAACTTAATATTTTGTAACATTGTTCATAACTTACTTTTATACAACTTTTATTTAGGAAACTAGAGCTAAGTAGTGCATTGGATGGAGTAAATGGTCCATTAAGTCAATGGTGGGCTGGACTTGGAAGAATAGACATGGGTTCTGTATTTGGGCTATAACTTCTTCATCATTTCTTGGAGTAGGCCCCAATTTTGAGAGGAGCTACATGACTCAATTTAGAGAGAATAATACTTCTGGAAGGACAGATGATTCACGCGTTTTGGTGGTCAAGTGGGCAGTGAAAATTGGCATAAAATATTTGGTTGTGATTCCTCATTCACACATGAAACCACTTGGAACCTAACCTCCCCACCACTATATAAATTGGTTTTATCCCATTTTTTGGGGTTGGGACGTGAATTAAGAAGTTTAGGGAAGAGGATAAGAGGTTCCACTCCAATTCTCCACGAAATTCAATAAGGGTATCTCTTGAAGCAAGGATCCCTTCGTCGAAGCCCTATTCTTCTTCCTCATGTTGTAATGTTTGTATTTTCATAATAAACATCTGTGTTCTTCTTTTATTTATTCTATTTTATTCTGTTTTGTTTAAATTTCTTCTTCTATTAATATTCCTAATTTTTCTAGAATCAAGATTAGAAACGTGATTGGTTTCTACCCTTTCTAAACCTTTGCACATGCAAAACATTTCTACGATGACTACACCGCCCATGGTAGAGTAGTTCTTTTTAGTAATCGATCGACCTCTATCCATATCCATTCATTTATTTTAAATCAATGAGATTATTTAATTCACATATTATGATCTATCAATTGAGTTTCTAATTTAAATGAAACTAAGAAAGAAATTGAATAGTTAATACAAAACACGCGTCGTCGGGAATTATGTGAACTGTGAGAGCGCAACCTTAATCGGTAATTCAAAACCACATGGGATTAATTTGTAGAGTTCAAATATAATCCCTAAACTCAATTAATCCTCATTTCTAGAATGTATATTTTCCTTAATTTTCCACTGACCGTAATCTATCCTTAGAGCATCAATCAACGTAGGGTGCTACGATTATATGTTCAGAAGATAACCTAGGGTTTAATTCACATCATCATTGTGGTAAGGTTAATTCTCGTAGGGATCGGGGGTTAAAAAGTTAAGGGATGATAATTAAGTGGATGTTAATTTAAATTATAATGATAAATAATTGATTGAAGAGGTAGAGTTAGATCTATTACGTCTTTTAAATATTGTTTAAAAAACATCTTCTTGTTGTGTCATTTTAATTGAAATTCATTTCAAAACTAAAAACAAAAAAAATATAATCTTCTTCTAGAAAACTTCTTCTAGGTTTATAAACTATAACCAACCCCATCCTTTCAAGTATTGTTTTTATTCTCTTTTATTTTATTTTTATAATACCTCTAAAAAGTTATTTTAATTCACTTCCTCCTTTGAGAGACGACCTTGGTCAGCCACTCTGTTTCACCTAAGTTCCCCAAAATCACACTAATCATTTGAGGGTGCCGAAGACAGTACCCTTTCATAGACCATGGGACCATGATGGGGATTACGATGCAACTGGGATTAATTTTTTCTTTTTTGTAAATTTCAGACATGTTTTGTATTGCACTATAGTGTAACCATTTCGACTACTTTTTTAGAAACATGTTTCATATATCATCATCTTATGTATGATATGCCTTCTGTTTATTTATATTAGTAGTCTTATATTTTTTTACTTATGTTTTATGGTATCGATGCTTCCACTATTTTAATGTTATTTTACTATGTTACACACTGGTAATGAGGGCGTAGTCTCCCCAATATCACAACTAGAACCTCACTGATAGTAGGTACACTCTAGTATTAGACGAGATTCGCTTGAGGCCATGTGGACAACTGGGCTCAAAGTGTTGTTTTGTTGCATTTTGGTTTGGGACTTTACAATTTTTTCCACTAAGTTAAATTTTTTAATCATTTATTAGGTTTATATTTACCTAAATAATTGTTATTATTTTTAATTAATATAACTATTCATTTTGGTAAAAAATCATGTTGGTCTTATTATAGATTATAAATTATGATGATTCCAATATATAGAATCCATTTTTATAAATTTAAATAATAGAATTGGTAGAAATTTATTTAATTCTAATATCGTAGGCGGGCCATCAATGTGAGTTATTAGAGTAAAAATATCCAAAAGATTGCGGTAATTTTGAAAAATATTCAACGTGAAATTTAATAAAATGAAATACATTGTATTAATTTATAAAAATATTATCTAAATAATGATTAAAACCAAATAAAATTTCTTTTTAACATTATAAATATATTATATTAAAAGGAATTACTGAACTAAAATTAAATATTTATAACTAATCATTAAAAAATTGAAATATTTCAGGAAAATTATAACAAATTCAACCAAACATAATAACTATGTTTTTATTTCAATGGTGTTGTTAATTTTGACAAATTAAATCAATTAATGTTTCAAAATTTGTATTTAAAATGGGGTTTCCATTGAAAGGTGATAAATTTTTATATAAAAAATCTATGTTTTATGTGTAAAGTAGGGTTTATTCATATCATATGTTTACAAAACCAAATGGATTTATATCAAAAATATGTGATTCAATATATAACATATATATTTCATTTAAATTATTTACTAATTTAAATTATTTATTTCAATTAATGAAAAACTCATTCAGAATCATAAATATAATAATATTTTTTATATACATTTGGTTATTAATTTAATTTGTAATTAATTGTCAACCAATGAATTAATTTTATACTTATATAGCCCATAAATGTTCATAATATAGTTAATACAATTCATATATTCTAACAAAATGTCTAGGTTATATCAAATTATATTAAATAATAATGTTTTCATAATATGTCATTGTTTGGTGAAACTCGATATTTGTGTGTAATGCATGATATAGAGGATGGTCGCTTTTTATATGTAACACAAGATATCATGGAAGGTTTATCTTTTGTGTGACATAATCTATCTTAGTGTGGAGTGAATTTTAAGTTATATCATGTATTTAATTTATTTAAATAGTAAGCCATTAGTAGAGTCTTGAAATATTATATTCCCTTACACGGTCGGGGATGGATATCCTACATGTTATCAAATAAAATGTTTTGCATTATAATTTAGGTGTGGTATATGGTTTCTTGTAAAATTTATGTTTTGTTTTGATAAAATTTATTATTCGGTATTCACCCTCATACAGGGGGCGTGGATTCACAATTTCTTGACCTTGTATTCTCACTATATATGAGCTTAGTTGGGATAAGATCATCAGATATTGTTGGTATCAATATTGATAATTATGTATGACATCATGTACTATAGTTGGTATTCCCCCAAGATACCTAGGGATTGGATGTCAAGAATATTTTTTTTATTAATATGTCTATTTTTTCAAATAATTTTTTTACATAGATCAGTAGTATGATTATAACATCCCGACCAGACTAACAATCGAACCCTTAGTTGGACCAGTCACCACATGACCTCAAAAGCACTTCCCATTATACTAGAGGCTGACAACTAGTAGTAATGATGTATGTATAGTTATTGGGGATACTACACCATAATATTATAGATTACATAGCAATGTCACAATATATAAATAGATAAAAACAGTAGAAGGAAATAGCAATATCAATTGAATAAGGAAAACGTCCATTTTTAGTTTATATAATGCATTCTTTTCATAGTGATATGTATCTAAAATAAATAAAAAATATAATGATTTTCATATCAAGACATAAATAATGAAAATTCTCAAATCCCCATTGGAAATATTGATGAGAATCAGGAGATTCTGTTTAGTCCATTGCTCCAAACTCCTTGTTATAGAAAACATCAATAGCAAGGTACATGGTCATGATAACATGATAGTCAACTCGTGTACCCTCATGAAATGGAGTCCTGAATAGGTTTTGAGATATTAATCTCAGTAGGTCCAATCTACTAGTCATCTTGAATAAAATTGGAAATTAAATATGAGAAAATATTTTTAAGGTATATCAAGGCAATAACAGAATTGAAGAAATACATAGCAAATTGTCCGTGTTCTAAAGGGACACCTGACGGTGATACCTACATTGGCAGGTAGCTAGAATAAGATTCTGAATAGATAATATCTGTATATAAATAATGTATAATGAACTATTTATTAGATTATTTATTATTATTTTTTAATCGTTTATTAACTATAGGGTTCTCGTGGATACGTGTACCTCAAAACAAACTTCTTCTCATACTGGAGAAAGAATCATTCAATACGTAATATTATATCTTAATACCTACTTTATCTCATTAAATTGTCCAGAATATTGATGGTGAAATCATAACTTAATAACCTCTTCTATTCATGCTTGATTATAATTTATGAAATGATGATATTATATCTTAATTCCTTCTTCGGGTCATGTTAGAGTCTAAAGTATTCAAATATGATATTGTATCTCAATACCTTATTCGACTCATGATAGAGTTATAATATTCCCATGTGAGGCCATATCCCGGAGTAAAATTATTTCTATTAATTTATTTCACATTCATAATCCACTTTTCCAAAGATACCCAAATTAGAAATGTAAGTAAGATTAGCATGTTACAATGCATACTCTTCAATAAAATGATCTTCTTCCCAATATCTTTACACATAACTGTAATGACTATATTACCTTGTATAATTCACAATTTAGAATGACCATATTCCCATTCTCTTTTCTCAAGTATGATAACCATCTTACCATTAGTACTTCTCAATTTAGAATGACCATGTTCCCATTCTCTTCACTCATATGAATGATGACCATGTTACCATTTGTACTTATCAGTATGGAATGAACGTTTTTCTATTCATTATCACATAATTAATTTACCAGTTATTTCTCCACCTGAATCCCATTACTAAATCAAAAATAAGTTAAACACATCAAATCAATTAGTCAACTCAACAATTAAGTAAGTTCATTATACCATTAATAAATTTTTAAATTAATTAATCATCATCACAATTCAAATTCCTTAATTAATTTTACAGAATTATTTATCTCATTATAATCTCAATTATGAATAATTAATCCCACAAACAATTATCTGGATCATATTATAAAATTTATATAATTAATTCACAAATAATTATCTTAACACAGTCCATTCAAAATCTCATAATCAATCCCCCAATTAATTATCTATATTATAATCTCAAAGAACATAATTAATAAACAATTAATTACCTCACTTATTCCCCTCAATGACTTATAATTAATACCCTGATTAATTATATACTTTATAATACCAATGAACACAATTAATTCAAAATTAATAATCCAAACATAGCCAGTTCAAAATCTCATAATTACCAATTATCCCTGATATATCAAGAGGTAAAGGATGCAATACATCTCCTAGCTAAGAAATCATATTAGAAAAATTTAAATATATTCCCCTTATATGAAAAACATAGGAATGACATATCATCAATATTTGAAACCATATTAGTTAAATCACTATGTTTTTATCTTGAAGGCAGCACAACACTGTTGGAGGGGTTTTATTAGAAAAAACATTATTTTGTAATCTAGAAACCCATTTAAGACAACTAAAAATTCATTCACAAAAATGCAGTCAAATTTTTCAATAATGAAAAATAAAAAACTACTGCATTTTATCAATTAATAAAATTTGAAAACCCAACCTCAATTAATTGACCATATCAATTATTTCTAACTCAATCTATAACCCACTCTTGTATACACAATTCAAAAAAATCACATGTTCACTTGGAATTGATCGCAACACATTTTAACAATAATTAGAACCCAATATTTGTGTGGTGAGGACCAAAACACACCCTATTAATGAACTAAAACTAAAATAATCCATACTAACCTAATTCAAGGGGTACAAAACCTATTAATAAGTATATATCCTTACCTGAATATGATGGCGGTGAACAAAATCGAGCAGAACTAACTCACCTTCAGTGGAGGTCATAGGAATATAGACCAATGTTTCTCGAGACATATCCCACACCACCTTAAAATTGGAAGAATTGATGAAACCATGTTAACACCAAATCTAGGGTTCTGGCATAACAGATTCTGGGTGATGGATAGACAAAATGGATGATACAAAGGATGAATTTCCTGGAGAAGGACTTACCTCACCAAGACGGATATCATTCGCGAATAATATGGCAGTAGATGAGTGGGTGAAGAGGTAATCGTAGAGAGGGTTGGTTGGTCACCCATGAGATAGACGGGTAGTCGTGCCTCACCCAGACTGTGTGCATGTATTCTTTTGATTCCACTCAAAACTAATTAAAACTGTAATAAAACACTTAATTAATTATAATAATAAATACATAAATAATAATAATAAATAATAACCACCATATTTGTATTATTATGATTTAATTAAATTATTTTTTGATAAACCCCAAACTATAAATTTACATAAAAGATAATTACATTCCATTCAACTACATTTAATTAAATAAATTCTCTAATTCGACATCATTTAATTAAATTATCTAAAATAATTAAATTAAATTAATTCCCCAATTAAATGCCATTTAATTAAATTATATTAAACTCAATTTAGTTAAATATATCCCCAATTTTATTAAATTTACATAAATCCATTTGTAATATCGAATTTAATTAAATAATTTAACCTGAAAAAATTCTGGAGAGGCCGCACGGTTTAACTCACACAGCCTGACAGACCATATGTAGACTATGTGTCTGCTACTGGATACCTTATGTATCATGCATGGTTGACCCACATAGGTTGTCTAACCATGCGTAGCCCATGAAAACACATATGCCTCACCTATATAGGATGCATGGTTTGACCCACATGCTGTGAACAATTGTGTGCAGCTCGTGCAAACAAAACTACCCAGTTCGGTGCTCTCAAAACACATTGAGCCACCCAGGAAACTCCTAAAGCCTGTAACAAGTCATGGAATCAATTATTTGAAATGATATAAACTCTCTGAACATCAACCCAAATCTTGTATTTAAAACTAACCCATCGAGTAAACATAAATTTAAAAAACATTCATATATTAGCCCGGTTTTGAAAAAAAGACATTGTAATCTATCCATCATAAAAAAATCTTGTCCACGAGAATCCATAGGTAACTACTACAACACCAACCATCTTACCAAGAACCTGCAGTCTTGTTTGAACTATCTCGTAGCATTCCCAATTCCAAATTCACCTTTATTCATTTCACAAGCCTAACTTCTTAAGAGTTTAAAAACCTGATCCAAATCTCAAAATCCAACCCAAAAAAATTGAAACGTCACATAAATAAACCCACATAACCAGAGACATGATCCTATCATCATCTCCTCAACCAACCTCTCACCGGGGCCTCCAACAATTTTATTAACCTTCAACATCAAAATTACCAAACCACATATCATTCATTGAAAGAAATCATCAACCCATAAACCGAAACTCTCCAATAAATAGGCTACATGCCTTTGAATAGATTCCATAACCAAACAAAATTAAATTAATGTCCTTACATGGCCAATGGTGACATTACTAAGGCCACCATAACTATGCTATTTTAAAACTGCCCTGCCCTAGCACAAAAAAAGCATAATCCATTAAACCACACATGCGACATATAAACTAGATAACAACCACTCATCATGCCCAACAATATTTAAAATATTAGCCTGATGTAAGACTATTTCTATCTTGGTGCCTCCAAGATGAGGTCAAGATAGGGGACATGTACATTTAATTCAGAAGATAACACTAAGAGTAAACTCAAATTACCAAAAAGATCATTCAAACAATGACCAGTCTATTTTTAATGAAAATCCTGGCTTCTCCTATCGAACCATCATGAATCAAACATCGATGCCTATATCACCAAAGGTATATGTGTTCTTTCAAATCTTACAACTAAAACTCTTCCAAAAACTAATGATGTTTCTTAAGGTTTGTGCACACCACCAACCTTTATTGTTATACTACCAAGAAGGCACTGAAATGTACAACTGAACCGATGTGACAATACCCAGCTAAAGATTTTCCATGTTTGTTAATGAAAATATCTGTCACTCACTAGAGAACTAGTTCTAAAAACACCTTAGTTGCACGTGTGATATTCCATGAACCACGATCACCATGTCAACCCATCTGACATGAAATCTGAAATTTAAACATTTTGGTGTGTCAAAATACCTGAGTCCCAAACATTCCTTCTGATCAGTGGGATGAACATACCCCAACATCCAATTCACTTCACTATAGAGTTAACCAATAAAATCATTAACAGTAAAATAATCAATGATCTAACCTAATTCAACGGGTTCAATACATCACTAGACATGTGAAAATACCACATATGTCAACACATACTACCCCAAGTTCATAAAAACGAATAGCACATCATCTCAAACCACAATAATTCAGATGAATACATACTAAGTCATCTGACCTGGTGAACCAGGCATTCCTCGAAGATTATTCCCATAACAAGAGTTAAAGTACAATGAACACCACTTCGAAAAAGGGTGTCTTTTTACAAACTCTAAAGTCCTACAAGGGAAAAAGGAACCCAAATAGAACCTTTATTAAAATATCATAGAAGAAACAATGCATATCCAGCACTACAGATGCTACCTAACATGGGGTAGTCCCTTATGAAGAATACACGTCGACCCACTCTCCTGGTCATGCAAAAAAAATTACTTGTCTTAAAATACCCTCTTTATTATAACAAATTCATTTATTCATTTGAACCATTAAGAATTTTAATGAATTTTAACATACCCAAACGTACTATTTCCCCAAAAGGAAGCTAATTTTCAATCAAATCCCCATGTGAAAGCCAGGAAATCTATAAAAAAATATCTTATGTAATGTTTAAATTTTAGTTTCATTTAATAAAAACAAGCCCCAACTGACCTACATGGGTCCAATTGATCATTTGAAATAATCATCAAACTATTTCAATAAAAATACTATATTTTTACTTTTATAACAATTTTCAAAAACACTATGGTTATACAAGAATCAGTTACATGGGTGTACATCTACCAATCGGTAAGGCACGCATACACCTTATCGCTGGAATTTTTCTCCCATTTATCCCGTCTAATTTCTATTTTTTATTTTAACATTAGTTGCCACTTTTTCAATTATATGTATACTTAAGTTACCCTTTTTACCAGTTATAAGGTTCCCATACACTTTATAACTGAATGTGGCTCTCGAGGAAAAAGAAATCAATAAATTTTTACCCATGCTATTATTTACCCATCAAATCATCCCTACCATGTTATAAAAAAATAATATAGAAACATGATATAACTCAAAAGCATGGACTAATATTAAAACATCCTAATAATAGAGGTAACATAAAATATAATTATCTAAACATGTTATACAAGAAAGAATGCTAAATTAGATCAAAACATGGAATTCCACCCAAGGCACACAACCAAAATTAAAATTCATCCTTCTAATGAAACTACATTGAATGTCATAGGCATGGCATGCGAATTCTATGGGCCTATATAATGCTTGTTATATAATATCATTTCCATTTTAGGACAATGAAAATTTTCAATATTCCAAAATTAATAAGTAGCGGAAAATACATCAGTCCCCCCAGGTGAAATCACATCAACGGTAACTGCAAAGACCACAATCATCAATTCCCAACCCGGGTCACTTGGTCATTTCTAGTATGTGGGGTGATCAGTGCCAAGAATGGCTATTAACTAAGTGTCGAAACATTCCTAATCCCCTTTATACATCACCAAATTGAAATACAAAGAAAAAGTAATTAACATTCATCATCTAATGTGATTTTGTAATGTCCTGACTTGGTAAATCATCGAACTTGTAGCTGGATAGATCGAAACATGACCTCATGTGAACCTCTTCATATGCCAGAGGTTATCTACTAGAAGAAATGGTGTAATGATAGTTAGTAGGGAAACTATATCTTCATATTTTATTTTTCATAGAAATATCAAAATATATAAATAGATAAAAATTGTGGATGGAAATAGAAATATATACAGAATAAGGAAAATGGCCAATGGAATTTTACACAATGGATGCATGTCATCGTGATATATATCTAAAAGCAATAAAAAACAAAATTCTATACATCTCAATACAGAAATAATGATAAGAATCAAAGCCCTAAGTGAAATCCCTATAAGTATCCTGAGTTCCTGCTCGTTCCTTTGATCTTAATTCTCATGTACAGAAAAAAAAACAATAGTAGGTTCCAAGTCCCTTTGAACAAGAATGTCAACTTGGGTACCCTATTGCAATAGTGGATAGAATATGGTGTGAGAAACAACACTCAGTATTCCAAGACCAATGGTTTTTTAGATCAATATAGAAAATGAAATATTGAAAAATTTTGTGTAGGTATATCAAATCGATAGAAGAATTGAATAAATAACCAAAAACTCGTCCATGTTTGGAAGGGACACCAGATGGTGATACCTGCTTTAGCTTGTAGTCAGAATAAGAGTCTAAATTGAGACTATATATATATAATGTATAATAGTCTATTTATCAAATTATTTAATATTATTTGTTAAATCATATATTAACTCCTGGGTTCCCATGGATACTTGTACCAAAATACTATCTTCTTCTCAAAACAGAGCAAGAAGTGTTCCCTATGTAATATAATATATTAATACAGGCATCAACACATATAGGATTTCGAACTATTGAAGGTGATATCAAATCTCAATTTCTTCTTCATCTCATGCCCGAGTCCAATGTGTAAAAAATGATATTATATCTTAAGGCCTTCATTGGATCATGTTAAAGTCTAAAGTATTCCAAGGTGATATTATTTCTCAATATGTTATTTGACTCATTTTGGAGTTAGAATATTCTCTTGTGATTCCATAACATGGAGTTCCATTTTTATTTTTCTTTAATTTCACATTCACAAGCCACATTTCCATATATACAAAAATTCAGAACGTAAGTAATATGACCATATTACCATGATTACTCCTCAATAAAATGACCATGTTCCCATTCTCTTTACTCATAAGTATAATGTCCATGTTACCATGTAAACTTATCAATTTATAATTACAATGTTCCCATTATCTTTACTTGTAATAATGATGACCATGTTATCATTCCTACTTCTCAATTTAGAATGACCATGTTACCATTCTCTCTATTCATAAGTTTGAGGACCAGGTTACCTATTCTACATTACAATTTAGAATGACTGTGTTCCAATTATTTATCAAATAGTTAGTTTACTAATAAATTATCCACCACAATCCAATTACTAAATCAACAATCAGTAAAACACCTAAAATCAATTAGATAAGTAAAAAGTTAACTAAGAGTTTTAACCATTAATTAATTTATCATGTAATTAATCGATATCGCTATTCATATTCTATAATTAATTTTCTAGATTTAAATATTTCATTCTAGTATCATAATTCCATAATTAATCACATAATTAATTATCAAGATTGTATTATCAAAGCCGCATAATTAATTCAGAAATAATTATCTCAACATATCCAATTCAAAATCTCATAATTAATACCTTGATTAATTAACTACATTATAATATCAAGGCACCTAATTAATGAACAATAAATTATCTCAACTAATCCAACTCAATTACTCATAATTAATCCCCTCATTAATTATCTACATTAAAATCTAAAATAACACAATTAATTCACAATTAACTATCTCATCTTATCCAATTCTAAATCTAATAATTGCTGATTAACCCATGTGCATCAACATGTAAAAAAGGAAATACATCTCCTAACCCAGAAATCATATTACCATAATTTGAATAGCTTCCTCTAACAATGAAATAATAGTAAAACACAAATTAGCAAGCTAAGAAAGCATATCAATCTAATCTCTATGTTTTTAACTTGAAGGATGAACACCTATGTTAGAGGGGTTTTACTACAAAAATGTGATTTTGAAATCTAATGAATCATTTATCAGAACAATCAATTCATTCCAAAAATTGTAGTCAAATATATCAACAATGATAACTAAATAAGTACTACATTTTATTAATTATGAAATATTGAGAACCATACATTACTGAATTGTACATGACAATTATTTCTAACACAAACCACATCCTACTCGCGTACAAGAACAAATACAAAAGGGAACTCTTTCTTAGAATTGATCTCAACACCATATAAAAATAATCAGAACCAAAAATTTGTGTGGTAGGGACCAATACACACCCAATTAATTAATCAAAACTCGCATTATCTATAAGAACATAATTAAAGGGGTGTGAATATAATAAACATGTATATATCCTTACTCTAATATGTTGTAGGTGATCCAAATCGAGCCGAACTGCTTTACCTACAGCGGCAATTGTTGGAATATGGGCCAATGGTTACAAGAAATCTTCCGCACAACCTAGATTTGGGTTCCCCAATCTAGGGTTTTGTAATATGGGAAATAGGGTGATAGAGAGCTGAAACAACCGATGAGATGGAATAAACTCATGTATAATGATATACCATGTCAAATGTACTACATTCTTTAGGAATCTAGGAGGAGACGAGCATGCGAAATGGGATCTATAGGGAGGGGTGGGGTGCCACCCATGGGAGAGCCGAGTGGGGGTGGGTCGAACCTCACCCAGGCTGTGCACCTATCCCTTTTTTATTATCTCTCAAAACTTATTAAAAACCAAATAAAACAAATGATTAATTATAATAATTAATTCATAAATAATAATAATAACCATATTATTATTATTATTATTTAACAAAATGATCCTTTGATAAAACATAAACTCCTCATTTAAAAATATTCAATTAAATTCCATTGAAAAACATTTAATTAATTAAATTACCTAATTCATCATCATTAAAATAAATTCTCACAACATAATTTAATTAATTTGATTCCCACTCTCAATACCATTTAATTAAATTCTATTAAAATAAATTTAATTAAATAAAATCCCTCTTTCACAACATTTAATTAAATAACTTTTTAATCTGAAATTTAATTAAATAATTTTACCTAGAACATAAAATTGGGTAGGCCGCACCATATGACTATTTTGCGGAGAAGGGTATGTGATTGGTTTTCATGTATAATTAAAGGTATTCATTTTTGGTTAATCATTTCTATCAGTTTCCCTATCTCTATGGCTTCGCCTGGTCTCCAACGGGGTTATTCAAAGAGCCAGAAGTTCCCAAATGGTTCTTTTATCATATGATTTATGGACCTTCATTGCAAAGGCAGTCACTCGATGGGTGATATGGCCAACGACACTAAATAACTCACATTGGTTGAGAGTATGGAATGTCGGGTTCATCGCACCGTTTTTGGGTGGAATTATTGCATATTCCTGGACTCTATTATAGATTTAAGACATGTTCATAAGTTCATAAATATTTGGTTTATCCCCAAGCATAGTATCCATAGATTACACTAGTATGAAAGTCATAGGTATATATAGGTATCCAGAGATGTTTATATCTAAGTTTTATAACCCCTCATCGGATTAACGGTTCTGGGGATGTTTGTGTCTATTCAGACAGCACATGTCTCTAGCCTTATAATAGGATACTTTAGAGTTTATTTTCATTCAAGGGGGACAAAGAGTGACTTGAGAATCTGTATTGAACCCATAATATGAGCTTTCTACGTATCCACGTGAGAGGAATTAAAATCCATTTAGTTCAATGACACTTAATAGGACACATCACCCCTTAAGGTCTTGTGACATGGTGCCAACTGTACAGTTTAACGTCATGTGGAAAGGACGTCTAGGCAACAGGTGCATAGTCAAGGTTGGTGCAGGACTTACGCTGAAGTAGCCCATGTTGAGGTATGGTTGGGGAGTTCATGTGGTTGGTGGCCCGAGTTGGGATTGAATCTCAGAGAGGTGTCCTACGTAACCTGCATAGGAGACAGGGATCAAAACACATGTAGTTCAAGCATGTGGGGCTTACACATGAAAGCTACCTATATGATAGGAATATAATTGGGTGGACCCTTTTAGAATGGGAACCCATTTTGAGCTTAGGCCTTCTGGAATGTGTCATATGTATCCTGATTTGTTCAGGAATCAGAGTTCTCATAGTTTTGAAAGTGTGGGGATTACGCGTGGAAGTTGTCCATTTGAGAATCATGATTTAGTGGCCCCTTTATGGACGGGAACCCTTTTGAGATCGGGCTTTCTAGAAGGCATCCTAAATATCCTGATTTGGTCAGGAATCAGAGTTCTCATAGTTCGCAAGGTGTGGGGAATACACGTGGAATATTCCCATTTGAGAATCATGATTGGGTGTCCCCTTAATGGATGGGCACCCTTTTTACCTTAGTCCTTCTGGAAGGTTTCCAACATATATTGATTTGGTCTGGAATCGGAGTATTTGTAGTTCGGAATGTGTGGCGATTTCTTAATCCTTACAAATATCTGATCCCCCACGAGTCATGCTCAGTGTGAGAAACAAGATGATATGAAAGATTCGTCAATGCACATGCCTCCTCCCCTAAAGTGGGGGAGGGAAAGCTCCCAGTGGAGGAAGCCAGGGATACCGTGGGCAAGGGTGCAGAACAATGAACCTTCCGGATGAATGGGAAAAGGATATTGTCATTCGATGAGGATGGTTAAGGGATTACTCCAGGAGGGATCCGTTTTCCCTCTATCTAGATGAGGGGATAAGTTCTCACCACTAGTGATCCTTGAATGGAAAAGTGAGCAGGATACTCTAATAATTAAGAGTTGAAATGTAGAAAGGGGATCCTGGCCTCAGACTCTGCACTAATGTGGGTATGTGATCCTATGAATGCTCTGGATGTCCATTCAAGGGACAATGTGACCCTCTATGCCTACTGTGGGTATGTGAACATAGGAGGTCACCCAAATGCACCTGAAGGTTTAAGAATTCTGGTTCGGTGGCTTTGGTAGAGGTTGTGGCATGGTACCAATGGATGGCCTATTGAGGGGATTTTTTAGGATTGGAATAAATTGGAAGGGCTTTATATGACTCAGGGATGGAATCACATAAGGCCCAGGCAGACCACATGTCTATATGTGGAGTGGCGCCCTTCGTGTTGGTAGGTTCTATGAAAATGGAGAGATTTACTACATTACAATGTGGTACACGGATTGAGGGGCATCCAGCATACCAGAGTGGCATGCGGCTTTGGGTTTAGTTTGTGTACCAAACTGGTGTGCAGCACTGGAGTCTGCTCAGGCGGTGGTAGCTGGGGGCAGCGGTGGTCAAGGCTTCGCCCACATAGGAGGGAGCTACATAGTGTCGTGGATCAATGAAAAGTCATTGTATCCCTGGTTCATGGGGATTTCATCCACGTAGGGGCCATGGTTCACGGTTTACCAATTATAGGTTCACAGTTTACGAATTTACTTATGCATTATTCAGTTCTTAACAATTCATCCCTAGTTTATACATGTTGCTTGTTTTTTTAATCGGAATATTGAGGCCCGCAAGATCCTATCCTCTGAGAAGCCTCTTCCTTCAAAGATCTAATTGCCAAGAATCTTATCCTCAATAAGCTAGACCCTTATTTCTCTCCCTTGATTTCCTTTTATCGAGGGGGGAAATGGTTTTATCTATGGTCATGTGATAACTTTTGTGGAGGCCCAGGACAAAAAACATGGCCTTTGGATGGCATAGTCAATCTGATGTCCAAGAGGTATATTAAATGAACCTCATCCATGAACCACCCCAGTCACTGGGTTGCTTCGTGGTCGTGCAGGGTTTTTCCTCCATTTCATGAATGACATTGTGCGTGATAGGGGGTCTTCCTAGTTCGTTGCTGGCACGGTTCACATTTGCGGGTCAGTCTGGCTGCATTTCTATGGCCATTTGGTTCACATCTGTATATGAGTTTTGCCTCCATTTCACGTACAACATGGTGCGTAGGTGGAACGGTTCACCGAACTGGCTGTGTACCACTGATGATGAACCCATCGGCAGACTGGTTAGGTCCTTTACCATTTCTACAGAACATTCTTCATATTTTTCTAAAACTATTGATGAATATTGGGTAGGTTCTTCCACTAAATTTAAGGTAGTATCTTTATTCCCATCTATGAATTTTTCAGGACCCTACAAATTCCCCCCATTGGAATGGGGTCCAATCAGAATGAAGAGGAGGCCATTCTGATGAAGAGTGGTCTTAAAACTAGAGCGGTTTGCGGTAGAGAGGTGGACCCTGGGAGGGACCACACCCATATAAATGGGTCTGTGTGACTTTTCCTTTAGCAAATCCTTTGTTGAAATTTTATCTCATTACCATATTCCGTGCACTGCCTCCAGATATAGCTTTCTTCACACACCAGCTTCAGCTTCCACGAACTGATCCTCTTCTGCACTTGCCCCCATCTGTGAACAAACTTCCCAACAACGAAAAAAACATTAACAACATTAAAAAGTTAGTCACTGTGGGCTGTTCTAGGAAAACGTCACATAGATTAGTGGTCTTCATACTGGAATTGTCCTTAAAACATTTACATTTTCATTTCGAACATCACTTATGTCTCGAATTATGAGAACCCACGTAGGGGCTTGGTATGCAGTCTGCTGGCCATCACTCCATGGGGATGGATGTTGTATACCTATTCTATGTACTGCTGGTTCGCAGAAGATGGGCATCCTGAACCAACTCCACGGTCGGTATGTAGGGCTTACTATGAATTCCCTTTGTGGGGTCTTTTCCAAATATTTGGACTTTTTCTAGATATTTTCCTTTGGGATAAACCTTGGTTTGGTATACCGATATAGGAAGAAAACATGGTCCCTCTCAGAGATACTACAAGATTGATGAAGACAAGGGTCTCTATGGCATGGAATAATGATGATAATCTTCAAACCCTAGGCATTCCCCACGGAAGACTTCTAATAGCTTTCCTGATGCCAGAGCCTCTAGCTTACCCATTATCCGAATAATAATAACTTAATGGTTTTGGTCTTCCGGCTGACATGCCTCTTCCGTTTTCTGACCCTAGCCGTCCTTTGTTCCTCTTATAGGCACCTCAAAATTATGAGTGTTCCATAATTTCCTCAATTGGAAAATTCATCGCCACTCATATTCTAGAAATTGTTTTCATTCTGTGTGGTTCATCCAGGACACAGGGCAACCATAAGTGTTGTGATGATGTTTTGAGACTAGATGTCCAGGAATACCCATCCATCATCAGTATCTCCCAATAAAATCCTAGCAGATGATGGAGTGCTATGTGGTATTTTTGGGTTGGATTATGCTTCTCTGATGAGTGGTCCTAGGTGTTATGGGTGCATAAAACCTGTCTGGAGTGTGCTGACCAGCTGGAGGCAGTGGGCTTGCACTAGTAATCTTGGGTTTCTTAGTTTTCATCCTTATATCCAAGGAAATCCTTCCAAAATTTCAGATTCGTTATTTTTTGAGCTCCAACACCATTCACCTACTACATTGTGAGGTGTGGATCAGTTTGCGGGACATCTACCAACTTAGATGTCTTCCTAAGAGAAATTAATGATGAGTTTCTCCCTACTAGTTGTCACATGGAATGATATTAATCATGTATCTACTTTGACAAGGATTTTACTAGTTACAGAGGATGATTATTGGGCCATCCTCCTGAGACTCGTTCCCTCATCCCATTGGAATCGTGGATAAGGTTATTCTTACTGATGAATGGGCCTAGGCCGATGGAGTGCCGCAGTTGAACTCACCCAACCCATCAATCCTCCCAAACACCATTGTCATAATGTGCTACTCATGATGCTCAACAGTATGCCTCATGGGGATATGAGATTCGGCCCATCGTTTAACCTGATCTTAGGATATCCGGTTTCTTCACCATGTTTGTAAGTGGATGGCTCATCCCATCCCGTGACACAAAAAACGGGGTTCGGGTCTTCACCATGATGATGGTAGCCATGCTGGCTGAGGGTTAACCTATTAATTTGTCCCTTCCTACCCTCACCTGGATTTATGAATTATTGGGACTGGTTCAGGAAGGTTGGTCCCTATTCCATCTCAGCAGACCATTGCAATTCCTATGTGGGTGGATGGTGGAACACTTCCCCGGTTATGAGTATCACCATACTGCAAGGGTTCCTCATTTCAACTTTCATCCATCTCTCCTTAGCATTTCTATTGTTCATCCTCGGATTATGATTCTTTCCAATGCATTCAGGCTGTAGAATGGACCCTATCTTTTCTCATTTACACCACATCCTACCCCTATTGGATCATTGAGAGGTGACAGAGGTAGATTCTTAGAGGAATTCTCATACCTCCTCAATATTTGTGATGGGATACTCATAGCCTATGTAGACCGAGTAGTTATAGGTGAACCATACCTCCCCTGTCGGTTTTCCTGGTAATTTGGAAGCCTTCAACAAATTGTGTTGCTTCCAGTCATTCAATTAGGGGTGTAATTTTATCTTGTGGTTCTCTGTCAATTGTGGCTTATAATGATGCACAAGGGTGCTGCTAGAGAGATCATCATTCCTATCACGACAGGTCCCACCTTCCTACCACTGAAGTATGCCCAACAATGGGTTGATTTTTACCCCACGAGGATGCTGAAGGAACCAGTCTGACATGTATAGAAACCCTTGACCATTTCCTATCATGTCCATGCCCCGATAACGTCACCATATATTCCCTTCATCATGAGAGGTGCTACAGCCACACCCTCTGCTTCTGTCCCTTAAGCAACCAAGATGGATACACCAACAGCTCCCACCCTCGTGGTGAGAAGGTTCTCTATCCAATGTCAAAAATAAATGGGAGGGATTTCATTAATGCACCCCATTTCTGTGGGAATCAATTCATACTTCTCCCCTCCTATGGATATTTCCCAAGATAATCATGGGTCGGGCACCAGCCATGCATCCCTGATCATCTTGGAGGCTTCGGTTAGTCCTCCACATTTGGCTCCAGTGACTGTCCTATCTGAGATAAAGGAGAGTCTCCCTCCATGGGTGACCAACATTAAGTTCTTACCCTCTCCTATAGTGACGTTTCCTGCTTAAAAATATATAGAAAATGGGATAATCAAAGTGTTGATGTGGTATAAATACACCAGGTAGTTCCCAAAGAGGCATGGTGCTAGTTTCATTCTCTCACCATGGAGACCCCCTTGGTCAATCTCACTGATGAGGGTGACAATTTGCATCAATTATTTATAGAACTGGGTTCAGGTAGATTTTATTACCAGCAACTTCACTCCCTTATTTACCAAGTAATCATTGCACGAGGAAACCTCACCTCCTGCAAATACAAGCTGACAAGGTCCAATTTTTCCCCCTACCATGTGGAAACCTTCTGGAATATTTTGGAAACACATTATCATCTGATGACCAATGAAGTGAAGGCCTGTGATTTGATGGTCGTTCAGGAGGAAGAGTTGAGATAGTGTGAAGCCCACACAATAAAGTTTAGGGTATAACTAGCCTCTTCATGCAAAACTTATGATGATGTTTAGAATAGGTGGTGGGACCTTAAAGCTATCTTGGAGAAGTTTCATCCAACAGCTAATGACAAAACCGAGGAAAGAGCTTCCTTGGAACATACAATAGATGGACCATGAAAATACGTCGTTATCCTAATGGAAAGGGTGAATTGGGACCTGTTCTATCTCAATCACAGATGACATCATGTACTCCCCTCATCCCCTTTTTTGTTTTTTACTCTAGAGAGACTCTTAATTGGGGTTGTTCCTATATTTGTTCTGAACCCGATAAAACAGATTTGGATTTTAAATATATATTCCCCATCTATTCATGTCATCATTATTTCATGGAAGTGTTATCTTTTTTAACCATGACTTGAAATCAATTAACTGAAATAACTGAATCGGGCAATAATTTTTTCCTGAAACAAGGGGCTCAACGAGCATAGTTCGACTATTCTTGAGATATTATGGAACACCTCAAGAACTTTTGTTTCTTTTTCATGACACCATAATTTTTTCCTAGGCCCATTAAGTGTGTAACTAGAAGGTATAACTCGTCTTTTTTGTAGGATTCCCTTTGTGGGTTTTAGACCTAACAGGCATTGTGCCTCATGAGTTTTTATTTCTCAATGTTTTTTCGAGGTCAAAAAAGGTGTTGGTATGGCAAGATGATACTCTGCTTTTTACCAAGACGCCCTTTGCATGTTTTCATCATGCAGAGTTTCATACATGTTTTTGTGAGTATTTTAATGTCCAGCAAACAAGGCTATCATTAATGATGTTTTAGGTCAAACATATTTGACCAAATGTGGTGAGGCAAGGGCCCCGATGATGTTTTTACTGATTGTGGATGCCTTAATACCTATTAGAAGTATTTGGGGGGAATTTTTCACTCCTTTTTGGAAAACATGTGGGACATGCTCTGGGGAATAGGA
Source organism: Viscum album (assembly GCA_963277665.1). Taxonomy (NCBI): domain Eukaryota; kingdom Viridiplantae; phylum Streptophyta; class Magnoliopsida; order Santalales; family Viscaceae; genus Viscum; species Viscum album. The sequence continues at coordinate 1,585,488,835 of OY728155.1, forward strand.
TCCATATGTGAATACAAAGTTAGGAAAAGCATCGCCAAAGGAAGAGATTCCTTTGGTAGATGGGTCAGGGGTGATCAATATGGTGAGCTGTTGAGGGAATGGTATGCATATTCATACAATAGTTTCTGTATAAAAATGACTGTCTATTTTTGATGGTCGAGTAAATTCATGGAAGTTCGGATTATGAAGACCAACTGGGGTGGCTTAAAATGGACATGGTGTCTGATGGGTTTGGGGACATCGATATCATTCATGGATATGGATATGAGACAACTCGTACACACACTTGGTCAATGTGAAGGATTTTTAGGTATTGATGTAGTTTAATTTCACGTAGTAGGGACATTATTTAAAATGGAATGGCTTTCCTTAGTTCTCGAGAATTTTTTCAGAAACATCTTACCGTACTCAGACATGATTGTGGAAAGTATGAAAACTATGTCTCATAGAGTTTCTGAATACTGGGATTGATATGAGGGCTCAGAGACCCGGAGGTGTTCGGAAAGAGGCATTTCTTAAAGAAGACATGCCTATGAAAGATAAGCCTTGTGCTACAATATGTAGATCTACTGGGGTGTGGTATGCATAGTGGTGCAATGGTTTCCATAGGTTAATATTTGTATTCTTCTGATAGCTGGGAAACTTCTGGGAAGTGGGGATTCAAGACCACCAGTAGTGGTTTGTGGTAGTTTGGTTCTTTCTGGTTACAGAGTATGGTTCACGAGGAGGGGGTTTTTAGATATGGGAGAAGAATTCTGTCTTAAAATTTACTAGGAATGGTTGAATTCATCCATCTCATGCAGGTGAGAGACGATGATTCATGAAAGTATGACCTGTGCACTGAGGAAAAGATGGAAACCTCATTTCTTGACTGAACCCATGAAGAGTTATTTCAAGACCGTGTAGTTAAACGTCATGCAGCGAGGATGGTCTCCGTGAAGTTTAAAATCTTTTTGGAAGGATGATGAGAACTTTTTTATTTATATGTTTGTAACTGAGGACATTTTCTAATGGCGAGGTTCTTGGAATTTGTAGTTTATCGTCATGTCGTGAGGACGTGCTCTGTACAGTTTATCGTCATACGGTAATGATACTACTGTAAAGGACACTCATGATTAGAATGTAACCATGTCTGAATAACATCACATGTTAATGATGTGGAAATGATATAGATAGTTTAATCTAGGATTTCTAGGATTCTTTGATTAGGAGATGTGATATGAGGGCTCTGGGGTCGTTGAGCGTAATGGGGTAGGAAGAGTGTCGCCAATAGAAGACTTTCCTTTGGTAGAGGGGACATGGGAGATCAATATGCCGATCCACTGATGGAATGGTATGTATAGTCATGAAAAGGTGTTCGAAGGTCGATGACCTTCCATTTTAGATGGCCTTAGAATTTTATGACGATCATTGGTTATCCGGGTAACAGACTCTGATGTACAAAAAAGGTATGACTGGTCATGTTGGAGATATTAGGTTGTAGTTGTCTTTGAAGCTTAGGATGTTACCTGTAGTGATTTAAACTGTGTGAAGGGTACACATTTATTCCATGCAGTTTAACGTCGTGTGGTATGGACGATCTACACTTAGTTTAACTGTCATAGTGTACAGACCACTGTTGGATGATTCTATGGTTCCCTGTGGGATAATCAAATTAGGATGCTCTGGCGTTCTATGATCATGAAGTGGGATGAAATTGTAAACTATAATCCTAGGGTCTCTCAAATTAGTATATGTGGTTTGGGGGCTCTGAGGCCAATAAGAATACGGAGATGGGATGAGTGTCACTTGAGGAATACATTCCTTTGGTAGACAGGCCAGGGGCGATCAATACGCATAGCCACTAAGGGTATGCTATGTATAGTCATGCAAATATGTCTGCAGGTTGATGACCTTCCATGCCTGATGGAAATGAATGATTATGAAGATCCAGGATCACTCATGACAAAAATTTAGGATGATGGGGAGAGATGTTTTCAAGAATATGAGAAACAACCATATTGCACTTTTCTGTCTGGTTAAAGCAGCACAACTATGGAATTATGCTCTGAATGCAGACCATCATAGGAACCACAAGTTGATACGTAAGCTCACTAGGTAGGGGAACCCTCACAACTTATGAGAGTGAAATAGAAAAAAACTAAACCATTGATCTAGAAATTTTCTGGACTGGGAAATTTGATATGGGTGTTCTAGGGACGGTAAGTGTACTAGGATATGAAGAGAATATCCTGAGGAAGACTTTCCCTTAGTAGATAGGCCAGGGTCGATCCATATACAGATCTGCTGAGGGAATGGTATGAATTGTCATGAAAAGGATTCTGGTCAATGACCTTCTACTTCTGGTGGACATAGCTAATTATGAAGATCCACAATCATTTAGGTCATGGAGTCTGATGTATGGGAAATATGCATCCAAACACGCAAGGAGTGTTCCCGCCATAGTTTAATATGTATCTTGAGTGTATTATGACAGGTACCATGCATTTTACTATCATTTGGTAAATATGATTGTCGTTCAGTTTATCGTCATGTGGTAAGGATGAGATCCAACCAATGAAAAAAGGTATTTCATGCAGTTTAACATCATGTGGTATGGACAAAAGTGAATCGACATGACAATAAAAGGGTGTTTTGTAGTTTAACGTCATGTGGTAAGTATGGGCTTCATGTAGTTTAGCGTTATGTGGTAAGGATGGGGGTCATCATTTTTTTCAAAGGTGGATGGGCCACTATTCATAAATCCTAGAGTGGCTACGTATCCTACAAGGGTAAGAATCAATCTATACTTAGTTATCAAAGCCCATGTAATTTAATGGGGATTCCTATGAAAATATGACTTAAACGATGGAGAGGGGAAATTTTTTTTCTGGGGTGGCTGGGCCAAGATACAAGAAATCCCAGTGTTGCTACATATCCTTTGAGTGCATGGAAGAAGATGTATGTACTTCTTTAAACCTAGCACAGTCAATGAAAAATGTCGGGAGACTAATGTTTTCTCAGGTGAAGACACTTCCTCATTATGAAGTCTAATGTCATGAAATTGGGACATATTTATCTTATTATAGGGTCATAGTGTTCAAACCGGTGGGGCATAGTTTATTGTCAGGTTGCATGGACAATGTACTATGTATTTTAATGACATGCAGTATGAATGAGGGGAATTTTTAATTTGACATCCTATATCTCGGATGATTTACTATGCAGTTTATTATCATGTAGTAAGTACATAGTTCTCTTATTTTGGGTGACATAGAGCTCAGACCTGCAGTAATCGCTTTCAAACAAGGGTGCATGCTAATATTTTATAGTAGAACCGACGTGAATGAGGCTGGGAGCCTCCAGCATGCACCTCAGGGGGGGATCATAGATAGTTTGAGGTCACAATACCAAGATTATTGGCTCTTGGTTTACGGGCATAGAGTTCGGACCAATGTGACACTATTTATTGTCATGTCATAGGGACGAAGTACAATTCAGTTTTACGTCATGTGGTAAGGATGAGGGCTTAGCAGTATAATGTCATGTAGCATGAATGATTTATTACGTTTTTAGTTACATGAAATATTTCTTCATAAATATCATGTTTTTAGGAGCGGTGGTGAGCTGCCCATCCATGGAGATTAGGGAATATGCTACATTCGAGTAGACATTGTGTATGACATATGGTCCCTCCCACTTTGGCTCCAGCTTTGGTGGTTTCTTTCAAGGTATCATCAGGGTTCTGAAGGACCAATACCAATTCTCCTTTAAGGAAATACTGAAGAAAAACCTTTTTTTGAAGGCTTGTGCAATCCAGTTATGATATACTTTCAGGTGGTGAAAAGTGTACAACCGCTTTTCATCTAATCACTCCAATTCATTAAGTCTCTTTTCTGATTGCTCATATTTGGATAGTTGATCACAAATGAAAGTGCGGATTGATGGTAATTGTGGTTCAATGGGCAGAACTACTTCTATTCTATATAGTAATGAGTAATGAAAATCTTGGGTAGGGGTGCAAGTTGTGGTTCTATATTACCAGAAGAAATGGAAGAGTTTTTTAGACCATAAATTCTCTTATTTGTCCCCCATTTTCTAGTGTATATTAGATAGGGTCTTGTTGGAGGCCTCTATGTGTCTGTTGGTTGCTGCATTGTAGCATGATGAATAGTTGGTCTTGATACCGTATTCCTGGTACAGTTTCTCCAATTCGGTAGAGAATAAGTTGGTGACGTTGTCCATCAGTATTGTATGAGGGACACTAAATATGATAATGATATTTAATTTCACAAAGATGTAAATTTTCTATACCCCGACTTCTTTAAGGTTTCCAACTTCTACCCACATGACAAAGATGTCATTCGCTATGAGAATATATTTGAATTGTTTGACCGTGATGGGAGGTTATGGTCCCATGATGTCTATTACCCGGATGGTGAATGGCCAAGAGTACTATGTGTGGTGAGGTAGCTCTGGGAATAGAAGAATGATGTTGGCATGAATTTGGTAGGAGTGACATTTCATAGTAATGTTCACACAATCCCATGCCAGTGCGATCCAAAAGTATCCAAGCCTTCTAATATGATAAGGATGCTTTAATCCTAATTGGCATGCTCCATATACTACGACATACACTTCATTAATGAAAACAATAGTATCTTCTCCATAAATACATATGAGAAGGACTCCGTTAAGGCCACTCTTGCAGAGTACCTTCTGTTGGATTGTGTTTCCATACATGAAAAAATTAAATTCCCTTCACCGTATTTGTTCTCTTTCAGCCCTGTCGGGTGGATATTCTCTGCTCTAGTGGTATTTCGTAATGGTGGTCATCCAACCAGTAGTAGGAGCTTATGGATCGGGTACAGGGTGGACTTCATCGATTTCTTACTCATTAGTTTGAACAAACGGAATGACCATTCGATGGTGAGCAATATCGATAATTGTTTCATCCTGGTCTAGGTCAGATAGGGTTGTGGCCGCATTGGCTAATGCGTTGGTCTCGGCATTATGAGATCGGGGAACATAGGTCAATGTTAGATATGTGGGGAACTCTACCATTTACCCTCAATCATGGTTGAATAGGGGGATAATATTTTCCTTCATGATGGAATAGTGACCATTGACTTTCTTGATGACCAGTTCCAAGTCTCCCTTTACTTGAAGATACTACACTTGCACTTGGAGTGTGAGTTCTAGACCTACAATGAGGTCCTAGAATTCAGCTACATTTTTTTATGCATCCTTTTTACAATAGGAAGGAATATGGAGAAACTACAAACGCTGGGGATATGAGTATGACTCCCAACCCTCCTTGTTAATCTTTGGGTATTCCATTCATTTAATTGTGATGCTTCTAGATGTTCCATTAATGTACATTTCCCATGAAAGAGAATTCCTTTTCACCGATAATATGTCTTCGTCGGGGAATTCGACATCTGATGTGGTAGTCTCTGTTAAAGGATTCTCTGTCAAAAAATTATCCAATGCTTGGCCCATGATTGATTTTTGAGGCACAAACCAAATGCCAAACTATTGCGGGATGATTTTCCATCTGGATAGGCGTCCAGTCAGCATTCGACAAATGAGGATATACTTCAGCTGGTTACTGCATGAGATCAGATGGACTTCATGATGCTCCAGATAATGTTGCAGCTACTGGACGGTGAAGACAGATCCAAACAACTCTTATCGATATTTTAATACTAGGACATAACATCAATCATTGACTGGCTGAGTTAATAATGGATATTTTCACTACCGATATCATTTTTTTCATGATGAAGGCTCCTAGTGACCGCTCTAAGGTCGTCATGTACATGATAAGTGGCCTTCCTTCAACTGGTATAATGAGCACTGGTGGACTCAAGAGGTACTTCATGAGGCAATCAAATGGTTCTTTGCAACCAACTTTCCATTGGTAGGTAACTCCCTTCTTCATCATCCTGGTAAAGGGTAGAGATTTCCTATGAGGATAGCAACAAAATGCCTGATATAGGCCAAGTTTTCTTAGATTCCTCTCAACTTAGGGAGGTTGTGGGTAGGTGTAAAACCAAGGATATCCTTTGTCTTATAATAGTGAATTTAAATGCCATGATGGAATATGAAAAATCCATGAAATTTCCCTAAGGTTACCTCGAATGGGAATTTCAAGTTGTTCATCTTCAGGCCATGTTGTTGATGTTTTCTAAAGATGGTTTCAAGGTCTAACAGGTGATCTGAAAAATATCATGATTTTACCACCAAGTCATCAACATAAAATTCAACAAAAATCCCCATTAATGGTTTGAAAATGTGATTCATAGCACATTGATATGTGGCCCCAGTGTTTTTCTGACCAAAGGGAACGACCTTATAGAAAAATACTCCTGGTGGGCTCTGAAGGCATTGGATTCTTATTCCTCTTGGGTCATTTTTTTTATTATATCAAAAATAGAAGTCCATGATAGAGAGAGCCTCATATCCAGTTGTCGCATCAATCAATATCACGGTGACCGGGATAAGTAAATATCCTTTTGGGTAGTTCCAATTGAGATATCTAAAATCGATACAGACGCGGATCTGTCTGTTCTGCTTTTTGATAGGGACTATTTTTGACTACTAGATGGGATATTGGACCTCTTCAATTTAGTCTTCTTTGATGATCTTTTCAACCTCGGCCTCTATCCTGGAAACTTGCATGGGTTGCATCCCTCTGGTGGAATTCTTATAGTCTGGATGTTCTTCTAGTAGGCCTAGGTGGTGTGTCCCCACCTCAGGATTGTGTCCTAGAATTTTTGTGTAATTCCAGGCAAACAAATCTTGATGCCACCTCAACAAGGATGTTACTAATGACAATGTGTCTCATGTCCTTTTCAGTACCTAGATTTATTTCCCCAAGTTCATCAACAGTGGTAGAGATACCCTCTTTGATTTCAGGGGGTAATATCTAAGGTATTCTACCACTTCTTACCCCAAAACCTCCTCCTCTTATTATTTTAATAGGGAGAGAGCTCTTGATGTGGGCTGTCAAGATCTCGGAGGAAAGATGTCGCATGGACGATCTGTGGAGGAATCAATATCCTCTAACTCAATTGGCTGTGAGGAAACATCTAGAGAGGGAAAATCATGGGGTGAAAAGCATCTTTTCCTTATGCTTCTTCAGAGAGTGTAGAAGGGATATCATGAGATTCCACGGATGGGGCGCAGGAACCCTTACTCAAGCATTCTTCCTTTAATTGAGTGTCAGCAGTAGCTCTGGCATTGTCAGACTCAACTATTACAATTGAATTCATGAAAACAGCTAAATATGCATCTGGACTCAGATTCATTCTCTCAACAAGGTTTATGGTTAGCACATACTCTTCACATAGCTTCTTGATGCAGTCTTTGGGAACCGCTTCTAGACTGGTTGGGGTGGGGATCTGATCAATACCATCTATTGCAGATGTCTTCCCCTTTTTCTCGTAAAATCTAGCATCGATGTAACGCAACTCAGAGATCTAGATAGGGGCCTTATCAGTATGCAATGTCCCACCTTTTCCATTAATGTAATATTTGATACACTAGTGGTAGGAGGAAGGAATGGCCATGTGTTGATACTACCATGACCTTCTTAACAGGGCGTTTAATTCCATGTTTTTCAGAATCACCAAGAACTCTAAATAGGCCACAATGTCTCCATAATGGGTTCTGATCTTGATTTGTCCCACTGGATTCTATTTTCCCTTGTCATAATCCATGATAGTTGTGTGTGAGGGTGTCAGATCATCCTCATTGTAGCCCAAGATACCAAGTGTTCGCAATGAGAGAATGATGTCTTCAGAGCCATTGTCGATGAAGACTTTAAAGTCTTCAAAGTCATTCAGCATGCCAGACACATATAAAGGTTTGATGAGTCCTTATATGGTGGCATCTTCATCCTAATCGGTGAAGGAAATCACTATGTTACATTCAGCCTGTCTATTCTCCATTTGATATATCTATGCAGAATCAACATCGGCTTGAAATTCCTGGGGGCTGAGTAGGGCTTCTATGTGTGCCTCCCCTAGATCTTTTGACAATATCAGGGCATCCATGATTGATATCTTCGGTGGTATTGAGGCCATATTCTTTATGATATCATACTTTTGCATTAGATTCCAGTGCTTCACTATTTGTGGGAGTTATTTAATGGGATATTTAGTGGAAGGAGCATGAGATGTGTAGGGACTGGTCATACGGGCAAGAGTTGGTGGTGCTCCTACATTCTAGGGACCTAGCCTAGTCAGTTTACCTATGTTCCTAGGGTGTCTAGACACTTGTTCTTCTTATTATGGGTATCATAGTATAATGGATCTAGAGTGGCTCCCCATGGGAGCATGGTAATATTCTTGAATCTGATGGGTCTCTTGAAGGGATATCCCATGTGTTTATGTGATATTGACAGTTTGAGTAGGGGTATAACCAAAGGGTCAATTCTGGGAATAGCTGCATCTAACTTGGTATGCCTTATTTCTGCAATTCCTTCTTCTGGTCCCCTGATCGGGTGTCGGGATCTCGGGTTCATAACCATACTCTTCATCAGATAATGGCTCTATTAAATAGATGAAATTGATGGAACCAGAGATTAGTTCCTCTTTTGATGATAGATAAGCATGGTTGGCTATCTGAGATGCTGCATTTTGGCGGGTTAGTGCTCATTATGTCATGCCTAAGGGCATGAAATCCGAAAGTTTCAAGGCTAGTGTTGCCCCTATCACAGACTTCTCCTTTTGTAAATACTTTACCATCCTCTGATTATACATGGATTACCAACTAGTGGAGGGTTGTGGGGTCAAGGACGGAAAATGTGGTGCATTATATGTCGTTGGAAGCACAATTGATTACCATAATTGTGCTCGAAGTATGCAATGTGCTCATTTTATCATCTTCTGAGTCAAACAACCATCAAATTTTTTCTTATTTTTGCTTACAACATTCTGCCACTCCTCCCCCTCATCTGGTTCGATAGCAGAAGAATATTCTACGTGCGTCGGGGGATGTCCAATCATGACCATCCCCAAGTCCACCATCATTTGTAGGTGGTCATTATGGATGAAGCATTCTTGAATACTGTCTCTCATTATCTGATGGTAGGGACAATAATTTGGTCGTATGTTGAGGCCAACTTCATCAAGATTTTATGGCTCTGGTATGTGGAGAAAGTTTCAATTCCTGGTGGCTATGATATATTTGTAGACATGGTCCTCTAAAAATGAGTACACATTATTTCATCATTCCTCAAATTTGTTTCACCTAGGTCCTCTTAGATTTTCTTGTAGGGGTGGAGGTGGTCCTTGATACGCAGGAGTCCCATAGCGATTTGGTAGAGGCCTAAGCAGTGTAGTCGATGCAGGGGATAGCTTGAGCCTGATAGAGGATGTGTTAGATCTACCTGCTCTATTTTCAAGATCCTGTATGGCTATTCGGGACTTGAGGATAGTCTGCTGTAAGGATTCGTCGATTCTTTGGGAAATATCAGAGAAATCATAGAATACAATGGTGCATTTCACTAATATGAGTGGTGGTCACAGCTCATCTCAGAGGTTGTCGATTCATATAACAATCATCTCATCCTGGGGTAGTGTCCTATTCAGGTAGTAGGTCAAACCCTTCCATTTGGTGATGATGTTTGAGACCCTCTCGTTCTCCCATTGGTTTCAAATCATGAGGTCACTAACCATTGTCCTAGGAAACGTTGAGAAAAAGTGGAATCAAACTTTCTGTTGAAGATCCTCTCATCCTTTTATGGATTGAGCTGGGAAACTTGTATACTAGATGAAGGCCGAACCATGTATGGTTTTTATGAAGCATCTGAGTTTCACTTCTTATTGTTGTTCTGGACTTCCCATCATTGGGTCGCAATATGACGTGTAGTTCATCAAATGTTGTCTGGGGTCACTTGAGCCATTGAATTTAGGGAATATAGGGCTCCCAAAATTTGGTGGAGGAGGATTATTTCTCACCCAATCTGGGTAAGGATTTCACTCTAGATGTATCAAAGCACGCTGACCTTCCCTTGCTTCTAATCGAGTTGTTAGTGCTTCGATGGTGTTGGTGAGATCTTGGTTTACATCCTGTTGGGACTGATCCCGAATGGTTACAACCTGAGGTATTACATGACATGCTTGCCCGGCTAGTACATGAGGCACATATGCCATCAGTGGTACCTTCATAGGATTTAAATTTACTCGCTCTGGATACTTCCTAAGTGGAGGGATTCCTTGTTATGCTCATGAATCCATGTTCCGGTAGTTAGACGGGCTAGGTACCGCGCTTGGTGGGGGCCCTGACCTTATTTCATTTTCCATGGAAAACCCTTTTTATTTAGTTGCACTATCTTGATGTGCGTATAGTAACTCATCCTGATGAACGTATTCGACAGGATAGTTACTATGAAGTAACTCATCGTTAATCCACCTTAATTTCTTCACTATCCCATCCTGCTAAGAGAACCTCTCTTCGAGCGTGAGAGTCTCGTTTGTGTTGATAGAAAGATATGGGTTTAGGAAATCACGCCCTTTGTTCCGATATCTATTGGAGACTCACTGGGGAAGTAAATGGGGGATTTATAGTGTGGAAAGGTTCAGGGCGGCCTTCGGGTTCTGGGTGTTCACACCTGATGGCTCGTTGAGAAACACAACCAGAGTTGAACCATATTTTCCCAATCCATATAGATTTGCATTGTCATCAGTGCCATCTGTTGGGTTGACATCCATGTTTTTGAGTGATATATAATACGGGGTGGAGTAGGTGTCATATTTCATGTATTAAGAGGACCTTCCATTCCCTATACTAGTTTTCCCCCTTCTGTCTCGGCACTTTCTTTGAGTCTCTTGACGAAGGGTGATGCTGAAGGATCCTTGGGGAGAGCTTAATGCATGACTCTCTCTTGGAGGGGATGATGGTTCAAAAGACGGGACTGGACATGAACCTCCTCTTCTAACTATCCTACCCAAATGAGAGAATAATTATTCTCATGGGGGAGGTTATTGTTGAGGTAAATATTCCCCCATCCCTAGTGGATGTGGTTGGCTCCATTCCTTGGGCGCTACGCCTCTTCCCATTTTTGTTGGTCTAATGGGAAAAAATGTTGTTAAAAATGCCCCCATCACTAGTGGATGTGGTTGGCTCCATTCCGTGGGCGCTACGCCTCTTCCCATTTTTGTTGGTCTAACGGGGGAAAATGTTGTTAAAAATTCCCCCATCCCTACAAATTGGGGTTGGTCCCATATTGTGGCATTTGAAACTCCTATTGCTTCCTGCTTGATCTTGCATTCTCTCCTTCGAGGGTGAGTCGGTCCTGGTGTCGATTTCACATGTGAATTAATTACCTCTAAGGAGGCATGCACTAATTGCTGATTGGATTTTCTTAGGATAATTTCCTACTGAATTTTTTCTGTTTTCTGCTTCTGGATTTCATGAATGGATCACTCTCATTGGGCCAGAATTTTTTGAGACTTACTAAATGGATGTTTCGATCAGATGTGAAACTTATCTGGAATATGGACTTCCATTGAATTCCATATTGATGTGATGGAACTTCATGAACTTACATTGAACGGGTTCTGCTGGACGTGAAGTGGAGTGAAATGCTGAGCCCCATGATCTCTCTATCCACATATATGAACTCCTTCCAGGTCATCATCAATACATTGACACAATTTTTTTAGTTCATGAAGGTAGGTTAACTCAAGGTCTCTTTTACACCTCTCTGATCGTAGTCATCTCACCGAAGGAAGGGATTCTAGGTCAATGTGATGCAAGAGCTCTATTTATTATCTAGAGATGATCTACATACCCTTCATATGGTAGGAAGTTTAATTTAAACTAGAGAATGGTTATACAAATATTTCAGTGGATTTCATGTGCTCTTCTTTCTGACAACTCTCTAGGTATGTTGAACAGAGAGGTGGTCGCATGTGAAAACATTACTGGTATATCATACATGGCCTTCAGTTTCCTCTAGTGAAATATATCAGCATGTGCCTTCACCAGTGATTCCTCTACTTGGTCTTCCCAGCTAAGACACTCCATGACAGTTTGATCTGAGGTAGCAGGGCTGGAATGGATCAAATCGTTTTGTGGACAGAACCGGGTGGCTTAGAGGATGAAGATGGTCCCAGAACGAATCCTGGTTGAAGAAGGATGTCATTGATAGTTGACTGGGAATCTGGAATGCTTGATTCCCTCCTTCTGAGTGCCTCATCATTGGACTGATTTTCTGTACATGATTCGGCAGGGGAAGACCTTCTTGTCGGTATGATATGCCATCGCGGGAAGGACCTTCATACTTGGCGCTGCAATGGCGAGGAATACCATCAATAATTGAAGTCCAACTACCAGAAATAATTCTGTAGTGTATACCATAAGGAGGTTATTTAGAGTGGAATGCAGCAAGGGGAGGACCTTTTTGGTGTTCATGTCATTTGTGGGGAGGTCCTTCGCAATGGCTATCATGTTGGCGACGACTAACACCATTTCTGTTGTGGGGATACCACCTATGGGCTACACCCTCGAGAGGTCCCTCAGTATATACCACAATGAGGGGAGGTCCTTCTCGATACTTGAAGTTTCTGTGGGGAGGACCTTTTCTATCCTTGCTGTAATGGTGAGGACTACCATTACGACCTAACGCCTCACTGCATAGAGGACTTTTTTAGTGTGTACCCTGGGGAGGGGGGGGGCTTTAGGCTGAACTGCAGCATGCAGAGGACATTCTGGCGGCATAGTGTTGTTACGAGGATGGCCATCGCCACAACTGCAATCATGGTGAGGATGACCTCCATGTCTTGACGTTCGGTGTGCCTCATGGGGTGGGACTTCAGGACACACCTCTACAAGGGGGGAACTTTTTTTGGATTAAGGCCATTGCAGGGAGGACCATTGCAATGGTGGCCATGATGGTGAGGAACACCATCATAACTTTTGTGATGTCAAAGAAAACCATCACAGCTATCGTAGGGAGAATATCTGCAGGGCACACCCTGGGGAGGGCCTTTAGAAAGTACCGCAATGTGGGGAGATACTTCTCGTTTCAGTAATTATCTATGGAGAGGACCTCTACTATTATAGTGGTGAGGACTACCACCACAATATGATGCCTAGATACATGAAATATCATGGAAACATAACCGATGGGGGGGACCTTTAGGGAAGGACATGACTGTGGGAGGACCTTTTTTTCATGATGAGACGTCACTGTGGGGAGGACCTATGCAGTTGAGACTATTATAGCGAGGACTACCACCATAATTTGTGGTCCCACTACATGAAGATTGTTTATAGAATATTCCCTAGGGAGGACCAACAGGGTAGACCACAACAAGTGGATGAAATTCTTGTTTCTCGATTTCTGGTCACATGGATGGCTTCCATGAATCGCATAAAAAGAGGAGCCTTGATTATCGATCATTATATTTCCATGAGGGATTCCCTAAATGGTTCTCTAGGGGGGACCTTTAGATCTACCAGTAGCATCATTACGGGGAGGACTTTTCCAACTGCTACTGCTTCTCCCATAGTATTGTAATGGGTTTGTAGGACTCCAAGCCTTTGAGACATGTTTGGTGGCTTTGAGAAGCCTAGCTTCCTGAAGAATGGATTTATGTACCCACTCATTATTTTCCAGATACCTTTGGAATGTTCGGGGAACATTCTTGTAGGCAGAAGTGACTATCTACTGTTGATAACAGTTGTCACCTCTGGGTCCCCGTCTAATTGGGTCCTTTGATGTTGTTGGGATATGTCGATGAACATTGTGATTTTGGGAAGATATATATGCCTACCCTAGAGTATCCACCATGATGGGCGGGTTTCCCCAATTGGAAAGATTGAGTATGATCAATATGGTTGCCCTTTTATCACAGGATATAGCTGACGACCCTCCTGGGAGGGAGCAGGAATGCAGATCTTCTCTGAGGTTGCTATATCATCTCCCAGATCTATCACCTCAATTGGGGAGATGGGATCACAGGCATGAGTCTTTACTGTTGCCGCTGATGCAATTAAATTATGGAAAGTCTGCAAGATATGATATAGTATAGAGACATGTTCCTCCATCATAGCCACAATATGTAGAGAGACATATTTGGATAGAATGGGTATGAAAGTCAATTCCGCTGTCGGAGTAGTAATTTCTGGCTCTAGTTCTCCAGTGGTCAGTGGACACTGATGATTCTCTTGTGTCGGGGTTGGAGAATTAATTTTTCCCTATGTTGGGATCTTCCACCTTACTTCTCTGTTTTCCGCCACATTGGGATGATGGACTTTAGTTGAATCCATAGGGAGTGGCCCTGAATATATAGGTGTACCACCGTATCATGTTGGTAGCCTCTATTGGCAGAGAGATGTGCCTGCTTTTTGATCACCACCATATCAGTATGGCATGCAATAGGAGAATATGCAAGGAGCGGGTCCTACAGGCACTAGATAGCCACCATGTCTGGTTGGTGGGCTTTATGATCCCATTCACATAGAAGTTCCTACCTGGTAGGTTCCGTCTTGTTTGGGTGGCAGGCATGACATGCATCGGTGGGGATGCATGTCTTCTCATAGGATGTCGCCATATCGTGATGAGGGGCTTTGGAAGGTCGGACATGTGTGTGGTCCTTCCCATGTTATGATTATGTGTCTGAGCAGTAGAGTTCTTCATCCAAAATGAGGGTGATGACATGTTCCTGGTTGTTTGTTTTCCATACTAGGTGGGCGGTCTGAGGGTCCGGAGCACGGTGAGCATGGGCTGGGATCCTTGGTATGGTATCTTCATCAGGGTGAGGATACGACGTCGCGCTACAGTTGCAGCGACGTCTTCCAGCAAGGGATTTGGAGAGGAATCCCCTTCTAGTAGGGAAGAAGTCATCAACATCGACCCCATACTCCTACCTATGATAAGGGAGGTATTCATTGTCTCGTTCTTGGAACAAGCTCCCAAAATGATTCGAGATGGCTAAAAGGGATACATTAATCTTATCCCACAATCATTGCGGGTCAAGAGGCTGATGGGATATAGCCGACTAGAGGGTGTACATAGCCGACTCCACAGTCGGGAGAGTACCATTGAGGTTGTACGATCGGATTAGTGCGTCCAAGACCTAGAATTGAAGACCCTAGGTGGGTGATGAGGTCCTCTATCGATTGAGAGGCCCGGTCTACACGTTGATCATCGGGCATGTCTGTGAACTACATTGTGATTCCACTAGATTGAAGGAAGATCTGTTACATACCTGTAAAACTTTTGGAAAGTAAAAACAACAAAACCAGTCAATGTAGAATCTCAAAATCCCATGCGTAATTAATGGTGTTGCATGGCCCTCATTTTGACCATTAAAGGGGGTGCGAGGTGTGATTATTTCACCACCTCGGTTTAAGGCTCACGGGAGATTCCATTTATGTTTTTGTTAGAGAACAAACATGATGTCCATTCAGATATTGTACATCCATTTATTATTATATTGAATTTCAAATTAGGATAAATTTTTCATGCTGGTTAAATATTCACGCCAGGTTCACCATTTTTGTTTCAAGGTGAATGGTAAGGGATCGGTTCCCATGTTATATTAAAGGGAGTCAGTAATGTTTAATCATTTTTATCGGTATCCATATCTCTATGGCTTCACCTAGTCTCCAATGAGTTTATTTGCGGTGCCAGAAATGCCCAAAATTTCTTGTATCCAATGATCCCTGGAACTACATTCCAAAGGATGTCACTTGTTGGGTGATACGGGCAACGAAACTTATGAACTCCCATTGGTAGAGAGGATGGAAATTTGAGCTCATCGCAACATTTTGTGGGGAATTATTTCTTATCCTAGGACTCTCTTATAGATTAAATATGTGTTGCTATTTTGGTGAATATTTGGTTTATCCCCAAGAATAGTATCCACAAATTATCCCTGGGTTTCAATTCACAGGTATAAGAAGGGATCCAGAGACTTCTATATCTAAGGATTACCATCCCACATAGAATTAATAGTTCTAGGGAAGTCTGTGTTTATTCAGATAGCACTGGTCTCAAGCCTTATAATTGGGTGCTTTAGAGATTATTGTCATCTAGGGGGGACATAGCGTGACTTGAGAATCTGGATCAAAGATGTAATACGGGCTTCCTACATATACTTATAAGAGGAATTAGAATTCACATAGTTTGGTGCCACTTAATAGGACAGATCACCTTTTAAGGTCATGTGACAATGACCCAACCGTACTGTTTAATGTCATGTGGAAAGGATGTCTAGGCGATAGGTTCTTAGTCAAGGTTGGTGCTGTAATTAAGCCGAAGTGGCCCAAGTTGGGGTATGGTTAGGGATTACATGTGTTTAGTGGCCCAAGTTGGGATTGAACCTCTGAGAGGTGTCCTACGTACCCTATTAATGAAACAGAGATAAAATCCCACATAGTTCGTTCATGTGGGGAATATGCAAGAAAGCTACCCATTTTACGGGAATATAATTGTGTGGACCCTTTTAGAATGGGAACCCTTTTTATCTCGGGCCTTCTGGAAAGCATCCTATGTATCCTGATTTGGTTAAGAATCAGAGTTCATGTAGTTCAGAAAGTGTGGGGCTTACGTGTGGAAGCTGCCCATTTGAGAATCTTGATTGGGTGGCCTCTTTATGGATGGGTACCCTAATGAGATTGAGCCTAATGGAAGGAGTATTATATGTCCTAATTTTATAAGTAAATAGTGTTCTTTTAGTTTGTATGGCTTGGGGATTATCTTTGGAATCTACCCAATTGAGAATCATGATTGGGTGGCCCCTTTATGGATGGGCACCCATTTGAGCTCCAGCCTTCTGGTAGGCATCCTTAGTATCCTGATTTGGTCAAGAATCAGCATTATTGTAGTTCGAATAGTGTGGAGATTTTTTTTATTTATTAAAAACCTCTTAGACCATGTGAGTCATTCTTATATGGATAAATAAGAGGATGTGAATGATTCGACAATGGACACGCCTCCTCCCCTCGTTGGTGGAGGACGACAGATGAAGCAGGGGAAACTGTCGGTGAGGGCACAAAAAATGATGCTTCCTGGATGAAAGGGGAAAGGCTATTTCCATCCAACGAGGATGGTGTGGGGATTACTCCAAGAGGGATGACATGTTTCTCTCTCTAGAGGAGGGGAGAAGTGGTCACCACTAGAACTCCTTTAATGGAAAGGCGAGCGGGATCCCCCAATCCTGAAGAGTATAGAGGAAGAAAGGGGATACCAGGCTCAGTCTCTGCAATACCATTGGTATGTGATCCTATGAATGATCCAAATGTATGTTCAAAGGACAGGGTAACCCCTTCGTCTCTACCTACCGTGGGTATGTAAACATAGGAGGGAAGGCAAATGCACATGAAGGCTTCAACATTCATGTCTGGTGGCTTTGGGAGAGGCCTTGTCTAGGTGACGATGGATAGGAAAATGAGTGGATTCTAGATGATTTGACTGAATTGGAGGGCTTCATATGACTTGGGGATGAAAACACTGAAGTCCTTGGTGGACCACATGGCCATTTGAGGAGTGGCTCCCTTCGCGTAGGTAGGTTCTTCGTGGATGGAGAGGCCATCCGCATATTCATGTGCTATGTAGACTAAGGGGCATCCTGCATACTGGAGTGGCATGTGACTTTAAGTTTAGTATGAGTAAAAAACCAGTACACGACACTTGATTCGGATCAGGTGGTGGTGGTTGGGGGTAGCACCAGTCAGAGCTTCACCAGCGTAAGAGGGTGCTACACGGAACGCAAGATCAAAGAAGGGCCATTGGCTCCATGGTTCATGGGGAGTGCATCCACGTAGGGACCATGGTTTATGGTTTACCAATTTTAGGTTTGTTGTTTATGAATTTAGTTATGCATTCTTCAATTCATAACAATTCATCCCCAGTTTATACCTACTGTGGTTTTGCGAACTTGAATTTTGTGGTCCATGAGATCCTAAGCTCCCAAAAGCTTCATCCTTCAATGATCTGATCGCCAGGAATCTGAACATCAATCAGCTGATCCCTTTATTCTACACATTAATGTCATTTTATAGAGGGGTTAAGGTTTTTATCTATGGTCATGCTGCATATTTTGTGGAGGACCGTGATAGTAAACTTGGCCTCTGGATGACTTAGTCTACCAAGGTTCGTCGTGTATATTTAATTCACCCTTTTCGAGAACCAACTCGGTCACGGGGGTGCTTCACCCCTACATAGGGTTCCCTAAATTTCGCGAACAACGCTATGTTCGGTGGGGGGGTCCGCCTGGTTAGTGGTTAGCGTGGTTCGCATCTGTGGATTGACCTCGCCACACTTCACTGGCCATTTGGTTCATGACCGCGTAGGATTTCTTCCTCCATTTCATGAACGACACAGTGTGTAGGTGGTGTCATTGTAATGACCCAAAATGTTTTAATGGAAATTCCCTTATTATATTTTATGTCATAAAATAACATGAAATTACAAAATAATTAACTCCCAAGTGATAAGTGACCTTTAAACATAAGTTGGTTACTTCTGTGTTTGGAATTTTGAAAATCTGACATACACGGTTGTGTTCAAGATGATTTTTTGGAGTCTAATGAAACAAAAATAATTTTTAGTGAATAGTGACCTACCCTTATGAATAGTAACATACCCTTATGAATAGTAATATGACCCTTATGAATATTAAATCATCCAACATAATAGTAACATTATATATGAATAATTAAATAAAATTTAGACATCTTAGAAAGTTACAATTTGACCTTAGTAAACGTTTTGGTATTTTGTAAGTCATAATTAATTAATTATAATTAATTAATTAATTTGAAATAAATTTTATTTCTCTAAAATGTATTCATAAATTATTGAATGAATGTCTTATAGTTTTTAGATAATTTTATAAGACCCTACGTAATTTTTGAAAGCACTATAAAATCATTTTTAATCATAAAAACTGTTTTTTAAGTAAATTATGATTTTAATTAAATATTAAATTAATAATATTTAGAAAATTAATTGTGAAAAATAGAATTCATTTTTGGATTATACATGTTGAAAAATGGCTGGGGTAAATTTTTGGTATTTTTCTGAGATACTTTAATTTTCGATGAATAGTAGAATCCGATAATTTACAATAAATGCTAAATAATGGATTAATTCAGTCATCGATGATGCTCTACTGATGTAAGATAACTTGGTTCGGGATCACAGGATAAAATTACTATTATTGTTTATTCAATACTCTCTATTTTTTGTCTTAGGGGAAGTTAATAAACTAATGAATTTTATATTAAGGAAACCCCTCTCCCCTCCACTATAAAAGCCACCCTTCACACCCTCATTTCCTCACACCACTCAAGCTCAAAGACTTCTCTAAACTCTTCCCAAACACATTCCCTAGCCCCTCCCCCACGTCCAAGAGTTTTTTTCTCATCAAAAGACCAAGCTTAGGCCCTTAAGGAGGTTCTCAAGAGAAGGATTCAAGAGGTAATTTCCCTCCCTCTTCTCTTTTAATTTCCTTTCAAGTTCAAGTTCATTTCTTGATCTCTCCCCACCTATCTTCATCCAAATGGTATTTTAACTCCATAATTATACATATACTAGAATTTTATTATTATAATGGGATATTGAATCATCCAACCCCCTTTCCCCCTTCCTTTTATTTTATTAAAGAGAACGTTTTTCGTGAGGTGTTAATTTATCACCTTCAAGAATGATGTGCTTTATTCTTCCATTTATACCTTAAGATCTGGTAATGAAACCATTTTTATGGTTGAACCAGAATATTATATATGTATTATGTTCTATTTAAAGTTCTTTAAATAACATATGGCTATATTACTAAGTGGTAAGTTAAAACAAGTTCTTTGTGATCCAAAAACCGCCCAAATTGACCCAAATAACCATCATTTAATTCTTATCTAATGATTCATCCACATGGATATAATATAATTAATTATAAAATAATTCAATCTCCTGTAATATCATTAATATCATGTAATATCATTTCTGTATGTTTATCCATGTTCTACCCGAACATCAATTTATGAATACAAGTGAACCACCCAAGAAAAACCATAAAAACGAACATCCCCGAACAAAGTTTTTAAACTCTATAAGTCATCCAAAGGAACATAAAATGGAATAATGAAACCATAATGAACCCTATTAATGTATAAAAGGTTATATAATTTCTAATTAATGAATATAATGTCATTATACAGGACATTAAAGAGAAGGAAGCATTCAGATACAAGGTAAGGAGAAATTCTCAAACCCAACTTTCATTCTTCGGGTTCTACCTCTTTCACTCCATTTTTGATATGGTCACTCCTTAAGGATCATTTTTTCATCATTGTCTTTACTTTTATGGGATATAAATGTTTTCTAATGAAGTTTATGTCAATCCAAATGTTTTCCAAAAGAACTCTTCTTTTAAGAACTCAACTTTTACCCCTCATTCATGGTTGATGGTTCTTGTATCAAGAATGGTGTTCCCTCTTTCTTTTGGGAACCCAAAGCTTATGAATGTATACTTATGATATTAAACCCATTCCTTACCATGGGTTATTTATGTTCAATTTTTATGTATGTTTCTTGTGGCAATCATGATAATGATAATGTTATGATGTGACGGGTGTGCCCGGAATTATATAGCACAATTATGAATTTTTCAAAGTGACGGGTGCGCTAGAAATTATACAGCGCTCCAATGAAGTGGGTAAAGTGATGAATCTCATTAGTAAATGTGAAATTATGTGTGAAAAATATTATATCTTAGTTCAAAAGTATGTGTGGTAGTTAACCACTAAGACATGATGTTTCATTTTTATGCATTGCCACACTTCAAGTCTTTTATTAATGCTCCTCTCATGTTCATGATCTTTTGCCTGTGTTATGATTATGCTCACCACATGCTATATTGTTTTTATATATCCTCTTAATGGGATTCTAGATTAACCCTTTTCATGTATGTCCTCAGGTGGCTATATGTACTAAGGAGAGGACAAGTGCCAATAAGAAGCTAGAGAAGTATAAATTAAATAAATGTTTATGCTTAATGATGTATTTGTTATGTGTGGTCCTAGTTTTCCCAAAAAAATAAACCATGGGATCCTCTATTTGTAATAATATTATGTTTTTTACCTTTGAAATGATGTAATAGTAATGTAAGAAAATGTCGGGTCTCTATAGTTGGTATCAGAGGCCAGGTTTAGTTAATTTGGGAATTAGGATTAGCTAACCCTAGAGGAAACCTATATAATGAGACTAAGTGAAAATATGCACACAAGAATATTTACATAGGGATCCCATATGTTTTGTTTTTAGTTTAAATTGTTTAAATTAATAAGTTATTCATGACTTGTTTGCTTATGTTTTGTTCTAACCTTTTCTATTCTAGAAAATGGTGGGAACCAGTAGAAATCAGGCCAATAACTCATGCGAGCGCCAATGCAATGGTTTCCCGAACGACATCCCCAATGATTTGGGAGGTGGAGTTAAAAAAACTCATGGAGATTCTTACCCAATTATCTCAGGTTTTGAATAATAAACATAATAATGTGGAACTTCCTCCTTCACCAAAGAGGGAGAAACTGGCTATCGAATGTTTTATGCGGCAACAGCCACTAATGTTTTGTGGATATTCTGATCCACTAGTTGCGGAACAGTGGGTCAACTCCATGGAGAAGATCTTTTTTGTGCTTCACTATTCTAAGATGGAGAAGGTGACTCTAGATGTTTATCGTCTAGATGGAGAAGCTGATCAATGGTGGGCTTTGATTAAGAACACCAAGCCAGTGGAGGAAATTGAAGAGATGGAATGGGAAGATTTTCAGATAATGTTTCTTAATAAGTATTTCCCAGGAACTCTTCGAACGAAGATGGAGAGAGAATTTATAGAGCTCAAGAAAAAAGAAGGAGAATATTTCACAACCTATGAAGTGAATTTCACAAGGCTTTCAAGGTACGCTTCAGGTTTTTTTATCAACAATGATAGAAATATTTATAGATTATTTAGTGGATTAAAACCACACCTTCAAAAGGATCTCGCAATTCGAGAATTTGGGAGTTATGAAGAAGTTGTTCGGTGTGCTCTAAAAGTGTAGATGGAGTTTGGAGAATGGTCCCACGGTTATGGTGATAAGAAAAGAAAGATTAGTTTTCAAGCTGGTGGATCTAATGACAAAGGTGGGATGAAAAATCAACGACCCACATGCCAAAAATGTGGGAAGTTGCACAATGGGAACTGCCTCAAAGGGACGGGGAAGTGCTTTAAATGTGGGAAAGAAGGAAATCATTCTCAAGAGTGTCGAAAAGACACGAAAAGGAAGGATAATGTAGCCAATGAAAGGAGAAAACCACTAATGGTTCAATGCTACAACTGTAAGGAGCTAGGGAACTATGCAAACCAATACACTAAACCTCAAGCTCTCGAGGGTAATCAGAATCAGCAGCCACCGAAGCCAAAGGAATAACGGAAGTCTTATTACAACACTACTGCGGAGGTGGAGCATGATAATGAAGTCATACAAGGTACACTTCCTATTCACTCAAGAATGGAAAAATTCTTATTTGGTTATGGTTATACGCATTCCTTTATATCTTGAAAGTTTTCAAGAACTATAGAATCGAAGCCCCGAAACATTGAAGTAGAGATATCTGTAAAAACACTATGTGGTGAAATCATTGCAACCCAAGTGTTTTACTCTTCTCCTGTTGGCATATGTGGGAATATTTTTCTGGCAAGTCTCGTAATACTTCACTTGGTGGAATTTGATGCTATAATGGGAATGGATTGGCTCTCGTTATATAGAGCACATATCAACTGTCAGGAAAAGGAAATATCTTTTTATATTTCGAATCATCCCATGATCCTCTGCAAAGGCAAGGAATATCATTAATATCCTTTGAAAAATCCTTCAATGGTGTGGGTGTTGATTCTCTAAGAAGAAGCATACCTCGCCCAAATGGTTGAGTCGAAGGAAAGTTCCAACCTTGAGTAAATGCCCATTGTGAGGGAATACAATGATGTATTTCCCAAATAGTTACCCGGAATTCCCCTGGATCGTGAGGTAGAGTTATCAATTGAACTCATACATGGAGCTACTCCTATCTCGAAGTGTCCATATAGGATGGCTTCTATCAAACTGGAGGAGTTAAATAAGCTGTTGCAAGAGCATCTAGACAAAGGGTTCATACGCCCTAGTGCATCGCCTTGGGGTGCTACCATGCTCTTTTTGGAGAAGAAGGATGGAACAATGTGGCTATGTATCGATTATCGGTAACTCAACAAGATCACCATAAAGAACAAGTATCATCTTCCAAGGATTGATGACCTGTTCAATCAGGTAAGATGTGCTCAATACTTCTCAAATGTGGATCTTCATTCTGGATATCATCATGTAAAGGTGAAGAAGGAAGATATTCAGAAGACTGCCTTCCGTACAAGGTATGGGCACTGTGAGTTTTTGGTGATGCCTTTTGGACTTACTAATGCCCCGGAAGTCTTAATGGATTTGATGAATAGAGTCTTTAGACATTACCTTGACAAATTTGTGGTAGTCTTTATCGATGATATTCTCATCTACTCCAAGAGCAAGGAGGAACATGAAGAACATCTAAGACTTGTGTTGGCGACATTGATAATGGAGAAGTTGTATGCCAAGTTCAGAAAGTGTGACTTTTGGATGAATCAAGTCACGTTTTTGGGAAATGTGATCACAAGTGAGGGAATTTCTATGGATCCTTCAAAGAAAAAGGTGATTGAGGAATGGCCCAGGCCCTCTAGTGTCACAGAAATCCGTAGTTTTCTTGGATTAGCTGGGTACTACCGATGTTTTTTGAGAAACATCTCATGATTGTCAAGCCCTCTAACTAAGTTAACAAGGAAAGGGGTAAAGTATGTCTGGACGGAAGAATGGGAGGGAAGCTTCAAGGAGTTAAATATAAGGCTGATCACTGCACCTGTACTCACACTACCGAAAAGTGGAGAAAGTTTTGTGATATACAGTGATGCTTCAAATAAAGTCTTGGGTTGTGTACTCATGAAAAATGATAATGTGATAGGCTACGCCTCACGACAGTTGAAGATCCATCAACAGAACTACCCAACACATGATTTAGAGCTGGAAGCCGTGATTTTTGCCTTGAAAATCTGGCGGCACTAACTTTATGGCAAGAATTGTGACATATACACCAACCACAAGAGCCTAAAGTATATATTCACACAAAAATAGATCAACATGCGTCAAAGGAGATGGTTAGAGATAATCAAGGATTATGATTGATCTATTCACTATCATCCTGGAAAGGCGAACAAGGTAGTTGATGCTCTAAGAAGAAAAGAACCTGCTACTCTATCCATGCTATGGATTGATAAAGACCCAATCTTCTTGGATATGCAAATAATGGATTTGGAAATCATTAGGGAAGGGGATAAATCCTACCTTTCCCAAATGATTGTGCAACCATCCATCCAGGAGAAGACTAAGGAAGCACAAAGAGATGATGTGGAGATACAAAAGAGGGTGAATGCTGTAAAGTAAGGGAAGATGCAAGAGTTTTATATCGACGATGATGGTGTGATTCGGTTTGGATCACGGCTTTGTGTGCCTTCATCACCCGGGATAAAGAAGGAGCTTTTGGATAATGCACATAGCTCAACTTTCTCTATCTATCCTGGGAGTACCAAGATGTACCGTGATCTCCGAGAACACTTCTGGTGGGATAACATGAAGAAGGAGATTGCAGAAAAAAATATCAAGGTTCTTGGTATTTCAGCAAGTTAAAGATGAGTGAAAAAAGTCCAAAGGTATGATGTAGTTGTTGCCTATACCCATGTGGAAATGGAAAAATGTTGCTATGGACTTTGTCATAGGTCTCCCAAAGACGTCAAAAGGAAATAATGCGATATGGGTTGTGGTGGACGGACTCACCAAGACTGCTCATTTTATCCCTATTCGGGAAGACCTCTCACTTGAACAACATGCAAAGATATATGTGAAGGAAGTGGTGAGACTGCACGGTGTTCCACTCTCAATTATCTCTGACCGTGATCCAAGGTTCACATCTAAATTCTGGAGGAGCCTTCAACATGCTTTCAGTATTGAATTAAATTTCAGCATGACCTATCACCCCCAAACTGATGTCTAGTCTGAAAGGACTATTCAGACGCTTGAAGATATGCTAAGAGCCTGCTCTCTTGAATTCAAAGGTGGTTGGGATCAGCATCTCCCATTTTTTGAGTTCTCATACGAAAATAGCTTCCACTCGAGTATTCATATGGTTCCATATGAAGTTCTGTATAGAAAGTGATGTAGAACTCCAACCTGTTGGGATGAAGTTGGATAAAAAAGCTACTTGGACCCAATGTTGTTCAAAAGATGACAGAGAAGGTTCAAGTCATCCAAAAACACATCAAATCTTCTCAAATTCAGAAAAAGAGCTATGCTGACAACCTTTGAAGGGACTTGGAGTTCGATGTTCGAGATAAAGTCTTCCTTCGAATATCTCCATGGAAGATATTCATGCGATTCGGGAAGAAAGGGAAGCTAATCCCAAGGTATATTGGCCCCTTTGAAATACTTGAACGCATAGGAGTCATGGCCTATCATCTTTCACTTCCACAAAATATGGCTCATGTTCATGATGTATTTCATGTATCACTACTGAGGAAGTACATACTAGACCACTAACATGTACTAAACTCAGAGGTGGTGCAGCTGGAAGATGATCTCTCCTATGAGGAGCAGCCAGTAAAGATTCTGGATCGGAGAGATAAAGTTCTACGCAAAAAAACAACCCATCTTGTCAAAGTGTTGTGGAGGAACCATAAGTTTGAGGAAGCAACTTTGGAACCAGAAGAGGCAATGAAGGAGAAACACCCTCACCTGTTTGTGTAAAATGAAATTTCGGGGGCGAAATTTATTAAGGGGGGAAGAATGTAACGACCCAAAGTTTTTAAATGGAAATTACCTTCTTATATTAATGTCATAAAATAACATGAAATCTCAACATAATGGACTAATAAGTGATAAGTGACCTTTAAACATAAGTTCATCACTTCTATGTTTGGAATTTTGAAAATATGACATACACGGTTGTGTTCAAGATGATTTTTGGAGTCTAATGAAACAAAAATAATTTTTGGTGAATAGTGACCTACCCTTATGAATAGTAACACACCCTTATGAATAGTAATATGAACCTTATGAACAGTAAATCATCCAACGTAAGATTAACATTACCTATGAATAATTAAATAAAATTTAGACATCTTATAAAGTGACAATTTGACCTTAGTAAATGTTTTGGTATTTTGTAAGTCATAAATAATTAATTATAATTAATTAATTAATTTAAAAGAAATTTTATTTCTCTAAAATGTATTTGTAAATTATTTAATCAATGGCTTATAGTTTTTAGATAATTTTATAAGACCCTATGTAATTTTTTAAAGCACTATAAAATCAGTTTTAATCTTAAAAACTGTTTTTTTAAGTAAATTATGATTTTAATTAAATATTGAATTAATAATATTTATAAAATTATTTTTGAAAAAACTGACTTCAAATTTGGATTCTACATGTTTAAAAATGGTTGGGGTAAATGTTTTGGATTTTTCTGAGATACTTGAATTTTTGATGAATAATAGAATCTGATAATTTACAATAAATGCTAAATAATGGATTAATTGAGTCATCGATGATGCTCTGCTGATCTAAGCTCACTTGGTTTGGGATCACATGATAAAATTACTATTATTGGTTATTCAAGACTCACTATTTTTTGTCTTAGGGTAAATTAATAAACTAATGAATTTTATATTAAGGAAACCCCTATCCCCTCCACTATAAAAGCCACCCTTCACACCCTCATTTCCTCACACCTCAAAAGCTTCAAGCCTTCTCTAAACACTTCCAAAACACATTCTCTATCCCCTCCCCCATGTACAAAAGCTTCTGGTCTCATTAAAAGACCAATGTTACGCTCTTAAAGAGGTTCTCAAGAGAAGGATTCAAGAGGTAATTTCCCTCCCTCTTCTCTTTTAATTTCCTTTCAAGTTCAAGTTCATTTCTTGATCTCTCCCCAACTATCTTCATCCAAATGGTATTTTAACTCCATAATTATACATATACTAGAATTTTATTATTATAATGGGATATTGAATCATCCAACCCCATTTCCCCCTTCCTTTTATTTTATTAAAGAGAACGTTTTTCGTGAGGTGTTAATTTATCACCTTTAAGAACGACGTGCTTTATTCTCCCATTTATACCTTAATATCTGGTAATGAAACCATTTTTATGGTTGAAACAGAATATTATATATGTATTATGTTCTATTTAAAGTTATTTAAATAACATATGGCCATATTACTAAGTGATAAGTTAAAACAAGTTCCTTGTGATCCAAAAACCGCCCAAATTGACCCAAATAACCATCATTTAATTCTTATCTAATGATTCATCCACATGGATATAATATAATTAATTATAAAATCATTCAATCTCCTTTAATATCATTAATATCATGTAATATCTTTTCTGTATTTTTACCCATGTTCTACCCAAACTTCAATTTATGAATACAAGTGAACCACCCAAGAAAACCCATAAAAATGAACATCCCCAAAAAATGTTTTTAAACTCTATAAGTCATCCAAAGGAACATAAAATGAAATAATGAAATAAGAATGAAACCTATTAATTTATAAAAGGTTCTTTAATTTCAAATTAATGAATATAATGTCATTATACAGGACATTAAAAGAGAAGGAATCATTCGGATACAAGGTAAGGGGAAATTCTCGAACCCAACTTTCATTCTTCAGGTTCTACCTCTTTCACTCCATTTTTGATATGGTCACTCCTTAAGTATAATTTTTTCATAATTTTCTTTTCTTTTCTGGAATATACATGTTTTCTAATGAATTTTATGTCAATACAAATGTTTTCTAAAAGAACTCTTCTTTTAAGAACTCAACTTTTACCTCTCATTCATGTTTGATGGTTCTTGTATCAGGTATGTTGTTCCCTCTTTCTTTTGGGAACCCAAAGCTTTTGAATGTATGCTTATGAGATGAAACTAATTCCTTAACATGGGTTAGTTATGTTCACCTTTCATGTATTTTCTTTTTGGCAAGCATGATAATGATAATGTTATTATGTGACAAGTGCGCCCAGAATTATATAGTGCAATTATGAATGTTTCAAAGTGATGGGTGCGCCCAGAATTATAAAGTGATTCAATGCATTGGGTAAAGTGATGAATCTCATGAGTAAATGTGAAATTATGTCTGAATAGGATTCTATCTTGGTTCACAAGTATGTGTGGTAGTTAACCACTAATACATGATGTTTTATTTTTATGCATTGCCACATTTCAAGTCTTCTATTTATGCACCTCTCATGTTCATGATCTTTTGACTATGTTATGATTATGATCACCCCATGCTATATTGTTCTTATATATCCTCTTAATGGGCTTCTAGCTCACCCCTTTTGATGTATATCCTCAGGTGGCTACATGTACTAACAAAATTACAAGTTCCAATAAGAAGCTGGAGAAGAAGAAATTAAAAAAATGTTTATGCTTGATGATGTATTTGTTATGTGTGGTCCTAGTTTCCACAAGACACTAAACCTTTGGATCCTCTATGTGTAATAATATTATGTTTTTTATCTTTTAAATGATGTATTAGTAATGTAAGAAAAGTCCGGGTCGCTATAGTCATTCACCGAATAGGCTATGTTCCACTGATGATGAACAAGTACGTGGATTGGTTAGGTCCTTTACCATTACATCTAAACGTTCTTCAAAGTTTTCTCAAATTATTGATAAAGTATGCGTAGATTCTTCCACTGATTTTAGGGGAGTATCCTCATTCACTTAGGTGGATTTTTCGGGACCCTACAATGACTCACAAGGTATTTCAAACTATGCACTTATCGTCTGTCCACAGCTAGATACATGGATAATATCACATGGATGACCCACACAGTTTGACTAACTATGCATAGCATGAAAGAACTCTACTTACTCGCATGTAGCAAGACGTTTAGTTTGACCTACATGGTTTGACCAGCCGTGCGCCCATGAAAACAACACTTCCTGGTCCGATGCTCCCAAAACTCATTGAACCACCCATGAAACAAATTGATCCTTTACACAAGTCTGATATAAAATCATTAAAATGATCTCAACTTGTGGAACATCATCCCAAACTTGGTTTTAAAACCAACCAATCCAAGAAATAAAAAATTTCAAAAAACTATCGTATTTTAGCATGGATGTAAATCATGTTAATTTATAACGATATTAATTGAATAGGATATGCTATTTTCCCTTGATTGGCATGAAGGATTCTATTGAGAGAATGATTCTCTTGATTGAATCCTCCAGTTATTTGGTAGTTGGAATTATGGATGAGAGTATATATTCTGAGGATATGTGACCACAAAGTCTCTATGGATTTCATTTATGATTTAATATTTATTTGGTTATCTAATATGGATTCTATGGACTGTTATGTAATCCTTGAACCTCATAAATATTCATTGTTATCAAATTCTTGGTTTTGTAAGATATGATAGTTATCATGGACTTCTAGTGACTTAGAATTTTTTGATTGATCATGCTTGGAATCATTTCAGTTACTCTATAATAAATGGATCTTTTAGTAAAGCTAGGAATATATTTTTGTTGTGATGTTTTGGGTGTCATAATGGGAATTTTTATACTCACCCATTATGTGGTTTTATGAAATTTGTTTTCACTACTATTTTTGTATAGGTATAGTGATGGTATTAGTAGTCATGAAGCTAGTATATTTTGTTTGGAGTCAACAAATATAATGACCCTTCCCCGTATTTAATATTTAAACTTGATTTATTACATAAAAATGAAATTAATACAGCTCATAAGATTGATAGGACTAGTGTCTTTGGGGATTTGTAACATTACATAAGAATGTAAAACATGAAATTCACTTCTGTATATAAAACATCATTTATATCACCTCAACATTCCTTCATACATAGCATTGCTTGGGATAACCTGCGGACCAATATAAGAAAACAGTGAGCTATAAGGCCTAGTAAGAGTGTAAAAAAGGCATAACTGGGAGAAAAAAATACATGATATGAAATAAATATATCAATGGAGAATAATAGAATCATGAACATAATGGCATAATATAGCATGATTATCATAACATGGAAAAGTGGAAACAAATTTAAACACTACATCATTAACATAAAGGAACCAGATAAACCCATGTCCCCACATGATGGAAAAAATTATTATAAAATATTTTGGTAAATTCATATCCCAAAATGATGTATCCTAACACTAAAAAGTACCCAATGCATTGGGGCGCTATCTGGGCCCACAGTTCATAAACATTTCAATCTCATGCTTAACTGTGCCACATAGAACATATAACACGTATTTACTCTGAATCATAATTTATAAAATGATTGGAGAATGTGGAATAAATACATTTATGTACTCAATCAATGATTATATGTGAGTAATGGTGAATATCCTTGATAGAGAAATGGGTATGGTATTCACTACATGATGATTTTGGAATGGAAAGTTGGGGTGTAATTTCGTCAGCAAAACAAGTCATATACAAATATATAAAATGGGTAGGAAAAATAAAAAATGGTATTGTATCATTTATAAATGAAATGAATAGTGAGGAGATCATGTAAAATAAGATCACATCATATGAAATGGAATTTCATATTCAAAATACGATTTAAGTGATTGAAATGGAAATGAAAATAGAGAAACCCCTTAAGGAAATTTCGATATAGTAATGGTGTAGGTATGGGTATGAATGGGGGAAATAATTGATCCCTCATTTAAATAAAAATAAATTTAAAGTATTGAATTTATTATAAAAGTATGAAAATATAACAAATTTAAATTAAAAAGACTAATTTTAAAAAAGGTTCTTGAATTGAAAGGAAGAGTGGAAGGTTAGGATCCTTTACATGGGTGTGTGATCCCAAAGGCTTGTGGGAGGATTAATGGGAGCTGGGTGGTACCTTGGAAGGACGCAATAGAGTATGGGAAGTGGATAGTTGATATTAAAAGATAATGAATGAATTGATATGGGAGCATGGGTGGTTTTATATAGGAAATGATGGGGATTTAACTTTTATTTTGGTTTTGGACACTACATAATAAAATATTAATAACCACAAACCATCCCATGGGTTTTTCCAATGGTCTCAATAAAAGGGTTGTGGTATAAAGTTTTTTTATAAGGATATGGTCTGATTATATTAAAATATTGACCTTTCTTATGTTGAGGTGTGTCTCACTTTCAAGTTAATGATTTTATAATAATAAAATATTTTACATATATTGGATGATTCACTAAGGCTTTATAAAATAAATCAAATAATATTAAATTAACATTAAATTAATGAAAAAAACATTTATTTGTCCCATTATACATATTACAGTATTTTATTACATCACTTTTGGGTCATCATGATGTCATAAAACACATTATATATTTATATGGAATTTAATTTTCACCCAAAAATTTTACAATCTCATAAAACAATATAAAACTCATCATTGGATAATTTTGACATCCTGATTCCCAAAAATACTATTCATCTCATATAAATAATTATTTAAATATGTTAATTTTCACTTTTAAAATAAAAACTGACCTTTATTGAAAATTGAATGGTTTTCATACCTTAATAAAAAATACAATTGACTTCATAAAAATTATATGATCATTTATATTTAATAAAATTAAATTTATAATAATATTTTACAAAAATATTTTTAATTCAATAATCCATTAATTCACCAAAAATTTATTTCTTATATTCATTTGAATGTTAACAAAAAATACTATTTGTGCATTAATTATAACTTAAAAGGAAACAATAATAAAATTAAAGTATAATTTTTATTCTATACAAAAATAATTAACATTATCCTAATGATAGTGCCTTGTTACATATCCCCTTATAACACCACCATATATCCTAAGAGTATGGTGTGCGATGGTGGGGCCTTCATTGGGTCATTTGGGGAATATATATTGGGTTGTGATCTTGATGGGAATTATCTTCTTCTATAAACAATTCCAATCATTCTTAAGTTATTGTATCTCATCTTGGGCTTGGTCTAGGGAAAAGCCCAAAAATTCTATCTCCCACTAAAGCTCCGATAAATGGGATTCATAGGGTATGATCCTACTAGTTATGTACGTCAAATCCATTGTCTATGTCAAAAGGTTTTTATAAAACTATTTATTTATACAAGTCATGTGATCACAATTAAAAAATATAAATTTTCAATGATCAGGATACATAACGGTCATTTAAATCCAATCGGTTACAACAAAATAAAAGGAGTGCATGTTTTTTATATATTCATATGTCAATTAATTAAAAGAAAGGTAATTTTATTTGCAATATTTTTGGTCATTAAATTAAAACTAATGATTGGTGACTTATGGAAGAGCATGGAGATAATTTATTTTTGTAGGGACCATTTTGGTATGAGGATGTTAGAGGTGATTAAGATGTTTTATGGAGTTTACCAAGTCATAAATTTTTTATCATAATTGTTCATTCTGATGAACGGTTCATTTTTTTCCCTTGTAGTGTTATAAATATACCTCAAGTCATGCATGAGTAACGATTATTTTGTTTTTCTATGAACATATATTTATAGTATACTTTTTTTTAATAGTTTTTTAATTTAGAGATATTTCCCTTTTAATGTTTAATATAATTAAAGGTCTCTTATTTATTGGGAAATGAATACTCAACAATATTCACCATCTATCATCCAATTATATAAATTCATGGGGAGTAAATCTATTCATTAGACCATATTATTCATTGACACAGTGGTTCGGGTGGGTTTATTGAAGTTCAATTAATCAACCCTTACTTATTAACAACAAAATAAGCTAATGAATTAACTATATAACCTAATTGATTCCCATTCATTTTTTCATTAATTCCATCCACATCAATAATAATCCATCAAACACTATATTTCCAAAAAAAATACCTATGATCATCATCACTTCAAGAACCAGACAACCCAATAAAAAATTATTCATATCATATCAAAACTGTAACAATCACAAAAATTACATCAAAACCATCTCACCCAAAAATAAAACTACTTTCCTAAAAAAATATAACATCAACCATGTCAACCCACTACAAGAGAATAAATAAGCCCTAATCCCCTTTATTCCATAATTTTCTACTATACCAAGACATATCATAAAATAATAATGATAAACACAAAACTTAGTTTTGAAAATTAAAACAATTTACAATGAATACGACATAAAACATTCAATTAATTCATTAATAAATGCATGTATAACAATTTGTGATCAAAAAAATATGATTCCTAAATAATTTATCCCATTACTCAATTTAATTTACCAAATGAAATAGATTAATTATTTATTGTGATTCAATCATCAAATAACATCAATGAAAACACAACAAAATATGAATAACATGTATATCAACTAATAAATTTTATAAATTGGAAATATAATAATAAATTCTCTTATAATAATATCAACACAATTTTATTTATTTATATATTTTTTTGTTTAGAATATTCATTAAAAAATACATCTATTTACAATTTGTAAATGAAGGCATGATATTTACACAGTTTCATAAAAAATAAAGGAAAATGTTTGAAACCCATTTCCTAAATTGAAATTACTATAAAATGAAATATATTAATTGATAAGAATTTATAACCAAACAATTTTTATGTAATAAAGATTATATATGTGAATAAACAACAATAAAACTCCCCTAGACCCTCACTACAACTCTATCAAAATCAATCTATCATCAATGTAATAAAATCGGATAATTTAATGATGAAGATGAATATAAATGAAAGTCCGAAAGAATCATTATTGATTATGAGTATATCTATATAAAAATTTAATGGTAGTAAATTCTTATTGAGATGATAAGAAAACACAATAATAGACGTAATGGTTATTTATGGATCCCAAAAAAAATACTGAAATAAATTTATAGGATTAATTTGGATGATATTTCCAATAATGTTGTATCTGAAGCCTGTATAGTGTTGTGAATATATACCTATGTCATAGTGATGTATATTGATGTGGGGTTTTTATTTATATAAATTTACCATGTAATGATTAATTCACATGATCCATATACCGGTTGGTTGTTCATTCTTCATGAGCTTCTGATGTGGCTCAGTTAATTTCGTAGACACTACCCATTGATACACCCATTACATTGGATGTTAATGATTTTACTCACTGCATGTGGCATTGTATGTTTAGTGTCATAATAAATCTAGTTCTTGGGATTTTATGACTCAGAGGTGAAAAATAATGAAGGTGATGGGTGGTGTCACCATGGAACTAGATCATAGTATTAGGATGTATCTGAGGTGATGAATGATTGGAAATTGTAGGTGGTGTCACTCTGATTCTAAAAAATGGGATCAGGCTAGACCGAAAGAGAATGATGTTTTGTGATAGTGGTGGGATATGGACTCTGTGATTCAGGCTAGTTTGGAGGAGATTATTGCTGACAATAGTGGTTGATGACCTCTATGAAGTATGTTGTCTTAGAGGTGAAAGACGATGGGTGATACTAAAAAATAAAAATTAATGATATAAATTTTTACGAAAATTTTTTCATCTATCCCTCACCCATTATTAAATTTTTACACTTAGTGAAAAAATCATGTATCCAAATAAAAAATATTTCTAATCTAATATTATTATATTTTTCCATATTCTTTCAAAATAATGACCATCATATTTCATATTTTAAATCAATTATTCATGTATCCATATTCTCTCCAATTAAATTTCCATTCAATATTATTTATTAGACTATTCAACATATAACAGTCTACCCCAAAATGAATTCATTTCAACTTTCAATAAACAATGAAATAAATAAAATTTTATACACACCATAAAATCATGCATGTAATACCATTGTTTTGTAAAATCATATATCTATATAAAAAATGAAGGGGGATGTTCCAATCATGTTTATTTTCATTATTATAAATTGATACATAGGATTGTGGGTTCACTATGAAAATTATTAAGAAAAAAATGTAGATGTTTTTTTCATAAAATAATATTCATGGTAAATAATTAGAAATATGAATAAGTCCCCATAAGAAGTTCCCTCTATATTTATAACATAAAAGAAATACCCATTACTAATGTAGGCCATATATTATAACATATAATTTTTATTTGATGATTATCCTATTAGTTTTTTTTCTTATATATATTTGTTTTTGTTATTTTTTTAAAATGGTATGAAAAGAGCATATATTTAATTATTAATGAAATATTCCCATTCATTTTGATAATTATCTTGAGGAAAAAATTTGTACAGAATGAATGATTAAGATTCCATTATCCCATTATCAAATAATTTTTTAAATGGAAAAAATTGAATTAAAATTGAATAAATATGGCTTCTATTTCTCCCATGACAAGTACAAAATCTTTAATTTTTAAACAATGGGATCAATATAAATTAATATCCAATATTATTTGAATGAATTGAATCCGTTGAATATGTATCTACATCCAACTATTTATATTATTTTTGTTTATCTCAATCATGTGAAATTAGAATGAAACTAAGTTATTCAGGCAATCTATATATATTTATCTACCTCTTGACATCTATACTTTATTATAGTATTATAGTATGATTAATTTCCATTTATCATGGAATCATATGCTTGTTCAGAAGATTAAATATTTTTTTATTAAAATACTATGAATATTCATAATATTCCACAATAAGAAATATATGCTTTTAAATACTAAATTCCTCATTATGTCAGATTTTGAGTATATAAAATATCCCCTTTAAACAATCCAAATTATATTACTGATTTCCTTGATATTATATTAAATCCATGATTAATCATAATAGTTGGATCCTAAAATATTAAATCTAGCTAATTATTTTTATTGCAATATAAATTATTTAAAATGTTAAAATAATGTGTAATAAAATAATTATTTATACCCAAGAAATGTTGTCAACAATATATTTAGGTTGTCCCAGGATAATTAATTTATCATTTAATAGAAAACAATTGGTAATACCTTAGTTCATTATCAAAGAAGGATCTTCCATAGTAATGATTCATCATTATAGTTTGTGAGATTAATTTTAATATTTTTTGTTAATAATATAATTTTAAAATAAGAACAAACAAATAATGTTCTTTAGAAATTATAACAAAAATTTAAAATTAAACTATAAAAACTGTAGAAATTAAACAATAGAGTTATAATATTGGTAACTAAAAATTAACAAATTCATTTTTAATAAAATCAATCTAAGACCCAATTAACTCATTATTTAAAATGATTTTCATTCCTTTTATTTTCCCCCATTGTTTAATGAAATGAGATCATGGAATTTCTAGGTAAATAGTCACACATATATACTATTATAGACCTAACATATGTTCCAAATTGGCATATCACACACATTACTACAACCATATGAATAGTGTGCTAACCAATGAACATATAAATGATTAAATTTTGAGAAAAATAAATTAATTTAATAATGATAATAATGAGTGGAATCCGACCTCCACATCATTAACATCAGTGACTATCATAAAAATTATACACAAAAAATTGGAAAACTAGATCCATTGATACATTAATTTTGTAGAAGAATCATTTATAAGAAATATGTAATAAGAAAAATTAACACCCTAAACGTATACTAAAAATTTTCTATTAATATATTATGGATAATAATATTCATTAAATCATAAAAATGAATATTTAATTCTTCCTTTTGTGCTAAAATTAAACATTATAAAATGAAATTATTATATTTATGAATGAAATGTAATTAGAATAATTAGAATATTATTAAAAGTAGAACAAAATAAAGAGGTCACTAACATGTTACCCTTATCTTTGTGTTTTGAGTTATATTTCATATAGTATAATATAATTATGTAATGAATAAAATATTTTATAAGTATGATAAAAATATTTATTATACAATCCGGAAAATAAAATATTATATTGATAAAATGTTAAGGGATATATATAAGAATGGTTTATGAATTTTGGGCACATAAAACCATTTGTCTTATATGGACATTGGGTTTATATGGCCACTAGGATTATATGGTCATTTGTCTTATATGGATGTTGGGAATATTTTTTTATATAGCTGATATATATAATGAAAAAATGAGAAATATTATATGTTGTGTCATAAAAAATATGAATTTTCTAACTGAACTATTGAATTGGAGGGTATTAATAGAAAATTATTTACCTTAACCCAATGTCATATGAAGTGTTA
Organism: Viscum album; assembly: GCA_963277665.1. Taxonomy (NCBI): domain Eukaryota; kingdom Viridiplantae; phylum Streptophyta; class Magnoliopsida; order Santalales; family Viscaceae; genus Viscum; species Viscum album. The sequence continues at coordinate 1,585,526,173 of OY728155.1, forward strand.
TACATTGTAGGATCGAAATATGAATCTAGATGCTCAATTACAGAAGGGGGGTTAATTGTATGTTTAAAAAATTTATTTTAACCTTTTGTATAGACTATAATTAACAAGGTTAAACAAGTTAATTTCACAAGACCTCTTTTAGTTATATTAAAAAAACTTGCCACATTCCGGAAATGTGGTTCCAAAAATGAAACATAAGGAATTTTTACCGAGAAAATATTCTACCTTAAAGCATATAGAATCATATTTATCAGAGTATAAAAAAGTAAAAGAAAGTATTTGAAGGTTATACATTCATCCTTTATCAAATTATAGTGGAAATAAACATGACACAAAACAAGTAACAAGTATGAAAACATTTGACCCAAAGAGTAGGGTATCCAAAAACACTGGATATAGGTCCCTTGATTTATACTTTCAAGAAAGTCTATCTTATACACACCATGGTAAGACCTGTATTGGAATATCAGAGTCTGTCATTCTATCTCTACAAGCCCTTGAACATTAATGCAGTCAACACCTCTATCATCCTATACCTGAAATCCCTCAAACATTATGGCAGATGGAACATCAGTCGTTCTATCCCCATAAGTCCTATAACATTAAATTTGTCGACACCTATGAATTCCTTTCCCCGAAATTCCCCGATTGTACTCATCAAAAATCTGAGTTGCATAAAGCTATCTGAAAAAGATGATTAGAATCGCCAAAAGCATGAGAGTCTCTCTCTAGAAATCACTTCAACAACATACAATATCTAGAGTGGTCGAACATGTATTATGCTTTTTCAAATGAGGTTTTATTTATAAGAACTTCTCCAATGGTTTTCTCCCTCCACAAATGGTTATATTTTTAATTGAATCCAGGATGGACAGGTACATGTGTAACTCAAAAAATGGTTTGTTAGAAACAGAATGTACAACATCATTTCATGACTATAACAAGTCTAAGAAAAAGATGCTTTCTTAAAAAATCAATTTTTCAGTGTCTATGGAAAAATAATGCGTGGATTCTAAACAAATAAACATTCAGAAAATATAAATCATGGATATTTGGATTCTGTTTTTCAAGGATATTCAGAACCTGAATTCTATATATTTCAGATTCTGAATTCAAATGAATTTGGAATCATAATTTTGAAGGATTCGGTGTCTAAATTCTCAAGAATTCAGAGTCTGAATTATGAGGAATTCAGAGTCTGAATTCTAAGGAATTAAGAGTTTGAAATCTAAGGAATTAAATTCCTGAATTTTAAGTAATTCATATTCGGTTTTCTATTCCATTCGGTGTCTGAATCCTTATTAATTCGAAGTCTGAATTATAAGGAATTCAGAGTCAGAATTCCATGGAATTCATATTTTGAATTCTGAATAATTTGGGGTTAGATTTATGAGGAACTCAAGGTCTGAATTTTAGATAATTTGGAACATGAATTTTAGAGAATTCAGAACCAAAATTTCTGATAATTTATAACCCAATTTTTAGAGAATTCAGCACCTGAATTTCTGAAAATGTAGAACCCAATTTTTAGAGAATTCAGAACAAGAATTTAGGAGAATTTATAACTTGAATTTGAAAGATTTCAGAACCTTAAAATATAATAATCTATATATATATATATAATTATTTCTAGGATTCCATGATTTTAAATATGAAACCACCTTTTTCCTTTGTAATAAAAGGAGTCAAGTTGAGAGATTCTATAAAATAACAATGAAAAAATAGGTAAGGATAAAATTTCATTAGAGAAGGGAAATTTTTCATTAGGGAATGGAAATTATCCATAAGGAATCGAAATTTTCCTTATGATAATAATCCTTAGGAAAAATAAATTTTCCATAAGATAAAGTTTTTGTGATTTTCAAAACATAGTGGAGTTGAAAAGTCATAATGAAATCTATTAGACTCAACAATCTCCCCCTTTTCTAAAAGCACAAACAACCTTAAAAAAATAAGATAAGGACTTAGAATTTTTACTTATGAACATATAAGATAAACCTATCTCACATTACATATGGATCATTATGAATATAACTAACTCACCCTTAGGTTTTGAAATCCTTAAGGATCGTATTCTTGACTTCCTTAAATAGATTCTTCTTTTTCATGTATGTGGAAATATTCTTAAATAGAACTCCCTCTTAGATAGACTCCCCCTTACTTAGGGAATTATCATTTTTAAATAGTATTATTTTTTCATGATTTCAACCCTTTTTGATTTTCAACAATGAATAAAGGGAATAGAAAAAAATATGGTACCTAAAATATTAGTACTATACTACAAAATATATAAATAATAACCAATATTTCATTACAATTAAAAGTAATTATACAAAGAAGAAAATACAAAAAAAAGATCTGAATGGGAAAAATTATCCTTCTTTCTCCTTTGGCATAAACGTCTTCATGATGGTTTTTAACATCTTACACTCCTTGTGATCTTCTTCAAAGAGCTTGAGTAACTGATCATGATCATCACTTTTCTTCTCCAGGGATTTGATCATTTTGTCCCAAGCCTTAAAAAATTATGCTTGTGTCCTGAAAAGATCTTCTTGCTTGCTAATCTTTTCTTCTATCTCAATTATGATATCACTTTCTCTTTTACTATTCATAGCAACTGAGTTAAGCTTCCCATTCAGATCTTTGACTTCCATCTTCTAGGTTGTTTGTTCGAGAATGAGCTTCTAGTCAAAAATTGTAGTGAGATCGTTGCTTTTCTTATCCTCAGTATCAAATTCATACTTCACATTTTCTATAAATACATCATAGACTTTCAGTTCATAAATTTTCTTCCTTGAACACTTTGTGGTTCCCTTGAATGGCCTCTTGTGAGTTTCATACCCAATGAAGATGGATTTGAAATCGGTCTTAGGCCTGAAAAACTTATCCATAAACATGGTAACAGAATCTGATTTCTGATTAAATGAGTATTGAAGAATCTTGAACCATGAGTCTATACTCGGAAACTAGGTAATGGTATAAACAAACTTCTTCAATGATTGTACCACAGTGTTAGGTCCTAGAGAGTATGATTCTAAATCATATTGTTTGGTAGGTGAACATTCTTTCTTTATCTCTTCTTCTTTTCTCTTTGACGATCTACCAACATCATTCATTGCCACCGTGACTTTCCTTGGTGTATCAACCAACTTATGTTTTCCATTATTAGATATTAGAAAGATCACTGCTAATTTTGGTGATTCATGATCACCATCTGATTGTTGAACTATCTTATCTTCCTCAACATTTTATTTTTGAGCATCTGCCACTAGATCCCCTAGTCGATCAAAATCATGATTTCTGCATTCATCACTAGATGGTTTATTCACATCTTCTAGCTCTTCATCCAATTTTCCTTGTGAAATTTTTTTGGTAGATTCATCTTGAGATGTTTGTATTAAATATTTTTTAAAAGGACTCTCCTTCTCATGACATTCTTCCGCTTATATTATCATGTCATCTGTATCATCACTTACTTCCTCTTATTCTTCATCCACTTCATCTTCTTGAATAATTTGTTTTTATTCATCATATCCCAGAATAACCATGTTCATTCCCAGAGTATCTATGGGTACTGGTTCATTGAGAAATTTTTCTAGTTCCAGAAGCTATTCCGAAGCTTTCTCAGTAGCCTTCAGAAGAGATTGAATAATTTCATCATTATAAGTCTTTTTCTTTTTCTTATTTAATTTTTCTTTCTTCTCAAATTCCTCATTGGCCTTAATCATTAAGTCTTTAGCTTCAGTATGGTCTCTTCCAAAACTAGGCTCTCATTCCTTCTTATTCTTCTTGCCTTATCTCTACATGTAAACTAATTCATCGAGATAACTCTTTTACATCTTAGGTTTTGGAGGTACGGATTGGGTTTTCGGAACTACGTGATGTTTTTGTAGATCTGTTGTTCAGAAATTTCCTTTTCTAATGACATTTGTTTCTAAGGAGAAGCTTCCAAAGGCATTTAGAATTAAGAATACTTGAAAATTCGGAATGGGCTATAAGTAGAGCATCATAGTTTCAACATGATAATTATTTAATACCCGATGTGGAACATTCATTAGGGTTTATTTATATAGGCATTCGAGGCGATGGTTCATCTTCTCAAAAAAATCCAGTGGTTGAGATAAATATGATCGGATCTGATGGTTGAGATAATAGACGAAGAAATAATTTGGTAGGTTCCAATTTTTTTAGGGTTTTAAGACAAAAAATTATGATATAAGGAAAAGTGAATCCAAAAAATTTCTTAAACAAGATGAAAATACAAACAAGTAAAAAGTTGATTATGAAAATTTATGTTAAGAAACATACCTTCCAGCTTGATAGGAAAATTATCCATAATGAGGTAAATTCTAATTTAAGAACATAAAATTCTGAAAAAAAAAATTATTATAGACAGAAAGAGTGAAAAAATTGAATCTAGAAAAATTTAGAAAATAAGAAAAATAAATTCTGGAAAATTATGTCTCAAAAAAAAAATTTCTTACAAAACAGAAATAAAAAAATGATAATGATATATTTTGATATAAAAAATAATAATTACGAAAATTCTTATTACAAAAAAAATGATTGAGAAAATTTTGATTATGAAAAAAAAATTGAATACGAAAATATTTTTTGACTACAAAATTTTTTTATGACTTCAAAAAAAAATTGACTATGAAACTTTTTTACTAACAAGCTAATGTACTCCCCTATGAAAAAGAGTTTCTTACTATAAAGTTATAGGTTTCAACGTGAAGACAATATGGAATATTACCTTATGATTCTCATTCCTAAATTTTGTTTAATGTATTCAAATATATCGGATGATAATGAATTTTTGAAAATATCAACAAGTTGATATTGCGTTATGATAAATTGAAGAATGATATCTCCTTTATAAGTGTGATCCCAAAGAAATTAATTCCTAATATCTATGTGTTTTGTACGAGAGTGATTTGTAGGGTGTTTTCTTTGGTAAATTCCATTAGTATTATCACAAATTATTTTTGTTTTGGTAAAACTCATACCATAGTATGTGAGTTTCTGTAGAATCCACAACACTTGGGCACAACAACATCCAGCTGCTACATATTCTGCTTTAGTAGTGGAAAGTTCTACTGAGTATTGATTTTTTCATGGCCAAGAATCTAATGAATCTCCTAAGAAATGGATAATTCTAGATGTACTTTTTCAATCCATTCTATATCCACCAAAGTCAGAATCTTAAAAAATAATTAAAAAAATCATTTCTAGAAGTATAAAAGTGTCTTAAATGCATGGTTCCCTTTAAATATAGAAAAATTCATTCCAATACTTTAATATTATATTCTTTTGTATATGATTGATATCTTACTCATAATAATAGTTAAAACAACAAGTTTGGATGACAAGACCTCAACTATAGTAAATTTCAATCATACCTTTAAATGATGTTTGATCTACTGGTTTCACAGCTTCATAAAGATGAAGAGAATTTGAGGCACCAATGGGTGTATTCATAATATTAGTGTTTTCATATCCATAACTTTTAAAAAGATTTTTAATATACTTATATTGAGATATATATGTTCCTTATGGTTTTTGTGAAATTTGAAAACATAAGAAATATTTTAATTCACTAATCATACTCATTTAGAACTCATATTTCATTAGATTTGCAATCGATCAGGTTAAAGAATGTTCATTTGAACCAAATATAATGTAATCAACATAAATTGGAAAAATCAAAACATTTTTCTTAAATTTATTTATAAAAAGGGTTGGATCAAAATTTCTATTAACATAATAATTTTGTAACAAAAATATGGTCACTCTATCATACCAGGATATAGAAGCATGTTTAAGTCCATGTAATGATTTGGTAAGTTTGAAAACATATTCAAGATGTTTTATGTATTAAAAACCAGGATGTTGTTCAACAATAACTTCCTCTTAAACCCATCCATTAAAGAAAGAACAATTTACATCCATTTGAAAATTTGTGAAGTTAAAGAATGCGGAAAAGGCATGTAAAATACCAATAGATTCGTGTATATCAACTAAAGCATAGGTTTCTTCATAGTCTATACCTTCTTGTTGATTAAATACTTTAGAAGATAATATAGACTTATTTCATACAATGATTCCATTTTCATCACACCTATTTCTGAAGACCCATTTTACTCAAATAACATAAGTTTACATAGGACATTCAACCAAGTTCCAAGAATTATTCCTTTAGAATTCATTTATCTCTTCTAGCATGATTTTAATCCTATCATCATCACCAAAGCTTCATCAGGGCATTTTGGATCTCATTGGGAAAGGAATTATAGATGTTCTAATTCATTTCATAAGGAACATCTAGTCCTTACAGGTTGATTTACATCACCAATGATACTATCATTGGGATGATTCAAAAGAAATAACCGACTTGGGTTTTATAAAACATGTTCATCAACATATGTTTGGAAATTTGATTGGGTAAATGCTTTAAAAAAATTTCTTGAGCATTTAACTTATCAGAAGGATCTACTATCAAGGGTTGATAGTACTTTTTTGAAAACACATCGAAGAATATAATATGGGATTGTTTAAAAACCAAAGCATTAGTTTCATCAAATTTTACATTTACTATTTCTTCAACAGTACAAGTGTTTTAATTGAAAACTCTACAAGCCTTAGAAGTTATGGTGTAGACTTGGAAAATTACTTCTATATATTTGGGTGTAAATTTATGTAGATTATCATTCATATTCAGAATGAATAATTTACAACCAAATACCATGATGTCAGAATTTTTAGGTTTTCTACCATTCTATAACTCATAAGGGGTTTTATTAAGAAAACGTCTAATAAAAACTTGATTTATACTATAACAAGCAGTACATATAGCTTCAGCCCAAAGGTGATTAGATATAGAAAATTCAATCACATTGGTTGTAGTTATCTTTTGAAGAATTTGATTTGTTATTTCAACAAAACCATTTTGTTGAGGAGTTATTAGAGATGATATGTTATGATTAATGCCTTTTCTACTATAAAAAGTTTCAAAATCTGAATGCTGAAATTCTCTTCCATTGATCACTATGAATAGTTATCAATGGATGGTTTTTCTCATTTTTATCTTGGGATCTAAAAATTTTGAAATAATAAAATGCTTCATATTTCTTTTCTAGAAAATAGACCCATGTGAATCTTGTGTGTAATCATCAAATAAGAAAAATACATAATATTTTTCACCAATACTTCCTGTTTGTGTTGGACCAAAAAGATCCCTATGAACTAACTGTAATTCATTGGAAGTTGAGGCTTCACTGATTGATTTAAAACATGATTTATGTTTCTTTCCAAATTGACAAGGATCATCGACTGGTGAAGAATCAAATCTATGCTCTGGTAGATCCTTAATAAGTCTTTTCATAGAGAGTTTGCATAGTTTTCTAAGGATACAATGTCTTAAACTTCAATACCATAACCATGATTGATCTTCCACTACACTAAAGTAAGGTAGATCATTATTCCTAAGGTTTTCAATGTTTTTTTGTATACATTCTCTTTTTTATGTGCAGAAACAATAAACAATTCCTTGGAATTGATCCCTAAGCACTTATCATTCCTATAATTCACATGGTAGTGTTCATCACATAGTTGTGTTATTCTAATGAGATTGTGATTATAACCCTTAACAAATAAAAAATTTGAAATCAATATTTTTCCAAGAAGAACAATGTTACCTATACCAATAATTTCTCCCTGAGCATTATCTTTAAAGGATATTTTTCCTCCGTTCATCTTGATAATATTTTCAAAGAAGTTTTTGTTACCATTAATATACTGGGAACAACCACTATCCATGTACCAAGTATTACTATCATTATTGTCATTATTTTCCTGAAAATAAGAGTGTTAAACATTTAGAACCTAAACATTCTTGGATCTGGAAATTTCAGGAAGCAATATTTTAGGTATCCATATTTTCTTAATAAAATTACCATTAGAAAAATCTAAAGATTGAGTTTTTTTTAAAGATCAATTTTTTCCCAATGTCCACCACACAAACATTTTGTGCAGAATAGATCACTTTGAAGAAAAAAAACAGTTATTAACAAAAACTGCTTTAAAATTATTATAACTAAATCTAGTACTATTCCTTGGAGGAAGAATTTGGGAATACATCTTGTAAATTTTTATTTACCATAGGGAATGTTTTAAAAACACTTCCTTAAGGAAAATATCTCTGAATTTTGTTTTATAACAATTTTTTTATCCTAAAAAACCTTAGTTTTAGAAATAGAGTTATTCTCTAAAATATTTTTCTTAGAAATTATAGTTTCAAGATAATAGGAAAGTTTATCCTTCTTGGAACAAAATTTCTCAGGGTTTTCAAAAATACTTTTAAAATAAAAAATCTTCTTATCAAGATCTCTTGAAATATTTGATACTTATTTGGTTAAAATAAAACGTATAAAATTTTCCTTATAAAGATATTTCTTTAATTTAAATTTTTCATTCTCAAGAATACTATAAAATCTAGACACTTATTTATAAGAAGGAAATGTATTATATTTAGTAGAATAAGTTTATTCATATGAAGACTTAAATTATTTATTATCAGTATAATTTTCATTTATAGATACATTTGTGATGGTTTCAGCATAGTGTACCTTGGCCATTAGATAATGATTTTCAATGGGTAATCTGACTAATAGAAAAATATTCTTCTGCTCATAAGATTCATACTCTGTGGATTCATCAGAAAAGTTTCCAAAACCACCAATCCATGTGTCATTGGATTTAAAAAAATTATTAGCATTAACATTGTAATACTTATTTCTATTACTCTCAGAATTCTTTTCCTTTACATCCTTTTTCATAAGAATAAGACAATATTTCCTTATATTCCCTGCTGTTTTTCATTCATAGAAAGTAACTTCTGAATATTTATTTCCTTTTATTTCTTTCTTCTTATATCTATACTGGAAATATTTTATTCCAACTATCTTGTTCATCCTTCAAGAAAGATTAAATATCTCATTATAACTATGTTCAATTTAACTATATTTAGATAAAATAGTAACATTATTATAAATAGATCTTGTAACCCTTTCATGAGTCTTGGATTTTTGTAGTAGTAAAGGCTAAAGTTCCATTTCCATTCTTCTTCTTATTCATATCAGTATATCATTTAATTTTTGTCTCATGTTGATTAAAAGTTCTAAAAACTCATCAATGGTAATTTGAGACACTTTCTTATTCTCATCGATAGATGTTCTCTTTGATTCTAACTTGTTTGGCATGATATCTATAATACTATCAACTAGAAAATCATCATCTAAAACCTTCTCACCCATAGATAGTAATCTTTTAACAATAGTTATGAATCATTGTTGCACGTTGCATACTTGTTCTCTATAAGAAAATAAACATCCATGAAATTATTCTCAATGCATAGCTCTTATAGTTTCAATAACATTAGTTGTACCAAAATGTGTAACTTCCAATTTCATTCTGATATAGTTAGCAGCTTCACAAAAAGATAACTGACTATATATATTCCTAGTATGGAAACATAACAAAGTATTAAGTACCATGTAGTTTTGTTGATATTCTCACTTTTTATGATTGGTGAGGTTTCTGACTTCCTTATCAGGAATCTTGTAATCTCCAGTAAGCATGAAAAACATTCCCACTCCAGTATTGATAACAAAAGTCTTCATACGATCTTTCCAATATTCATAATCATTCCAATAAAAAATATATGGTCTGGTAGGATTAAGATTTTTAACCAAGTTGAAATTCATTCCTAACATTCTAGATGAAAATATATTTCCACAAAAATGATAATAGTAAATGTTTGTAACCAAGAATAAAAAATTTCCTATGAAAATAAAAATTTAGAACAATGAAAACTTGAGCAAGAAATCATATATGTGAATACAAGTATTTCAGAGACCTCCTATGATACCAATTGTAGGATCGAAACATGAATATAGATGCTCAATTAAAAGAGGGGGTGAATTGTATGTTTAAAAAAAAAATTTTTAACCATATGGAATGACTATGTTTAACAAGGTTAGAAAAGGTAAATTCAGAAGACCTCGTATTTTTCTACTAAACAAGCATTCTAGATTCCAAAAATATGATTCTAGAAATGAAACATAATGAATGTTTAGAAGGAAAATATTCTACCATAAATCATATAGAACCTTACATATCAGAGTATACAAAAGTACCAGAAAGTATAAGAAGGTTATATATTCTTCTTTTATAAAATTATATAAGAAATAATCTTGAAACAAAACATGTAACAATTATGAACTCTATTAACACAAAGAGTAAGGTATCCAACAACCTAAGATAAATTTCCATTGATTTATACATTCAATAAAATCTTTCTTACCCACACCAGGGTAATCCCTCGATAGGAATATTGGACCCTATCTTGCTATCCCCACAATTCCTTGAACATTAAGGTAGTCAACACCTCTGTCTTCCTATCCCTAAAAGTCCTCGAATGTTAAGGTATTCAGCACCTCTATCTTCCTATCCTCGAAATTCCACGATTGTAATAAGAAATAATCATAGTCACACAAAGCTATCTGAACAAGATGTTCAGAACCAGACAAAGCATGAGGGTCCCTCTCTCTAGAAATCACTTCAACAACATGTAATATCTAGAGTGATTGAACAAGTATTAAGGTCGTTCAAATGAGATCCTATTAATAGGAACTTCTCCAATGGTCGGCTCTCTCCTCTAATGCTCATATTTTTCCTTCAATCCCAGAGGGACTTATATTGGTGTCACTCAAACAATGGTTAGTTAGAAACTGATTGTATGACATAGTTTCATGACTATAACAAGTGTAAGGAAAAGAAGGTTGATTACTCAAATATATATTTCTGATTATAATGAAAAAAAAGTTCAAACTCTAACCAAATAAACATTCAGAGACTACAAATCATTTATATTACGATTCTGTTTTTTTGAGGAATTCAGAACCATAATTCTATAGATTTCATAGTCTGAATTCCAATGTATTTGGAATCTAAATTTTTAATAATTCGGTGTCAGAATTAAAAATAATTGTAAGTCTGAATTCCATAAAATTCCAAGTCTAAATTCACTGCAATTCAATGTATTAATTCTAAGGAATTTATAGTCTGAATTCTCTTGAATTTGGTGTTGTAATTATAAGGAATTTGGAGTCTAGATTCTCAGGAATTCAAAGTCTAAATTATAAGGAATCCCTTTTTCAAATTCGAAGGAATTCAGAGTATTAATTCTATGGAATTCGGAGTTGAATTCTAAGGAATTCAAATTCTGAATTTTAGAGAATTCAGAATCATAATTTTAGAGAATTAAAAAACTAAATTTCAAATAATTTGAATCCTAAAGTTCTATGAATTTGGAACCTAAATTTTAGAGAATTTATAACCTGAATTTCATAGAATTCAAAACCTAAATTTCAGAGAATTCGGAAACTAAATTTCAGAGATTTTAGAACCTAAAAACAGAAAACTCTATGTCTACATATTTATAGAATTCCATGATTTTATATATGAAACTGAATTTTTCCTAAGTAATAAAATGAGTTATATTATTAGAGACTATAAAAGAAACATGAAAACATAGGTATGGATAAAATTTCCATAGATAAGGGAAATTTTCCTTAGGGAATGTAAATTCTCATTAGAGAATGGAAATTATCATTATGATAATAATCCTTAGTAAAAATCACATTGCCTTAAGATAATGTTTTTGTAATTTTGAAAACATATAATAATGGAAAATATATAATGGAACATTATTGACTCAACATAGATGATTTTGGTACACAATGGTTAGGATGATATAATCATTTAATTATTAATGTATTAAAATATGTATATAAATTTATTATTATTAATAACAAATTTTTTTATTGTAAACGATATAATAATTTCACAACATACTAATATTTATTAATATATATTATAGAGTTATATTATGTCTAATAATAGTATGTAATTTTTAATTCTAAAAGGAAAGACTTTTATTCATACTAACTATTTGACACATATTATATAGTTTTGTTTACAAAAAAATATTTACAAATTTTATAATTTGAATATGATAAAATTAAATTATATTTTGAATTTATAAGGTCAAAATATGATTAATGATATTTTCTTGTAACCTTATATAAATGATAATTTTATTGTCAATACAAGAAAATATTAGATTTTATTGAATATTATATTTTAATTTCACGAATTTACAAAGTACATTTTTTTTGTTTTAAAATTGTTTAAATGTAAAAATAATCATTTATATTTTTATTATTTCTATTAATATAATTGTAATCAATTTAGTATTTTAAATTTATTTACAGTAATTTTATACTTAAGGAAAAATATTTTTGAAAAGACATTTTTTATTACTATTTAAGGGATTAATTTGAAAACAAATCCTTAAAAATTATTGAATTGAATTAGAAGAAATTGATTCCATGTTTTTTGAAAAAAAAATATAATTTAAAATGATAAACTTAATTTTTTTTCATTGTTAATTGTATAAATAAAATATATTTTTCACATTTTCAATAGAAGTTAAATTGGGATAAATTGATATCGTAAGTGATAAAATAACTCTAAAACAATACATTATCATATTAGATGTGTTTTCTGACTAAATATATGATTAATATGAAAATAATGTATTTGAAAACATTTTCTATATTCCGGAACAAAATGATGAATTTTACGATGATATGTAAAATTTATTCAAATTAATAACTATTTTAGGTATTTGAATTCAATGGTATGGTGGAAATATATGAGTAATTTTTGGAATGATCCAAAAGTATTAAATACTTTTGTATCAACTAACTATATAAAAAATAACATGTAAGACCATATATTTATTGATTTAAAGGTAAAATTTTATTTATTCCAAAATCATGTATTTTCTGAAAAATCTATTTTTTAGGAATTTTTTTCATAAGATAAAACAAATTCCATCCACCAATTCTAATTGAAAATGATTAGATATATTATAAATTTTAATTTTTAATATCTATATTTGTATGGGGGAACCATTAATTTTTTTCATATAAAATTTTTATCGCAATAAAAAGTAATGTTATCATGGATAATGCTAAAAGAGTTTAATGTGGCATGAATTGCAGTTATGGATTTAAATATGTCTAATTTTTTTAAAAGGAAATTTTTTGAGTTTATTTATATCCTATCATATTATATATTCTAATATTTAGTTCACTAATTCCCCATGAAATGATTATGAAATATATATATATATATAAATATATATTTATATATTTATATACATTTTAGTTATATCTTATCCTTGATTTAATGAAGGGAACTCCCTCTCATATCCACAACTGAATTAAAGAAACTCTTATTTTGGATAATAAATATCTATTTTCTAGTCTATAGGAATCCCCGCATCCTTTATGTCTTTGTATTGGAATAATACCAACCTTAGAATTCTTATTGTGTGAAGTTGTAGATGTTTTCATAGAAGAGATATAATTATTATTTGAGTACATCCGTTTTATATCTTATTTCATCCTAAATAAATAATCTAAAACCATGATATAGTAATATAATTACTATCTTCAATATAATATCATGTTTTTATTTTTATACAATAACCTATATCAATCTCATTACACGTCAATTGGGAAATAAATCCATTATTTCTGTGTACAACAGAATACCACCAGAGGAACCAATGTAATTAATTTTCCATCACAACAAAAAAAATGTGGGTTGTTAGAGAGTTTTAATATATATATATATATATAATATTTATGAAATAATTATTATTATTTATTTTTAAAAATATAATCTATTTTTGGACCTTTAAATACTTTAAAAATAAAAATAAAATAGTTCATGTGTACGTATGGATTTCCACCTATACAAAATGACATGATCCATTATTCACTATAGTATCATATAAATGTTATATTTATGTGAGTATTTAAATATTTAATATGATATTAGTGATATAATAATCATTCTATACTAAATAAATAACACATTATTTCATTCCCTCATGTTTTTTAAAAATTGGAAAACTTTTTGTTGTATACATAAAACCTGACATCAAAATGATTGTGACATAATTCAGTTTTAATTAAGATTTTATGGTTGTTTTTAAATTTATAAATAATAAATTTATAATTATTTAATGATGGCTATTTTATTGATGTTGTAATAATTACTTCTTTTACGAGGTTCCTCCAATGAAATCTGTTTTTGGTTTTTTAAATGAACATTATCAAAATGTGTAAAGTTAACATAATTGATTAATTAACTAAAAAAATGGTAAAAATTATAATAAAGGTAAAATGATAATGGAATAAATTCTATTTTTATTAAACATGTATTTAATTAACATTAGATTATTATTCTGGAATATATCAAACATACATTAATGTCTGACTCCATGTAAGATTTCATTTACCTTAAAACCTCATTTTACTATTTTAATGATTTATATTATAAACCAATTTTTACATGTCCATATTGTTATAATTAATTTATTTACGTATTTATATATAACAAATTAATTCTAAAGGTAATTTATTTCACTTTTTCACATTATATCAAATGATTTTAAAATGAATCATTTTAACCAACTTTTATTGAACTTTTAGAAATTATTTACCAAAATAAAAATATAATATTTAATTTTAAAATGAATATTGTTACTAGTGATTTTATTTTATAACATTGATATGTCAATGCATTCTTGGAGAGTTCATGTTAAGTGGTGATTCCTTGAAAATTGTTTTTGATTCTATTTATGGAATTATATATCACACTTAGACAATTAACCACGTTAACTATAATGATATTTTATGTTATATGAAATACTAATAACATGTTCTTAGAAGATTTCACATCCTTTAAAACATCTAAATTCAATGAAAATTTTTATTTCGTAAAGAATAAATAAATAATTGTATGCATTTTTTATTATAAGAGTATATGAACATATGGCCATGTAAAAAATGTGAATATATATTTTTCATGTTGATTGCAAGAAGATGATAAATAGGTTGGAATTATAATTTGAAGATGAAATTTTGGTAATAATAATTTCAAAGATGGAAATTGATGTTATTTATAAAATACATGTCCAACCAACTTTACTTCCCTATCTAGCTGAAGTATGAGAATATGTTGGGCCCATAGATCCGCTATTCCATGGGAACCATCCCACGAATTAAAGTGGGTATCATAGGTGTGGGACAATGAGTAAGGCCCAAAGGAATGTGCCATATAGATTGTAAGGTAAGGGAGTTGATTCCAAAATGTAGGGTGACATAATTTCAGGAGGGTTCAGGATTTACTTCCACTAAGAGAAACCCATTGAATTTTATCCCATGACCTTGCTGATTGTTATGTCTAATGTGAAACTCAAAATCCCATGGTATTATTCCCATGTCTTAAAATGGTGGACATAAACTTGGACATTTGATCTGTCTTATCATATCCTTCCTTTCATGCTGGAAGTATTATCTTCCCTCTCCTCCACTTGAGGATAATGTGTGTAGTCGATCTTCCACCATTAATGAATCATAATATATCGTGCATGAGAATAGATGGATAAAACCAAGACAATGAATGGATTTATGGTGAATGTAATGAAATCCTTTGATTCATGGTGGATCTAAGAATATGCCACACATGATATTATTGCATGGAGATTCTTGAAATGAAATTACCCAAAGCATGGTGATTTTTAATGATATACAGATTATTAGAAGAAGTCAATGGAAATATTTTTATAGATGTATGATCAAAATGATACATTCATGAACATACTCAGTTTATGAGTTCTAATCAAGTTAAGATATCAAGAGGTTGTGTGAAGTGGACCAACCATTATTCAAAATGAATATGTTTCGTGAATAATAGAGAACCTGAAAGCTTATAATTTTGTAGTGAGATGATTTGTGGGTGATATTGAGTGTTTTTTCAAGGGGGAAAAGGAATCTGGATACCCTTGGTCATTTATAATGATCCGCATATGTCTTTTCTGAATGAAGAAGATTATTCAAAATTCTTTGAGTATATGTTTTGAGATACATCATTAATCCAATATGTTTTTCATGAAATCGTACTTGAATATATGATTTTTGAGCCACATATATAACACATATCCAAGTGATAATATGTAATAGAAAATATGGGTATTTAAATGAGGTTTCATGAAAAATAAAATACCTAACAATGTTTCATTCAAGTATTTAAAATGTGAAATTAATACTCCCATAACAATGTGGTATTTGAAATGAGAAAAAAGTTAATTTAATACCCATAATTAAAGGGGTACTCAAAGATGAGAAACTAAAATAACATCCTTCTTAATAGTGGTATTATAATTTTAAGTAGGTATGTAAATGTGGTTTTTTAATTAAGACATTTAATTTAGGATTTAAATGATTGATTCTAAATCATGAAAAAAATTTAACCCCTTCCACCACATTTTCATTGTATAAATATGTTCATATAGTTGATGAGAAGGATGTTCCAATTTGAAAGATCATTTTGATAATCCTTGAACCTATTTTTCATGAACAATTTTGACAGTGAACCAAAGAGGGATTATTCTTGAAGAACATGATTCCATGTAACCAAGAATTTGATGAAATAGAGTATAGATCATTCGAGATCTGAATGTAGTTTTGGGGATCGACAAGATTGATAAAGTCATCAGTTTAATTCCATGAATATTTCTACACAATAAATTGTAATAAAAAATTATTGTGTATCAATACTATATGTGAATATCATTCTAGAATAGGATCAACTGAAGGGGAAGCCTCTATTTAGTGTTTTTAACTTGATACTTGAATCTTCTGCTTGGGGTGTCTATCCAATTACAGAAGAATATTATTTGGTGTTTCAAACCAACTATGGAGAGTCTACTTGTGTTTTCTAACAAATTGTAGAATTGGGGTGACAATACATTATACTCACTTTTGAAAAAATTGAAGAAAATCCATTTTGGGTGTCTAACCAACATAGAAAGGAGTAGCCCATTCCTTAAAAAACCAGGTAAATATTTTGTGTTTCCCAATATTATATTACTACTATACATGATTCGATTCTGAGAGAAACTATTGATAGAATTGATAACCTTCATCATTTAAATAGGTAGAATATAAATGGAAAAAAAATTATAAAACTGGGTCATAAATGATTCACCCACCTCTGGAGAACCTAACCTGACATTGGTCTATATATTTAGTATCATAGAATATGTCATCTCAATAGACACAACCAGCTTTATAGATGGAATCCAATTAATAATATAATGATCTCATTTCCCTTATTTCATGAAATTTAAAATGGGGTATAATAAAGAAGGAAACATTTCCAAAGAAGAATCTAATGAGTGGATATAAAATAAATTTTATTTTATTTCATGAAAACAATATGAATTAGAATCTATACAAGATGTTGGGTTCTAAAATGAAGGTGAAATCAGAGACATATGTTATGTCAACTTCTAGCCCTTGGGTGAAGATGGGATTTAATATTTCAGACTCGCTTCTGGAGTGGAAAAAGAAATGTGATTCCGGTTATAATGAGGTGAAAACATCATGTTGTTATTCCATGGAATTCTAATGTACTCAAAATATAGTTTAATGGATAATAATTCATTAAATTTAATATTAAATGGAGTATTGCATCACCTAGGAAAATAAAATAATGAGGGTAGAATATGTTTCTATTAATCTCATCTAAAAAAATGTGTTCCAAGATAAAGTATCAAAATTATTTGATTGAAAATATTTCCAAAGGGATTATAATGTAGATGATCGTGTGGAAGGAAATGATGGATGGAATCATATCTAAAAAAAGTGACATGAAGAAAGGAGACGATCATGTATTGATGCTACCTCAAATATGAATGTAATGGCCACTAATATAAACTTTATGGATATTGGCGAGAAGTCTAAAATATCTACAGGGAAAATAAATATCCTTCCAAAATATTTCTCATTATATGTAGCCGCAACATGGAATCCAGATCATATATATGGATTTAATGGTTTCTCCTATGCGCATTTTAGAAAAGTGGTCCCACAAAATATGAAAGTACTAAAGTTCTTTAATTGTGGATTATTGGACACATCAAGAGTAGATGTTTCAATGCCAAAAATCCTAATGATATTAGTATAACTCTATTAGTTCTAATTACTCAATCAAGGAGATACCAAATAAAGTATGATTTTTTATAAATTTTTAATTTTTATTGACCTCATTCACATGGAATATAATTTCACATGGAAGAATACATGGAAGTGTATAAAATCCAAATGGAGATTCTTAACTCATATGACTAACTAGAAGATTCTTCATCCTGAGAAAATGAAAATACAGATGAAAAATACACTTAATTATTTTTAAAATAAAAATTTCCCACAATAAATTGGGTATCAATCCCAAAATCTATGAAGTCTCATTGATAATATTTATGAAAAATAAAAAACTATGTACATAGGTTCTTCAAGATATAAGGTTTGTGGAAAAATATAGTCTTCAAAATTAAGATGTCAAAGCAATAAAAATATGTGCACAGTCTATGAATCCATCTATAAGAAATAAACCACATCCCAGGATGATTGTGTATGGATGTAAAAAACAAGTATGAGATAAATATCTCACCATGAATTCTTATACTAAACATAAAAGAGGTTTCCGTTTATTCAGTATTTTTTTAGATAACAATAAGGATTTCATGTAATAGTGGTGTTTATCACGGAGTTCATTAATTTCCATTATGATAAATAAGATTGAATACATTTAATCTGAGATTTTATGAGACATGATGTATTCAAATCACACTCTCATCCTTTTCCCTAAATTTTATTAATTAAGGGGGGGTTTGGTTGATGGGAAATGTTAAAAATGAAGAGATATTATCTTTTTCCATTGAACTTTTATAATGTTTTTGTTGTGGTATGTGAATGATTGATCATTTAATTGATAAATTATATTATTTTGAGTAATTATTAGTGTCATTTCATATTGAAAGTTTTTATGGACCGTATTGAAAAACATGGTTTTATTTATCTTTTTTCAACATTGGTTTTCTTCTTGTTGAGTTGGATTTGATTAACAGAAGTCACTCTTCTATGAGGTCCATGTGTGATCGTCCACCTATATGATGTGATCATGAAATTTCAATATAAGGGATAAGATCATGTTTTTTAGAAATAGATCAGATGAGAAAACCACCAACATATACTTTATGTTTTATTTTCCAAAGGGGAGAAAATTTTGAAGCAAAAATATTGAATAATTAATGAATGAAGATATATTAATAAAAATTTACAAATTTGGTGTTTCTAGGCCCAAAGATTTCATTTTTTGTCAATTATTTGTGAATATATGTTTTGTGAGTATGGATGATGTGGTGTTGTGAGGAGAATCTTTATAGATTTAGTTTATCGAATTGGATTTCAATATTGGACAATTATCCATGTTAACATTACTAATAGTTGAAGTGATTTAACATATAATATAATTTAATATGGAGATTTCACATTTTCACCATAGGTGAAGACAATTTAAAAAGTTATATCATGAATTAGATTTGAAGATTCCCATACATTCTGTTACAGTGCATGAGCATGTGAATAGATGATAATAAAAAAATTAGAATATATTTTGTTCATGATGATTTAGAGAATAATATGATTTTTTTTATTATTATTAGAATTAATTTTTGGATGATTTGTTAAAGAAAAAAGTTGTCATCCTTTAACAAAAATATGTGGTTATTCCACTGTTCAGCATTATCCAGCTCATCCAGGGTCTTAATTGGTCCACTAAGGTCAACGAAACCCAAGGTAACTATCCAATGAATATGAGAGAGGACGAGGTGTAGGAATATGTGTAAGGGCCATATGATCATTCCATATAGATCTCTAGGTATGAGTGATGGTTCACCCATATGGGGTGGCCTGGTTGTATAAGGCTTTAGGATTTGTATCCACTAAGAGGATGGTGTTGACTGTTATACCACACCACCCACAAGTGTTATCTCAAATGTAGGACTCATAAGTTCATTGTACTATTACAGTATCATAAAAATATGGATACAACTATGTCCATTTGGTCTAGTAGATCCATTCTACCCAATAAACTGAGAATATTTATTTTCAACCTTCGCTAGATTAGGCATTTTCAAGTATTAGAACATCCTCTTTAACGGTGTTGTAAAGATCATGAAATATCATACATGGATCAATACAAATCCATGTATATATTAATATTTACTGCATTAAACTCCTTTTATCTAGGATATATCAAAAAACAGATCACACAGCATATTATTTCATGGACATGCTTTAGTATCTGGTACCTGAAGTGTGACAGTCTTTGGATGTTGTCGATCTCTCTTAATGAAATTAATGATGATATTTTTTTTCCAAAATAAAATCAAAAATATGAATTCATATATCTATTTAATGCATTCATATAGTGACCCTCTTTTTTTATACATTTTTGTTACATAACTTTTGGAGAATACTTAAAACATTATAGAAAAAGACACCCAAATGTTGTACTAGTATAGTGAATTTTGATACATGGAAACATAAACAGAAGAACATAAATTATCAAAATAATATCCCACTAGGTTCTCCTTGACTTTGGTCATTCATAAAAACATATAACATATTATATATATTCAAAACCTATGGGAAGGAAACATAATAACGGGTGATCTCAAGTTATCAAAAAGGGTAAATAAGGTAGATACATATGCATAATCATGGTAATAAGGGTATTAGAACATGATAATTATAATAAAATACCATACCATCCATATCAAAGAGAATAAACATGAATCATGGAATAAATCATAGCATTCATAAGACATGAATCATTAGGAAATAAATAACATAATCTGTGAAATCATAACATTAGTATAAAAATGGGATTTTTTTAGAAACATATACATTTACAATGATTTCCATACTATTCAAGGCACTGCAAACAAGGCCATGTTAGTGGAGAATCCCTTTACTGAATTGGTATCACAACCCATTCTAGCTCTGTATTACGAAACAAACCTCATCCTTAATTCCAACACTCTATTTCTAAAATAAGTTCGTTTATTTCCTTGTATATATCATGGTATATAAATCCTTATCCAATTCATTGGGGGGAGATATAGGTCACACGCATCTCATAATGAAATCTTATATACATGTAATGTATGATAATAAATAATCTTATAATAACCCACTGAATGAAATGGGAATTATAAACTTATAATCATATCATAACTTGTGAAAAAAATATATATTTCACAATAATTTAATAATAAAAATAACATTTGAAAATAAACTTGTTTTTGAATAATATAACCCATGGAAGAGAACAAGTTATCATAAACATCATTCCATAAAAACATAATCCATTTAGAGAAAGAGTATATATGGAAACACAGAATAATTTACCTAGAAATAATGAGTAAGCCCAAAAAAGTTTATCCTCGATTGTAAATAATTTTGAAATATATTTTAAAACCATTTTTAAATGAAAACATTACTTCTTATTTTAAAAATGGGTTTTAAAACATGAATCCTTTTGAAAACATTTTTCTAGGAAAATTTCATTGAAAAAATATAAATGAATATTTTAAAACTATAAATCATTTTTAGAATACCTATTTCAAAAAAATTATCTTCATGTAGCATTTAATGATTTTTTGAAAACAATTACTAAAACCTGGTTTTTGAAATAAAACTGATTTTCGACCTAAGAGAGAAATATATTCAGGTTTTTATTGTTTTTTTCATTAATAAATTTAGTAAAAAGAGTGAAAAATGGTACTGATACATAAATATATCATGAATAAAATTATTATATGGAATCTCATGAGTTTTTTAGAGATACGGATCATAATATTTCATCCAAGGAAGCATAAGTATAAAAAATCATGAAAACCATTGATATTGTTTAAATAAACTATGATCACATTATAACATGGTATAATACTTTCAAAGGAATAATATAAAAATTATTGAATCATAAAATATCATTAAAATAAGGATACCATGATATAACATGTAAAACAAAATTTTATACACCTCAAGAAAGTATTCAGTGTATAAAAAAACATGAGTGTCAATGACGTGAAATTAAGACAAAACTATTTTACCTATTTAATAACACTTGGAACATAATCCCCATGAAATAAATATCCTCAAAGGTTTAAGTAAATACCCATTAATATAAGTCAATGTATTCTATATTTTATTCATGTTAAGTATACACACTACACAAAAGGAATGGGCGGTGAATAAATCATGTATCTCAAAAAAATAAAACGTTAAAAGAAATTACCTTACCTTATGTCTTGACTCGCTTCGTAGTCATACAAGATTGTTGTATAATAAAAAAAATTATTATAAATCATTTATTTAGATATTTTCAGATATATAACACCTTACAAGGTTGGATTCTGTCTTGCATTAAACAGTTTTAAAAATCATATGTTATGGTTTCACTTCAGGTAATATTATCTTTGTTCGTTGAAAGGGTCTTAATTTGTCATATATTTAGTCCTTATACTTATATCTAATTTATTGAATGTAAATAATGAAATAAATATCCTATATATTCATAATATATGTATTATAATAATCTATATACTATACATGTATGGAATGGAATTATCCATTCATGGTGATGTAAGTTGTATGTATGCATGAATGTTTTTCCATTTTTATTATAGTATTGGAAGAAAGAATATCGATGACATATGTGTATATATATGTATATATATATATAATTCTTCTAGTATAATTATTATAGAATATATATCATATAATTTCACTAAATCGATCATTTATACATTATATTTTGTCTATTAACGAATCACATCGCTTTGTGGGGGCGATAGTCCACATTTCCTCAAATGAAATTATCATAATTACAGAAAATAAAAGGTATAATTATATGTTTTGTAAAAAGTATTACAGAAGCCTAAATGAATAGTAAATATAAAAATATAATATATAAATATATTTTCCATCATAATTCCCACCATGAGAGGTGGTAAAATAAAAAGTGAATAATCATTATTTCTTGAGGTGGTAGTTCATTGTACACATTAACAGTATGTTGATTACCCATTAAATGGAAGTGTGGTTATGTTTAGGAAGAACTATTATCATAAAAATATCATTATATTTTGGTTACAATTTTTTTTATATAATAATGAAATACGATGAATTGAGGTAGTGGATAAATAAAATAAAAAATATTAGTTTGAGGGAGGGTGTAACCTATTAATTCGGTAACTCCTTTTGGTTTTCACAAAAGGGATTATTTGAAAACATTATTCCAAAATTATTGTTTCAAGGTGGAAGGGAAGATTTTTGGGATGATATTTAAGAATATATTGGGTGATTCTAAGTGGTTTGAAATGTTTAAGTGAAGGTTACAATGGCTTTTTATAGTTGTGGGGAAGTGGCGCTCTTGTCGTATTTTGACAAAGCAATTCCTTACACGTTTTACACAAGTCGTGTGGATCCAAAAATGGATATAATTAGATAAACGGGATTATATGATCGATATATGTCCCAATAATGGCTCTTAGACAAGTTTCTTTGTGTGTGTTGTGGTTAAATTAAAGGTTTAGTCCTTAGTTAGGATTAATTTTACCTTAATCGATGTAATTAATTTTAATTACATTCACTGATCATTTTGGTTAGATACTAATATCTCTATATTATAATTATAAAATACTATGATTACAAATAAAGAATTCATTTATCTAAATTCCAATGATAGAAGTGGCCAAAATATATTTATAATTAATTTCGCAATCACGTAGACAATGTGGGGTTTTAAATTAAAAACATTCAAAAGTATTCTAACATTGTACACCCAATTTCATTGTGAAAATTATTAGGACAAAATAAATTGAATTTTTTTATAAAAATATTCCCCAATTGAAATTTTAAAATAAATTAACATATAAATTATCTTTATAAATTATTTATATGAAAAAGAAGTTTTGAATAAGAATCTGGTATATTTTATATTAATCGAGAAATTATGATTCTCAAAAAAATATAATAAATTATCCCAAAGATAATTTCTACATTCTAATTTAAAAAATTAAAATATTTTTATCAAATTAAAATTTTAAATTTTTCTAAAATTAATTTATTATTTTCCACAGAAATATATTTAAAGCAGTTCATTTGAGAAAATATTATTTTTAAACAAATAAGGACTTTAACAAATAATTTATCATTCATTGTCAATACGTTTTATTTATAAAAAATAATTATAAAACAATATAAATCTAGTTATTATTATTCAAATTACTCGGTTTAATTAGTATGTTATAATCATCTCATTTAAATAATTAAAACCATAAAATGATATTTTTTTGAAACATCAGTGTTTCTTGTGACTCATGTCAAGTCCATGTTGCATGTAACCAATGCCAAGACATTTCTCCATGTAATGCACACCATGTTGATGTTTCATGTAACGTATGATAAATAGATAATGTGTGAAAGAAATGTTTTACATAGTTCATTTCATGAAAAAAATGAAAATTTCATATATTCATGAAAAAAAAGTCTATAAAACCCTGATGTGTTACATTCTACCCCACATGAAATTTCTTTTTCACTTGAAATTTTCACTCACATAAAAAAATAATGATTACTAGGATTCATCATACCATAATGTTCCCACATAGTTCTCTACAAATTATTGACAAGTTGAGTCCTCCTAATCCATTGGTATTTCTATGATCGGTACAGATTTTCAATTTTTTATTCACTCTAAGAATGATAATGATCCAGCAGTATGACCTCATTGTTTTTTATATATTAAGGATAATAAATGTACTTCATCCATAGATATATATAATACACATTATGGAATTTGAGAGAGATTTAGAAAATGTTCCAAGGGATAGGCTACCATCCCAATATGAGCAGGAAAATCAAAGTAACCTATATAAATATGGCATAGTTTCCCTTTCATTCCTACCTTATAAATGCTTACAAGATGATATTCATAGAAACACATTTTCACCAACATCAAATTACAGATCACACAGTTGGTTATTAACAAAACTGTTATTCCAACTTTGAGCTTCCTTAATATATTATTGAATGGTTATAGCCTTCTTAACCATTTATTTTTCAATATAAAATCACAATATCATTTTTTCTTCAACATCACCCCAAAAAATAAGAGCAATAAATTTATTCCCCTATAAGTCTTCATAAGGTTCCATCTGATTTCATTAGTGAAATATATTTTTGTAAGAAATCTACATTTTAGGAATGTGTAAATACCATGATCATAAGAATTACAATGATAAAGAACTCAACATGTCCACTATGGTATGAATTGTTTGTTTAGATTGACTAGTTATCTAAGGATGATAAGAAGTGATGTAACCTAATTATATATCATGTTCTTGATGAATACTTCACTAGAAATTTTAGGTGAACCTGAGATCTCAATATGATACAATAGAATGTGTTAATTCGTGCATCCTTACACTTCCTTAATATTTATGCTAGAAATATGGACTTGTTATATGTAATCTCAAATAGTGATGAAGCGTGCTAATAGAGTAAAGTGACCAACTACCACCCCTAGAGAATTTACCCCTTTAGATTTTTTGGATTGTCAAATGAAAAACACAATTATTATGTTCTAACATTTCCATTTTAGTATGGGTAATGGATGACACATACCATTGACATGATTCTTCTAGCTATAAATTGTTGGTATACAGTGCACTGAGATACAAAATCAGTGATATGTCTCTTAATTCTATCCTACACGAAGTATTATTTCAAGTCCCCATATATCTTTTTTACTTACTTGATAAATATAAAATGAATAAATATGAACATACCATAACATATCCTACTTCAAAATTGGTATATAAGGAACACATAAAAAGTTATTGAACCTTACCATTCCATCATGATCATGGTTGGAATCAAGAACAATTGTAACATTATTTTTAGCTATACATCTTCCTTCTATGCCTCCATAATATTCACATGGATAAAGGGTTGAACATTCATTTCATAATGATAATATTTATCAACATAAATCTAGATTTCTATATCCATCCTTAAAATCTAAAAATATTGGATCTTATATGATCCTCATCATAGATAAGTTATCATGATCCTTCTGACTCAAAAACAACGGTGACCTTGTTCACATTTCAAGGGTGGTAAAGTATTGAGAAGTCATAATCCTTTATCAACTCTTACCATCTTATATGACTTATTTTCAACTCCTTACATGTGAATATATATTTTATTCATTTATTATCAGTATATATATCACAATTTTCTTCATAAAGATAATTCCTCGATATTTATTATAAAAAAATTAGCACTACTAAATCCAAATCATGAGTTGGGTAATTTTACTGATGAATCTTAAATTTCTATGAGGAGTAAGTGATAACCATGTTATTCTGTATAAAGAAACATCCCAAACCCTTCTGGGAAGCCTCTCTATAGAATACAAACAATTCTCCACTATATGGTAGTGTAAGTACATGTGCACTAATTAGCCTTCTCTTCAATTCCTTGAAACTTTACTCACATTCATCTATCCAGAAAAACATGACACCCATCTAAGTTAATGTTGTTAGAGGATTAGATATTTTTGAGAAATTTTCTACAAACTATATATTATATCCAGATAAACCATGAAAAATATGCATCTCAGTCACTATAGTTTATCTGGGCTAGCATTCTATATCCTCTGCCTTTTATAGAACTGTTATTATACTGTCTCTTGAGATTACGTGACACAATTATGAAACATTCTATATAAATAATTCATTCTTTGAAATTTTTTTATATATTTTATCCTTGTTTATGGTCATTAGTACAATTCTCAACTGATCATCAGGCTCTTCCTTCTACTTTGACTGGATAATAATTTCATCTATAAATACTATAAAATAAGATTCAGGTAATATCAAAAACTCTATTAATTAAATCTATGAGGATAAAAGGGTAATTAGTATGAAAAAAATAAAACATTGTATGTCCATTGAATACATACCCTGTATGAAATGTTTTCATGGGTATATCCTTCTTCTTAACCCAAAATTGAAGATATTCAAAATGAAGGTCAATATTGGAAAATTATTGAGCTTCACTTAGTTGATCAATTAATTCTATTATACGAGGAAGAATGTACTTCTTATTGATTGTGATATTGTTCGAACAACCCATAATCAATGTAGAGTCTCATTGATCCATATTTTAAAAAACAATGGGTAATCCCATGGTGACAAACTTGGTTAAATGAATCCTTTAGCAAGGTTTTCTTGGATTTTCTTCTTCATTTTCTACAACATAATCGGGTCCATTATATAAGGTGTCTTTAAAATTTGTGTGGAACTAAATATGATATCTATTGAGAACTCAACTAAACATTTTGGAGCAACACTAGGAAACTATTTCATAAAGAAATCCATAAAATCTTGGAAAATAGGAATATCATAGATATAAATTTTCTCCCCAACCATTGGAGATAAATGAAACTTTTGAATTGAAATTATGTCCCATACTGTGAAATTAATCTCGAAAAGATGTTTACACATATCGTCACATGGATGGATGATCATAGGATGGTATGGAATATCAAAAGTAACTTCCCATCTAAAAAATTAAGGTCGGCCTTATGCAAGAAAAGCCAATCCATGCCTAATAAGACATCAAATTCAACCAATGGAAGAATGAAATGATTTAAAGGAAGTGTATTCCCATAAACATCAACCAGAGGGGAATCATAGACATGCAATTAAATATACATATCATTATTGGTTTCAAATAAATATTCCACATCTAATATTTTTTAAATATAAACACCCTTATAAAATTCATTATAAAATAAAAAGTTGGTAGATCAAGAAAAAAATAAGAAATTAGATGTTCTAGTGTGTATGGTAAGTGTACATTTATCTAGATCATTACTAATACCCTCATCATGAATATGGATTTCATGATATTTTACTTTTTCCCCTGGCATAAGAAGTTGTTGACATTAATCATCATCACCATCCCTTGGGTTTCAACTCTATTAGCATAATTCTCATTCTCCTTACACTGGTAGAACTGAATTATGGTAGTGAATTTTGTGTAGATTCCTCGCCATTAGCGAAGTTAAATAATTGATTCTCGTCATATTGACAATTAGTTTCTCGGTGACCTTCCTTTCCCCACATAAAAATTTTACAAGAACCCTTAGGTCATATTCCTCCATCTTTTTTCCCACATGTAGAGAATAATGGTAAACTCATCTATATTTCACCATTGTTTATTGAGTTTCATTTCAAATCTTTATTCCTTTTCATATTTATCCCATGAGGATTATATGTGACTCCAACTTCAATTTCATCCTTGATTATAGAATTCACAATCACTTAGTAGTTATTAATACATCTTATGGAAGGAACCAATATGAGACTTAGTTTTAATTCATTGAAGAACCTATCAACTTTACATTCATGTTTTATGATAATTATTGAATCTTACATCACATGTCTTAGAAAATTATCCTCATTTGTACCAATTGATTCATCATCACTTTACTTCAACTTAGTGAACCATTTATCTGTCTAGGAATGATTGAAATGAGGAATTTACGTATTGAAATGTATGTTCTTACACTTGTCCCATTCCATAAATTATATTTTATTTTAAATCTTCGAATTCATAATCAGATTCCACCACTGGTCTGCATCACCTTCAAAATGATAAATATCTAGAATGATATTCTCATGCTCTGAACAATGGGTAATGTATAATATATTATTAGTAGTACTAATCCATTTTTTGAAAACCAATTGATTAGATGAACCTATAAAGCAAGAGGGAAGTTTCCATATGAATGATTTAAAGGAATGTTGTCCCCTCCAATTCTCATTTTCATGTCTACCTAGATTTATAGCTTGAGAAATTATTTTGAGCATATCATTGAGATTTTTCATTAATTATCCCACGGAATTAAATTTCCATAGAGGAAAATCCGTATATTTTTTGTCTCAATCCCCACTAATGTGGCTCCTTCAAGTTCCATCCGTTGACTAAATATAACAAGAACATATTAAGAAATAGTTTTCATATTTACAAACCACATAATCATGAAATATCATTTATAGTATTCCTATGTCATGAAACCATCCTTAGTCTATGAAAAATTAAATTTATACTAGGTTATTAAGAGCCATATTATATTTCAATCCATCATAAGGTTTCATTAAGAGTTTGGGAATTCTAAAATTATATCTCTTGGGAGTGTCAAACCATGTGTGAAAAATGACTTATTGTCATGTGATAGATTAACATGAGTTAGGCCTGTCACATCTTGTTAGAGTTTTTACTCCTATTTTGATCTGTAACAAATCCATATAAACTTTTACTATCAAGAAATTAATTTATTGGTTAGAAACCACTCACTCAATACTTTACCATTATTCCAGGATATTTTATAATGCTTCTCGGTATCCTTAGACTTATCCTTAATCATGTCACAAGGGTTCTTACTATGGTTTTATCATACTAGCTTCTTATTTATAAATAAAACATTTCTATGATACCAAATACAGTGACCCAAACATTTTATACATTAAAATTAAAAAAAATTAATGAATACTTAAAACATTATAAAAACATATACCCAAAGATCATATTAGTCTAGTGACTTTGGAAACACGAAAACATAAACAATAGAATGTAAATGATCTTTATCATCTCCCACTATCTTATTTATAACTATCACCCTTCATAGACACATCCAACATAATTCATATCATTAATAAAAATGGGAAATAACCATATAATGGGTGACTCAGATGCTCAGAGAAGGTAAATAAGGGAAATACATAATCATAATCATGGGAAGAAGGTTATGGTAACATGATCATTAATATAGATGATCATAAAAAGCATATCATAGATTATAAAATTGAGTCATGGCCTAAAGGATGGGAGTTGATAAGACTTGAATCATAAGAAAATAAGGAACATAATCCCTGAATGATTAACGCAGGAATTAAAACATGGAATTTTTAGTATAAATTGAAACCTATATAATTATTTCTGTAGTATTAATGTCATTGCATCTAATTCCATCTTAATGGACGAAGTCCATTACTGAACTGATATCACATCCCATTCCAGCCATGTTTTTTTGAACTGAATTCACTCCTTATTCCAGCCCTACAATACTAAACAATGTTAATTTCTATATCCATCCATGTCAATCACATGAGATATAAATCATTACATAATTCATTTGAGGTAGAAATAGGTCCCACTCCCCTCATAATGAAATCATATATAATTGTGCCAAAAGATCATACATAATCGTATCATAATCCCTGAAATGGAATTGGTATCATAGAAAATTAATATTATAATAACATGAGTAAAAAAGATAGGTTTCATAATCACTTGGTAATAAACAAAACCTGTAAAAAATGTGTTTCAAAATCATATAATCTATGAATGAGAAACACATTTCATAAATATCATTCTATCAAAACATGATCCATTTAAAGAAATAATGTGAATGTAAAAATTGAATAATTAACCCATAATGTAATGAATAACACAAATGTATTCTATCTTAATTGGGAAATAATTTTGAAATATCTTTTAAAAACATCTCTAGGGGAATATATCATTTCTTATTTGAAAAATTATATTCAAAATATAAAACATTTTGACATAATATTTCAATGAAAATTTATTTAAAATTTTATAAAGGAATATTTTGAAAAAATATAAAAAATTTAAAATCCATTTTCCTTGAAAATTTATTTCATTTGTATTTTAATAAAAATTTAAGACATTTTTTAAAATATTTTTTTTCGAAATAAATTAGATTTCAGACTTATGACAGAAATACTTTCATATTTTTGTTAAAAACATTTTCATAATTTTATTAAGTACCTAATAGATAAAAATTCATACTAATATATGGATATGTCATGAATGAACATATTAGTAGGAAACTAAAGACTATTCTTCTATAACCAATAATAATATTTTTTCAAAGAAATCTTAATAATGAACAATTGTGAAAAGATCTGAGATAGTTTTAATAAACTCTTATCACATTGTAACTTGGATAATACTCACCATGTATGAAATGGAAATTAAATATATCTTATAATATTATTAAACTATGTAAATTAATTATATATACATGTACAATGGAGGTATATATTCCTCAAAAAATAATCCAGTTGTAAAAAACCCAGAGTACCAAAGAAGGATAATTGAGACCAAACTATTTTACGGATTTGGTGTAATTTTCAACGTAAACTCCTTAAAATAATGTTAAAAAATGGTTACCTAAATACCCATTAATATAATTATAAGAATCTTATAATTCATAAATGGTTATTATATCCACCACACAAAAGAAATGTGTGGTTAATAAAGTATGTATCTCATGAAAAAAAGTGAGATGAACTTCCATTACCTTCTATCTAGACTCTCTTCGTACTAGTACAAGATTACTATATAATAAAAATACATTTATTATAAAAAATTAACAGAATACTTTTATTATATCTTTTACTATATATTGTTTTATTAAAAACTTGAATTACCCACTTGTCATCAATCCTATCCTAAAGCATGACTTCGAGTAATATTCGATTTATTTTTCGCATGTGTCTTAATTTGTTATGAATTAGGTCCTTATACTTACATAATGATTTATATAATGTACACCATGATATAAGTATCATTTATATTCAGTATATTTTTATTATAATAATACATATAATATGTAAATATTAAATTAAAGACACCGTTCATGGAAACGGTAAGTCGTGCATACGCATGAAAGTTATATCCATTTTTATTATCGTATTGGATAAAAGAAGGAAAATGAAATATGTGTATGTATATATATATATATTAATATTTATCATTATTAAATTATAATTATTATATCATATATATCTTGTAATTTCTCACAACCCATTTTTAATACATTCTATGTAGCATGTGAATGAATCACATCGCTTTTATGCGGTGGTAGTCCTCACATCCTAAAATGAAATTATTGTATTAGCACCAAATAAAAGGTATAACGATCTGTTTTGAAAAAGGAAAGAAAAAATATTAAATACATAATAAAAATATTATATAAATTGTATAAACATATTTTCCATTATAATTTCATGCATGAGATGTAGTGGACAATCATCATTTCCTATAGAGGTAGTTGGTCGTAAACGTAAATAGAATGTTTATTGCCCATTTGATAGAAGTGTGTATAAATATAGGTAGAAAAAGTATCATAAAAAATATCAGTATATTTAGAATAATGTTTCTATTATTTATCAATGGAATAAAATGACTTTATATAAAAGATAATGAAAATAAAATAATGGAGGTCGAGGGAGGGTGTTACCTCTTAATCGAGTAACTCCTTTTGGTTTGCAGCAAAGGGATTCCATGGAAGACTTTATACCCAAAAACAAGATTCAAGGAGAAATTTAGGATTGTTGGTATAATATTTTTTTAGATATTTTTGGGTCTTATGTGGTATGAGTGGTGTAAATAAGTAGAGGATAGGAGGCCTTTTTATAGGGGAGGGGGAGTGACATCTTATAATTTTTTGACAATGAAATTTCATACATATTTTTCACATGTAAAGTAAATACCTTAATGGAAACAATTATAGAAAATTATTTTTGTATCTAAATATGTCCATCCAATGGATCATGGAAAATATTTTCGATCGATTTGGGTCTTAAATGTGAGTATTAGTCATTAATTAATAATAATATTACCTTAATTAATGTAATTATTTTTAATTACATTCACTAATAATTTTAATAGCACAATTAGTGGAAATTATTATACATTATAACTTATGATTATTACTAATAAGGAATCCATTTTTAAATTTTCCAATCATATAAGTGGTGTAAATTAATTTAAAATTAGTCCCTCAGTCAGGTCAACAATGAGGGTTTTTTAATGAAAAATTATTCCAAAGTTTTCTTAGTTTTTATACTCAATTTTAAAGATAAATTGATTCAAAAGAACTAAATTGGATTAATTGATAAAATATTATCTAATTAAAATTTTTAACCAAATAAAAGTATAATGTATCCTTATAAATAAATTAGATAAAAATACAGTAGTGATTTAAAATCTAGAATTTTCAATATTCATTCAAAAATGATGTTTCTCAGAAAAATCCCAAAAATTATCCCCAAAATAATTTTGAAGTTAAAAATTAAAAAATAAATTTTATTTAATTAAAGGAAGTTTCAAAATGGGTATAAAATTTCATTATTTATGATTCCCAATAGGGTATTAAAAGTAGTTCATTTGATAAAATATCATTTTTAAAAATATAAAGAATTTACCAAAAATTATATCTTTCATTATCAATACGTTTTACTTATATAAATCAATTATAAAAAACGTTTTTAAAATTAGTTATTAAAATTTATATTAATAAGTTTAATTGTAAGGTAATTATTATCTCATTTAAATAATTATAACCATTAATGATGTTTAATTGAAACGGTGGTGTTGCATATAACAAAAGACATGTCAGTGTTGTGTGTAACATATGACAAGTCATTATTCAATTTAACATATTCCAATTTGATGTTTGGTGTCAAATAATATGATTTGAGGTCATGTGAATGAAATGTTTGACTTATTTCATTGAATTATGTAAATAAATATGTAATTTATTCGAAGAAAAAAGTTTCATAAAAACTCAGGGTGTTACAATTAATACAAATTGATTGAACATTCCAAGACCATATATGGTGTGGAGGCACAACTATTTATAACGAATACATAGTGTGAAGAATATAGAATGAACAACCTTCAAGTGTTTTAATGAGTTGAGTCATGGTTGATAATGCAGCCATGTGTGGGTGAAAATATGAAGCCCTATACCTTCATGTATTTATAGTGAGTCACGAGTGACTTTTTTATGGGCGGTAGATGTTAACCAAGTCCTTGGGTATCTATTTTGAGATACACCATTAAATAGTTATGTCTTTCATGTATTTATACACACATGAATAATTTATGATCCATGGATACAACACTTATCCATGTGATAATATGAAATATACATTATGATAATCTAAATGAGGTTTCATAAAAATGTAAATACCCAAACAGGTTTTACTCAACTATTTCAATTGATAAATTATTACCCACATGGATATTTTATATTCCAATAGATAATGTATGAAATTAAATAACCACAAATAAATGGGCATTTAAATATTATTAAATTAATATATTATCATTGGTAATTTGGGTATTATTATTTGAAGGCTAAAATTAAATGTGGTTATTTAATTTAAACATTTCATTAAGGATTTAAATTATAGAATTTAAATCATGATATTTATTGAGGACCCACGCACCGAATATTTATAATATATGTATGTGCATGAATTTTTTGAGAAGGATATTCCAATTTTCATGATAAATTTATGAATATTTGATACTATTGGTCATGAAGAATTTTGAGGGTTATCCAATGATGGATAATTATTGAAGAAGTTGATTCCATGTACCCAATCATTTGAAGAAGTAGAATTATGATCATTCAATATCATAAAGTATTTTCAGGGACCATCATGAATGATCAATTAATATTTTTATGTCCTTGATGATTTTTACACATTAAAGGGATATCCAGATTTATTATGGAGGAAGACTATAAATAATGATCTTAAAAGAACTAGATCAACTTAAATGAAGACTTATAACTAGGGTGTATAACTAAATACTGAAGGCTTGTGATTGGGGTGTCTATCCAATCTGATAGGAATATTATTTTGGGTGTCTAACCAAATTTAGAGAGATAAATTGTGGTGTCTAATAATTTATCAAACTGGGGTGTCTAACTAGTTTTATTTAGTTATTGAGATAGTGATGGAATCCAATTTTGGGTGTCTATCCAACATGTAAAAGAGTTGTCCTTTCTTTATGGAAACATGTAAATATTATTTACTTCCCTATCATATATTCCAACTTCACATGAGTTGAGTTTGAGATAAACTAATGATCAGATTTATAAATATAAAATTTTCAAGAGGATTAATTTAAAAGGATAAAAATTCATAAATCATGGGTATTATGCATTCACCATCATCTTAGTGGAACCTAACCATTCCTGGGATCTTTAGTATATTAAGTCAATAGATTTTTCCAAAACCCAACCATTATTTTATTTTATGATTCCTTTATATTATTACATGTTTTCTTCAATGAAAGAAACATCGTTCATTTTTTCTATAAATATATGTTTTATAATTTTGGTTTTATAAGAATGTGATAAATAAGCAAATATAAATTTTTTACTTTTGTGTTCAAAATTATGTAATTCTATATGTGATGAATGAAATGTAAGATTTTATGAATTTCATGATTTTTATTATCCTATGAAATTTTTAATAATTATGGATTAAGTGAATGTAGATATTTAATGAAATAGGAAACAATTATTTTCTAGGTTAAATTTTATAGGTTGTTGACAATGAATGTTATTCCACATGTAAGGGTTCGTGTAGGGGTTATTTTAAGAGTTTTATAAAGATTATGTAGTCAATCACATACATGAACCTTATATTATTCATAATTAATTTCTTTAAAAAAATATTATTTTATTATATAAGTTATTTTGTTCATGTAATTGTTTCATTCCATAAATGTATAAAATTATAGTTTTTAAGAATTGTTTTCATGGTATATCATGTTTTCTAAGAAACACTCATGTTTTTTATTTTTTACTTTATGATTTATTATAATTATTTTTGTGAAAAACATAGGGATGTAACATTTAATTCATATTAATGTTAATGATTATTTGAGATAATTTTTATTATGTTATTGGGGAAGTCTTATTTGTAGTCTCTATGTTTTGAAATAACTATCAGGTTTCATTATTAATTTTATGTGTCTCTTACTGATATTTTTGGTCTCATCGAAAATTTTCAAATGTTTTTTGTAGTTTTTAATGATGATAAAGGGAATTGTTGATTTCATGAATAAAATCAAGAATACATGACCTGAAAAGTAAATGTATTTTACATTAAATGTTAATCATTCTGGCAAAACCTGATAGTAATAAGATGTGCCAAACATTTATTGTATATTTTTTTATCTAAATTATATGAAATATGTTTCTAGATCACTAAACATATAAATAATTAAAGGAATAAAAATAAATTAATTCTTATTTAATATTCAAATTATCTCTTGATTATGATTTTTGTCCTTATACTTTGTATTAGAGAATAAATTAGAGAATTTAAAAGGATAAGAAAATGTATGTATATACCCAAAAGAAATTATATTTTTTTGTTATCATGAAAAATAATTTTAACATTACCTTATTTATTCATCAAAACTATGTCTCTTAAAAATAGTTTACAATAGAGGAAACTAGAAAGCTGATGTATGACTGAATAAAAAAGAGAATATCCTTCCAAATCAAATTCCTAAAATGGTTGGAATTGGAACAAATCAATTTTTTATAGTTTTAGATCAATTTACATTGACTATTAGTGGTTTTGGTATTCATGAGAAAGAGAAATCGTATTCACCATTTCAGAGTATGACAATATTGGATCATTACATGAAACAACACCTTCAATCCTTTTGTGTATCATTTTAAACAGTGGTCTTAAAGGATGGGTTAAATCCGTATAGAATATATTAAATGATATGGTTTCTTCGGATAATCAAAAGGAAACACTTACTATATACCTTTCTGATATTGAATATGATAAGTGGTTATAAATTGTTATGAATATCAGAGAAAGAGAAGGTATTCATTTTTTGGATTTTGGTGAATTTATATATATTCCATGAGATATACTATTCTAATGTTTTGTGACTTATGGAGAAAAATAACATAATAAAATTTAGGTATAAAGAAAAATGTTTAGGGCTACATTTAAATTAATCATTCCTCATTTGACAAGGTAATATCAAAAATTTTACTAAAAAGTTAATTGTAAAAGTAATCAGTTTTCTTGTAATTGATTCCCATATAAAGAAGTGTATTTTATTGTTATTATTATAATATGTATGAGAAAAAATTTTAATATATTGGAAGGTTTCAGTATTTATTTATTGGTAATGTGTTCTAAAAAAAGAAAAAAAATAGAACTATGTGGTAAAAAAATGGGAAACATCAATATTGTTAACCCGAAGATTTAAAAATTAAGCATGAAACTACTAATAAGTGTATTAAAAATCACCCTAGATAATGTATCATAAAATATGGGATGGATACTTTGTGTTTTAATTTTGGAAATTTGGATCATTACTGCAAAGAATTGGGTTATATTTATTATTCAACAAATAGTGAAATGCTGGGAATATAAAGTTATGATTTTAAATGAAATGTGTAATTTTGTAATAATTATATGATGATAGTAATAAAGTATTGATGTCTCATCAGATACAAGTAGAATGTTTTTTCTTTTCATTCTCAACAACATTGGAATACAATGGACTATCCAATGATGTTTTGTTTGGTACACTACATGTTTATTTTGATTATATTAATTTCTTAATTGAGGGGTCTATAAATTAATTCATTTCTGATAAATTATGTGATTAATTGGAAAAATCAACTCATATAATGATTTGATGTTTTTGGTAAAAAAACATGGTAAATGATCTAAATCAAAAGTTAATAATAAAAATCTTCCTATTGTTTTCTTTTGAAATGCATTATTAGGAACCATTATCATCTTTTCCCTTTTAGAGTTTGATGTTATTATATGTATGAAATATAATTCTTCTTATCATAATAAGATATATTGTTGAGATAATGATGTTTTTTCCAGTGATATTTATTTTTTATACATTAATTAATTCATAAATATGATTACATGTCAAGATGTTGGGAAACTAATTACATATTGAAAATAATTTTATCTTCCATGTATTGTTAAGAAGTAATTTAATGATAAATGTTCCCATGATCCGATATAAAATGAATCTATGGATGTATTCACTAATTAATTTCATGGTATTAAACCTAATAAAAACATTTAATTTACTCTTGACTAAGATCAAGGGTGATTTAAAACTTTTATATTTAAAAAGCCATTTGATAGAGTTTGTTGAAAATGGATTCAGTCGTCTTATTAATTCACAATAGGTTATCCATTTTTGTGGGATATAAATAATAATGGTTCTATATTTATTTATATTATTATAAATCATTGAGAATGTAGTATTTAAAAATAATTATATGTTTCTAATTTCATTGAATTATTTGATCATCTCTGGGGATCACAATATTTATTGATGGTTGATATAATGTCCGAGTATCATTATATGAAAAATAATTTATATCATATCACTAATATAGTATTTCATACTATGTATAGAAATTATTTGAATGTAGATATAAAATTGGCCTGGAAAAATCACTCATATTGTATTTTTTTATAATATGATATGTTTTATTTAGGATATCACAGAAATGTTTTCAATTTTTTTTGTTGATGTCATCCTGATATATTCTAACATTTAAGATGACTATTGAAAGCAATTGGATATCATTTTTCAAATCATAAAATCAAATAATTTATGTGAAATTATTAGTAAATTTTAATTCTGATAGTGACATATTTCATACCTTTGACATATTGTAAATAAATATGGAATAACTATTATCCAACTAAACCTTATTTTATTGAATAGTGTCTTTGGACAATAAATGACATAGAGATCCTTCATTTTCATTCATTTGTGGGTTACAAAAAATATATTTCTTTAAAAAAAAGAATCAATAATAAAAATTATGTTAATATGAAAAAGAAATAAATTCATCCAAAATGTAAACATTTAAAACAAAAATCAAGCAATAGAAATGATTACTTGTTAATGATCTAGCGGTGACTTTGTTATCTTTAAATAGTGGATTTTTTATATATTTTGATGCTTCATTGAATGGATTTAGTTGCATTTTAATATATAATGTTCATGTAATTTATTATTATTTATAAAATATAGAACCTAATGATCTAAATTATTGTTCACGTGATCATAAACTAGATACTATAGAATTTATTTGATGATCTAAAGATTTAATTTATTTTGAATAAAATGTGATATATACACTAATTATATATGTTTTATTATAATATTACCTCATAATTATATGGATATGTAATAGAGAATATGGCCATTATAGATTAAGGGTTATGACTACGTGATTCATTGACAACTATGAAATGATAATACAGTAGTTGATTCTTTATTCCTTAATAAAAATGCATCATTAACTATTCAATGACTGGAACACAATACATTTTTATATTATTTGATATCTATGTCTATATATATATATTCATATATGGTCATATTCTATATTATATTTGGTGTCAGTGTAGTCATCTTCATCAGATAGAGTCATAAAACCTTAGAATGAGGATCAAATTTTAATTGGAAAGGTAGAATCTATGATGAAATCTATGTTACATGAGTTCAATTTTGAGAAAAATGGGTGTATTTTATTTGAAATGAAATTATTTTTTCCTTTTTAATCATATTATGGGATAATTTTTGAGTGAATATCATAGTTCTCTTTTACCAATACATCCTATAAGTTAATATATGTATCTAGACCTTTTGTAACATTAATGGGGGCCTTAATTAATAATGATATCATTAAATTTACTATGAAATGTTTAAATATTTATCATTCAATAAATGAATGAAAATAATTTAAGGGGAATCATCATGATTTTCCAATGAGAGAGTGATAATGGGAAATTAAATCAATGGATTTGATTGTTGGATTACCAACCACATCTAGAGGTAATAATTAGATATGGGTTATTGTTGATAATTTAAAAAAATCTATCCAATTCGTTAATATTCTATATACAATCTAATTCATTTAGATATCATAATTGTATATAAAGAAAATTTCCATGTTACATTGAGTTCCTCACTTGTTTGATCATGATCGTATCCTAGGTATACCACTATATTTTGGAATAGTCTACAGAATTCATTGGGTACTGAATTAAATTACATGAATTTATTTCATTATAATATGACTAATAGTCATAGAGAGAGATACAATGATTGGAAGACATCCTTTGATATTTTTTAGAATATTACCAAGGAATTTGTTATCATTATCTTTCATTATTTTAAATTTCTTATAATAACCATCTTGATTATAGTATACAGATTTCATCATTTGAGGAAATATATGGAATGTTGTTTCAAACTACAGTTTCTTTGAATGAAGTAGGTTAATGAAAAATAAAGGGACTAGAATTGGTGGGAGAATTTTTGGACAATGCGAATATGATTTAGAAACATATGATAAAAGATCATATCATGCCTAAATTTTTGGGAGATAAAAAGATGAAATATATTTTTTTCAGGTGGGATATCATGTTTTTCTGAATGTATCACCATGGAATGTTGTTTTGTGTTTAGTAAAAAGGAAATTTTAAAAATATGGTTTATTGGTCCATATAAAATCATAGAGAATATTGATTAAATTTTTTATAGAGTGTCCTTACCATTGAGTTTATATTTGGTATATTATGTGTTTCAAATTTAATTATTATGGAATTATATTCAAGATACAACTCATGTTATGAGCCATAAATTAGTTTAGTTAAAATAAAAAAAATTAATTATGATAATTATATAGTATATATTGATGTTCCAATATAGAAACTATTTCCAAATAATGAAAATTACCATGTTTCATGGAAAACCATACGATTGAAGAATAAACATAAGATTTTGAAAATGATATGATGGAAAATTATCCCCACTAGTTTGGGAAATAAAAAAAATGAGGAAGATATTTTAAAAATGGGGAAAGAATGTAAAATCCTTGGTCTTTCAAATAATTAATTAAACATCTTGGGTTATTAATATTAATTCAAAATAATTTATGGAATCATATTCCATATAGAGATATTCTCTAATTTTATAGATAAAAATGAAAATATTTTTTCTAAATAACATGCAAAAAATATATTATATAGAATTATATGAAATCTAGATTCAAAAACTTTATAATTATAATAATGAAAAAATATCTCCAATTTTAAAATCATGATGTGAAAAAGTTTTACTCAACTATTTTTGGAAATTTTATAAAAACATATAATTTTTGGTCAATTTAAGAAAATATAGATAATAATTCCAAAGGTACATTTCATATCAAGTATTTATAATGTGATATTTTTTGAAAAATGGTTTCAATATTTTATTTTCCCATTTCCAATATTAATAATCCATTATTGATTATGGGAATCTATATTATTCATGATTTTGATATAAAATCATTTGACACATCATTAAAAAGAATTTTTTATAATGACTTCAATATTATAAATTATAATAATTGTTTTAATTTAATTTCATCATCTTAATTTTTAGATGTTATGGGAAGTAACCATGGTAAATATTTCTCATCTCATTAAAAGAGTAAAAATTTGGTTACAACCATGGGGTAATGTATTATAATCTCTTTAAAATGTTACATTATCATATTATATGTTTTTCTTTCAATCAGTGATATATTTATGGAGATAAATAATATATTTTATAATATTAATTTGAAATTGAGATCCTGATCATTTCTTTTGTGAAGATATGTTATATTTTATTCTAATTTAAAACTATTTTTGGGTATTTTCATTAACTAATATTGATGGAATATAAAATTAGATTATGGTTTGACTAAAAAGTCTAAAACAACCCATTTTTTATTACATTCTGAAACATATATTTTTTAATTCATTTTATTATTTGATTTCGTTGTAATAAAATTTTCACTCATAAATCATTTATTTTTTATCAAATTTGATTTTGATGCATTATGTGATATTATGATAAATTTAATTTCTCCCACCTATACAAATTTGAAAAGATAAAATGGATTCAAAATATTAAATAATCAAGTCCAAAATTTTTTGAATGACCATTTTAATTTATAGTCATATTTTTCTAATCATGGTAACAATTTATGTTATTACATTTAATGATAAAACAATTTTAATATGGTTTAACTTGAATATATGATATACAATGTATCCAAAAATGTAAGTGATGTATTTTTGTGAGTTTATTTAAACTCTATCACATTTTTTATTCATATATGGACTGATTTTTTCT
This sequence comes from Viscum album, assembly GCA_963277665.1. NCBI lineage: Eukaryota > Viridiplantae > Streptophyta > Magnoliopsida > Santalales > Viscaceae > Viscum > Viscum album. The sequence goes on from OY728155.1 coordinate 1,585,568,388, forward strand.
ATTTTTCATTATTATGATATAAATATTTATATATATATATATAATGTTTCCAAATTTATTTTCCATCATTCCCCACCAATAAAAGGAAGAACTGTCTCCTCTCCCCACCCACACCATGTGACATTTATTTTATTTATAACCAAAAAATTCCCATCCAAAAATTCCTCAGCACATCCTATAGGTTTTGTTTCGGACACTATACGATCTTTAGGAGGAATAATCTATAAATCAATAGAAAATTTCCAAAGAACAAGTATATTTCACAACCTATATTTTTTTTCTTCATCAATCTATTTCAAATAAACCGCAATCATGATAATATAAAAACCTCATTAAATTTCATATTTTTATTTTTCATATTTTTATTTCATATCCTAAATCAATCACCTCTTCCATCAAATGGGAAATGAATCCATTATTTTTTTTATGGTAGACTACCCCCTCAAGTACTAACATAATTCATTTTTACACTATTACTTATCAATAGTTGATATAATTATACAATTAATGTATATACATGAAATTAAAGGAATAAAAATTCCTTTTGAAATTTAATATATCACTATTTTGTTAAATTCCCATTGATTCATAAATTATTACATTGTTCGTGAATATGTGTGCGTTAACACCTCCATAAAGCGATGTGATACATTTTTCACATTACATTATATGAATATATATTTTTTATTTAAAGAGATAATTATTTATTTAGAATATAATAATAATTCTATACACATAATGTAATATATACATTAGTTTCTTAAAATTCATTAAAAGTTGAAATGTTACTCATGCTTACCAAAAAACCACCATCTACATGATTTTTAAATGATTATTTTTTCATATACATCCTCCATGGTTGGTTTTAAATGTATATTTAAGAAAAATGATAATTATTTCGTGGTTATAATTCTAAATAAAATGGAATAAGGACTTCTTCGACCATGTTAACTTTTATGATTATTTTTCTTGATTAAGAACTGAACGCCCTTGAAATTTTCATTGTAAACCAAACTGATAATGAAACTATAAAAATAGTGTAAAAATGATATAAAAGTGATAATTATATGGGATTGAAAGTAAAATAGTTTCTAAAAAATTTAAAAAAGTATTATATGTTAATTATTTTGGAATAACATCAATGTACATGAGAAGGCATACTCATATTAAGGGACACAATAACATAAAACCTCATTTTAAATGTTTTAGTGATTTATTTTCAAAATCATTTCGTTCAATGTCTATATTCAAAAAAAATATTTTTTTAGATATATTTGTTTAAAATAAATAAATTTTAATGTATTTTTATGGTGCTTTTGTATTTCCTTTAACGGTATTCTATAGGATTGTTTTTTACAATGTTTTTACATTATATTTGGTTTATATATAAGAAATGTAAAATTGTTGTTTTATTTTAATTTAATCACTATCAATAGATTTTACTACACACATAAATATTTTTTATGAACTTATTTCCTCATAATATTCCCTTTATTCATCAAAGCTAAACTATTTTTCAAATTGTTTTCATAATTTAAATTTAAAATTTTTTCATGAAAAGGATATATAAAAATCTAATAATATTATTTATGGGATCAAAATATCATCATAATAATGAAAATTAATGATTTTATGTTTCTAATGATTATTATTATCTTTGTAAATTGTTTAGGATTATAGTTAATCCTACAATATATATTTAATGTTTTTTATAATGATTATGTTCTCTAAATAATTATGTTGGAAGTTCATCGTGTGTGTTACTCAACTTCTAAGGGAGTTTTCCTATTTTCTTGTAATGGTCCTATAGAGATGATTCATCAAGGTGCCTGTAAGATTTTCATATTCATGGAAATGATATTTCATAGAAATATTTTTATTTCATAAGGGATGATTTTTTGTTAAAGGAAATACTATTCACTATAATAGTAAAAAGATTCTTTTTAAAGAAATTGACTTTATGGGGCTCTCAAATTTTCTAATAAATCCATATAGTTTTTTTTCATTTATATGTTTTTGTAATTTGTTTTATGAAAAACATACCACTATAAATTTTAATTTATTTAAAACTAAATGATTGTTTGATCTCGACGATGTTTATGTTAAAGGGAAACACTCTTTTTATGATTACATGGTTATGAAATAACTTAAGGGTAACATTCCTATTTTCAAATATATTTCTATGATCATTTATTTTTAATCACATGTTTTCATAATATTTTATTTCTGTTTATGGACATCTAGAAAGAATTAATATGTAATGTTGAAAATCACGATTTTTTTAGGAAATAGAATGTATTTCATTGTAATGTTTTTATATTATATGATAAATGGTTACTATATCAAGTGTATGAATTTTTACATATTCGTTTGTTACATAAGATTTATGAATGGATTACATAAAACTCTAAAACATAAAATTTCTTTGGAAATGCAAGAATATGAATTATTATTAAGAAATGAAATTATGTGTTGTATAAGGAAATGTAAATATATGAATATTATTTCTATTCTGAAAGAATTTGACTCAAGTTTTATTTTCAGATTTTATTTTGTTGTCAATTGTTGTTTTTATATAGATTTATTGATAATATTCATTTAAATTTCATTAATTGGAACAAAATAAGATTAAATCAATTTTAATCCTAATTTTTTTAAACAATATTTATTTTCCATGTGTAATGTGTACATATAAAAATTAATATCTATATAATTTATAAATTGAAAAAAAAAATGGTTTTCATATTTTTAATGAAAATTTTATTTTTAATAATTTTTTTATATTCATTTTTATCCATAAAAATATTTTTTAGAGAAAAAAAATGATTTACCATATTGAGGATAAAATAAAGAAAAACTATTATACAAAGGGGGTAATTTCACATAATGTGAAAAAAAGTTACCTCTCCCTGAGTGGATAATGTAATGATAAAACACACATATCCCATCTCTATTATTTATTTAATTTGGATCCACATTCCATGTGAAATTACATTCCTTATTCTTTATGAAAAGGGTGTTTCCAAAAATTTAACTCAACCACACCTATAAAAGGATCCCTCATCTAACCATATAAAATCAAAAAAATACATAGTTTTACTCATGAGTCCAACAATATAATATTTCTCTTATAGGTCTCCCTAAAATTTGGAATCCACTTGTCATAATAATCCATCACGAATCTGTTATTTCTAATAATCTCACAAAATACTAGATTAGAGCCTTCCATGTTAGTATTATCCAATAAATATTTTATATACCACATAATTTGGATCATTATACACTAAAAATTGAATTATAAAATTAATAAAATAAACAAATAATAAGTAATAAATAAAATTTATATCATTATGATTTAATAATAGGTTCTTAATCATTTTGTCTTTATAATGTCTTCTTGTTTTAGTGAGTTCAAGATCATAGATGATTGATTCTATAATATTTGTACAATGATTTATTAATAAAATTTTAATATTGGTAATATTATATAATATTTATGAAATTATGATTTGTTAATAATTATGAAATATAAATATATATCTGTATATTAATTAATAAAATTATTTATTTTGATTTATTTGATCATCACTGAAATTAATATTTTAATAGGTCTTGATGAACTATCCTAAATAATTTCATAAAATAAATATAAAACTTTAGAACTATATGAAAAAACCCTATGTAAAATTAACAACTACTATGGTTGTGGCATCCCATTACCTTGATCAGGTATGTTTCTTCCTCTCTCCATGTTCCCTCATTTGCATGGAGATTTTAGATGTTTTTTGTTGGATTTTGTGTATGTTGTAGGGTAATTTCACACTCTTTGACTACGTTAAATGCTATATTATGGTTATTGGATTAAATTCAATGAATTTTTTTAAGGTTAGATTTTAATCCAATATAACTGATTTTTTTGGCATATTTGAACATCATGGATTTTAGGACATGTAATTTAATTTCACGTTATATTATTTCCTTAATAGATATTATTAGGGTTTTGTTCATGTTTTTGGGTTCCCATTTAGCCCACAGATCTCATTTTCTCTCGACCAAGGGCTCTTCTTTGGTGATTTTTTGGAGTTACCATTCCTTCCTAATTGATTCATTCGGTGGTTGATCTTCATTACGATTGTAGTGCATCTCTCAATGTGATTATAATTTCCACTTAATAATAGAAATTTATTGTATTATCACATTTTAGGTTCATTACCAGATTTGTTGGTATGAAATTGGAGTTTCTTCGTGCCTTCTTCTAAATCTATTGTGCAATCTCCTTCCAAAGGCATATCATTTCTTGGTTGTGGGGTGATAGTTGTTTTTTCATGAGGAATATGGGTTTCCTCTTTTTCAATGACCCCCATGTTTTTCAATTGAATCTCTGTTGAGATATGTTCTGAATTATATTGATTTCAAAGAAGTCATTAGTTGTTCATTGTTGGTGCTCATGTTGCGGGCATGTGGTCTTGAGTTTCAAGGTCGGATGTTCCGTCTCCAGAAAAGTATTATTATACATAATGTTCCTTCCTAAAAAACGGATTTATAAGGAAACAAATGGTGTATTTACAATTCATAAAAATGTATTTTGGAATTTTATTGAAATGGTTTTCAAATCATTAAAATGATTTTTGGAAAAATGGGCAGTCGGATTACCTTGGTTAAATAGGTGGAAGGTTTATCATAAGGCCATATTCTATTTTTGTGATTATCATAAGGTTTTCACATGGGGATTTACTATGTTTCCTATTCCACTTTCTCTAGGGGATGGATATTAACACTGATAAGGGTGTTTACATATGGGGTGTTCCTCTTCTTCATAGTCCTTTGTTCATGGAACCAGACTGACTGACTGAAATTTATTTTTTTATTTCAAACACTTTTGAGGAAAAGTGAGAAACCATGAGTCAACCACATAACAGTAAATAAAAGGCATTGAAAAGAAACTTAATTCTACCAGACTCAATATCCCTAAAAAAGTTCCATGAAATAGAGGTTACCTGAGTGCTCGGATCATCCCTTGTCATATCTTAAAATGTAGAGGCCAGCTTATCCCATGTCTGTATATACTCCTCGATGCTGATCTTACCCTTGTTGAATCCCCCAACTAAGATCTTGTCCTTCTTTTCAATCCATGTGTATTGATCCTCATTCATAGACACTTCAATAGACCGTCCCATCATTTTGGCAGCTTCCTCTTCAGAAGCATTGAGTAACAGGACTTGTTCTGTCACCTCATCTTCCGAACACATAAGAAAATCCAATTGTTGTTCACACAGACCGCTTGATTTCAGTTGACACATAGTCTTGATAACCGTCTTCTCATTGTCTTTATTTTTTTCTGAACGATTTTCCAAGGGAGGAGGCAAGGATGAGTAATCCTTCCTACCATTCCTTCGCCAGTTACTCCTACCACTTCTCGGGCTTATTTCCCCTATGGAAAAACTCTTACCGATTTCACTGGGATCCTCCACACGGACCCTGTTTGCACAGTCATGGTCTTCTTGTTTAGCATTCAGACCTTCCATTACAAGACCTTCAAAGTTGTTTCTCACTTGAATTGAGTACTGGTTCTCTGCAGTGGAATACCCTTCCTTACAGGCTGAACTTTGGTCATATATAACCAGTGGTTGATTTCCCTTGGACAGGATATCACTGTCTCGTGAAGCCTCCACAAAATCGCCATTAACAACATCTTCTTCAGCTCCTAACATTTGGACCATAGCACCATTACTAATCTCCTTTTGAAATTCACTCCAAGCAATGTCAACCAGACCAACTCCTGCCCCTCTACCACTTCCACTGTCTTTTAAATTGTACCACCTGTCAGGACCAACCAAATCCTATCTTAATCTGTTAAAAACCGTAGAGACTTTGGGATTATCCTGAAACACTAGATGTTTCCCCTTAACTGTGTACGAACTACTCAATTCGGCAGACTTTCCAACCATGTGAACAAATCCATCTCGAACCTCAGAACTAACAGGTCGTTCCTCCTCCGCAGGCCCCCCAACCCCCCCCCCCCCCCCCAGAAGCCAGTAGTGCCGACTGCAGCGGACCCCTAGGAGATCGAATCTCTCGATCATTTCCTTCCATACTAGTTGGATGAGCCTCTGACTTTTCCTGAGACCCACGTCGACAGTACTCCCTCGAGTGTCCCAGGCGCTTGCAGACATAGCAAAAATCCCTCCAGGATTCATATACCATGCGTTGTTTTCATCGGTACTCCTCGCCAATAGTGATCCAAACATATTCAAACGGAACCTTGGATACATCCATTTAGATGCACACACGCAGATTAATAGGGTGACAAAGGGATTCAGTGGGTCTATCCGAAGGAATCAAGTCTGTAAAGACCGATCCGTTTAGCAGTCTTGGAAAATAGATTACATACATGAACGTTAAATTACAATTTCCAACATACAACACAAAAAAATAATCATTTTATAATTCCATTGTTCCATTATCTTAACCCTGCATATTAAACATAAAACACTTCTTGGGATCCTGGGAAAATAAAAGATAGAAAGGGGTGAGCATAGATGCTCAGTAAGGATAACAATATAGCAGAAAAATTCATAAATAAGAATTAACATTTAAGGTAATGTATAAAACTAAAACAAAAGCTTTTTCAACATAAATATCTCCATAATATGGAAAATATAAATCAAAATAGTGTCATTTACTTACTCAAATGGATATTCTACTAGTTGAACAATCACATGTAATATCAATAACCACTTTCATAATGATAGAATTTATAATGCCAGACTTTCATAACCACATAGTCATAGCCTTGTGCCAAGACTACAAATAATATTTTTTCAAGGCCTTGTTCCAAGACACTAGTTTGTCTTATGAGACCTACCGATGCATCGAGGACCTATAGCGGGCACCACTGTCACATACTAAGTCCAATACATTCATTATATGAAAAGGTTAAAACATAACATAAACATTCGTATTAATACTACCATATGAACTATCAATACATTATCCATAAACCGTGAATGGTGAAAAAATAACACATCCATAGTCAAAAAAATCCCAAAACCTTCAATAAAATATAGAAGTTTTTTATCATAATAAATCAACATCAAATAAACTTAAAATCCATCAAAGGATGTTGACATAGATGAAATCAAAACCTTTTTTAGAGAAATATCTCTTTTTATTTTGAAATCATTTAAGAGTCACATAATTATAAAGAAAACATTTATTTTGAAAATATTCTTATAAACTTGAACTGGAAGATTTTATGTTTTTATAACAGTAGAAAATATCCACACGCGCCGTATAAGTTAAAAAAATACATTCTTACCTTAATTTTGTAGAAAAGGTTATAAAGGACCTTGTTTGGAAAACCACAGAAATATTCCTTTATAAACTTCTTATAAAAGTCAAAAAAAGGTTATAAATGACTTTAACCCATAGTCTTGTAAATAGTAAAAAAAAAATTGAATTCATTTTTAAGAAACATAGATGTGGATGATAAAGAAGTCCCAGTAGATACTTATGTAAAAACAACCTCAGATAATAAAGAGATTGTGAAATTAACCATCACTTTGTACTTTCCTTGGTCGAGGGTAGGTTAACCTCCTGAATAATTGTGAAATAATTGTTATTAAATTATACAATAATCATATACATTAATATGATATCATATATGATCTTTTAATATTGCTTTGTTAATAATATTTATGTATTGTCATCGTTTCGGGTGTTAGCTGATTCATCTTCCTTTATATGCTTTATTACGTAAGCAATGTTTTCTAGGATAGGATATATCTTATTCATATTAAGAATGATATTAAGTCCTTAAACATTATTTTTAATCATTTAATGAAAATTAGTCTTCAATGGTTACGATGGGGAATGAATCTAATCACGTTCGTGGATACGGTAATCCATACGTGCGCATGAGCGACAATACCATTCTTTTGATATTAAAATCATATATAATTGGATGGTATTTCATATATACAGAATCATTATCATTATATATTTATTATTTAGATCAATTAAACATCATAATTATATCCATCCAAAAAATAATGTATTGAATAACAACTACATCATGACTTGGAGACGGTAAGTCGTACGTATGCACGTATGGTGACATGTCATTAAAAGGATGGATAGAATAATGAATATGTTTGTAACATATTTAAAATAATATCATAGTATATAGAAGATACTATAGTTATTATTTTAGAATGGAAACAACAAGGAACGAAGAAGTGGAAGAAGAAAAAAACTTGAAAGAGGTGATGGAATATTTACCTCTTCTTCGGGTTCTTCCTTTTGATTTGATAAAAATGGCTCCATATGTTAGATTTATGACTAAAATAAGGACTTTAGGATGAAGGGAGGATATTTGAGAGTATATTTTTTAAGGTGTTGGTCGGGACAATGTCATTGATGGTGTGAATTTGAGATAAGGGGTGTGCCCTTTTATAAGAGGGGTGAGGGGCACCTTAGGAAAAGATTGAATTATTATTTTATAATAAAATTATACTCAGTTTTTAATGGCTCAAAAATAATTTATTTATAGTATATTGTTGGGTAGGGTCAAACATTTCTCAACCAATAGGTTTTAGACAGGTTTGGGTCACTATATAAACCTCATCTTTTAGATTTAACTCTTAGTTAATTAGTTTTACATTTACAATGTCTCTTTGTATTTTTATATTATATGGTTAATAAAATTTCTATAAACTTACAAGAGAACATAAATTGGTTCATTAATGACATATATAATATTATTTAATACCTTTGGCCAAACCATATATTTTTATAAATTGAATATCAATTAATAATTTAATATATGTTTTAAAAACCCTTTTATGTCTATTTTGACACTATTTTCTATTTTCTTTTCGTAAAATTTATAACAACATTATTACTTCGAAAAAAAATTAATTTAATAATCCCTAACATTTCCTATTAACCACTAAAATTATTTTAATTCATAAAAAGTCTCATATTAAATTTATATGGATATTTACAATATCAATTATTTTAATATTTAATTAATAAGGTAATTACTACATCATCATTGTGTAATAAATAAATTAAAATATTTAAGGTCTAAAAAATATAAATAAAATACCATTATGTAGGAAATATTTTTATCTTCCCAATTAATATTTATAGTTTAAAAGATTAATTATATATCCCCATGTAAAAATTGATTTACTAAAAGATATTTGTTTTTGTTATTTTTGCCTTTACTTTAAGTTAATTAAAATAAAGTTTCATTATCATTCATAAGTGGCTCCATGGGGTCCCAAAAATCGACAAAAGGATTTACATGGTCAGTAATAACTCACCCAATAAGGTTAGGACAAGTGTTAAGGTAATTTTGTATTAATATAATATTCTTTTTACCTTGAATTACACTATTTACCTTTAACCACGGTAAATAAAAGTCAAAAGTTACAATTCACCAAAAATTATTTTCATCTTATTGAACCACGTTTTATTTAATGATGTTAACCGTGTCTCTTAGATTTTTTAAATTCAACTCACATAAATGGTAAAATTAAGATTTACACAAATTTGCAAATTCTACTAGGAGGTGGGTAAAATACGGTAAAAAGTTCAATAAAATTTTTATATATCTAAACATATTATAAAATGACTCCAATTAATTATATTGAACTTATATAGGTATTATGTATCTAATTTTACTTAAAATAAATTTAAATAAAATAAAAAATTATTTAAATAAAAAGTTGGTTTTAACCAATAACTTAGTGTTTTTCACTATTCATCAAAAATGGAATGTTTTCAGAAAAATACCAAAATTTCACCCAAAGATAATTTTGATAGTCGGAATTCAAAAATAAAGTATATCTTACCAAATTAAAAACATAGAAATTTCATTTATTAATTTAAAATAAATTCCCGTTGTCAAAACAAAAAAGCGTGTTTTAACAAAATAATAACTAACAAAAGATTGATACTTTTTTATGTTCAATTTCAAAGTGAAATTATTTCCAATGAATAAAATTGGATTAAATTGTAAAAATATAATCTATTTATACTTACAAACCATTAAAATATATAATTTCACACTACAAATGATTTTGATTAAAAAAGTTGTTTTCAGTTAAAATATAGTATTTTTCACTATTCACCCAAATATGAAAGTTATCAGAAAAAACACCAAAAAATTTACTAAAACTAAATTCATAGGTACCAATTCTAAATAAGAAGTTTATTTTTTCAAATTTAATATATAAAAGTTTCAAATATTGGATTTAAAAAGGCTTCTCCATGAAAAGGCGATAAAATTGAATTTTTTTTAAAAATACTTCTTTTATCTTAAAAAAAATGAATTTGTTTTTAAATATGTCTAAGAAACTCATAATATGGAAACTAAAATTATAAGTATTATATAAAGTTTAATATTTAGTTAATACTATTCATAACCTCTTTTGAACAGCTAGTTTGGTAAGTTGTGGAGCGCTTGAACTCGGTGTTGCGTGTAGTGCATGTTATTGAATTACATTGAAGAAATAACGTACTATGAAATCTTGGGGTGTTACATTCTACCCTCCTTAAATAAATTGCATCCTCCCAATTTGAAATTGTTCTTCGAAAATAAAATGTTGAAAATAGAAAATACTTTTGTGGGAAAACCCACATCGGAAATTGGGTTAATAAAATTTTTCCTTAATAAGAGGAAAGGGGGAATGAAAATGTCACCACCAAATTATGATCTAGATTAGGAGAACATTTTTGGAAATTAGAGACACATAATTGGAGGGAAAATGTAAATATTTATAGGGAGTGATTGAGTTCATTAGTTAGAAACAATTGTTGAATTGAGGGCCTCAAAGCCATCAATCTATGATGATTTAAAATATCATCGGTTCAACAAAATATAAGGTATTAGGAAAACACATTTTTAGTTTTAAGATCCCTTACCTAACGATTAAAAAATTAATTTCTTCATAGAATAAGAGAAGAAGAAAAATATACTTGACAAGTAGATTTCCATCCTTTAAATAATTTCTACCGCAAACTCATCTTTCACTCTAACAAATAATAGAACTTAAAAAATATTCCATTTATCCTATTCATATAGGGGTCAAAAAATGAATTTATAATTCACCTATCAGAGACTTTAAAAAATGAAACTACATTATACAATCTCGGGACTTCACGCAGTCTAGTGGTTGGCGATAAATCCCAATCGCACTATGGCTATGGGTTGGATTCCCACAGCTTTGTCCGACGCGACAGGTTTACACATGGTCTGTGTGTTGTCCTTTTTATAAAAATCCCAAAATAACCTTAACAGTAGTATCCAATTTCTAACATAATCCATTCCAACCTTTAGACTTATCCAAAATACATCTATCAAAACTCATAGTCCAAAATTTATAAAGAAGTTAAACACAATGAAGATCCTTTTTGCTACATAATAACATTTAAACACCTTCATCATGTATTATTTTAAAACATGGTAACACCCTGAATTACCATAAAACCTTATTGATTACATTCATGCCCCCTTATCCTTTATATAATACTGGATATATTCATTATATCCAAAAAATATTGAATATTACAAAAATGATGAAATAAACAAACTATTAATCAGTTCCAAGGAAGTCTTGAATATCCAATATAATTTATCCAAATCAGCCATCTCTTATTCCAAAATCACTACCTCATTATCTGGACTGTATTAAGGATTACATTTCCTTCCACCATGTATTTTTCCAAAAAATTGTATCTTACTATTAAGTAACTTTTCTTAGAATAATATAATCTCAAATCCTCAATAAAATAGTACTGCAGTACAATCCTTATTTATCTCTATAATTCATATTACCAGTATATTGTTGATGCAACACTCAAATAAAATAATTCTATAATAACAACATAATAACACTAGTTATTCCTCTTAATCTGAGGTAGTATCCTAACATGATTATTATTCAATAGCATCATTTAAGGTATACTCTGATGACTGGGACTTTGATTCGCGTAGTGTCCCAACACCTTGTAGATGAATCATTGTACGATTGAAACTTTTTTCTTACCCTTGAAATCACATACTTGGTGTCCTTTTTCTCCACACTTATAACAAACTCTCATTCCCTTCAAGAATTTACCAAGTTGATTATTTCCACAGTTATCACATATGGGAAAATCCATCTTTTCCCTCTTCCCTTTATCCATATTTCTCTCTTCTGGTCTTTTCTTCTCTTGCATCCCTTCAAAGCCATTGGACTCAGATAATTATTTACATATCTTATTAACGCATGATACTATTTCATTATATGTTGGGAATACATGGGAGACAATTTACCTTCTAAATGTTGGCTTATTACCATGAAAGATATTATCCTTCTTACTCTTTGGATCATAGGTATTGTTGGAGTTCACATTACTTTTAATGGGCGCCATTTCTATAAAATTCCATACACTAGGTCAGTTTATGAATTGTAATGAATAATTCCAAACATGTAAAATACCTAACGTAAACTGAAAAATTTATGGATATAATCCATAATCATAATAATATTTTCTTTGAGGAGGTATATACTCGTAAATCATTCATAATAATTTGTAAAGAAAATGATAATTATCCAAAGCATATCCCCTGGGAGTGTCGTAACCAAGAGTGCAGCAAGGCTCATTGTCATGCACCAGTTCCCGTTCGAGTCTAGCTCAAAGCGGTGTTTTCAGGTTTTACCCCTAGGTACATTTATGCCATAGCGGCCTCTACCCGATCGTATCCAGATAGGGAAGTATTTTTTAGGAAAACTCACAAAATCTCTAAATTACCAAAATACTAGAATGTTTTTTATACTAATACTCAAATTCTATCTTAGGGTAATGTGATCTAATCAGAGTTTTTCTAAATCTAGTTTCCAAGGATATTTCTAAACTTCCTTTGATACCAACTGTAATGCCCCGACCCTAGTTTCGCAGAGTCAGTGCATTATTTTAATGCATTGGCTTGATTACAAGGAATCACGTCCCGAATGACCGATCAGTTTAGCAGTCTGGGAAAATAGATTACATATATGAACATTACATTACACTTTCCAACACACAACACAAAAAAACAATCATTTGATAATTTCATTGTTCTGTTATCTTAACCCTACATCTTAATAATAAAACATTTCTTGGTATCTTGGGAAAATAATACATAGAAAGGGGTGATCTCAGATGCTCAGTAAGGATAACAATATATTAGAAACATTCATACATAAGAATAAACATTTAAGGCAATGCATAAAACTAAAATAATCCTTTTCAACCTAAACTTTATCATAATATGGAAAATATAAATCAAATCAATTCCATTTACTTACTCACATGTATATTATACTAGTTGAATAATCACATGCATTATCAATAGCCATTTTTATAATGATGGAATGCATAATTCCAGACTTTCATAACCACATAGTCAAGGCCTTGTGCCAAGACTACAAGTAATATTTTGTCAGGTCCTTGTTCCAAGACACTAGTTTGTCTCATGAGACCTACTGATGCATCGAGGAGCTATAGCGGGATCTACGCATCACATACTATGTCCAATGCATTCCTCAAATGAAAAGGTTTAATCATAACATAAACATTCGTATTAAAACTAGAATACGAAATGTTAATACATTACCCATAAACAATGAATGGTGTAAAAAAAACACATCCACATTCAAACAAATCACCAAACCTTCAATAAAACATGGAAGTTTTGTATCATAATAAATCTACTTCAAATGAGCTTAAAATCCATCAAAGGTTGTTGACATAGATGAAATCAAAACCTTTTTTAGAGAAATATCTCTTTCTATTTTGAAATCATTCAATAGTCATATAATTATATAGAAAACATTTATTTTGAAAATATTCATATAATCTTTTAAGGGAAGCTTTTATGATGTTATAATGGTGGAAAATAGCCACAACCGTTGTGTAAGTTAAAAAAACGACATTTTTACATTAATTTTGTCGAAAAGGTTATAAAGGACCTTATTTGGAAAACAATGGAAAGATTACTTTATAAACATCTTATAAAAGTAAAACAAGGGTATAAATGACATTAACCCATAGTCTAGTAAATAGTAAAAATGTTTTGGAATACATTTTTAAGAAACATGGTTATGGATGATAAAGAAGTCCCAGTAGATACTTTCTTAAAAACAACCTCGGATAATTAAGAGATTGTGAAATTACCCCTTACCTTGTACTTTCCTTGGTCGAGGGTAGGTTAACATCCTATATAATGGTGAAATAGTTGTTATTAAATTATAAAAGAATCATATACATTAATATGATATCATATATGATCTTTTAATATTTCTTTTTTAATAATATTTTAGTATTATGGTCATTTCAGGTGTTAACTGATTTGTTTTCCTTTATTTGCATTGTTACCTAAGTAATGTGTTTTAAGAATAGGATATATCATATTCATATTCAGAATTATATTAAGTCATTAAAAATTATTTTTAGTCATATAATGAAAATTATTCTTGAATGGTTACGATTGGAAATGAATCTCATCTCGTTTGTGGATACGGTAATCCGTACGTATGTGTGAGCAACAATATCATCCTTTTGATATTAAATTCGTATATAATTGGATGGTATACCATATATAAATAATCATTATCATGTTATATTTATTATTTACATTAATTATACATCATTATTATGCCCATCCAAATAATAATGTATTGAATAACAACTACACCATGATGTGGGGATGGTAAGCCGTACGTATGCACGTATGGTAAAATTTCATTAAAATGATGGATAGAATAATTAATATGGTTGTAAAATATTTATAATAACATCACAGTATATAGAAGATAAGGGATTTACTATTTTAGAATGTAAACAATAATGAATGAATAAGTGGAAGAAGAAAAGAACTTGAAAGAGGTGATGAGATATTTACCTCTTCTTCGGGTTCTTCCTTTTGATATGATCAAAAGGGATCCATAGGTTGGATTTCTAACTAAATGAAGCCCTCTAAGATTAAGGGAGGATATTTGAGATGATATTTGGGCTGGGGTTGGCCAAGCCAAATGGATTTGAAGGTGTAAATTTGAGAGAAGGGGGGTTCCCTTTTATAAGAGGGGTGAGGGGAACCTTAGGAAAAGATTGAAATATTATTTTATAATAAATTCATTTTTGGGTTATAAAGGCTCAAAATGACTTATTTCTAGGATGAGGTGGGGATGGGTTGGAAACTACTTAACCAATAGGTTTTAGATTGGTTTGGGTCACTATATTAACCTCATCTTTTAGATTTAACTCTTAGTTAATTAGTTTGACATTTACCATGTCTCTTTGTATTTTTATATTACATGGATAATAAACATAATATAAACTTTGAAGAAAACCTAAAGTGGTTCATTAATGACATATATAAAATTATTTAAGACCTTTGGCCGATCCATATATTTTTAGTAATAGAATATCAATTAATAATATAATATTTGTTTTAAAAACTCCTTTATGTCACTTTTGACACTATTTGTTATTTTGTTTTTTTTTAATTCATAAAAAATTATTACTTTGAAAAAAATTCATTTAATCAACCCTAAAATGTTAAATTAACCTAGAAAATTAGTTTAATTCATAAAAAGTCTCAAATTACATTTATTTGGAAAGTTATAGTATCAATTATTTTAATATTTCATTAATAACGTAATTATTGCATCATCATTGTGTCATAAATAAATTAATTTATATAATGTCTAAAAAATATAAATAAACTACCATTATGTAGGAAATATTTTTATCTTTGCAATTAATATTTATAATTGAAAATATGATTTATATAACACTATGTAAAAATTGATTTACTAAAAGATATTTCTTTATGTCATTTTGGCATTTACTTTAAGTTAATTAAAATAAAGTGTCGTTATCATTCCTAAGTTGATCCATGGGGTCCCAAAATTTATCCAGGGAAGCCCATTGTCAGTCATGACTCATCCAATAAGGTTATTACAAGTGTTATGTCACGAACCATCCTCAGGGCTCATGCCGTGACTAGCCCAAGTCCGCCTTCCATAGGCCAGGGGATAGCGACTAGCCTCAAAGGCGAATCCCTGATAAAAAGGGAAGGCATTGCCTTTAAAACTATAACATAAATAGCCTGAACACAAGCAGTAGAAGAAATAAGTAATAATAAATAAAATAAAGGTGTGCTGAAAGTAAGTGGTCTAGTATACAAACCCAACTAAACAACAAGTACAAGTACAAGTAAAAAAGGGAAAAGAGATCCTAGATCGTCCATCGGGGAATCCTACCTAAAGGGTAGGTATAGATTTCAAACAACTCATCCCTGAGGTAAATCCTATTTAGTCCAGCTCCGAGTATCCTCCCATTCTTCACCCTCATCCTCGATCATTGTTGACATTCATCTGCACAGAACACAACAAGGTGCGGGCGAAGCCCTTGCAAGTGTGAGTATAACAATACTCAGTAGGGGACTCCGAGACCGCCAAAGGTCTCCCAGAATCCACTAAGGATAAACCACAGAAGTAAATATACAATCACAAATTATCAACCATACTTACTTAGGTATATCCCCATACATGTACCTAATTTACCAGTCACAAACCGGCTCCAACTCTTGAGCCCAACCACAATCCTTTCCACAAGTGTAGAAACACTTCATAAATAAAGTTCAACACAAGGTGTACCCCATAGGTACAGCTCACAGAAGAAAGCCATGTGGGCTTCACATCCACGAAGAAACATCCATGAAGAAACATCCATAAATAAACATCCACCTTTACATAGGTATATTCCCATATATATACCTAATTCGTCAAGAGTACACATCTCAAAAATGAGCTAAACACGAAGGTAATGACTCAACTCACATGAGGTATACACAACTTAAAAGAGAGTAAGAGATGGTTAGTTATATCCACTGAATCATCTTTCACTGTCGAACGACAGATATTCGTACAAACCTAAAATAGTAGTCTATCGAAGCTATCGAACCTACAGGATCTTAGTACAAAAAGTCGTCATTGTAGAACCCACGAAGGATCCAGGTCCAGTCTCGTCGCTGTCGAACCCACAGAGGGTTCAGGTCCAATATCATCACTGTCAAACCCACGGAGGATCCAGGTCCAGTCTCATTGCTGTCAAACCCACGGAGGATCCCGGTCCAGAATTCATCATTGTCGAACCCACGGAGGATCCCGGTCCAGCACTATCATTGTAAGCCATAGGGTTTCCGTACATAGCACGCTCGATTCCGGGAGGGTCCGCTCCTTGATCCAAGTGTCGATACATCAAATACCACATAGTCTTGAGTCGATGTATCCCATAGTTTTGTCTCATCATAAGGAACCCAACGCGAGAGATGGCGCGTCCATCAGGCACTCAGTCTGGGAGTTATTCGCATTTTCGTTCTAGGGGCCCGGTTGGTTTTTAGGTTCAAACCAACCCGACCATACCCCAACTCTGTCCAAACCTCAATTGGGGTATTCCAAAAGAACCGTCCTGCTCTAAGCCTTTTGTGGCCACAGACGGTTCGGAATTCGGACACCTGTAGCCCAAAATAGGGGCAGAAAGGTGAAAATTGGCCATGGTGGGTCCGGGTCTGGCCCGACCCAGTTGGAGCGACGTGGCCCGACCCAGTCTGAACCGGGGTTTGACCCGATTTGAGGGTCCGACCCAGTCCGAGGAAGCAGCCCGGACCGAGGGGGTGGCCCGGCCTGAGGGTGGCCCTGCCTAAGGGCGGCCCGGCCCGAGGGTGGCCCGGCCCGCGGGCGGCCCATCCCGGGGGCGTCCTGGCTGAAGGCGGTCTGGCTGGATGGTCATGTGGCCTGGCTGGTTGGCCTGGTGGCCCGGCTGGCCACGTGTGGGGGTGGGGGGGGGGGGGGTTACCCCCCTGTTTTCCTGATCGGAACTGGCGTTATACGCCAGTTCAGTTTCCCCGCGGGACTCAGGGGCTCACGCCTTGTCCGGATGGTCGAGCATCCAGCCGGTTCCGCACCACCGGTATGGCGTGACGGCGCCGCTCCCCTGCTCCTCTACTGCGGAGTGCCCTGGCCGCGGCCCACCTCCACTGTGCGGCGTGACGGTGTCGCGCCGCCTCTGTTGTGGCCCAGCCTGTCTGCGGCCCCCTGGTCCTTCTCACGGTGCGATGGTACCACACATCCTCCGCTACGGCCCAATTTGGTCGTGGCCCTCAGCTTCTCCGCACGGCATGACAGTGTCGCACCTTTCCAGTAACCCGACGGCCTTGCGCCACCAGTTTTCTTTTGTGGTCGGTCCGACGTCGGCCACCGATGCTCTACTCTGCGGTCGTCAATCAAACGAGATAGAACAAAAGGGGAGGGTCAGGTCATGTTTGTGCGGTCTGATCCCTCCTTTTTATGGAAGTAAAAATTATCATATCTCAATCCATACATTCAATGACATTGAACGGGAATAATAAAACTACTCAAAACCCCCTACCTTGAGTTCAGTGATCGTTGGCAGAGTTGCGGGAAGTGGACTTCGTTCCGATGACGTCGGAAAGAAGGATGTAGAGGATGGCGTCGTCGGTGTTCCTCAAGGACGGAGCTCCCTCCTTTGTTCTTGTATAAGAAGAAGGAAGATGTCCGAGGAGGAGTCCACAGAAGAATTCGAAGAAGGGAGGACGTTGTCGGTGTTCTTCGCGTTCTTTGTTGGAGTTGATATGTTCATATAAGAGCGCTTCCTCTCCCAAGTTTCCACCATCCAAAAAGAAAAGATGCCCACCCCAAATTAATTAATAGATCACCTATTATTTCATTTGTTAGCATGAATTCAAAAGAATTCAAAAGGTTATAATTAATTAAATGAAGAGTTCAATTAACTAATTGTGTGGGTTGGCACACTTAATTAGTGGGGGAAGTTCAAGGGGTTCCCCCACTTTATGGAGAGTTACAAGGGGTTAAAACCTCTATGGTCCCCATGTTAAATATCCTCCCAAGGGAGGTTATGTGAAGGTGGGCCCTACCACCATAACCTCCCATGGGAGGTTAGGGTGTGGTTTCCCCCACCCCCAACCTCCACTTTGAGGTTTTAACCACCACAATAAAAATAAATTATCCACTTATTTTTTTTTATTTTTTTTAAACCCCCAAAAATCTAACTTCAATTCTCATTAGAACACAACTGTGGTGAAGGTCTTACTAATAAATCACTGACGTTGCGAGTTCAACAGTGCACTCAGATTTCATTTCTGAGCACCGGTTCAAAAGATATAAAATCACACTCGTACATTTACTAAATGTACCCGAACAAAACATCATAAATTGACTCCGGCACACTGGGCCTTCGAATCAGGCGCCGTCAGAAACTAAGAACTCGTAATATTTTTTATAAGTTTAATTAAATACATTTTTTTATTTTTCATCTGATTGCACGTGGACTTCAGCAGCATATCATAATCATTAATGTTAATTATTTCATAAATAAAAATTAAAAATAAATTATAATCATAAAAATAAATAAATTAGGTTCAAAATAATGTTCTACATTCATACATTATGTATATTCAATCATATACATGCCACGAAAACTTCTTAAATTTTTTATTTTTTCTTTTCATTCCCCGCACAATCATTTCACATGAATTTAGATATGATAAATATTATATAAAAATTAAATTTTAATTTACAATGAAAAACATATATATTACAAAATAATAGATAAAATTTCATAAACAGAGTTTTTATCACTCAATAATTATTTATAATGAACCAACTTTTGCATTGACAATTTTACGCATTCACTACGTCGACATTTGTAAAAATAATTTTTTATACCTATCATGAAATAAATTATGACATACATGTACTGAATTATTTCTTTAACAAATTAATATTATAAAATAATAATTTAGTTATTCATTAAATTTAATAAATTTTACATCATAATTATGTCTTCATAATGTCAAAAAAATACTGTATTTTTTTACTATTCACCAAAAATTTGGAATTTTTATAAAATTATCAAGAATTAATCCTAATACATTTACGTAAATTATAATTCAAAAATTTTCTAAATTTTATGAAAATAATTTTCATATTATGAGAAATTAATATTTTAGTTAAAATCACCATTTACTCAAAAAATTCTAATTTTAAAATTATAACTGATTTTATGGTACTCTTATATTTAACTATAGTCTCATTAAATTATCATATAATAATAAGACATCAAAATATTAAATTATGATTCTATTTTATGAAAATAAATTTTATTTTCAATCATTATAATAATTATTAAAATTTAAACCGACATTTAAGTTTCATAAAAATACTAATACTTAATTAATAATTTCTAAAATATTTATTCAGTGATACAATGATATAATTATACCGTAATTTCATTTATATCATTAATAAATTTTATTTATACTTTCATGGGTGATGTTACTATTCATTTGGTCGGTTTACTATCCATAAGGGTCATATTACTATTCATTAGTGTAATATTACTATTCAAAAGGGTCAAGATACCATTCAACAAAAAATTAAGTTGATCATATCAGACTATAAATATACTCCTGATTGAAATATGTGTATGTCTATTTTTCAAAACATAATTCATTTAAGTGAATAAATTATGTTTAATGTCTAGGTTATCACTACCTTGTTTAAATAAATGTAATAATTTTGAGATGCTTCGTAGAGACCCAATGATGTGTGAATGACATTATATATTAAATTTATTTTCAAATCCTTAGGGTGTTACATTTTATTACCCTTCAATTAAATACATCCTAGAAATTTGAAATTTCTCTTCAATGAAGAAAAAAAGGTTGATAATAGAAAATTGTTTTGTGTAAAACCCACATTAGTAAAGAAGGTACTATGTCAAAAAAATTATATCAAGAACCATTCCCTAATTTTGATTATTTCCCAATATAATAATGTATGTATACATGATACATTTCTATAAACATAATGTTACTATTCAATTGTTCATTTAACTATTCCTAATTCATTTCATGACACAGGTTTAATCATTTGGTATAATAATCTCTAAAACCATGTCTAGAGATCAAATTTATCATTTTCCTAAATTGTTACATTTTTTAAAATATCTTGATCCCACGTGTTATAAATAAGGTCAATGAATTTCCATAATGATCATGTTAAAAACATGATGTTTCTCATAATCATGACATACAATCATGAGGTTACATTTACATTGTATTCTCTTTAAGAATTGTAATAACTTGAACTACCATAAATCCTTTTTAAATACATTCATTCTTCCTTATTACTTATGTAAAACATAGAATTTTGAAATATTCAGTAGGTATAAAATGTTGTAGACTCTACCACTGTTTTGACTATCTATTCTTTATATCTATGATAGTAAGTCATATCCAAATTATGTTATCCAAAAAATTAATATATTTATTTCAAAATCAATATCCTAGTATTAGGAACATATTAATTGTTGTATTTACCTTAACTATATATTTGACCAAATTTTTTAGTGGCTACTAAGTCACTTTTCCTTTGTATTATTCATCAAAAGACCACAAATAATTAATGAAATAGTACTGTTGTGCAATCCTTATATATTATATAATTTCTATGACTTGTACATAATTTATTCAAATACTCAAAAGATATTATTTTTCAATTTAAACATAATAAAATTAATTATTCTTCTTCATCCTTAGAAGTAGCATAATCTTGGCCATGGTCTATTTTATTATTTTGGTTTATATTCCTTTAAAGATTGACGCATTGATTTGAATAGTGTCAAATATCCTAGTGGTTGAAGCATTATAAATTGGAAAAACATTTCTCACCCTTACAATCATAATAAAGAAGGATTTTATCCCTACAAAAGTTACAAACTACCATTCTTTTTATTAATATACCAATGAGTTTCCTTTAGTAATTACAATTCTAGGAAAGTACTTATTTCCCTTATACCCTTTACAAATATTTTCCCTTCTTCTCCTCTAATTCTCTTTTATTCTTCTAAATCCATAATATATAGAAAAAAAAATTCTTTATTTTTATGAAATAATATTATCTCTTCATATGATAAGAATTTTTGGTAGGCTAGTTCCCATTGAAAGACTGGAATAAACCCATCGTAGAAACAATCATTATAACTCTTTGTATTATGTGCATTAATTTTCCCCCATTCCTTCAGGTTTGAGTGATTTCTAAACAATTTCATATATTATATTAGATCATAAAATTATGAAATAAAATGTAAAATCTCAATGCTAGTATAATCAATAACATAAATTAAAAATTTTAAGTGTAGCTACTCTCATAATAAAAAACATTCATTCTTTGGGGATATGTTTACATTTAAATACTTCATAATGTTTTGTAAATAAAATTTAAAATTTTATATGCTCATATCCCAAGAATGTCAAACCAAGGGAACTGTAAGGCCCATTGTCATGTACATGGTTACCCCGAGTTAGGCCCGAGTCACCATGATAGAGTTGTTACCCTAAGGTTTATCAATGGCATAACCACATCAAATTTTATTACCTAGAAAAGGTTGTATTGCTTAGAACACCTACATAATCTCCACATTAACAAAACTCTTGGTTGTTCTTCTATATTTGTCCTCAAAATTTAGGTTAGGGTTATTTTCTCTAATATATGTTTTCTAAATCGAGTTTAAATGGTTTTTGATAAACTATCATTCCCAACCCTAGAATCCGAAAAATGGTGCATTATTTTATTATATTGTCATGATTACAATGAATCAAATAATAAAGGAATGATCACTTTAGAATTCTTGGATGAACAAATTACATTCATGGTACACAAAATTCCTTGGGAAAGGAAAATAAAACAAGATACAATATAAAATGAAATAAACTGCATCCTTGAAAGTATATTCAATGTTTTCTTACTCATGACCTAGGGAAAGGAAACATAAGAAATGGATGATCTCATATGATCTATATGGTTATTTTCTATAGTAGAAACATAAATAATAAGGCATGGTGAATAACTAAAGAACACCTTCCATTAAAATATAATCTTGAGCATAATATGGGAAGAATAAATTCTGAAAATAATTCCATAATAAAACCAATCCCTAGATATTCTATTCGTCTAATAATTACATGGACCATAAATTAATAGTTTCATAATGAGGGAATGAAAAATTTGGGACATCATAAACATATCATCAAGTCATTGTCCATGACATCTACAAATAATAGAGTAAGGCCTCTACCAAAACCCAATTTTTTTTATCTCATTAGACTTACTGATGCATCAAGGGGATATAGTGGGCATCACCCATAAATTTCAATGTCCAATGCATTTCTCATACGAATGGGGCTAAACATAATCAACATATTCATTAATATTTAAAATAAAATATGAAATGTAAATAACATTCCCTATTTAGAAAACATAATGACTAACTATTTGGAGTAATATGGTTAATTGTATCATGGTAGCATTTCCACAATTAATGTAATCATAATCCATTAAATGAAATATGGTAAAAGATATCATAAGAGATAAATCTATATAAAAATAAGATCCATAAATGGATGTTGAGATAGATGAAATACACTAATAAAAGCATTATAATTTCGTGAGAAAAAATACCCTTTTCTGAAATAATTTATTCAAAATCCACACATTTATAATATAATACATTTAAAAAGTGATTTTTAAGTCAAAACATTCCATAACACGTTGAAAAATTTGAGTGAAACTTGAAAATAACAAATTTTAAAATATTCATGTCCTTATAAATAAATCCAGAAAACCCATTTTAAAAACATGGACATAAATGAGAATGATTTTAAAGAATAAATATTCAAAACAATTTAAATTTTTTTATTAAATATGTCTTTAAACAAAACCATAAAAATATTCCTTTTGAAATTTTTTAAAAAAATAAAGAATATATATGGGTGAAAAATATGTTTCAATAAATACTTATTTATTAAAAGTCTCATATTATAATGAGTTTTCAAAATTAACCATTACAAAGACTTTATAATTGGAGTGAGGGAAAATAGATGACATAATTATCTATGAAAAATATAAATCCACAAAATATAATCAAATATACAATATAAATCTATCATATGTCATTCACACATATTCTTGGTGAAGACATAACCAAAGACATCAATGTTTAACTCACTGAATTAAAATTGAGTTAAGATATCCCTTACCTTGGGGTTAACTTCCTACAATTTTGTTAAAACCTCATGTATAATGCATTTAATAATGTTATTAATTAATTATAAAACAAAAATCATGATTATAATACCTTATATAATCGTCATATGATATTTTAACCCATTTATTAAGAATATTTTTTAAATTCCCATTATTTCAGGTGCGTTTTTTAATGCTTTCGAATGTCGGTTTATTATCATTTTCCTTTTCAAAAGAAATAATAACCAATAATTGATAATATATATATATTGGTCACATAAAAAATTATATGTGAATTAAATCATCCCATTATTGCAGTAAAGTGAAACGAAAACTCATTGTCTACAAAAGCATTGAATTGACACACCACTGACAATGATTTTTTTATAAATAAATAAAAGAAGAAAAGAATATATTTGATGATAAATATAGAACAAAAACAAAACCAATCCAGTATATATGATACATTAATTTTCTTGAATCGTCATATAGGATGTGATGATAAGTTGAAGTGAAAAATAATTTATAATAGAATTAAAAGGAATATTACCTCTTCAAAATTTCTCCTTGAGGACCTACTCAATGCTATTGGAAGAGGTATTTCCATGAAACGACGAGAACTATAATATAGAAATGGATGAGGAGAAAGGAAAAATTCATAGTACAATTGATAAAGAAGTATCATGGGGATGAATATTTTTTATGGAAGTAGACAGCTTTTATAAGTGAGGTGAGGGGTAACTTATGAATTTCTCATATTATTACAGTATAATAAAACTATTATTGGGTACAAGACTTCAAAAAGTGATCAAAACTAAATGGTATTACATTTGTAAAATTTTATTATCGTTTATGGATTTTTTTTCAATAAATTTGTGTCATTTTTATAATTTAATAATATATTAAATTATTGAAAAATAATTTTTTTCAAAATAATAACTATTCATAACTATAAATTTATACATATCAAAACAATGTTTCTAATTCTAATTAAATTTAATTATATCATAGAAACATAATAATAAAATTGGGAAAATATAAATTATCTTAAAAACAAAAAATTATATTTAATTTGTTGTTTTTAATATCATGAATATCATTTATTCATTAAAAATTTTAATATTGCATAACCTTTATGAAAACCATTATGGTTTTTATATGTTGTCCAAAAATTAATAAAATTATATGATAAATATAATTTTATTATGACTATAATGAATGTTATTTTTTGAATAAAACTTATTGATGGCATCACATTTAAATGTTATAAAAATTTAAAGCTATAATGTTACAACTTAACAGAATTTTGAAATAAAATATTATAAAGGCTTTGAAGTGAAACATGTAGGTCCAAAAATGTCCCAAAACAGAATCCAAATGCAATTTTTATAAAAAACTTATATAAAATTATTAAACAATAAATTGGGTCATTTAATATTTCATGTAATTTAAATTAAAAACATTTTATTTATTTTTAATACTCATAAACAAGTGTTACATCAACATTTCCTAAGAATTAATGTTAATTAGTTCGTATTAAAAAATTAAAAATAAATTAAAATCAATACATAAAACTAATTAGGTTTCAAATAATGTTATATATTAGTTCATTATGTATATTCACACATATACATGTCAAAAAAACATTTAAATTTGTTATGTTGTATTTTATTAGTCTGATGTAATCATTATAAATTAATTTAGATAATATTAATATTATATAATAATAAAATTTAATTTTAACATATAAAAACATCTAAAATTCCTAAAAATTAAGAAAATTACATGAAAATAATTTTTTTTACTCAATTATTATTTACAAGGAACAAAATTTGACATTTATAATACAACACATGCATTGCGTCAACACAGGCAATAAAGTTTTTTTACTTATCATGAAATAAATAATATGATACATGTTGTGAATTATTTTTGTACAATATTACTCTTATATAAGAATAATTTGGTCATTGAACACAATTAATAAATTTTTTATCATAATTTTGTCTTCAAGATGTCATAAAAAATACCAAATTTTTTATTGACCAAAAAATTAAACATATTTAAATAATTACATATATTTCATCATAATTATTTTCAACTTGAATAATTTAAAAATGGACCTTATTTTATGAAATTAATTTCAGAAAATTTGGAAATTAATTTTTTATTAAAACCATCATTTACTCTAAAAATTCCAATTTTAAAATTATAACTTATTTTATAACACTTTAAAAAATTATATAAGGCCTCATTAAATTATATTATAGTGATAAAACTTCTAAATATTAACATAATATTTATTTCCCCAAAATTAATTTCATTTTTAATGATTATATTAATTAAAAAAATTTAATGAAATATATTTGTTTTAAAAAATTACGATACTAAATTATTAATTTCGAAATAATTTATTTACTTATAAAATGGTATAATTATACCATAATTTAATTATATGAAGCCAAAATTTTATTTATAAATTAACGGGTGATTGTACTATTTATTTGGCCTATTTAATATTCATAAGGGTCATAGTATTATTCTTAAGTGTAGCATTACAATTAAAAAGGGAAAATTTACTATTGACCGAAATACATTTGTTGAACCTATCAGTCATTAAATATTTTACTAATCACAACTGTGTATGTCTGTGTATCAAAATTCAATACATTAAAGTGGAAAAGTAATGTTTAATGGTTATTTTATAACAAAACGGTTTCAATAGTTATAATGAAAAGGTGTTTTTTCATAGAGACTCAGTGTTGTGTGCATTACATTATATATTAAATTTATTTTTAAATCTTGTGGGTTCTATAAATGCTTTCCTCAAATGTGTATCACAAATAAGCCGTAATCATTTTCCAAATTGTAAAACACCATCTTCAAAATTATTAAAATAAGTAAATTAGCATTATTATTGTATTATACCTTTTCTTTTCATGATTTTTTCACCTTGTGATCCATATTAAATATTCTTGATAAATTCAACCTTACTAAATCATAAAAATTCACAAAATCATTAACCAAAGGGTCACATTACAAATATAACATGGATAATGTAGAATTACATTTTCAACTCAAATCATTGATCATCTAGTTTCATATTCTTCGATGATAATGTATTGTGAACTCGTAATCATTTATTAGTTCCATCCATCTTATTTTTCTAATAATAATCTATTTATGATTGAATATATATTACAGACATTTGTGACTGGTATATATTTCACAATACACTTAATAAAAATAAACTGTCAAAAAATTTAATGGAAAAACAACAATAGCTAATTCTAGATCATGTGTAGTTTAATTTATCTAATGATACATCAAATAACATGAGGTAGAATAAGTTACCATTGTATTTGGCCTCAGTACCCAACCAATTATTTTGAATGGATCATCATTAGAGATGAAAAAATAACCATTTTTTTAAGGAAGAACTGAAAAATGGGCATTAAACAATATTTGTTTCAGATCCTAAAAAATAAACATTACATTACCCTGTCAACTTAATAAAAAATCACATTCCTATTATATTTGTTAGTTGCATATATTATTGATAAATGATTTCAAAAAACCATCATGAATAACCAGATAATCCAAAAAAAGTATAAATATTTTTACATTGGTAGGTTGTGGGCACTCCTAAACAACTTTTTTTATAGTAGGGTCAACATTTATTCCATTTATAGATACAATATTTCCTCAGAATTAATTTTTTTCAACCAAAATTTGATCTAACAAAACATTTTTTATATATTCTTTTTTAAATTATTTGGAAAACAACCCTTAAGTACCTTTCATTTTATTTAGTGATTTTATAATATACCAAAATATAATCTATAAACATAACAGGAAAATAATCCAAAAAATCATGGTAGAATCCATTAATAATCTTCTTAAATACATCAAGTGTATTAGAAAACCCAAATGGAATAACTATGAACATATAATGCTCATATCCCATCCTAACTGTTGTCTTTGTAATTTCATCATACATCAACTTCATCTAATGGTACCTAGACCTCTTATAAATCATAAAACAAATGTTCTCCATAGATTTCACTAAAAGAACATTGATATGAGACAAAATAATCTTTTTGTAAAGAGTTATGTTATTCTAGGATATATATTCAATGAAAATTATCATGAAACCATATATCTTTTTTCAGAAAAATAAAACACGATCACTCCATGCGGAAGTTCCACATTGAAGGAAACATTTATCAATAAATTACTGAATTATGTTTTTGAATTCCCAATGTTCTTTATTATCCATTATATACAGGGCTTTAGAAATATTTTATGAATCAGTAACTATATAAATATTAAATCCAACTTCATGATCTATAAAAACATCAGGAAAATAATCAGGAAAAAAATTTGTAAATTCATTCACTACCAAAATATCACTAATTTGAATTGTTTTATTATTTTTAGTAACATGATCTTACTAACATTCAACTATATCTATAATAAATTTCTCTATCAAATGGTATTTACAAGATGTATAAAATCATTTAAAAAATTATTATTGGCACTAAAATATATTTTATCATGATTAAATGAATTCCAATCCATACCCAAAATGATATCAAATGATACTAAGGTATTTTCAATAATGATTTTTAGTAAATACCATACCGAAAATGCCAATGGGAATATTCCTAAATATCTTGGATGATCTAATAATCCCATTCTGAGTTTTTAACAAATGTTCTATCTAACATTCATTAGGGGATATTATGAATTTTATAGAAAATTTATCATAAATGAATAAATGAGAAGATCCAAGGCCAAAAAGAGAATTGAGATTACTTAAATAAACCTATAACATACTTGTTAAAACTTAATTTTATTTCCCATAATCAATAGTATTAGTAGAAAATTATTTTTCCACACCCTTTTTCTATTGATCGTGATGGTTTACACCTTTGGTATTCATATTTGGACACATGTTGTCATATTTCCTTAAATAATTTAAACTAAAAAAACATACCATGGGATTTTCATTGTTATCCTGAACATATTCCTTACATTCATGAGAAATATGACCACTCGTATCATATCAAAATAACTTACCAAACTCTGAATGAGATTCTCGAGGAATATTGTTTTACCACACGTATCACAAGATGTGAATTTCAATTTCTTACCTCCAATCATCATTAATGAATGTGTTCACATTTCATATCAACTATACCTCTTTTTTTTATATTTTCATGGGAAACATGATCATAGGAATACTCCATTTAAACCTTCTTAGCAAATCAAACAAGTTTTTCATGTCTCTAGAACCCATGAGAATCAAATTTCCTTCCATATAATGGATATAATATATAGAAAAAACAATTTATCATACTATCTATATCTTTGAAAAAATTTGTGGCATACCTCATCAGTCGAGTGAATTTTTCATCATATAAAGCCACTGAATCTTCCTCATTTTGTCTCGATTCCATGAATTATTTTTCCTATTCTATGTCAAGTAGACTTAGGAAAATGTATCTCAAAGATAAAATTCTTAAATTTATCTCATTCCAAGGAAACAATATCTTCACATTCATTGAATTTCTTAACCATTGACCAACACTAGATAGCTTCACATCAAAATAATAAATATCAAGAGTTCCCTTTTGGAAATCGAGAAAACCTATGACTTAAAATATCATTTCAATGGATTTAATAAATCATTAAGCTAGATCAAAGTCATATGGTCACTTTAATAATGTGGTATGTGGTCGTATAAAATTCTCATCTATCATCATGTTTCTTTGTGGATGATCTAGTTTCACTCTTGAATGGAAAATACCATGGTTTATATCCGATTTCAATTACACCATCACTACAAAAAATTGATTAGATCCAATTTCTACCATCACATGATGTTGAATCAGAAGGATAATTTTCTCCCAGTGCCTTCCCATTAAATCTTCCATGTTTCCACTATGTAAAACCATTATAAAAAATAATTTAGATGAAGCATAATTGTAATCCTTTAATTCATTACTATTCTAAAATAACAAAAAAATTTAAATCTTTATAACTGCATGTTATTCAGAATAGCCCAACCTTTAATGTTATTTACACCATTCCTAAGATACCAACTACAAGGGCGCATCCACAAAACTGTACATAATATTGAGTTTTAATCATTAAATTTATTTATTTCACTTTTTGTATCTTTTAATGTTCACTTTTTTTGGGAATTATGCCAAAAATCATTCATAAAAACCAATAATTTAGAAAATGGACTCTTTAGAACAATATCCATTTTCCCATTATCAAAAACGTTTAAAACAATGAATGATATCTTTTTTGAAAAATAATCATGGATTTCATCATTACTTCTTCCAATTCTTTACTTGTAACATCCCTCTCCTCCTAATTATCATAATTTGATGTGGAAAATCTACATGGCCTTAAGAGACATTCCAAGATTCCAAAGGATACCAAAAAAGGCCAAGGGAATCAATGTAATGGGGGGTTATTTTCCCATAGGGAATACAAAAATCCAACCATACACATAATAAAATTAAACAACAAAATGATGCAAGATAAAAATGTATGACTAGTCAAATAACAACATTGATATCAAAACAAAATTACAATAGTGTACCTCAATAGAGGACTACTAATATCAAATTACACAGCCAAAGACAAAACCAACAAACCTAACTGAAAAAACACACAACTCTAATGCTCCAACATTCCTCATGATCCAACTCCAAAAAACATCTGATGAATCACAATGCACCATTAAATAATTATGATACTCTAAGTTTTTCTAAGTCATGGTAAACTATATCTCTAAAATCACCAATTTTCTAAATAAGAGGTGAGTATTGAAACTTAGTAAAATTTCCCCAAATTACTTTACTACTCACACCATTCTGATATAATAATTTACCACCTTAATATAAAATATTTTATATAAAACTATTGAAAAGTGTTAATATTATAATTTAAAAAAATTGATAACAAAAATGTTTTACGAGACAAAAGTAATTTTTCTTGGATGCAACCAAATATGTCATTCTACCATACCCAATTTCATGTTGTAATAATACATTCTAATTTACCATAAACCCACAAAAACATTCAACCATCCAAGATTGGTGTTACAATTGACACTAGAACATGATGTACATAACCATCCCATTGATGGGGTACATCCCAAAAAATATCTATCTCAATCAAGATAAGCATAACCATTTACAAAAACATTCCAAAACTATCCTTTACAAACCATCAAAATTAAACAAACTTTTTATTGTAAAAATTTCCCCCAACCATTTCAATAAAACCAACTATTTATTGAAAATAAATTCCCATGCATCAAAACCAAATTAAAAATTTTTATAGTAATCATTATAAAATCAATAAACAAATCACTTGTAAAAAATGGGATTTTTCCCATTTAATTTAAGGGGTTCTACCCCTCAACATTTCTAAAAAAACATTGCACAAAAAATCTACAATTTCACAAAATCCACAAACCACCATTTAAGTAGGTTTCTACCATTATTTTCACATCAATTTCAATCAAAAAATGAATTTTCAAATATCACCTTTATGTTCTTTCTAGGTAAGTTGAGAGTGAACCATCCTACCTTAGGAATTATGGAAAAAACAATGAACATCATGAAAATGTCAATGAAACCTGGTTGAAACTCTAAAAAACAAACTAAGTTCACTTCCCCTAATTTCAAAAAATCCAAATCTAACCATAATTGGAATAAAAAATCATAGATCTATCCACAATATAATAGATATATGAAAATAAATAGAGGAAAGAAAGTAAATCTAAGAAAAACATCCAAAAACCACTACAAATGAGACATATCAATGGAATAGGGATTCAAAGAACTAACATACGCTGTCAGATCACATCATAGTGGATGGGGAAATATTCTACATTCTTTGGAAGGGAGAAATATTGAGTTCGGTACAATTTTGAGAAAAAACTAGTTGTTTGAAATTAATCCAAAACCAGATCCACATTTTTAGGATCTTTTTTTTAACTATGCACGACTAGTCACATAGTTAAGAAAGAATGTGCGCTAAACTTGTATAATATTATGCATCAAGGAGGTCCCCATAATATAAGATTGAATAGTTAGAAAAATAATGCACCAGCTATGAAAAATAAAAATTTTACACATTATAAGGTTTATCGTAGTTGGATACATAGATTGGAAAGACCACGAGCCACCCCATGCACCTTCACATTATCCCATGTCTCACGATAAACAATTTCTTATAGGAGTTCCACGATTTACCCAAATCTTGATAAAAACATGTAGTTGTAGAAGATCCCCAAAAAAATTCTAAATGTTTAAAAAACTCTTACAAACATAACCCAAACACATTATACTCTTAAAAAATAAAATGAAATGGTTCCTTACATGAATCTGGGGGTCCTAAATTCCCACACCATTGGTCTTTATGTTATTAGAATGTAGAAAACCACTGCTATCCTAAACGATTTGGGGCCATTACTAGACCCTTTCATTTTTCTTTATTCCATTTCTCTTAATGAATCTGACCACATTTCTAAATAACCCGAACTATACCTATTATCCTACCTTGTAAGACATTCTAATTACTATAAAAATTTTGTACTATCTCATTAAGTAATAAAGAATTAAAATCATGGTCAATATGATACCATCGAATATCATAGTTATGATTAGGTAGATACATTTTAAATTGAGAAACATGAAAAAAATTATGCATCGCACTAAACCATGGTATTAATTCCAACTGATATTCCACCTCACCATCCTGTTCACAAATATGAAAAGGGTCTCTGTATTATGTATATAAATTTCAGTGCATCCCAAAATGAAAATTTATAATACAAGAATAGATCATAAAAAATAGAATAACCCATATGTCAGACAACAACAACCATTGATAATGATCTTCAGATAATTTATGACGACTTTGAGCTACCTCCATCCATTTCCTGATCAACATAATCTTATATATTATCTAATTTCTAAGGTATGACCCAACCATTGAATTGTCTCCCTTTCCACGCACCAATGTGGATAATGATAGTAATTCCCACACAATGCTTCAAAATGATCCATATTTATCTAGGTAAAATAATCATTGTTATATAAGAACTCTATCAACAATATTTGCTACTCCTAGGATATACCCAAATCCATTACACAATCCTACAATATGAATTCCAATGTTTGTATCATTCTCTCAGATTTCCCATCTGTTAGAGGAAGATATGCTATACTCATTTTAAATTGAGTCCAAAGGGAACTCTGTATGGATATCCAGAAATGAGATAAAAACCACATGTCCCTATCTATCACTATCGAAATTTTAATGACAGGATTCTTTAGTAATTATCATACATATATTTTTATAAGCCATCCACTAAATAAGATCCATAAATAGGGATGAAATGAGATGAATTTGTGAGATGATCAACTATTACCCATATGGAATCATGTTTTTGAAAAACTCTTTTTTGAACTGTTACAAAATACATAAATATCTATCCCCATTTCAAAATAGGAATAGGTAAAGACAAAAATATACCCTTTGGTTGTGGATGCTCTTCCTTAACCTGCTGACATATTAAGAAACATAAAATAGACTCAACCAAATATTTTTCATTACCAACCACCAAAACAATTCATTCAATTCCTTAGACATATTATTTATTCCATGAATAACATCCCTTATTTTATGGTGGTAAGTATGTAGATGTTTTTCCTCACAAGTCACATGTACAACCATCCAATTTTTGAACAACAACACTAAACTCCCATCCTGTATCTATCACTCAATGGTCATCTGACCATTGATTTTTTACATCATTGCATCATATTCTGAATCAGATGTTTGTTCCTCATTAATAGTCACAACCAAATCAGTAACAAGTTTTTAATAAAATAAAATCACAACATCACCCCCATATTTAATTTATAAGTGCAAATATCTTACCACTAAAATCAAATAACACTAAACTAAACACTATGATTCTAATGGAAAATATTAATTTTTTCATAAGGCACCCACTATCAAATTTCAATTACCTATTATATACATAATTTCAATGTTAATCATTTGGAGATACTCAATCCGGATCATTTTTATCATATTGAAATACCTTTTTGATTAAATATGTTTCTAGTTATTATGATATGTAAACACAATAAATCTCTAACCAAAGAGGTAATGAAACCCTATCTTAAAACCACAAAATACAGATGCTTACTTCAAATATTGTGTTGCATAGTTATTTTAATGAAAACATTACTAAATTGATCCATATGAAACAACATGAACACTCTAGAAGATATTGAATCCCAAACCAAATCCCAGATCATCACAATACACCACTTAATCATTTCATGATTTTGGAGAAATCATGATTCGTACTGATGTATGGAAAAAAAATATTCTCAGGAAATGTCTTCTAACATTCCTCATCTCATAAGAATGTAACATTTTTTTTCAAACCATTCCTAGGTGAGTCCAGTCATGAAAATAATGAAAAAAGTATCAGTAATAAATTTTTAGACCAAGAAAAAATTGTAAGTCAATAACATTCATTGGTGGTTTCCATGATATTACATCCCCAATATTTTATGGATACATAGAAAAACTACTTTTATTGATTACATTGACAAGGAAATATAATTTTTTTACAAAAATCACACTTTAGAAATTTTTAATGTAGAGGATGATCCTTCAAGATTCTAAACAGTTTCACCATGTGTTGCTCATTATCATCCCTTGTCATTGAATAAACAAACATGTCACCCATAAACAGCATGATGAAATAATCCAAATACCAATGAAATATATAATTCATCAATTCTATAAACACTATTGGTTCATTCATATTATTTAATGGAAATTAAACATAATAATAATGTCCATATCTATGCCGAAAACCTGTCTTTCGAATATCCACATTCTAAACAAGAAATTGGTGATATTCATAGAAAAAGAAAATTTTAGAGAACCACCGGGCTCCCATAAATTGATCAAAAATATCATCAATGTGTGGAAGTGTATATCGATTATTTTTCATAATTTTATTTTGATTCTAATAATCCATACACAATTGAAGTGTTCCATCCACATTCTTTAAAGATAATACTAGTGCTTCCCATGGAGACGTGCTCAGCCAAATGAATCCATTACTTTCCAGCTCATCCAAGTGTAATTTTAGTTCCTTAAATTATTTTTGTTCTATTCAATATGAACTAAGTGTAATAGGAATCATCTCTGAAAGTAGATCAATAATATACTACACATCTCTCATAGTTTGAAACCATGAGATATTTTTAGGAAAAACAACTTGAAATTGATCAACCAATATTGGAAAAAACTAATATTCTCACTATATTCAATAAAATAATAAATAAAATATACTAAATTTTACTAGATGATTCTAACTAGGAGTTAAATGAAGTCCATTGCACCGGCCTCTATGTTACAATATCCATTAAATATATTCTTAAATCCATCATTATTTTTGACACAAACGATTCTGGTATAATAGTCATTGTGTTCCTAGAACAATTTCAACCAATCCATACCCATGATTATTTCAGAGACATATATTTCAACCATAATGAAATCTCAAATCCACTCATATCCATCAATAGTTATAGAACTTCATCTTCACTAAAAGTCTCAACATTCTCTTTGACGAAGATTATTTTTTAGTTTAACATAGAGAGAATCATCTCAACATTCAAATATAGAAAATCAATATCATGTAAAAAATAATGGAAAGGGAAGAACCCCTATAAAATAAGATTCCATAAGTTTAGAATTCATAATAATCATACCTCCCATCATCTATAGTCAAGATTAATCATCCATAAAAACTATCTCAACTACATAACATTCATTATGAAAGAACATTGTTCTTTATTACCTTATTAATGACTCATGGAATACACAGAATCACCATGGATAACACTTTTATGTGGGTTGTAGGTATTCTACATCCCTTTTCCCATAAAAGCATAAGACATCTATAACACATGAGATTTTCCAGAACACTCAACCATGGATCACTATAATAATACCACTAGGTATTTCACATCTAATTGAAATTGTGTAATAACCTTGATGGTGTCTCACAATATCGCTACATGTGAGTAATAGAACCGCATTAGAAACATGTTGGATTTACCTTGGGTTTTGGATGATGGTTCATTGATCTAGACATCTGATTCTGAGCCATACTCATGCCTTGGAAATATGTGCACCTCTTCCACTTTCAACCCAAAATTGAGTTCACATTATTTCTTATAGCAATCAACATGATCCCTCCACCCATAGATCTTAATATGTCCATTTTTTAAACCATATTTCTTTTGGCCATCTCCATATTATCTGTTATATAGGGAACAAAAATCATCAAAAGAATATCTTTCCTTAGATATAATTCAGTGATGTATGCCTTAAATGATATTCTAGCAACTACATTGGGTGAATAAAAATCTAAATTCCCAAATTTAGCATCATACCCTATTATTTTGTGTATCTCATTCTTCAATATCAAGATGTCAGTAATTAATTAAATTTTGAATGTCTAAGGATAGAGTGTTTTTTTGTGCAGTTCTTAAAACTCCTCCAAAGAATATACTTGAGGTAATTTATCCAGATCTACTAAATTCCCCTATTTGGGTGAAATATCTCCCAGCATATACATTTTTATATTTTTTCTAAACTCTTTTGTGAGCCAATAAAATTGAATATTTGATTCATATTATTTAGACACACCTCTTCTTTCCCAATTTCCAAATCACCCCCAAAATATTGGTGGATTTAGTTCGTGGAATTAAATTGAATGATCCAATTTACTTGGTTCATCCTTTATGTTCCCTGTATCTACAGCATGAAAATCAAAGACTATACTTTGAACCATTTGTTGGTTCACCTATGGATCATGTGAAATTACATTATCTGTAGCTTCCTCTAGTTAGTTTATATGATGCCTACCAAGATCCATGTCATTATAAAAAACAAACATTATATGTCTCATTCACTATAAACTAAAGTTTTAACAATCTTTAATTCTACCACATCATTTTTATAATAACAATACTTTCTAAAATCATCATTTTCCATGTTCAAATTTTTTAAAAAAATATCTTCTTTCTACTGATAATCAAACCATTTTTAAAATACAACATCCTTGATCTTTTCAAAATCACACATTTGTGAAAATATTCATCATTTTAAAAAAAATGTCGAAAATCGTTACCCAAAATGAGATATGCTCTCCTAGTGTTACGTCATTTCGAAAATACATGACATTATTTTCTCATTTTCTAAACCCATGACAATGAGGTTCTAATCCAATAAGTGTCTCAAAAATACGTATGTACCCAACTACCTTGTAACATGAAGCTCAACATAAAAATGTAAGCAATTTTTTTTTTTTTGCTATAAATTTCATGTCCCTAAAATCCTAATCCATTATACCAACCTAGAAAAATGAATATACCAGAATGAATTTCATTAACAAGGCCAATAAAACTGATGACCACATGTAAATCATAGACATAACATGCTAATACCACTTGTAACATTCTTCCCCACTTAAATAGATTGGGTTGATGTGTAATTTATAATGTGTGGTATGTTACATCATGATGGTGACAAATGCTAGCAATAAATTCCAAGATCATCAACAAAACTAGGGGATGACATTCCCTTTGATAATAAAATAACCCAACCAATCAAACCATAACAAAACAACTACTAAATATTGCATTAAAAATATATAATATGAATCATTATAATACTGTAGATATCAAAACAAAAAGTACGAAAACATACCATAGTAGAAGACTACTAATATTAATGTGCACAACAGAATACAAAACCAATAAAACTCATTGAAAACTTGCGTTATTCTAGATATCTGACATGCTACGTGCTCTAACTCCACAAATAATCCCATGTATCATGAGGCATGACTAAACAAGTTTGATACTTTACCTTTTCCAATGTCTCAATAAACAATATCTCCAAAATCACCAATCATCCAATGTATGGTTGAGTAATGAAACTCAACCAGATTTCCAAAAATGACCTCTCAAATCATGCCACTAGTATAGAAAATGTGAGATCATTTATATAAAACAATTTATATAAAATAATGGAAACTATTTATATCATCATATAAAATATTTTATATAACAAAATAGTTTTACCAAACCAAACCCATTTTTGATGGAAGCAACCAAATAAGTCATTTTACCATACTAAATTTCATGTTGGCACGATCCATTCTATTTTCAAATATCCCCACTCACACATTTAAACACACATTATTGTTGTTAGCCATGATGGTTAAACTTCACATCCATAACCCATCCCCATGATGTTCATACATCAAGTCCAATATACATCACATACAACTCATGATTAACAATTTACCAACCTAATTCAAAATTTATCTTTACCGAACCATTTCATTTAAACAAAAAAAATTTATTTGAGACCTTTCCATAAAATATTTAAATAATCTAGCATTTTTCTGTAACACTTTCCATTCATCAAATACAAATAACAAATGTTAAAATAATATTTTTCAAATCAATCATAAAATCATTTTGCATAAGAAATACACAACTTTGGAAAACCAACAAACCATTACAAAATAATGTTATACTATTATTTTCACATCAATTTCATAATAAATTTCAAAAAAAATCAATTTGGAATATAGTTTTCATGTTCTATAAATGAGATTTGAGGTAAAATCCACCTACCGATGGAATTTAGAAAAAATAATTAATGGAATGAAAACACCAAAAAACCAGGGTGAAACTGAAATCCCACCTTAGATATCATTTTTAATGTAAAAATGGTAAAATATAACCTTGATTCGCATAGACAACCTTAGATCTATTGGCATTTGTGTAGATTTATTAAACTGAGTTAGGGAACAATGTTTATCCTAGAAAAAACCCCAAAACCCACTACAAAAGAAGACTTACCAAGGGAATAAAGCACCAATGCCTCAAAAAATACCTTCGATCACGTCTGGAATGATGGAGAAAGTATACAAAGCCTTTGGGGGTTTCTAGTTATGTAAAATTTGTATTAAAAACGAGTGGATTAATGTTATTTTCAACCCAAATACACTTTTTATGGTCTTTTTTAAAATTGTGCATGGTTAGTCGCAGAGTTGGGAAAAACCATGTGCTAACCATGCATGATCCTCTTCCTCTAAGAGTACCAAACATTGTTAGTCCACATGGTTATACAAACCAAGTTCTAACCATTAATAATACCACTATCCGACTTTTCATGGTTTCTCATAGGTGGATGTGTGGTTTAGAATAACATTGTGCCTACCTGTGTGCCTTACCCTCAGCCCTTCTCTCACTATGCATAACTTTTTTTATGAGGTTTACAGAATCTAAAAACCATTCTCAAACCATGAACTAATAAAAAATACATACAAACATTCCAAAAGTTTTCCAAACCCTCACAAACAACACCCTTACACTTTATATACATAAAAGGCATAAATAAATTGTTACTTATATTAAATTGGGGGTTCTAAATTACTCATCCTTAAGTCTTGTAAAAACATCATTAACCTAGGATGAACATAAAATAAACAGTAAGACTCATAAAAAGAAAAAAAATATTCCATTGAAAAACATTTAAACCCATGAAATATATATTAGAATGTGATTTTTTCACCCATAATTAGTCGTTAATACTTTACTTTGGAAATATTTTCATTCTTATTATTTTTTTAATAACAATATTACCATAAAACCCATAAAAATAATAGAAAAAATAAAAAGGTATCTTGGGAAATTATTATATTGTTCAGTGTTATAAATGGAATAACCATGAAGCCGAATTCCATTTATGTAACTATTAAAATGGAATATTCATACGACCGAATTTAAAAAAATGAATTGGAGGATGATCATAGACCCACCTGTCATTAGTTTATCATGGAACCATCTGCCATTGGTTTATCATGTAACCACCCGTAAAATGTCCAAGTACAATTACAATGAAATAACACATAAAGGGTTTCATTTTTCAAAATTTCACTTATAAAATATCATTTCAATCACCAAACACATGTAAAGATATTGAAATAATCAATACATTTTCAAAACTCATTTTCTATAACAAACTACACAGAAAAAAGAAAGAGGGGTTTCTTTATCTCATTTTTATTCAAAAAAAAGAATTTTTGTATAAGATAAAAAATAATAAAATATAAATAAAATTTCTTCTATAATCCTTTTATATCAGTATAAATATATAGTTATAGTGATATCAAGAATATTTACATGGGGAAAAAGATGTTTAAATTAATTATTTTAACATTTAATGTGGCATATACCACATTGACCATTTAAATCATAATCCTCAAGATAGAATAAAATGTAACCCAAAAAATAAATAACATGTGAATAAGTAAATACTTGATATTATATATAAAAGGGTTTTTAGGTACACCTTGTAAAAAGTTGGCTGTATAACTTCAAAATAATCCTCAATGAATGGAAATTGAGATGAAATCCCTTTTCCTTGAGTCTGACAAGTAACATGTGAATTTATCTTCTTAAATAATAAATTTATGTAATTTATTTTCATTTTTTAGAGACTTTATCAATTTTATCATAAATTTTATTTATCTTATTACATTATTGTATACAAATACTTAAACAATTATGTTTATGTTATGTGTTTTGACCATATTCATTTTATTTGTCAATAATGCCTTTGGTATGTCATCTATTGTGAAAGGGGTCATTATTAATAAATAAACAGAATAAAAATAATGAAATATATATAATATTAACAAATTAATTATAATATTAAAACCAATCATGAATTATGGATATAGAAAATGAACCAACATTATAATAATAGACATGTTAGGTTGTATATAAACAAAAATAACGGCATCATTTTTCAATTATCATTATGAAAACAAGGTATGTAACTTTTATCCTTCCAAAATGATAATTCTATCACAAGTAACATGTTATTTATTAATAAATAAATATATATATATATATATAATTCCAATGAGGTAAAAGTAATCAAATATCATGGAAGAGGTGGTAGTCCACATGTCCCTTAACATTGTTATCATTTTTTAATTGTGTGAAAAGGGTAAAAATGAACTTAATATATTTTATTTATTGAATGATAATTTCTAAATGAA
Organism: Viscum album; assembly: GCA_963277665.1. Taxonomy (NCBI): domain Eukaryota; kingdom Viridiplantae; phylum Streptophyta; class Magnoliopsida; order Santalales; family Viscaceae; genus Viscum; species Viscum album. The sequence continues at coordinate 1,585,609,770 of OY728155.1, forward strand.
TATGATATAGATGTTATTTATGTCACATATAATTTTAATACTCATAAATAATACATTCCATTTAAATTTGGAACCTTTCACATCGCTTTGAGGAGGTGGTAGTCCACATGTCCATAAATGATTTTAACATTCTCCCAGAAATGGAAAACAAAATTAAGATATATGAGTAAAATAATTCAATAACATTGAATAAAGAAAAAATATTGTATATACATCATATAAAAATATTTTTTCCATTATAATTATCAACCAGAAGATGTGATAATGGATAAGTGAATGATAACATTTCATGAGGCGGTAACCCACTATACACATGAATGAAAATTTTGTTACTTATTTGACGGAATTGTGTGTTGGTGTGGGTAAATAGAAAATCATAATAATAAATAAGTTTATTTTGTGTGATTATTTTATTATATAACCATGTAATAATAATTATTTAAGGTTGGTGAAATAAATAAAACATGATTTCATGATGATTAATTTTACCCCTTTTCGAGTAACACCTCTTTCTTTGCCCTAAAGGGATTTAATGGATGACTTTATTCCCTTGTTTTGTAATATTAGATCAAATTAAGGATGTTTTTAGATTTTTTGGGATGCTTTTTTTCCTTGAAAAATATCTTTACGGGTGTTAAAATATGGGGGAGGGTGTAGGCCTTTTTATAGTGGAGGAGCGGCATTCATGCAAATATAGGAAGGTAAATAGTATTTGGAGGTCTCCTTACATCATGTGCATAAAATAATGATAGAAATTATATAAATGAGGTTATATGGTATAATAATGTCTAGAAAAGGTGTTTTGGACATGTTTCAATGTTATTAGGACCCTTAGTATTGATGATTAACCACAATGTATACCCATTTTAACCTTAATCGCTCTAATTAATTTTAATTGCATTCACTTATACTTTTTGTCAAAAAATAATATGAAATTATTATAAATTATATATTATGATGATTCCAAATATAGAATATAATTTCCAAATTCCAACCATATAAGTGAAAAAATTTAATTTAAAATTATTACAACGGAGGGGATGAAAAAGACTGTTTTTTAAGTGAAAATGCTCAAAAGTTTTGTATATTTATATATGTAAAAAAACTATGAAAATTAACAAAATGGAATGAATTGGATTAAATGAAAGAAAATATATCTCATTATTCTTTAAAACCAATTAAATTTATAATTTAACTATGTTATATATTACATGGAAAATTAATTTTCAATTAAAATTTGGTATTATTTAGTATTCATCAAAATATAAACCTTTTATAAAAAAACAAAAAATATCACCCAATGTTAATTTTGATAATTATTTCTCAAAAATGTAGTAAATTTTTTAAAAATTAAATTTTTAATACTGTCATAATTTACTTTAAAATTAGGTTCACACAAAAAAGGTGATAAAATTTCTTTTTTGAACAATAGAGTCATTAAGAATAAATGTTGATTTATTAATATATTATGAATAAATAATCTATTGGATAATTGTACAAACATTTTATAAACATTTTCATAAAACATATTGTTTATTTTATTAATTCCAATGATTAAAAACTATGAAACAACTTACATATTAAATGAAATAATATTAAACTTTTATTATAGTTTGGAATAAATAAGTCTTACACGTAAAAAAATATTTCATAGAATCACATTATTATATGTCATGTACGATATTGGAAATAATATCCATTTTATTTTTAACAAAATATTTAATTCATAAATATTAATAACTATGAATGATACTAATTCATTTATTACCTGGGTTGTTACAACATTTGTGTTGTAGTGAGATCAGTGATCGGTGTCTGACAAGGTGGTTATTTGAACCCCATTTTTTCATTGATTAGTTTTGATTACCCTAGAATAGAATAGTCATATAGATATATGATTTAATGAATCATGAAATACTAGATTTTTTACTTTTATAGTTTTTATGGTTGTATATTATATGGTGTTCTTTAGAGGAATCCCAATAGAGTTTTGTGGGGTTGGATCTGTAGGATTTTTACAAAAGGGAATTCACAATGTCATCTAGAATCAAAATGGGAATTAAAATTCATGACTTATATAGTAAGATGAATTATTGGTATATATGTGGGATAACGTGGAGTCCATGAAATCAATTTAAATCTTGAAATTGATTTATTACATGTAACTAAATTGGGTCAAGGAGATGTGATGTCCTGATCTAGTTCAGATACCCAAGTACCTTTGTAATTGATCTGGTCCTAATATATACCAAATTTCATTCATGATACCTATGGTTTGGTGACAATAACATAGATTCAAAAAATATGAAATTATGAACATATTTTCTACAAACACAACAGAAATAAGAGATACAATTCAGCATGCACAAAAGACAATACCTAGGGGAACTGTACCAGCATTTAAATTGATAAAGGAAACCCAATTTATATCATAAATTACTAAAAATAGTATTAAAACCCATGCCCCAAAAGAAATACATCTCCATGACCATAATCATAGAAAATAACTACCTTTAGGTGTCACTTTACCCTTGTTCGAACCTAGAATAAGATAATCTACAAACACACGAAGGCAGAGGTATGGTGTGAGATAAAATCCCAGTATGGTCTCACCAGGGATTCTATATGAGTATATAAATATAAACTATCCAAATATATATTATAATTTTAAATAAGCAAAAAATGGAACATTAAAATTATATTAGAAATTTCATTCTTAACATTTCGTATTGTGGAAATATTTCAAACAAATGGCTTAATAATCATGTTAATATAAAATAGTTTATATAAATTCTTATGGAATGTGTAAAAAAGATTAGAAATAATAGAGTATATATCAAATATAAATAAAAATATATTCATATTATAAGAGGTAGAATTTATATTAGGTTATGGGATCCTTACACACTTATATAATGGAAATAAAATGTGCACACACATCCCTTTGAAACTAGTCAAAGAGGACTGACCCACATCCCACTGAGGATAAGACCTCCCAAGCAGATTATGGTAGAGTTGTAAAGAATAAATCCATTAATAGGACATTCTAAACCAATCATGTTTGTACCATGTAACTCAATAAGTTCCTAGGATTTAATGTTCTCTAAAAATCAATCATGGTAAATTTATTTCAAAACTGATGAAAATAAAATTAACCCATTTCAGTCCATTTACATATTCCAATTTCTATTTAAAACAAAAAATATGCCTTTTAAAAGTCATTCCAATTTCTAGTTTAAAACCACTAGGATTATATCAAAACATTTTAATTCATTTTTCTCAAATTCCAATTTTAAATCAATTTCACAACTCAATTTCACTATAAAAATTTAAAAATTTATGGTAAATAATTTCCATCCAATTTTCTGAGTTATTCACCAATTAAATGGAATTTTTCCTTTTCCCAATTATATTCCAAATCAAATAAAAAATCTAATTCTATATAATAAGGGTTTTAATAGACCAATTGATTGAAATTTAACATAAATAAAGATATTTTGGGTTAAAAAATAGTCCAATCATATACAGAACCACCTACCATATATCATTGGATCACTTGTCACAAAATCCACAATAGTTTTCACCAATAAAGAACATCAATAGTGTTGATCTAAGAATCAACCCAAGTTTCATTATCTAAAAAAATGGTGGTTAGATCTAAAAACAACACAGATATCTATTAATCCATTGGGATGATAGAATGAGAGATATGGAGATAGAGAATAAAGATAGAAAAATAACCAGGAATTGATTGAATGATTATTTCTATACTTTGATTCACATAGGACGGGGTTTGGAGGAACCAAAAAATTCCTCTTCGAAGGCCAAATGTATTAGGATTTTATATTAGGGTGATTTAGCATCATTCTAGGGGTAAAATGGGGGATTACATATTTTTTTATTATTTGGATTAATTATAAGATGGGTGCAAGGTTTCTTATATAGGACTACACCGCTAGACAAACTATGCTGCTAAGTCATACACTCCATCTATTGGGCTCAAAAGTTTTATCCTTGGTAGGGTATAAATTGGTCAAGACATGTAACAACCATGTATCCCCTAACTTCCTTAGTTTGAATAGTTGTCCCTATAATGATGCTATGTTTGGGAAACTTGTGAACAAACCATTCATAGCCCATGAACATACATGTTTTTTTCTAAATTTTCACCCAAAACACCCCTAAATAAAACCCAACCAAATAATGGTAAAAATAGGGGTTAAGTGTACTAGAAAATGGTAATACTATATTACAACCTCTCCGTGATAAAAAGTTGTGTCCCTAGTAATCCTGTAAAGAATAAAACATATCTAAATATATGAGGCCAAACTCTCTCATTAGTGCCTCCCTCTCTCGATTCTCACAAGTATTAGATCCATTCACCAATAGAACGTGAACCAAAGGTGTTTTACACCAATGAAATACCTTGGTCTAGAAATACAACATCATTACATAATTCTAATTCAATAAAAAACCAACATCACTGTTCAGGTCACTCTATCTCAAAACATGATATGGATCAAATATATACATCCGTAGCTGAGATACATAGAATATTTTATATCTCTATGCCCGTTGTGGAAGATGTATTAAATGGTAAGAAACTTTCCCCACATCCTCAAATACTTTAAAATGTTCCACAAAAAATTGAGCAAGATTCCCTTTCCACCCAAGTTATGGATGAACCAACAAAGGTGAGTTTATTGATAACACCTGATCAATAATGGAAAATTTCAATGGCCTATGGTGAGGATTTTCATTATACTTGTATCAAATATATGCCTTAAATAATATTTGATAAATCAACTGAATATTTTCTATAGTGACTTTAACCAATCTCGATCAAACTAAGGAACTATCACCAATGTCCAACTAACAAAATATAGAATTATAAGGTTACCCATGTATGGCCTCAATAAGAGAAATTCCTATCACATAATGGTAACTATTGTTATAATATAACCCGACCAACCTCAAATAGTCATCCCAATATCCACCAAATATGATAACTCGAGAATGAAGCATATTCTCAAGAATCTCTATAGTTTTTCTAGTCTTTCCATTCTACTCTAGATGGTATTCCATACTAAAATACACCTAAGATCCTAGTGGCTCCTCATGGCCTATCCAAATCTGATAAGTAAAATAAAGATCCCAATCGGATACAATATAATTTTTTACTATATGAAATTAAGTAATCAATTTCACATATAAATTTCCCAACAACTCAACCATGGTTGCATCACTAATGGGTATAATGTGAGGTGATTTTGGCATCCAAGTGGTCAGAACCCATTTCACATAATTCATTTTATAGGTATGTGGAATCCCAACCATTGCGTCCATAGAGGTCTCATAAAAAATCCATTATTACACCAGAAGTGGTTGAAGAAAACCCAAATGTATTTCATGATTTTCCTTGGCCCAATGGCTTATATAAAAATAAGAGACAAAACTAGCAATTAACTATTTCACACATAGCCTCTAGAATATATGCATCATGTAATAGAAAGACATTATAGTTCTTGGGTGCCCTGACTATTGAGAACTATGGTAATCCCCCATCAGATCTTTTCTTATTTCTAATGAAACAAATAAATGATTTTAATAGTATATGATTCCCTCTATGGGGAATTACCATTCATCAATGGTTATCCCACTATAAAAAAGATCTATAGTACTCTCTAACTCTTCATTATGATTTTGTTATTGAAGAAAAAAAAAGATAAGGGAAGATTTCATCTGAACACTATAAAATGAATCATCAAACCCAAATTCCCAAACTCTAATATGAATTTGTGTAAAATGATTCATCAAGATCCACTCTTCATACGATTCATTATAGACCTAGGTTGAATTTTTACAACTCAAGTAATTTGAGATGGCATTCCCATTCCCTATGTTATCAGTTATATTAATGTAGAAATATTTTAGGTATTCAACCCAATTCATCTAGAAGATATTTAAATATTTTTGTGATGATATATATCTCAATCTCTTGTGGTTTGAAAACATTGTAAACCATTCAGTGAAAATATAATCCCACTAACTCTTATGTTTGTGCATCACATCTATAATTTCACATCCATTTGGATGGATAATTATTCTTATGTGGCCTATGATAACGAGATACCTATGTAACAAAATTATCACCTGGCATAATATTGTAGACCAGACCTATTCCAAAAACATCATAAGATAACACATACCCCTACCTGACCACTGGAAGAGTCAACATCAGCATTATAGCCAAAATTCCGTTCATATTAATAAAATAGTACTGATATTTTTCATTCCTAGAAATCTTTAATCCCTTCTGAGTTTGAGTAGATATTGAAGAATCCACCTTGGAAATGTATTTTACAAACCTATGATAATATCCATCTAAACCAAATAAGCTAAAAATCTCAAAAAAAATTATGTTGTTGTTACCAAGTCACAAAATCTTTCACCTTAGCATGATCAAACGATATACCATGTTCTGACATCAAGTGCCCAAGAACATCACCTCTCGAATCCAAAAATGAAATTTCTATATCTTGGCATAAATTTAGTTATTTATCCATAATTCATAAACTCCTCTCGAATGATTCATATAATCCTCCATGGACATAGGGTAATTATTGATGTCATCCATAAAGACCATAATGAACATATCAAGATACAGATGGAAAAACATGTTCATTGTTTCAATAATGACATCAAGATCATTTGTTAGAACAAATATCTAGATGATTTCATCATAATGGTCATACCTACACTGAAAGGTGGTTTTATGAAAGTTGGATTCCTTTTTTCTCAACTGATGGTATCCATAATGAAATATCATTCATCATGAACCACTGCTCTCTTATCAACTTGTCAAAAAAATCATCAATCTATGTTAACGAATACACTTTCTTTACCATAAATATATAGTGTTTTTGGTAATTGAAAAAAAAAAGTGGAAGTATCCCATCAGTATTCATGGAAATAAGAACAAACACCTCCCAACATGATGCACTTGGGAATATAAATTCTTTTTCTAAAATACCATTTATTTAAGTCATCTACACATTAATTTTAGTATGTTCCATGTAGTATGAAGGAATGGATACTAGTTGAGTACATTACATAAAATTTATAGAAGACTCTACCTCCTATACCAGTGGAAAACTAAATAATTCATAAGGGAAATGATTGTAAACTCGATGAAAACTGGAGGGAGATCACTACATAAAGATTACCATTCACGATCAAAAAATAGATATTACTTTCCCAAAATCTAGATAACACAGTCCAACTATAATATAACATAGATCCCACTCTCCATAGAATTTATGGAATCCCAAATAGTGTGTAGTAATAGAGACCCATCGAAGATAAAAAACATCATTTGATTAATTATTAATGATCCAATCCATCCCAAATATTATGTTAGGATTTTATTTTCAAGAAATAGAAAATACAAAGCAATCTCGAAATCAGATAATGGGAAAACACCTAAAAACTATAAAGACCGTACTCTCTCTCCATTTAATGTTGTGTAGTAATATCAATCATATAAGATAAAATATACAAATGATGATTTATATGATTAAAATATGGGTTCAAATAAAATAATGAGATGCAACGGTATCATATAATGTAGTCAGAAATGATGAATCTACAATAATTGTGACTTTAATAATTTCTTGTACTATGTCTAATACCACTTGAGACTCATCAACTACATGATGATTTTTTTCTGATGTATATGGATAGAACCCCTTTTTTCATGAATAATATGGCTACAATGATGTTTTAATAGGTTATTAGGATCATGTGAAACAACATGGAGTAGAATAGGATTGGAAAACCTCCTGCATGTGACCTAAGTATCCTCAAGAACAACATATATTGGTTGCCTCATTCAAAACTCATTCCATGTTATAGGTTTTCCACACACGTATAAAATAAAAGTACTTTTTCCATGAACATTAGGAGGTCTATAGAAATCATACTATTGAGAAACACCATGATAAATGTCAAATATTCTCTTTCCTTTATGGGAACACATATAACCACCATTGGGACAATATTGAACTCATTCAACCCAGAATTTCCCCCAGGGTCTATTAAAACCATCAATACTCTGTCTAATACATCGTTATAAGAAGGAATAATCCCCATAAATCCTAAGAATGAATATCAAGTTGATATCACATCCCAAATATTCAAGACTTTATATTCTCATTTTCAAGAGATCAGGGGAAAATGGACTGCTCAGCAAAGCGATATTCATATTCTATAATGGTCCAGTCAGCCTACTAGATTTTTAAAAACTAAATAGTCATGGCCAACACCATTGACTCTAATTATAATTAGTTGTAGAAATTAGCTTTAAATTATTTCTACTCAGAGTAATCGGTCTTAATCACAACAACCATCAGGTCCCACCATCTCTTTCTCAGTCCATCCAGCATGAAGGTTTCATACATCATCTTGATTTCATTAGGTGTATTAATAATCAATAATATATTACAAATCTTTATCAACCAATCCTCACACTATTTGGTATCATTTGAGCCTTTAAATGTCTGTGGATTTTTTATAAGGAACTCATGAGTACAATTTCATAGAACATCCCTCTAAGGTTATAAATCTCGATCCCTAATAGGAACTAGTGTAGGAGTCTAACCCAAAGTATGGACATTATGAAAAATAAACTAAACAATATTTTGGTCAATGAGAGGATTTTCTCACAATGGATCATCAGTATATTCCTCCTGATTCTGACTTCTATGTATTGTCAAGGGCATGATGCTTTGAAACATTAAAGGAATAAATTGAAAACATCATATTTAAACTCAAATAAATGTTTAATGGGAAATTAATCTGAAAAAATATAAAAATATTTGGATTTCATCGTATCTAAAATAAAATTATGTAAAAGTATAGAAACAAATCCTAATGAAATCATTAACAAACCACCCCTTGTGCAGTAATGATCATTGTGGTGAGAGCTAGGAAAGTAATCCATTGTAACTACCTACCAAGTCTTGAGCTTATTAATTAATATCATACTAAACTTAAGAAAATTTTGTTATCCTAAACCTTTGTTATCACTTTTTCATGAACAATCATAAATACCCTGGTAATATCATAACCAAGACTGTCCTAACATAGCCCAAAGTGTGTTTCTGATCACCATGGCTTGGCGAAAAGAACCTAGAAAAAAATACAAATGTGGTAATTAATTTACCACAAACACATTAGACAAAATGTATATATTTCAGAATAAAAAAATAGAAATCCAAATGAAAAACTATACCAGATGTCAAATAAGTAAAAACAACCCAATGTAAATTAGTAAGTACCAAAAACTAGTATTGCAACACAAGTCCCAATTGTAATAACAATACAATTCCATATTTTAGAAACTAGAACAACCTTCATGTGGTGAATTACCCATGCTCGAACTGGGAAGAAGATAATCTAAAAACACCTGAACACATAGATACGGTTTGAGAAAAAAAAGCCTAGTAGGGTCTCACTAAGGATTTCATAGTACGATGACATAATTAATTAACCAAATAAATTTATTACATTTAAATAAACATTAATGGAATTTAAAAGGAATATTTTTAAAAAATAATTCATAGCATCTCTAATGATTGAAATATTTTAAATAAATGGATTACTAATTTTTTTATATAAAATATATTATAAAAATTAACTAGGAATGTGTATAAATGTTTAAAGATAATAGAATATATATCAAACATAAAAAAAGATCTACATGTTCATCTTACAAGTTGAATAATAGATCAAGGTTATGGGATCCTCACACAATTGTATAGTGAAAAAAACAATGTAGACACACGTCCCTATGATTCTGGTTAATGTGGACTAGACAACATCCCACTAGAGATAAGACCTTCCAATCAGTTTATATCAATGCTATAAAGAGTCAATCCATTGTCAGGTAATTTGCATGATAAAGTTCTTGTCTCTAATAACTCACTATCTACATAGGTTTTCAGGTTCTATAACAACAATAGATCCTGAGAAATTTATTTCTAAAATGTTTAGAATAAAAATAACCAATTTATATCCATTTTAATAGGCTAAATTCCATTTAAAAAGAAAAATGAGTCATTAATTAAATAATTATTTTTTTCTAGGTTAAAACCACTGGGATTATATCAATGCAATTTAATCAATTTTCCTCACACTAAAATCTATAATCAATTTCAAAATTCAATTTCTAAAATTAAATTACAAAATTTAAATTAAATAATTTCCATCTAATTGCCACAATAAATCCCATATTCAATGGAATTTGTTATTTTTCTCAATTTGTGGAAAATGAAATAAAAATTCCCAATTCATTAGAATTGGGGAGTTAATAAACCAATAGAATAAAATTTAATTTAAATAAAATAAATTAAGGTTAAATTAATTGGAAAATCATTAATGGAAAAACCTATCCTAAATCACTAGATCTTGTAATACAAAATAAATAATGGGATTAACTGATGATGAATATCGATGGAAGAGACATGAGAATAAAACAAATATTATAGAGCTAAAAAAGTGGGGTTCTGATCCTCTAATGACACATAGATATTTTAAACCATAGGGAGGATGGAAGGAGAGAGTGGGAGATATAAAACCTGGATAGAAAAATTACTTGAAAGGATCAAACGACGATCACCACACATCAATCCATCATTGAAGGGGTTGGGGGAGCCAAAAATGCCTCATGGGATCCCCAAATACCTAGGATTTCATATTATATAGATTTATACTTGATAATCATATATAAATTGGGTTTTATAAATTTTTTATCAATTTTAAGATTAATTAAATTTTGCAGGCATCGTTTTCTAGGAAGGGTCGTATAGTCTGATAAACTGTGTACCCTAACCATGGAACCCTTCTCGTGGGGTTCTATAGGTTCTCCATGGTGGTTTCATGCGTTTTCAAACTATTCACCATCTTTTATGACCCTAACTACCTGGGTTTTTATTATTTTCACTATCAGGGGGCACAGTTTTGGAAAATAATGTGCCAACCTTGCATAACCCAAGAACATCCAAATTTACACATAAAACAACCCAAAATTAATCCCATCCCAAACATGATCCAAATAGAGGATTGAGATTAATGTAAAATTTCAACATGATGTTACACATAAAACATTGATAAATATGGAATTTTAGTGAATTCCTATAGAATTGACACTGTGAATTATATTAATAAAAAATGTGCCTGGATCTAGGTTTTAAATACCTTTTTGGTTGTTCATTTTCATTTAATGTACCACCACTATATATAATTTCTAGATGAACCCCATGTGATTTTGAAAGATCTTTCGGTCCTCCTTTTTAAACTGTGATCCTTTATTTTTTGTAGATTCCTAAATGATAATCATGGTTATCACACTTCTCTTCCCTGTGGGTATCTATATGTTCTCCTACAAAGATCCTATAAGGTGGTTAGATATCAGTATAATAATTGTGTATGGGTATGTTATGATTATACTTTTGTGTGTTGTAGGTTGACCCATGGTTTATCTTATGTGGTTATGGTTTGTGGTTTTTTTTTCTTCACCCTAAAATGCACATCAAGTTAAAATGATTCTCTGAGTAACGGTATCCCTCTTATATCAACTCTATGTATCATGTGGGAGGGGTTTACTATTTTTATCAATGAGTATGTTTTTCTCTAATAAATATAAATAAATTTATTAATTGAAATGGAATTTTTAATAGAAATGGTTCAAGTTATTTTAACATCATTGTTATTATTGTGATATTGTGATTGTACGATATAAAACCCCCATTGAAAATAAATATTGTCTGGTGATTTGTTTTCGAACAAAATTAATTGATTTTTCAAAATTATTTTTGTTGTTTTCAATAACCCTAGAATGGAAATTTGATAACTACATAATCATGGATAGAAAAATGGTTTCCATATTATCTATTACTTGAGTGATAATTTCCCTAAAATGTTGTAGATTAATTGATTAAAAATCAAACATTTTTCTTAATAATAAATAATTTTTTCTGTATTTTATGTTGTGTTACCATTATATGGGGTGTTTTGGGGATGACGTGTGTTGATGAGAATTCATTCATTGGGGTGGTGTTGCGTAGTTGTGGCATATGTGGATGAAGTGTTTCTTTGGAAATATTGTGGAATGGTGAGGTATGATATGAAATATGGTCGTGTTGTGGAGTGGTGATGTGTGAATAAAATTTTGTATGGGATGACTTTCGGTTGGTATGAGGTCATGAAGTGGGAAAGTGATGTGTGGTTTTGTAACAAGGTAGATGAGATGAGAATTTTTGTGTTAACCTAGATGCCTAGGTAATGATGGAATAATTTATTCATAATGTTTGAAATGGATGGGTTTGGTTTATATATTCATATGGAAATGGTTAATGGATAAATTAACAATGATAAATATGGTTTAACATCATTGATGATTAATAATAAAATAAATGGGTTGTATACAGAATTTGGATGGTAATGTGAACTATGGGTTGTGTCATTTTTTGTGTTATGCATTTAATGGTGGGATCAAAAGTGGAAATATTGTGAGTTGGTTAGTTATTTTTTATGAACTCATAGATTTGGATTGTGTTTAGAATGTATATGTATTAATATATTCATTGTGATTTTATATACAACCCAAACCGTATTGATAAGCCTTTTCTGAAAATTGTATATTTATACAGGGGTTGTTTTGATAACATATTGTGATGTGGATGGATTATTGGATACCTTATATTTCATACTATCTCTTCTAAGTTAGTATTTCTTCACAATATTTGATGTATTCTTGTTTTATAATTTTGTATTTCATGGCCTATGTTTCATTGGGTGAGATGTGAAATGATTTTTCCATGGAGAAGTGGCCTAGGTGTCTTTTAAAGAGATATGTGGTGTGGCCATGTTGTGGGTGTTGGGGACATGGTGTCATCAGAATATTTGAGATGACCATGATCTATAGTGGAGGACCTTGTGAAATTAGATGATATGTGATATGACAATTCTATGGAGTGTTAGACCATGATTCTTTGGAAGAGATGTGATGCTACCCTGCTTTAAGGTGGCTTGTGGTGGTCATCATGAATTATAGGAGTATGGAATGAGGTTTTTGTTTTTCATGTTCACGATACCCTACAACATTGGTTATTTTTGTGATGAGATGGCCGTAGTTTTTTTTGAAGATATGTGACGTGACCATGTTGTGGGTGGGGGAACATGTCATATAGATGAGATAGATGTTTTATGACGTACAATTTTGGGGAGTCGGAGTGTAAAATCAAAGAGAAATATTAGAGTGGTAGCCATTATTTTTATTCTTCTAATTATGTTATTATTATTGGATTTAATTTTAGTGTGATAACTCCATATTGAGGATTTAGTTGGATAGTTTTTTTATTGCTACAACAGATTTTCGATTGGGTATTTACTTTTTAGGCTTTTATCTACATCTATTTTATATGTACATGCATTTTGGGATGGTTTTGGATTTTATTTTATATTATGTATTGGAATTTCTTGTAGCTGATTAATCATATCTCATGATTCTAAATTATAATCTAGAGTAATGCTTCCAATTTCATGAGATATTAATACCATATGTGCTATTCACCAACCAGTGGCCTACAAGAAGGTGGGACTCAATTATCATTATCTATTTCCCTTCATTATAGTATATTTCAGGGGAAGCATTATGACATCTCATATGTCCACATTCATATTAGAATATATATATATAATAATTTAATGTTATATGTCCTTAAATTATCAATTATGGTTATTGTAATACAATCTTCATTTTAACCAGATATTTATCCCTAATTTCTATTTTCTCCCATTGTAACATTTTTACACTTTTTTTGCATTTATATGATATTATACGACAAAGAGATAGATATAACATATTATATGTCAAATTTAATTATTTATTTATTTATTTAAATATTATTATAATAAATTCATCATTGTAGAATATTTTCGGACATAATTAAGATATAATGTATAGTACGACATCCAATTATCCAATATATAAATACAATAATCCCTAATATTTTTGGATTGGGATTTTATATATTATATGAAATTTTCAAATTATTGTTGTTATTTTTAATATATTAATTTTCCCATATGGATTTCTCAGTTGGAATTAGACTGGGGTTAGTTATTTTTAAGGTTTATGTTGAGTAGAATAAAAGAACCCCATTTAAAGTAACCGATGATAACCGAATTGTATCATATATTTAAATGAATCGGTATTAAATTATTATATTTAATAATTGATTTTATTTATTATATTATTAAAAAAATTATATTATTCTATTAAATTTACAAACCATTTTTTTTAGTTAATGTCATGAACTATGATTAATTGAATTTATATCTGGTGAGATGGGACATTAAATTCCTTACCCAATTGGAAACTTAATGTGATGGGGGATAGATTGAAAACATTAATGCCAATTCATTCTCTAAACATGATCAATAACATGATCTTTGTTGATCTCCTAGTTTAACCAATGATGGATAAATAGGTTATCGAGTGTTTAATGCATCAATGAAAAGGAAACATTATTGGATCATCCTATCCCTTAATTTTTGGGCAATGGATTCATATAAATTACAAGATTTATTTGTTCATGAATGATTATAGTGAGAAATTTTAATCATGTATTTTTATTAGTATTATGGAAAATAAAAAAAATATTTTTTACTTTGATAATGTACAAGAGGATAAAGTAAGAAGTTGACTCCATGAAATAAGTTGTGAGTAAGAACATATTAATAAAAATTTATTTTATAGGAATTATTTTTATTAAAATAAAATGATATTTTCTTGAGTTATTGAAAAATTATAATTAATTGATTGATTATTATAAAAAAACATTTATGGGTCTCACAATGTATTACATGTTTTACAGTTGGATATAAAAGCATGATCAGACCATTAATTAGATTCCCAAAGCAATTCACCAAATTTGAATGGGAATAAGGTACTTTAGTTAATATGAAGTAGTAGTTTGATGAGAACATAAGGTTAAAATGGAAAAAGAAAACTCTTAATATATATATATTGAATTTTTGAGAAGAAAAAAATGGATTTTCATAGAAAATATTATTGTTAATTATATGGTGGAATGAAAATTTATTCTCTTTCAATGTAAAAATGTTGGAAGAAGTAGTGAATTAATTTACAAAATAGAAAACTTAAATTATTCTATTATCAAAGGAATTTCTATTGAGATTATAATCATTGATGTGAGGTGTATATGTTGATTGATAAAACAATTGATTAAGGGGTTACCAAATAGTACGCATACCACACATCAATGCTTCAAATGAAAGTATTTTGGATATAGTTAAAATCAATTCTCAAATACAAGAGATAACAAGGATAATATACCTCATATTCTTCCATGTACATTGGAATAATGAAGAGCCTAATAATTCTCCTACACTGAAGTAGATCATTATAATGATGTGGTGAATGTTGTACATAATCCCTTCTCTGGTCTATGGATGCCATAATTGATTCTGGTTCATCACATTCATTAATATCATGTATATTTTACAATAATATTATTTCACCGCCTCATGAATTAGATATTGAATTATTGGAAAAAACATAGTGGTATGATTTTTTCGAAGATATATATCTATTTTAGACCAAGGTTTTTTGGAAGATAATTCAATCAAATACAGTCTATCTTCACAGGTTTGAATTATATTTCATAATAGTAATGGATTGGATATTTCTATATAGATCTCATCAAAATATATAGAATATTTAAATCTCATTTAATTTCTAAATCCCTCCATGATATAATATAGATATAAATATGATAGAAAAATTTTAGAATTAAATTCTATAATATGGTTCACGACACCCAATAATGATGGATACTGTGATTAAATGATGAAGTATGAAATAAATTGTATTCATGTTTATATTTTATAGGAATATTTGGATTTATTTCATGAATAATTATAAATTATTCCCCTATAACATATGTTACTATTTTTAATTGAAAATATACTTGGTTATATGAAAACATTGTAGAGTCCTTTATGAATGAAATCCATTGAATAATAGAATTGATGACATGCTTCAGGAAAATATAGAGAATAATATTATTCAATCATTTTTTAAACAATGTGTTCTATTAGTCCTTTTATAAAAGTAAAGTTAGATCAATTCATATTTTCAATGATTATCATTGATGTAATAATTTTATAATCTGGAATAACAATCCCATGAATTGTATTGATGAGTTTTTCAATAACCATTAAGGTGATCAATGAATAAAAATTATGGGCCTATTATTTTAAAATCATCAATTAATGGTGAATAAAGTGGATAAAATAAATATACCCTTAATAAAAAGATATAAATTATATGATATAATTACGATTCCATCTAAATATTATAATTCTACTACTATGTTATTGGATTTGATAAAAAATGAGATTATATAATAAATTTAACTTTTTTATGCAATTATTAATTATTTTATTTCATATTCTAAGAGCATATAATAACATAAACATTATTTAATAGTAGTAAAAAAAAATCATGAAGGGATAAATTTTATATAAACATAATAATAATTAAATTTTAAATGCAAAATGTATCCTTAATGGGTAATGTAATCACATGGTAGAGTATATATGTGTATCCTAGAATGTTAAAGTTGATTTAATAGAAGTTTAAAATATTGATTATAAAAGGTATTCATAGTTATAATGTAATATTTGAGTACTATTTTTACTCCATGATAATTTTTAAATGTTTTCAAAATCAATAATCTATATAAATTTTCAATATAGTGATGTTTTTCTAGAAAAATGAATGTGAAACCAACCTCATGGATCATATGAAGTGGATTCCACTACACATATACCCATTATACTGTATAGTGGATAATGGATTATTATTTATATAGATATATTAGTTAAGGGATTAGGATTTTCCCATATGAAAAAATGTGATATCTAATATTTTTTATTATGGAAAGGAAAATTTTAAAATTAGTTCACTCAACATCTAGGGATAACGTTATTATATTTTTATTAAAAAAAATCAGCATTATCTATAACAAACCATAATTTAAAAAAATATTTTTATTATTAAATAATTTTCTATTACATGACTTTAAAATATACATGACGAATATAAAGGTTTATTATAGTTTGAAAATAGGATATATAAAAAACCATTTCATAACTTTTATATATAATCTTTCACATAGTTCTTCGAAGCTAATATGCCTCTTAGAACCATCATACATAAAAATCTTCTTCATATCCTGGGGTAATGAAAACATAATAAAGGGATAGATCATATACACACTAATGGAACTAAAAGGAGATATTAATAATCATTTATAAATAACATAATGATACATTATATGATAGCCATATCCAATCCTTTGAAATCACAACCATAAATTCATAATACATTAGCATGGGTCAGATAATAATGTTTAGAATATCAGGAAATGTTAATAAAAGAGTAATCAAATAACATAAACCATTATAACATAAACATGGAATATGATCATCTAATATGGTTGTTTCATAGTTGTGTAATAATCATTACCATAAAAATTGTATTTCAAGGATACTCACCATGATGTTCACATCATGTCAGGCATAAGATTATTGCCTATGTACAAAATTCTAACTTGGGATAAATTAATGTGTAAAAATTTTTGGTATTTGGATAACCTATTGGGAACCCTTTAATATTAGTGAACAATAATCCTTAAAAAGGAATTATATTAATATATAATTCCATTCCAACCAATCACATTGTCATAAATCCATTAAAATGAATTCCCCATGATTATAAAAATATTTACCATAACATAACCCATATAAAAAAATGGCATTCATCAATATTGGAAAATCATAACCATAAACGATCAGGAGTTAGCATAATGAATGTATCATTGGATCATATCTAGTGTAATTCATGTTTTACGTAAAACTATTTTATCATGACCTAAGTACATGAAGTACTATAAAATATTATTTATTTTTTATAAACCATATTTATAAGTTGAGGGGAAACCATTATATAATCCATATAATCAGAAGCACTATGATGTAATCATCCTCTAGATTATCCTTGGAAATATGTAAATGATATTTATTTAATTCAGAATTCTTAATAGTGGTAAATTCCATTCATTATGTTTGTAGAGTCCCTGACAACAATGTCCCAGTGTTGGTGCCTAATACCATAACATTGGAATAAGGTAATGGAAATCACCTCCCAAAGGACTGATCAATATAGTAGTCTTTGAAAAATATATACATTCATGAGTCTTGCATTACTTTTTGAATATAAAAATTACAACATATTTTTTCCTAGGAAAATGGATTTATTCCATATAGTGTATCCATTCATACCAGCCATAGTAAACTTCATGGAACCCTAGGGAAATGAAATAAAGTAAGGATGAGCTCAAATTCTCAGTAAGGTTTAAATACAATAGAAGATATAATGAATCAATTATCATAATTATTATAGAAAATTAAATAAGAGAACACAAATACATTTTCAATAACATGAATATCATGATATAATAAGTCTAAATCAATATGGAAAGTTAAATAACTGATAAAACATTCTATTTAATAACTAAAATAAGAACGATGTCCAGTAATAATTTGTCAAGGTAGATAACTGAAGTAAATAACATTAAATTAGTAAAATAAGAGTTAAATTCATCTATAGAAATTGACATAGTGAAAGTCACATAAATGATAATAATAATTTAAATGAAAGCAATGTTTAATTATGAGATGTTATGTTTCCTATGAACATGATACCTTTACCATCAGGATCTATCCTCATGAATTTTTAAATCATCCTGGGATCAATCCAATTAGATAAGTCTATACAAATAGTTCTTCCCAAATATAATCAATGAATCAATGTATATTCATTAACTGGTCCCCAAACAGTGTGTTTCATGTCTAAAATATTATATATATATATATATATATCAAATAATTTATTTAACACATAAATAATGTTACTTATTAACTATATGTATTTAGTAATGGATACAAATATATATCAATATTTCCCTGGTTAATAAAATTACATTCAAAATAAACATCATTTGTAATAATTATATACAATTTAAAGAAATAATCATATCCATCAGTAAAGATATGAATATTTTGAGGAAATTTAATGTTTAATGAATAATGGGAAGTGAATAAATCAATGGGGAATCAATGACTAAAAAAAAGATTCAAGTGTGTGAATTTAAATAATATCCTTGTTTAAAAAATAATAGTACATACATATGAATATTAAGGATGATATAAATATAATTCATACCAATTAGATTAGGAATGAGGGTTGTTGTTGTTGATTTAATAAATGAAAATTGTTAAAAATATTCTTGAGTAAAATATCATTTTAATTATGAAAATATCATTTTAAAATATATAAAAATTACTAAAATAAAGTTCTTTGAAAGTCATACATAAAAACATTTAGATATAAAAATAGCAATGTAGATGTATATAGGAATCTTCAATGGATCAATAATGACTAAATACATACATGTTTTATAGGGTAAAAAGAACATCCCTTTTTCATTGTATAATTTTTTGAAATCTTTCTTGTTTGGAAAATGGAAATAAGATTAATTTTAATATATATATTATCAAGTAAGATTTGGTATAAATGAAATTAATAAATTCTTTTTAGAAGGTTTTTTTTTTGAAATCATGTTTTTTAGAAGAAAACAATTTTTTGACCCATGATTGAAATGAATTAAGGTTTTCATAAAAACATTTTCTAAAATATTTTAAGGACAAACAAGTGAAGAAATGATACTTTTACTTGATAATAATTAATATAAACATGAAGAGAATAAAAATAATTGGTTTATTATAAAATTATAAAATAATATCCTTTAAAATAAATTCAAGTGTAAAAACTCTCAAATTAAATGACATTGTGTAGTAAACCCTAGAAAATATCATTTAGTTGATGTGATAATTAACTTAGAAATAAATTGTGTGTATAAAATTAAGATACATAAATATTTTAAATAAAATAATATATAGTAAAAAATAATTACACACTTAATCTTTGAATATTTATGATATTGTGGATGTAATAGCACCCATTGAAAGGGAATTGGGTTATGAAATTATTTAACACTTTGAAATTTTTTAATTCAAATCAAGTTAGAAGATATAACTAAAATAAAAACATAAAATACAATTAATAAGGATTTTTTGTAGATATTTCATGTCAATGGGTTGTTTATACATAATATAAAATTAAATTGGAGTATATTCATTATAATATGCCACTATGAAATTAAATTTATATGAAAACCCATATCTTTAACATCCTTTTGATTGAAATGACTTAAACATATTGTATTACTGTTTTAATCATGTTTTTAACTTTTAGAAGAACCATTTTAATATTTATTATATAATATAAGATCATTTTAAAACATCTTAACACCATTTTGTTGATATTATTTCATGAATTTCATTGATTTGGGTGACAAGTACATTTTTTTCTTGTTTATTTTTACTTGTTATTTTTTCCACATACATTTTTCTTGATTAAATCATATTCATAATTTAATGATTTATTAAAATATCATATATATTCATTAAATATTTATTTATATTAATCCATTCAATTTTTTGATAGGAAATTAAATACACCATTATGGAGACGATCTGTCATAGATAACCTTGAAAGATGATTCCATTTTCCTTTCATATGTGAATTAAATATATATATATATATATATATATTACCATTATATTATAAATTTATGTCATATATATCACATATATTTTTTAAATAATCTTTAATACCCTACATGTAATGTGTGAATGAATGAAATCACTTCATGAGTAGGTAGTTCATCATACACAAGAGTGACATTATCATATTCCCTAAAAATAGAAATCAGGAATGTATGTGTAATATACTAATTAAAGAGTAATAAATACATCATATTTGTCATATATATAATATATTTACAATAAATCAGTCATTACTCCCAACCTTGAATAGTAGTAATGGAAAAAACAAAGGACACTTGTTCAAGGGGTAGTAGTCTGTTGTACACATGAATGAGGATTTTGAAATAAATATGATGGAAGTGTTATTTAAAGACCCGGAAATTTCAAGGAAATTTTTTTAAAAAATTCTTTGTATTTTTACGAGTCTGTAGTTTCTGACGGCGCCTGATTCCGAGGCCCAGTGTGCCCGGAATCAATTTCTAAAGTTTTATTCGGGTACGTTCAGTAAACGTACGTGTGGGTTTTTCTATCTTTTTAACTGGTGCTCAGAATTGATATCCGAGGACGCCAATGAACTCGTAGTGCTGGTATTTTCTTAATGGGTCCTTTACCACAGTTGTGTTTTATGCGGATTAAGAGTTGATTTTTGGGGAATTAGAGTAAAATAAATAAAATTTGTATTAAACAAGTTTATTTTTCTATGGTAGTTATATCCTACCAAGGGCAGTTAGAGGTGGGGCCCACACCCACCTAACCTCCCATGAGAGGATTTACTGTGGTGGGGCCCACACGAGGCCCTAACTCCTAACCTCCACTTCACTCCCTTAAACCCCCATTAATCTCTCCTTCATTAATTTGACAACTTCCTTTATTTATGAGAACTCTCCCTCTCCTTATCTCTCTCTTTAATATTTGCCAACACATGTCAATTAATGAATTCAAACTCTTCAATTAATTAATTAAGGAGTTTGATCTTTGATTTTCATGGGTTAATAAAATAATATCATGAGCTATTATTTTAGTTTGGGGCATTTGTTGTGTTGGAGAAACATTGGGAGAGCTTTAGAGAAATTGAAGAGAGTTTCCTTCTTCAATGAAGAACGACGCCCTCTTCGACGAAGAATGCCGATTCCTCGAAGAACGGTTCTCCTTCTGATGGATCTCCGATGAATGACGCTCGAGTTGGGATTGAGGGCACTTTGTGGGAGTGACGAATGCCAATGATCGTCGACACCTTCAACTCCTCCATTGCGACAACGTCAACGAACCGACGTCCGCCTTTTGGCGATATCGTCAATGCACGGTGAACCTTGAGGTAGGGGTTTGTTTTGTATATTTTTCATATATGTGATTATACCCTCGAGCATGGGCGTTTAATTGGTTGGATGATTGTTTCAACCACTAACGCGATGGGTACGGACTAACGAACAAGTCTGGACCCATCTCTGTATCGTTCTTGATGCGTGGAATGTTTGGCGAGGATGAAACGGGGCCACAACGGATATTTGAAGTCGTCACAGTGAAGAGAGGGTCCCAGGAAAGCCATAGGCGTAGACAGTGGGTGAAACAGACCACCGGAGCACGTCTGGGGGTCCGTAGAAGGCGGTGGTGGCACGCCGCAGGAGCAAACAGCCGCGGCTGAGTCGCAGCGGCGGATGGAGCCGGAACAGCTTTGCCGTTCTGGAATAAGGGGAGGCGTGGCTTAATGTCGCGCTAGCTGGGGAGACCCCCCTCCATCGCTCAGCCAGGATGGCCGAGCCGCGGTAGGCCACCCAGGCCGGGTCGCGCCTGTAGGGCCGAACCCGGACCCGGTTCGGGCCGACCCAGGGTGGGTTGGGCTGGGTCGGACCGGGCCCAGACCCCCCTTTTTCGGACCATTTTTTGTTAAATGGCCATAACATGATCTAAGGACCTCCGATCGATACACCATCAGTTTAGTAGGAATTCTTAGATCGATACAGTCGTTTCGGTATATTACACTCAAGGTTTCGGCGAAGTTTGAGTACGACCAGGTTGGTTTGAACCCAAAATCAATCGGGCCCTCGGAGCGGAAACGCTTATAACTTAAGGACCGGACGTCCAATTGACGTGACGTAAACTATGTTGGTTTCATATTGATGAGAAGTTTATTTTAGCATAATCCACTTGATGTTTGGATGCATTTGGTGTACAGTCGGGTTGGTTTTAGCTTAAAAACCAACCAGGCCCCTGGAACGGAAAAGCCAATAACTTTCAGGTCGGACGTCCGTTTGACGAACCGTCAGCGGTGCTGGTAATATCCTTGAGAAACGGTCCCCTTGAGTATACCCCATGTTAGTTCAGGGTACAGTTGAAATATGGTCGGGTTGGTTCATACACGAAACCAACCGGGACCCCGGAACAAAAAGGCTAATAACTCACAGACCGGGCGTCTGATTGACGCGCCGTCTGTTGCGTTAAGACCCCTATGATGAGGCAGTCCCATGAGATACTTCCACGTGATATTACATGACACTTGGAAGTATTGACCAGTAGCTCGTGTAGCTGATACTCTCGGAGACGAGCGTATGGAGTACGGAGACCTTGTAGCTGGCTGAGACCTGATGACTACTTGTCTGATTCGATGCGGAGTGACTTGACTATCCCAGTGGGGAGCGCTACTATGTTGGGGCGACAGACCCATGGAAGAGGATAGATACTGTGTTGGGGCGGTAGACCCGCGGTACTCGATAGGAGGAGTACCTTTGTAGGCTATTAGGGGGTGTGCTACTGTGTGGGGACGACAGACCCATGGCGGGAAGCGCTACTGTGTTGGGGCGACAGACCCACGGTACTCGACAGGAGGAGTACCTCAGCAGTATAAGGTAGTGAGTAGAACCTTGGAGTCATGATAGGACTACTGTACTCGATAGAGGATGAGTTCTCTAGCAGCCGTGGTTTCGACATCGTGAATGAAAATCCTGGTTTGAGCTGAGTCAATGACCTTTGTGTTTTCCTCATGATTGAGATGGGTTACTTGATAACTTAGGTATATATATAGGCATATACCTAAGTAAAGGTTATCTGTTGAGATATTTCTTTGTAGTTTATCCTTGTTGGATTTTGTGAGACCTTGAGGGTCTTGGGGTCCCTACTAAGTATTGTTATACTCACCCCTACACGAGCTATGCCCGCACCTCGTTGTGTTAGATGCAGAGGAAGAACAGCGCTGACCGAGGTAGAGTGTACGAGGACTGGATGGTACCTGGAGGTGGAAAATTGGCATGAAGGCACATGGAGCAGACCGATAGACACGGAGTGTTGAGGAGGACATCTGTACCTACCCTTCAGCTAGGAACCCGTAAGACGATCTAGGAGCTGCTTCACCATTCAGCTTCTATATTTTCAGTTGTACTTTTCTTTCAGTTGTAGCTGTAAATTTCTGTTGGCCTTGTATTTCCATCCCCTTTGTACTTTCAGCACACTTGTTATACTACTTTACTTAGTATTTGCTTCCACTTGTTCTCTGGTTGTGTGTGTGTTTACGTTTTATAAAGGCAATGCCTTCCCAGTTCTAGGGAATTACTCCTTTGGTGCTAGTCGCCAGCCCCTGGCCTATAGAAGGCGGGCTTGGGGTAGTCACGATGCGGGCCCTGGGGGACAGGTCATGAAAAATTGGTATCAGAGGATTCGGTTCTACCGCAGAACTCAGGACTCTGATAATTATTTTCCGTGAAGCAATAGTGTTAAGAGTACCGAGTGTGGTTTTCAGTTCAGGGAATCCAGTGTTGGTGTGGCGGCCGACGTATCCATACTCCAGGACCCTGAATACTAATTTCTGACATAGTGCACAAAAACACTTATTGCGTGTGTGTATCCTAAAGTTTTCTTTAAGTCAGCTCAACCAAGTCAGCTCACCAGGTTTAAATATTTTGATTGTGTCGCATCTATTCAGGATGCCTCCACGCAGACAGTCAGTTGGAGTTCTTAGAGTGTACCCGATGACGGCTCACCAAGCAATGAGGCTTCGGTGCAGGGCCCTCTTACTATGATGGCACATTCGGGTGGTGTACCAGCAGCACCACCACCCGTTGGGCAGCAGATGCCACCAGCCGTACTAGTAGACGGTGCACGCCGACAGAGCACATTTCACGAGTTCCGTCAGTAGAGGCCTCCGAGGTTACGAGGCGAGGCATATTCCCAGGCAGCATTGGAGTGGCTGGAGGCGATTTCTAGAATTCTACACATAGTTTAGACACTGGTGGAGAAGATAGTGATCTTAGCTACTTGTGTTTCCCAGTGAGTGACCATGAGGTTGGTCCGCATAGTGATGAGGCTTCAGTACGTGGACCGATGCCTAAGATAGTACCTTCGGGTAGTGTGCCAGCTATAACTCTACCTACTGGTCTGTAGTTACAACTGGTGGTACCGGTAGATGAAACAGGTAGGCATACTGCCTTACACGTCTTTCAGCATCAGATACCCATCAGGTTCTGAGGTGAGCCCGACTCACAGGTGGCTGAGGGCTGGCTTGAGGAGGTGGCTGAGAGTTTTCTATAGATTATACAGCTTCGACAGGATGACATGTTGGTAGCTGAGTATTCATCGAGGTGTACCGATCATTACTGGTACTTGATGACTACGATACAATCAGTGCTTTAGAACACAGACCTCTGGGCAAGGTGTGTTTAAGGACGTCCGAGCCAGAACTTTACCTCTATGCATTCCTACTTATTCTAGGGTGCTAGATATAACTTTTGTGGTTGAATTTTCTTTAGCTGAATGGATATAGCTAGATAATTTTAGCAGTGGGAAAGTAGGGAACTGGCACTAGTCTCAGAGACTTGGGATTGTAAAATTTTTCAAGAAGAGGAAGTGTTAAGGACAGAGTAATCTGCAGAGCAGTAGACGAGGAAGCAGAGCTAGGAGAGCAGCATGAGGTGGTGTACATTTAGACATGTTACAACCACCCGCATTTGTAGTCCCCGCTAGGCTCAGGGATCAGGAGGGCAGGGGAATAGAGTAGCTGCATGTGGTCAAGGAGTGTGACCCAAGGGCTCTAAGAATGATTTGAGGTACGGTCTGTGTCTACTACTAGCTGCCATAATAATAGACATTGATACGAATCATTCCTTCCTTCCACAAATCCTGTCCCAGACTTCGAGTTTCCAGTTAATCCATTGACTTGACCCTCACGTATGGAGATACCTTTGGGAGGAGACTCGATAATCACACTTACTCTGATGGTGTGATCTAACCCTTGAGGCGATAGTTTCGGTTGGAACCTCTTGGTGGAAGCGTCGAGGCCTTACGATGTTAGTTTGGTTATGGACTAGGCAACCAGAGTTCATACACAGATTGACTGCATTAGGGAAAAAGGTTTTGGTTTAACAACAACGTTAGGATGGGTTTTCCATGGTCGGTGAAAAGGGAACCCCAGGCAGAACGAGATGGAATCATTCATAAGTGGGTCAAGTCGATCACTCATGAGTCGGCCAGACTTAGATTTATGCCAGACTTCTCCAGAGTTGCTACACCGCTTTTAGTATTGACAAAGAAGGGGAAACCCTTAGTGTGGTCAGAGAGATTCCAGCAGAGCTTTTCAGAAGATAAGGTAGAGGTTGACCAGTGCACCCATCTTGGGGCTACTGGAGAAGGTGCAGATCATCCAGGAGCGGATGAAGACTGCACAGAGCAGACAGAAGTCATATGCTGATAGGAGATGGAGACCACTGGAGTTCGAGGATGACGACCATGTTTTCTTAAGGGTCTCACCTTGACAAGGTCTGTGGATATTTGGTCGGGGCGGCAAGTTATCTCTGCATTTCATCAGACCATTCCAGGTTCTCAGCAGAGTAGGCGAGGTGGCTTACCATCTAGCCCTTCCACCTCAGTTGCACTGGGTGCATGACGTCTTCCACGTATCTCAACTGAGGAGATACCTGCACGACCTGACCCACATCATCGATCACGGGGAGCTGGACATCGATGAGAGGGTGATGTTCAAGGAGGTTCCAGTAGAGATTGAGGATCGACAGAAACAAGTCCTATGTGGATGGTCAATTCCTCTGGTGTGTGTTTGCTGGCAACACGGGAATCTCTAGGGAAGCACATGGGAGAAAGAGGATCAGATGCGTGATCAGTACCCCTTTTTGTTTCCCTAGTGTGTGTTGTAGCTTTATGGGGACGTAAATCTCTTAGGTGGGGGTAATGTAAAGACCTGGAAATTTCAATGGAATTTTTTTTAAAAATTATTTGGATTTTAACGAGTTCGTAGTTTCTAACGGCGCCTGATTCCAAGGCCCTGTGTGCCCGGAATCAATTTCTGAAGTTTTTTTCGGGTACATTCAATAAACGTACGTGTGGGTTTTTTTATCTTTTGAACTGGTTCTCAGAATTGAAATCTGAGGACATCGATGAACTCGCAGTGCCAGTATTCGCTTAAAGAGACCTTTACCAGAGTTGAGTTTTATGCAGATTGAGAGTTAATTTTTGGGGAATTAGAGTAAAATAAATAAAATTTGTATTACACAATTTTATTTATCTATGGTAGTTATATCCTACCAAGGGGAGTTAGAGGTGGGGCCCACACCCACCTAACCTCCCATGATAGGATTTAGTGTCGTGGGGCCCACACTAGGCCCTAACTCCTCACCTCCCCTTAACTCCCGTAAACCCCCATTAATCTCTCCTTCATTAATTTGAAAACATCCCTTTATTTATGAGAACTCTTCCTCTCCCTCTCTCCCTCTTTAATATTTTCCAACACATGTTAATTAATGAATTCAAACTCTTCAATTAATTAATTAAGGAGTTTGATCTTTGATTTGCATGGGTTAATAAAATAATAGCATGAGCTATTATTTTAGTTTGGGGTATTTGTTGTGTTGGAGATACCTTGTGAGAGCTTTAGAGAATTTGAAGAGAGTTTCCTTCCTCAATGAAGAACGATGCCCTCTTTGACGAAGAACGCCAATTCCTCGAAGAACGGTTCTCCTTCTGACGGATCTCTGACGAACGACGCTCGAGCCAGGATCGATCGCACTTTACGGGAGTGACGAACGCCAATGATCGTCGACACCTTCAACTCCTCCCTTGTGATGAAGTCAACGAATAGACGTCTGCCTTTTCGCGATATCGTCAATGCACGGAGAACCTTGAGGTTGGGGGTTGTTTTGTATATTTTTAATATATGTGATTATACCCTCGAGCATGGGCGTTTAATTGGTTGGATGATTATTTGAACCACTAACGCGGTGGGTACGGACTAACGAACAAGTCCGGACCCATCATCGTATCGTTCTTGATGTGTGTAATGTTTGGCGATGACGAAATGGGACCGCAATGGCGATTTGAAGCAGTCGTAGTGAAGAGTGGGTCCCGGGAGAGCCACAGGCGTAGACGGTGGGTGAAACGGACCACCGGAGCGCGTTCGGTGGTCCGCGGAAGGAGGCTGTGGTGCGCCCCGCTGGCGCGGTGGCGCCGGCGTCCGGCGGCGACAGCGCGCCGCCGGAACAGACCGTCGCGGCTGAGCCACGGTGGCGGATGGAACCGAAACGGCTTTGCTGTTCCAGAATAAGGGGAGGCACGACATAATGTCGTGCCAGCTGGGGAGACCCCCCCCCCCCCCCCGCTAGGCCAGGCTGGTCGAGCAGTGGCGGGCCACCCGGGCCGGACCCAGACCTGGGTCGGGTCGACCCGGTTTGGGCCGACCTAGGGTGGTTTGGGCCAGATAGGACCGGGCCCAGACCCCCCTTTTTCAGACCATTTTCAGTTAAACAGTCATAACTTGATCTTCGGACCTCCAATCGATGCACCGTCAGTTGCGTATGAATCCTTGTATTGAGACGGTCGTTTCACTATATTACACACAAGGTTTCGGCGAAGTTTTGGTATGTCCGGGTTGGTTCAAACCCGAAACCAATCAGACCCTCGGAGCGGAAACGCTTATAACTTAAGGACCGTACGTCCGATTGATGTGCCGTCAACTACATTGGTTTTCTTTTGATGAGACGGTTCTTTTGGAATACTCCACTTGAGGTTTGGACGCAGTTGGAGTATGGTCGGGTTGGTTTTAGCTTAAAAACCAATCGGACCCCTGGAACGGAAAAGCCAATAACATTCAGACCAGACGTTCGTTTGAGGAACCGCCAGTGGTGTTGGAAATCTCTTTGAGAAACGGTCCCTTTGAGTATACCCAATGGGAGTTCGAGGTACAGTTGAGATACGGTCGGGTTGGTTCGTACATGAAACCAACCGGGACCCCGGGACAAAAAGGCTCATAACTCACAGACCAGGCGTCCGATTGACGCACCATCTTTTGCGTTAAGACCCCTATGACAAGGTGGTCTCATTAGATACTTCCACATGAGATTGCATGACACTTGGAAGTATCGACTAGTAGCTCGTGGAGCGGATACTTCCGGAGACGAGCGTACGGAGTACGGAGACCTTGTAGCTGGCTGAGACCTGATGATTGCGACTGCTTGACTGATTCGATTCGGAGTGACCTGACTAGCCAAGTGGGGAGCGCTACTGTGTTGGGGCGACAGACCCATGGCGGAGGAGCGCTATTGTGTTGGGGCGACAGACCCATGGCGGAGGAAAGCTACTGTGTTGGGGCGGCAGTCCCTCGGTACTCGACAGGAGGAGTACCTCTGTAGGCTATTAGGGGGTGTGCTGCTATTTTGGGGTGGCAGACCCATGGCGGGAAGCGCTACTATGTTGGGGTGACAGACCCGCAGTACTCGACTGGAGGAGTACCTCAGCAGTCTAAGGTTAGTGAGTAGCATCTCGGAGTCGCGACAGGACTAATTTACTCGACAGAGGAGGAGTTCTCCAGCAGCCGTGGTTTCGACATCTTGAATGAAAAACTTGGTTTGAGCATGGGTCAATGATCTGTGTGTTTTCCCCATGATTGAGATGGGTTACTTGATAACATAGGTATATGTATGGGCATGTACCTAAGTAAAGGTTATCTGTTGAGATCTTTCTTTATGGTTTATCCTTGTTGGATTTTGTGAGACCTTGAGGGTCTTGGGGTCCCTACTGAGTATCGTTATACTCACCCCTACATGGGCTATGCCCGCACCTCGTTGTGTTGGATGCAGAAGACAGACAGCGCTGACCGAGGTAGAGTGTATGAGGACTAGATGGTACCCGGAGGTGGACACTCAGCGTGATGGCACATGGAGCAGACTGATAGACGCAGAGTGGTGAAGAGGACATATGTACCTACCCTTCAGGTAAGAACCCTGAGGATGATCCTGGAGCTACTTCACCATTCAGCTGTTGTCTTTTCAGTTGTACTTTTCTTTCAGTTGTAGATGTACCTTTCTGTTGGGCTTGTATTTCCGACCCCTTTGTACTTTCAGCACAATTTTTATACTACTTTACTTAGTGTTGTCTTTCGCTTGTTCTCTAGTTGTGTGTGTGTTTACGTTTTATAAAGTCAATGCCTTCTTAGTTCTAGGGAATTACGCCTTTGGTGTTAGTCGTCAGCCCCCGGCCTATGGAAGGCGGGCTTCGGGTAGTCACGATGCGGGCCCCGGGGGATGGGTTGTGACATGTTAGTAGCATTAGGTTATAAATTTAACATAAAAATATATATAATCACTGTATAAAAATAATTTTTTTCGGTGAATAGAAAACAATATAAAAGGGCATTTAAATTTTCATTGGGTATCATCCTTAGGTAAGGACTAACACCTTCTAATGTTGGATTTATGACCAAGATATGTATTCTTGGATTAGGGAATTAAATTTAGGGTGTTATTTTGGAATATATTTTTAAAATATATTTATGGTTGTTTTATGTGTCGAGAAAATGTGGTGTCCTTTTATATGTGGGGTGAGTGGCGCAACTACAATATTTTGAAAGAGTTAATTTGATCGTTTTTTCATGTCAACGACCCAAATTATTCCCTATTCATGGTAATATAAGTTTTAAAGTAGAAATATGATAATAAAATTTGTTTTAGAAATGTTTTGGTTAATTTTTACACATTACATTATAATTTTAACCACTAATGAAACCAATTTTTAACTTAATCACAATGATTAACATTAACCACATTCATTGATATTTTTGGAAAAATATTAATTTGACCATATCAGAAATTATAAATTATGATTATTCCAAATATGAAATAAATTTTTAAAAATTAAACCCTAAAAGTGACATAATTTAATTCAAAATTAATCTAACAAATATGGAATGAATGTGGGTTTCTAATGTGTATAGGTTCAAAGGATTGAATTATTTTTTATCCACTAGCAATATGAAAATTATTAAGATTACCAAAAAAATTTAAATTGATATAAATTTGAACTAGCATTATTTAAAAACTAATTTAAAATAAAATTTATCATTAAAAATTATAGAAATTAAAATAATTCTTTATTAAATTTCATTATTGTTTCAGTATTCATCAAAAAATGAATCTTAATTGAAAATTTTAAAAAACCATTCTAATATAATATAAATATTGAAAATAAAAAATGAAGATTATTTTTTCAAATAAAATTTATATAAGTAGAAATTTTTATTTTTAAAATACGCTCACTATTAAAAGGTTCCCAAACCACCTTTAGAAAAATAAATCATTTTTGAATAAAATTAGATTTTTTATTATCTTATGCATATGAAATTTATTAGATAAATATAAAAAATCTATGGAATATATAATATATACTATTCATTAATACAATCAAATAATAATATTCAATATAATTTTTTATGACAAAAAACATTTGAACATAATATTTTCTCTTTTAATAAAAAAATTTCCAATATATTTAATTGTTTTTTTCATTTATAATTAATTGGTAACTAATGAATTCATTTTATTGTTTTTTAGACCATATATTTTTATAAGATAGGTAGTCTTATTCATAACCACTAATTTAAAGTCTACATGGTAATTCTCTTTTTGTATAAAAATGTTATCATTATCTGATAAAACTCAGTCGTGCGTGTAATGCAAGCTATCAAAGGAAGTCATTATTGCATGCAACGCAAGCTAACTCAGTATCACATGAATTTCATTATATAAAATAGATTCAATTTATTTAAAATATTAAATATGTCATAAAGTCTTGGGTTATAATATTTCATACTATAATTTTTATTTTGTGTTATACACGATATTGAATATGATGCACATATTGTTAAATTTCGGGGTGTTACATTGTAAATATATAACGAAATATTCACTTCACATTTTTATTAGTGTCTCTAAAGTAATTAATTCATAAAATGAAAAGAAGAATTAATTTTATCCATTTTTTAAAATTTATAAAATGATTAAAAGTAAATTTAAAAAACATATAAAAATTATAAAATTAAATTTTTTTATAAGACATAGATATTGAATAAAAATGATTTTCAAAAATATAGAGATATAATTTAAATTTCCTTAAAAAAATTATATCTCATGAGTACATAATGCGAGTAAAGTAAAATGAAATTATTTATTCTCAAAAAATACAATATTTAGAATAATATAACGTCATTACTCAGGAAAATAAACTTATAATTTTCTTTAACATAAATTCTAGAATTATTAATCAGGATTAACATGATATTAAAAAATAAATCCATTACTAATTCGGAAACATTCGACTCAAAGCCACATAAAATATAGATCCCTTTATGCATATTAATAACCACATTATTTTAATGAGAAAAATTATAAAATAAATTCATGGGTATTAAATAAACGATTAATAATATACTAGTAGTAAATATGAATTGTTTCTTATAGAAATAAATTTTAGAAAAATGTTCCTTGTTTGGAGTAATCATTACATAAAAATCATATTAAAATCCTATATAATAAATTTAAATTTATTTTACTTCTAAAATTTTTTCTTGTAAATTCTTATAATATCATATATTATCCACTAATATAATTTTGACAATAATTTATTAAAATTTAAATATTAAAATGATTGTTTCTTGGTTTTGATAGTTCCATTTTTCATTATAATTTACATTTAATAGTTCTGGTCCCTTTACTTTGATTACATTTTCCTAATCCCAAATATTATATTTAAAATATAAATTTCACATCAATTATCATATTATGATTTAGAATAATCCATAAAAAATATTTATAAAAAAATTAATTACACCATTCAAGGATACGATAGGTCATATCTATGAATAAACAATATTTTCACTACTATACAGAAGGTAGAAGTAATAGGTAAATGTTAATTCACATTTATAGAAAAAATATTTTCTCAAGTATATGAAATATATATGTTAAATTCAACCCTATTACCATCCAAGAAAATAAAATTTATTAAAAAATGAGTCACATAACATCATGGATGTGGTAGTCTACACATCCAAATAAAAAGTGATATCATTTTCCAAAAGAGGGAAATTATAATATCCCAGCTCTTTATTTAACAGTAATAATTTTTTTATTACATATTATGACACAAAATTAAAATTGGATGATCAAGATGTATAGTTTCATTGATAATTATGTTTAATAAATAACAACATAAAACATTTAATACAACATCATTATTGAAAAAATATTTACCATGATAAAAATACTCCTTTGAACATAAAACTACATGCGATAACCAATGGCCAGACATACGAATTGGGTGAGGAATAAAACCCGAAAATGGAATAAACAAGGCATAACATGAAGAAGATAACAAATTGCAGACAATATGCATATCAATATGTCATTAAAAGAGTATTAATATAAACATGAACAAAGAGACATGATATATTCTGAAAATAATAGCATGGGAAATGTGGAAACAACATATAACACTAAATCATAAAAATAAGTCAAGGATAAATCATCAACACATCATGGTGGAAAAATTACCATAAATGAATTAGGTACTCCACTATCCCATCATGACATATCATGATACTAGAAATTACGCAATGTATTGGAATTTTATTTGGGGGCACCCATCATATTCATTTCATTATCATACTTAGGATTGTCTCATAGATAATAAAACATGGATTCAATGAATATCGTAATTTATTCCCAGATAAAGGAGTGTTTAATTAATACATTAAATTACCCAATAAATAAGTATATCTTCATAAAGGTTAATACACTTTCTAGAAAAAGATGTTATGTTATTCAGTACCCTATTATTTTGGAATGGGAAATTGCAGTGAAAATATGGAATCATAACAATGATATATATAAATTAATAAAACTGGTCGATGATAGAGAATGCGGTTTCTAATTTTTTTGGATATAAGATTGGATGTAATAGGGGCTTGTAAAATCATATCCAAACATTATAAATTTTTATATAAAAGTAATAATTTAATGAAGAAACATGAATATAGAAAAGAATCCTCGTGATATTTTGGCATTGTAACTAGTGTACATAAAAGATCATGGGAGGCCTAATAAGAGTGAAAGGAATATTACCTCATATATAAATAAAATGTAACCTATGGGGGGTATGTAATATCATATCCCATCAAAAAAATGAAAACTAAAACCCATAACATTAAATTAGTTATGATAAAAGAGGATTGTGGAAGATTAAGTTCCTTACATGAATGTATGACTCCAAAGACACAAGAAGTACTTCTTAAGGGATTTTTTCACCTAGAATGGACTATAGGGAGTAGAGGTAAATGTGTGTACATGCTCTAATAATTTTTTGTGAAGATAAATTAGATCTTTGTTGGGTTTATATAGGAAAACTTTGGGGTTCATTATTTAGGTTATAGACTCTCTAAAATAAAATGTTGAATACCACAAACCATCCAATCCATATGTTTTCCCATTTAAATGTTGGTATGGGTAATTGCATCATCATAACCATATAATTATACATTTCATCCTTCACATACTAACATGCTTGTTAATTTAATGAATATTCAACGATCTCTTTCCTCATGTTGTCCCACCAATAGTTCTCTTATAGACATCAATATATCATTTTGTTTCCCAGGTGAATGGAGAATGTTGAACTATATGCATCATCCAATTGTTCTATATTTATCTAAGGATTTAATGAAACACATATTCTTTCCCCAAATCTCATTATTCCATATTCCTTAACATTGTACTCTATGTATTTCCCTTTTCTAACATTTTCAACATTCTTATGAATTCCCACGTCATCATTTTTAGCATCCTTTAACCATTCATGAAGAGTCGGTTCAGAAATACATTTTGAAATGATTGATTATATTCCTTCCTTTATGATTCCCACATCCATGCCCTTTAACTCTAATAATATTGGATCCTTCTCAATTCCAATCAATGATAAAATTGAGGGATCCTTTATTCATACAGCATCAGTCACTTTATTTTCTTTACCAATATGGTAGTGGATTGAGAAGTCAGAATCATTGATGATATGTAACCATCTTCTGTAGCATATATTAATATTTTTCTATGTAAATATTTATTGATTCTCTTATGATCATTATATATCTGACACTTCTCCCCGATGAGATAATGTTTCTAGATTTTCCACACAATGATCACAACTTCCAACTCTACATTATGTGTGGGATAGTTTTTCTCATGAATTTTCAACTACCTTGAATCAATGGATATGAATTTGTAGTTCTGAATTAAAACCCATCACAATCCTTTCTTTGTAGCCTCACTAAATATAATATATAGTTATCCACATGTGGGCAGTGTGAGTATAGGGGTAGTGATAAAACTCCATTTTAACTCATTGAAAATCTCTTCAAAATCATTGTCCCTAGAAAACATGACTCCCTTATGAGTTATCTTGGTAAGAGGGTTTTTAAAGCATGAGAAATTTCAAAAAAATCGAAAATAATACACTGGTAACCCATGGAAACAAAATATATCTTTCATAGATGTTTCCCTCATCCATCCCTCTATTTTTTTGACTTTAAAGGATCCAGATATATCCAATTGATTCTTATGATATGCACTAAGAATGAGATTTACTTCAACCAAAACTAATAGTTATTGTACATTGCATATATATTATCCTTTTACAATGTCAATAGAACAATGTTCAAATACTCATCATCATTCTTAATTCTATTGGATTATATTATGACATCATCTTTAAAGAATACCAAAAAAATTGAGGTACTCTCTAAAAACTCTCTTCATCAAATCCATGAATAGTGTTGGAGAATTAGTGATTCCTAAATGTGAAGCTATGAACTCATAGTCCTTATACCTTGTATGAAATGATTACTTGGGGATACCCTCCTCCTCCACCTTATCATTATAATATCTCAACAGTAGACCCACTGTGGAGAATTATTTCATAAACATATCTAATTGATGAATTCATCAATTTGAAGAAAAGGAAACTAGTTCAATATCTTGATCTTGTCTAGATCATGATAATAAATATAAAGGCACAGTGACCTATCCTTATTCTTGATTAAGAGGACTAGTGAACCACATGGTAAAGTACATAGTCCTATGAGCCATTTTCCATATTCTCATGTATTTGTTTCTTTAGCTCATTAATTTCCAAAACATCTATATTATACGATGTTTGGGATATTGGAAATACCCTAGGTATTAGATAAATTTAAATTTCAACCTCTCGTCTAGGAGTATGACCTGTAAATTCATCGAGAATCACTTCAACATATTTACATACAATATGAATATCTTTTAGGATGATCCTTTCATTATAATTAATAATTTTATCTAGACATGATATCTCAATGGGAAATAATATCCACGCTCGAGATTATGGTTCTAAAGAATATCCATCATTTTCATTGAAATTGTATAGATTCGGGGGTCTATTTTCCTTATGGAAAGTTATTTACTTCTAAGAGCAATTTATATTGGGTCTATTTGAGGATTACCAATCCATGACATGAATTGAATCAAATTTCACCAAAGAAAGTTTGAAAAAGTTTTCTTGAGAGTTCATCCAACAAATTGTAATGGGAGAGGATTTTTATAAATGGGATTCAATAATTTCCCTATTTCCCATTTACACAGACATTTCTAATTCTATGTTATTTGGTGGTGTTTAAATAGTTCTACACAACCTTAATGATATAAAACAATTTGTAAAATTAGAATCAAAATGTATGTTAACTATTAATTAATGAATAAATAGCATACATTTCACTACATCATAGTCCATATTCAATTCTACGGTAGTGATGGTAAAAGCACACAATTTCTACCTGGGAGGTTCTTGCTTGTCTCCTAAATCCCATTGGTTTGGGAATGGGTTTGAAAAGTTACATGGTTCATTACAGTTGTATGAATGATCAATGTCTTGATGGTGGACTGGAGAATTCCTTTCCTCTATCACATTAGTGGTTTTCTCTTGTCTGCAATTATTATCTTGATTCCATTAATTCCTACACCTAAAGCATTTCTTCATCCCCTTTATGTAATTTTCAAGATGCTTATTTCCATTTTTTGATGATTTGGGTGTTGAAATCTATTGTCACTATTTTATTTTTTCAACAAGCAACAAGAATTAGACTCTAATTTTCACATCGTATCCCCATGATACCTTTGAGATTCAAATATATCCATTTAGTATTTGAGGTCACATCATATAATTTCCTCAAATCTATCAAAGTCACAATTCTCCAAGACATTTAATAGGTTTTGATTTTTCCGACCAAATAATTGTTCAACGTTGTATTTGAGGGTAACGTCATAACCAGAGGCATATAATTCCATTCATGTGATTTTCACCCTAGACCGCAATATATTATTCATTATTTTTCTTGAGGGAATATAAATCTCATACAATTTTAATATTGATAGTTTGAGGAAAATATTTATCAAAAGACATTTTATAGAATTACATCCACTTCATTTCATTGATATCTTACTTATGCGTCATATTGTTGATCAATTTCCACCACTGGTTGGCTTCCCCTTCCATATGATATATATTCATAAGAATATTCTCTTGTTAATAACATTAATGGATAAAGATGATTATCTTAATAGAGTTGACTCATTATTCTACGATTAAGGGATCAGATAATCCACTGAAAAAAGGGACCATTGTTACATAAAGATATTTGTTGTGACTTGTTCCCTCTTATGGGGGTTTGTGAAATCCTCCTAGTCTGGGTTTTTACTATAAAAAAATTAATTTTTGAGAGTATTGTGAAATTTTTTTATAACTTCTTCTATCAAATTGGGTATCATGTTAAGGTAGTAATCACGTTACCCTTCGTATTTATTTCTTAATAGATTTATCCTATTTCCCTCCATTTGATATAATATAAGGAAAATTAAGTGTGATTATTTTAAACAATTAAACACATAAATTGGGATCTAATTACATAAAATGAATAAATTATAAATTATATTTATTTCTTAACATAAGGATTTATGGGATTTGATCTATGTTATCCTCAATCAATTTCCTAATATATATTTTTATGGGAATTTTTGGTTCCCTTTATAATGGTTCATTATGATCATATGAAATTACGAAAGAATATCCCCCATGAGTGTCCAACTAGGTGCATAGTAACACTCATTTTCATGTACCATATTACCAAATGTCCGGCCCAAAACATCTTGTTGGAGTTGTTACCCCTAGGTACAAAGGTTCAAGAACTATGTCCATATTTAGAATACAAACTTGTATGTATTTTCATGATAAAAAAAATTACTCTATAATTACTATGGTTTAGGGTTTTCTATTATACATAGTTTTATATCTAATTATTTTCTTATAGTTATTTAATCCTAAGGATACTGTTAGAGTTTTCTAATCCTAAACCCAAAAAACTAAAATTTCCCTCTGGTAGAAACTATAACAATCTTGTTTTTTAATTCACATTTATAGTTGCTTTTTTACTTATTATTATGATTAATACACATCCATTGATCAATAAGTCTATTTTATTTTAGAATTAGGTACATTACATAACAACATTAAATAGGGAATACAATATCATTATTGAAAACTTTTTTAACATGCTCAAAATACTCATTTGAAGAAAAATCTGCATGGGATAACCCAGAGACATACATAAGAATGGGTTGACCTATAAAAAATTTATGGGAATAAAAAATTCATAACATGAAGAAGATGATAAATATTGTACTATAGTAATATCAATAGGTTAAAAGAGTATTAATCATTAACATGAACAAATATACATGATATAGGATGATAATTAGAACATGGGAAATGGGGAAACAAAAAAATGAATCAAAGACACAAGTAAAGGATAAAATGAAAATAATTCATGGTGGAAAAATATACATAAGTGAATCAGGTACACCTTTGTTACAACAAGAAATATCACGATACTAAACATTACCCAATGAATTAGATCACTATCTTGTTGCACCAACCATAATCATTTCATTTTCATGCTTATGTTTACCACATTGATCATATAGCATTGATTCATTAAATATCATAATTTACTACAAGATAAAATAATATGAAATAAAAATATACCAGTCCCCAATAAAATAGTATATGTGCATGAAGGTGAATAACCTTGATAGAAAAAATGGGTATTGTATTCACTACACAATTATTTTGGGCTGGAAAATCGTAGTAAAATTTCGATAACATAATGATTATACATAAAAAAAATAAAAACAATAGATGATATAAAAAGGGATATTTCATTATTTATAAATAAAATGGATATTAATAGGTACATGGAAAATCATATATCAACATTAAAATTCCTTAAATATAAGGTAGAAGGTAATGTAGAATGATGAATGGAGAAAATAATCCTTACAATATTTCAGCATGTTAATAGGTGTGCATAAATGATCATGGGAGGATTAATGTGAGTGAATGAAATATTTACACATTTAATAATAAAATTTAAATTAATTTTAATATTTAATATCAAATGAAATCATAATCATATTAAAACTAAAATATATAATGTAAAAGGAGTGCTTGATAAAAGAGGAGAGTGGAAGATGAGGTTCCTTACTTGAAAGTGTGGCTCCAATGGCTTGGGAAGGACTTTGTGATAGGTTAGGGAGCCTTGGGATGCCCTTATGGAGTATAGGGAATCATCTGTATGTGACCCAAGTATTTTTAGTCAAGATAAATGGGATATTAGTTGGGTTTATATAAGAAAAGAGATGGATTTCTTTATTAATTATGTTTTGGACTCTATATTATAAAATAGCTAAAACTACAAACCATTAAAAGTTTTTTTCCCTTAGCTTCTATTCAAAGGTATTGGTTCTCATTATTTTATAAATACAACTACCTAACTTATAAAAATACTACCTTTGGTGATGTAGAGGTGAGTCGCACTATTGAATAAATGATTTTAAAATCTTAAAATATATTAATTGTCTTAGAGGATTCATAATGGATTTAAGAAATAAATCAAATTAACATAAAATAAAAATATATTAAATGGAAAACATATATTTAGTATTTGATCGTATTTATATTACTTAATATATCACTTTTGTGTCATTGTGATGTCATAAAACACAAAGAATATTTATATAGTATTTTATTTTTTCTAAAAATAATCGGTTGTCTCAAAAAATTATAAGAAAATCACATTTGATTAATTTCAATGTTATAATTTCAAAAATAAAATTTATTTTATCTAAATAATTTTCTAAATATATTATTTTTCAACTATTAAAATAAAACCCTATATTTATTGAAAATAATGCGTTTTTTTTACCGTAACATTTCTTTGATCCCTTCTAAAAAGTACATTAGGCTTCATAAAAATTATGTGATAATTAATATATAATAAATGGTATTTAATAAAAATATTATTTATTCAAAGATTAATAAATTCATTAAAATGTTTTTATTAATTTAATTTAAATATTATCCATAATTACTATTAGTGATTTATTGAATCATAATGAAAATCATTTATAATTTAACAATAGTATAATGGAAATATATTTATTATTATATAGATAATAATATACATATTAATATTCCTAGGGTATTGTTACATATCCCTTTATACACCATAAAATTCCATAAGGGTAAGGTCTGTTATGGTGGGACTTTCGTGGGGTGATTCGACAATAATGGTTTGGGTCATGATCTTGATGGCCATGAACTTCTAACATAAATGGTTTATCTCATGCTTATGTTGTTGGATCTCATATTGGGTCATGATCTTGATGGTCATGGTTTGAGGTCAAAATAATCCTTTTTCGGTGTTAATTTGATTTGTTAAAACTATATGTTTAAACCTACCATGTGATCCATGTTCAGAAACTATATTATCAGCCATAATGATACTGACTGAAAATTACTTTTTTATTATAAAAAACACTTTTAAGGGAAAAGTGAGAAACCATGAAATCCTGAAAACATGCATCAAAACAACCCACACAGAACAAACTATAGGATCAGCCCCTCCCAGCTGATGCTCAATGACAAAAGACTTCACCAAGAAGGACCCTTCAACAAGCAGTCATGTGCAGCAATGCACGGGCATGGAACCGATGGTAATTCCATACCCTCTCAAGCATCCAAGTCTGAAAGGCCAATATCGGTGAAGACTTCATGCTCTGATCCTCTTCTGGAGCAGACCCAAGTAGTTTTCTGTAAAAAACACCAGTCGTAATGATACATAACTGTATTTTAAATAAAATTGGATATGGTAAAAAATTAGTGCATGTGTTTTCTGTAAACATGTTATATAATAAGATATTTAATAAAATAAAAATCGGAATTGTATTTATAATATTTCAAGTTTTCATAGGAAGGTAAGAAGGATGATATTCTATTAAAACGTGCGTAGAATAAAAATCTAAAAAACATAAAATTTATAATTTAAAAGTATCATAATAACCATACATGAATGATGATTGTGGAAAATTGTATGCCTCACAACATGGATATAGTAGTCCACACATATACACAATCGATACATTCAAATCCCATTTAAAGGAATAGAGGGTGGATAATGGTGGACCATAAATATAAAAGAACTTATTTTTATTTAATATACCAAAATGATTATTTTGTGATTAATATAAATCATTATAGCATGTAGAATATTAAAAAATATAAAAGAGTTTTGTTTTGATGATTACATCTTTATTAGTAATCCTCCTTTATATCACATAACGATGACCAATGTAATGGTGTTTCAAGAATGCCAAGAAAAATAATAAATGAATGAGGAATTTTAGGAGATAATTAGGTAGTGTTTGGATATCTCATATAGATTAATGTCATTTATAAAAAATATAGAATAGGAGTCCTTTTAAAAGATGGAAAGAACTCACAACAAATTAATTAAAGACTAAAATATATTTAACTTCAATAAAAAGTATAATTCTTAAAAATAAAATGGATCTAAATTAATTGATTAATTGTTAAAAATATCAGCAGCCATTTAAATATAGATAGGTTATTGTGTCTTTTAAGACATTATATATAGGTTTAACCCCTATATTAACTGATTTAATCCTTAACAACAGTAATAAATTTATAAATTAGAAGGGATGTAATACTACATATAAGTTAAAAATTATCTCATGAATGGCTATGTGAATACATTTATGACCATTTAAATTCATAATTAATCATAAGGGATTTTTTTATTATTTTTATATAATTTAATTAAATATTATTTCACATAAAATATTATTAATGTCATTTTCAACACTAATCATTTAATTTGACATTCACACATGATGATAGTAATCTAATTAAAATATAAAAAAATCAAAAATAAATAATATTATATATTAATATAAAGAAAACAATTACCATAAATTATTAATAAATATTACATTAATACTATTTAATATTATTTAAATGATTTTTATTACTCTTTAGAGGTGCATCGTACTTCTATTACTTATGTTTTAAATGTAATAATATCACCCAAAAAGATAATTTATTTTAACAAAATAATTCATTTTTAAAATATAAAATTATATACATACATATTCTCTATTTATCAGTGTGTAATAATTTTATATATATTAAATTCAAGTTACAATAATTTTTTAATTTTTATAACATCAAGCAAGAAAATTATTTGTATAGGGAAAATGGAATAAAAATGCCATAAAATTAAAGATGGGCTGAATTTGGTCTAATTAATTCTACACGATGGTGTAAGATTATTTTTTCAAATTATTAGATGAACTTATATTATATTATTAATCTTGTTTGTCACATTTTACTATTACCTATGTGACAAATATTTAGCATTACTACTATTCATATTATCAAAAAATAAAAGGTAA
Source organism: Viscum album (assembly GCA_963277665.1). Taxonomy (NCBI): domain Eukaryota; kingdom Viridiplantae; phylum Streptophyta; class Magnoliopsida; order Santalales; family Viscaceae; genus Viscum; species Viscum album. Next base: position 1,585,652,741 of record OY728155.1, read on the forward strand.
CTATTTATGAAATTCAATCCTCAAAATTTTAAATATTTTTTCAATATTTAAATATTAAATGTCTATAATTTTCATATTTGAATATTAAAATAGGTGCATTAAACATACCAAAAAATGATTTTTAAAAATGATTTTTTATGAATAAAATATATATTTTATAAAAATGATGAATATTAATAATTTTAATGGAAACAAATAGAATATTATAAATTATATAGATCTTATTTCAAATTAAGTGAATATCTAAATTATAAAAGGTAATTGGTAATTAATTAATTTAATAAAAAAGGTGAGATTATTTGAAGAGATGGTATTTTTTACCATTAACTAAAAATGTCAATTATTTAAAAAAATCCCAAAATTTCTCCCTAGTATTTTATTGATATGATAATTTTAAAAATATTAATCATATTATAAAATATAATTTCTATGAGATTTATAAATTTATTAAAATATTCACATATATAATTTCATTAGAGTCATTTTCAAAAAAAAATATGCATTTTTGAATAAAAAAGTGGCTACAAAATAAAATTATTTCATATTTCCAAATAAATATTTAATACTTTTTTATTACAGTTTACAATTATAAATTTATTCCGAATGTTTTTACTATTTTTCATACCCACCAATTCAAGGGTAACTTAATAATGGTTACATATTAATGATAATAAATATTTAATACAACACAATTACCCTAAAGATTGGTGTTGCAATTTATGTTACATATCGTCCATTTTATTGTATGAAAATAAATTTTCCGAGTGTCATATTCTACCCCAAAGAAAAAATTCACCCCCAACATTTTATCTTAGTTTTCAACAGATCAATATTTGGAAATATTCTTATTAAATCTCATATCGTATAGATGTATTATAAATATTCTTTTATATAAAGGAAGTAGAAAACATAATGGATACCTTAAATAAATCCCTATCATGTTCCCGTATGAAGATAAAAATAGTGGTCATTTGAAATATATAATTAGAGCACACTAATAGTGTATATGTAGTAATTGTGAGTGATAAAAACACCATCATTATAAAGTTAAGGATCATAATATCACAAATCAGTTATGTGTGAAAAGAAAACTGAATAATCTATAATGAAGGTAAATGATTGTTTTTTTATTTTAATTTTTTTAATATGTATATGGAATATTTTATTACCATTATTGATGACATGATAAAATATAACTTATGTGAAATTTTATCCTTTTGTTTTTCTTCAACAGACTTCAATATGAACTCATATTCCAATATATGAATATTAATGCTGGATGTTTTTTTACTGGGGTAGTATAATTAAATTTTAATGGATCATAATAACAATTAGAAAATTTAAATATTGGGATTATTTCTATAATTATTTTATTAATAAAAAAAATTCGAGAAATATGTGGGAAATATAAAGATATATATACCATTATTATGAAAGACCTACAGAATAAAATATAGAGTTCAACGTAATCCTTTGAATAAAAAGTCAACATTAAAATTACTCCACATTTTTCTAACAGAATTAAATATCTGAAATCCCAATTTTAGATCACATGTTTTTTTCATGATCAACAATAACAATTATCTGTAGAGAAAATTATCTATCTCCTAACATCACATAACGAACATGTTAAAACCAAGAAAATATATTCTCATAAAACATACTAATAACCTATATCACCATAAAACAATAATAAAAACATAATTGCTTAATACATGTACTCTGCCATTATTTATTGACTAAAATCATACACAATTAAATATATCCCTTAAATCCAAAATTAAATACAATTAATCATAGACGACCTAAACCACATATTCATCAAATCACTAACTTATTTAAATGTCACAACTACTATCTCATTAACTTCCTCAATGTCAATCATTTCATTATCATAACTACAAATTATTAACTAAACGTCATGTACATAATATATTTAATATTTTCCTTAATCATGTCTTCAAATATATATCACCACACCACTAAATCATATTTCTTTGTTAATTATACCATTAAAAAACATTTTAAAATCCTAAATGATAACCTTTACCGAACAATTCATTTATGTAACATTATTATTATAACTATAATATCCATGCTAAATCAAATCCACTACATAATTTTTGAATCCTAATTTATAAACAATTCAATCATTCCACATTATTAATCAACCTAGCATTGGAAGTTTCTTGGTCTAGGAGTTATGAATTGGATAAGGTTATTAACAAATATAATCCATTATTTCCCCACAAATAAGACATTGAGTTCCATATCAATATGATGATTTATGCATTAATTTACATAACTAAAATATCTCCCCCTTACTTTAATAAATTATCTTAGGTGTTTCTTACAACATTAATAAGATTATAAATATTGAACATTCAATTCATTAGGGTCATTACCACATTAAATTTTAATAAGTACAAATTTTTATTATTTGATTCACTATGAAAATCATTACAATATCCCTTTTTAATCAAATATTTTGATATCATATTAGGAATAAAAATTAACTTTCATCTTCAATGTCATGTTTTATTTTGTTTCTCATGGAGATATACATTACACTATCTATTACACTAATTATTAACATAGTTTCTTTATCTTCCTACCATTGAATAAAACCATAAATCATAGTACAAACAACAACAATAATAATAGATAACCAAATAATCATGGAATGTCATTTCTAGGATGCCTAGATCAAGTGACCTTCCTTTTAGTCTATGACACCATAGTCCTAACAAAAGAAATTTATTATAATCATATATACAAATCATTCATATTTTTTGATGAGGTAAATATGAAATATCCATAGTAATCCCTCGGAAGTATCACCCCATTTTTGCAATAAGGGCACCCTCTCTATGAATTAGAATGATGGTCATGCTATACTCAACAAACACTTATTGAAATTATTACCCATATATACATATTTTACAAAAACACGTCCACAAGTTTTATCAAGACAGAAGTGTTTTTCTAGGAAAATCACACACCTTTCATTACTATAAGATATGATGTTATCTTGTAAAAAATATTACTCCAATGGTTCTCAAAAATATATTTCATCCAAGTCTCTTAAGGTAATAAAACCATTTATTAATGCCAACTAGATTTTCCAACACATTTCATAAATAAATATTAGATCTTATTATATGAATATTCCTTACATAACATTGTGATTCATGGTTGAATAAAAAAGTTTTGGTTCATTTGTAAAATTTGATATACAAAAAAACCACTTCCAAATATATATATTTCATCTATCACTTATATATTCACAACTATCACCCTTCTTATATACTTCATTTTTTAAAAAATTATTAATATCCGAAGAAAAAAAACTAATAACGGGTGATCTCATATTCTCAGCAATGGTAATTAAGAGAGATATCAATGAACTTCTAAACATACGATCAATATAATAGTATAGGGAAAATTATATAAACTATTTATAACTGTACCCACATGTTATTTTATCATAAACATGTGTTAATGAATAATTATGTGATGTTTAAAAGACTTGTATCATATTGGAATAAAAGAAAAATAGCCATAAGAAAAAATAATTGACATAAAATCAAGTCGTTAACTTATTTCATAAGTGTTCCATAATCGAGCAATAGAAATACTATCTGAAGGAAACTCATTAAGACATTCGAAATGTCTCAGGCCTGGGATATGAACATGTCAACTATCTCTAGAATTTTGATAACCTCTCATGAATTATCCTTTAGTATTTGGATAACTTCAAATATATCTTCTTCTAGGATTGGGATAACCTCCTATATACCCACATTCGGGATTGCGATAAAACCCCCTATAGCCTTTGATATCATTAAACATTTCTCCTAACCCAATTCATTGAATATCAATATAATTCTAGACCACCAACAAAATAATCATCAATCCATTTATATTTATGACACATGATCATGAAAAAATTAATCATAACATAACCTATGGAAATGAAAACCGGTTTCATCGATAACTCTTCATTATAACCGTAAAAAATCAATAAATAAAACTCGATATTATTGGATCATATTCCCAATAAATCCTATATAACATCACATGAATTTATCAAAGATGAAAAATTACTTCAAAAATTCACAGGAATATTTATTTAGTAAAATAAAAATTTCATTTTTGTTACACATGAAAATATAACAGCAAGTCCAGCCAGAAGCTATTCTTCTGCCTATTTATTAAATAAAAGAAAAAAGCATAGTAGACGGGTGGGGTCAAACAAAGGGACTTTCCCTCGTCCGTCAAAACCCAAAGTTACAAATCATAATAAAACATATCATTCCCATAATCAGAGTCATCAGCAGTTTCCCATTCAGATTGAGACCTATCGTGATCGAGGATCTTAAGAATATCAGAATTAAGCCTACCTGATAGCTTAGAAGAACGAGTACCCATAGTGCGAGGTGTATTAGAATAGTCATTTCACGGCCTTCGCTTCGAGGGAGCATGAGTGTAATCAACTTCCCCTTTTCCAGAAATGAGCGCATCTTTGAAAGATGTAAGACCACCGCTACCCGCTGCAGTCCCTTTCGCTTTCGAGATGTCACCCTACTTCCCAGATATCCTAGAGTTCAAGAGATTCTAAATCTCCTGATGATAATCAACATGTTGAGTAGTCCCAATGTTAGGAGTCATAGCAGCAGTCTCATCACGTTGCACACCTACACCAATACTATCATTCATGCATATATTTGAGGGGTCAGTACAAGAAGGAGATCCTGCAATTGAGAGAGGAGCATTTTTTCCATGCCCAACTAATCCAGTGGGGGTAATCACGCAACCATGCTTGGGTGTAATCTCCTTGGAAAAATCAACTCTAGAAGTAGAGGGACCGCTCATCGGGGATGCAGAGATATCCCTGGTATTATAAGGACCACTGTTGGCTCTCAACGGTGACGAATCCACCATCAACCCCTTCCCTTTCGAAGGTAGTTGATGTTCTTCCTCATAAACCAACACATCAACCTTATTGGAAGATGGCTTGATGCTATGATCCGGGGGTTGTGACAAATCCACATCATTTCCCCTTGATTTCCTTCCACAAAGTTTGGATGGATGACCCTTCATCCCACATTTCGTGCAATAGATCCTTCTCCGACATAGTTCCAAAGAGTGCCCAACAGTCATACATTCATTACAAAAAAGTAGATTTCTTTCATACTCAACATCAATTTGAATGTCATCCGTCCAAGTGGGAAGTGTTACCTTGTCAATTAGGATGGAGCTAAGATCAATCTCCACTAACATCCTGGCGAAATGTCCAAACCGAACATTCTCGGTCTCCTTGTCAAGTCGTATATGAGTCCCAATTGCCATACCAATATCACGCAAAATCTTTGGATGCCAAAGGACCCAATTAAGACCATGAAGGCGAACCCATACCTGAGAAAAAGCATTCCTTGCATGCGAAGCATTAAAGTCCAGATACCATTCATGAAGGTGAAGCCATCCAGGCTTCAAGGAAAGAGATCCAGTGCTCCACGCATGAATTTTAGAAGCATATGAGGAAAAAATGCAATGAAAGAAACCACGCCCAAGAGATACACACCTCCAATTAGAGAAACCCCATAAAAATGAGATCCGTTGAACCAATTCATTGAACCTCTAGGATTTCTGTCCTCTGGGCAAAACAAGACGTGTAATTAAAGAGGTTTTTCCTATGGAAATCCTTTCAGCAAAGGCATCAGGATTAGCCTCAACATGGGCTGATGACCCCTTGCGAAGAATTATTCCAGAATAAGAGTCGGTGTAAGATGCAAATGCAGGCTTCAACACGTCATTTGGATTAATCCACCGCGAACCAGGAAAAAAAGAGGCAGAAGGAAACAGTGAATCGGCCAATTTGTTGGAGCCATCAACAACGGAATACAAATCTTTCTTTGGCGGAAACTTTGGATCGGGCCTCGCATCCCGACCCCGCGCGCCTCCATCTTCTAAAGAACCACAAGCAGCAGCCAAAGTCCCGTATTTGAAGTCAACATCGGCACCCTCCCAGGCGGCAGCGCAATCCTGCAAAACACCATCAGCGCAATCCTGCAAAATAATCCCACAAGTCTCCATCCACCAGGCGCGCGCAATCACCGGGACTCGGCACGATGTCATTCCCGACGACCGACCGGACAACATCATCCCGAACGGCATCAGACCGAGCCCTCACTGTAGGCGCATAGCCATCAAGCCGCTGCGGAACATATTTCTCGGCAGATCCTGCTTCGCCAGCCATGAGCACAGAGCAGAGGAAATGGGGGAATAGACATCAGGAACCCTAGAAAACCCGAACTACATGTTTGCGGAGCTCCCGCACACCCCCGACGCGCCATCTCAACCCAATGATTTATCATATGAAAATATAAATAATTAAAAATATGAAGGAAAATTTTTTAATTGAAAAGAATTATGGATACTTGTAAAGGGAGATTAAATTCAATGATCAGCCATGATAGTAGACAATTCTATTCATGTATTACACATTAAATAACAGATAACATTATCATTTTTGTTAAACATTCAATGATATCTCATTTGGAAAATTATGATTTTATTCATTTAAAAAAATTGTAAAGTATTTAATCATTTGTAAAAATTATTGTACTCGATCATATAATGATATATTGTTTTGAATTTTTTTTATAAAACATGGATTATAAAAAATGATTTTTGAATGAAGATACAAATCATGTATTTCTTTAGTATTAACATTTATTCAATCTCTTGAGTAAATAAGACGAGAAAACTCAATGGATAATATTTATTGTTAAGAAATATATAGTGGAGAATAATGTGATATGTATTTATCAGGATCTGATTATATAACTTCCATCAATGTAAAATTCATGAATAAACAGTCCCAAATAAAATTAGATTGAAAAATATCACTTAATAATTTGGTGACATTAAAATCAGAAACATATAAAATTGAGAAACTTATTTGGATATCTAAATAATCCTAATTTAAATAAAAATCATCCTAAATTTTCTTCACGGGAAGTATAAATATCACATGTAACAAAAACATCGGTGAATATTGAATGTGCTTCTGTGAAATATATGTGAGATGAAAATATCTAACATCATGTCTGAAAATCATACAAATTCATTTAACATCATGTAAAATAAATTTATTTTTATTGAAATTTTATACTAGATTCATGTACATAATTATAATATCATATATAATCCACTTTTAAAATTTTAACTCCCATTTATTAATACTCCTCATTTAAATCATCATTTTCATGTGTTAATTATTTCACTTTCATGAGAATTCATGTTTATTCGTTGTATTCCTTATAAAATGATCATAGTTTAATTGTCTCTATATGGTTATTTTTTATATAAATAACATGTATGTTAATTAATTATATAAGTATAATTATTAGTAAATGGAATATATAGAAAACTGAATGACATCATTCTTGATGATGATTGGTCGTTTGTACAATGTCTTTACTTTTTAAAAGATGGAAAGAATTATTGTCAAATAATATTTATTAAATTTGAAATAATTATTATTTTATATGTGTAATATATATTTATTAATTCCATCCACATTATAATTCTGTAAAGATTAACTAAAAAGTGAATCAAATCTCTTCATGGTGGTGGTAGCCCACACTTACGCATGAGCGGTGTTATCATTTTCAAGAGTATGGAATGGGAAGAAGGTAGAGTTTAAAATATAATTCTATAAGAATTATTATTATGGTTGTATCATATAAATATTTATATAACCAATAAAAATTAATATCCAAGAAATATAGATACTAAACATGAATTGTTTCACTGCATGGATGTAGTAGTGAACATGTATGAACAATAGATAATTAAACATAACATTTTCTATGATATTGGGAGTATATTGTAGAATAAATAAAAATTTTAACATTTATGAATATTTAGGATAGTGTAGTAATTATTTTATGTGGAATAAAACTGATTTATTGGAGGAATAAGAGGAAATATATTGATATATATTGGGTAGCTTGATTACTTCTTCTCCAGAGTGCCTTATTTAGAAACCTTATTAAGAACCAATGGAATGGATTTTGAGGAAGAAAAAACCACTAAATAATGTATTAAAATGTATAAGAGTTAATGATTTGTGGATCTCTTGATCTATATGGCTCAATGTGGGGTAATGAAAAGAGATAAGGGTTGTCCTTTTCAAGTAAGGGAAAGAGAACACATGGAATTAAAATAATAATAAAATATAACTACTCTACTTTTAAGAACATGGATCTTCATTTCAGTTATGGATCTTGATTTTGGGTTTTTCTAGAAAAAATGAACAAATTGAAATTTTTTAATTATGTGTTGTGTACTTCTGAGTGTATGTTGTGTACCCAGTTTCCACGTATAGTAGTGTACTGGCTGTGTAACAGCAGAGTACATGGTTGTGAAGGTGACATAGAAGACTAGTTAAAGTAGGGTTGGGTGAGGCTAGTACACAACGTGTACATTAAATGAATATTCTATGTACTTTTATTTTTATTTGATAAATCAGTGTGGGGTCACATTTCATTTCCAGAACACCCTTCTTCTTCCCATGTTTCGTACATGAGAGTGATAGAATTCCGAAGAACTCTGAACCCCTCCTGATTCTTCATTCGACCTCCTATTGAGATGATGTTAGGTGCATTAGAATCACACCGGTTAGTTTGCAATTCCCCTAGATTCTTTCTTCATGATTCAACCTCTCTTGTGAGTATTTCACGGTTGATCATTGTTATCCTTTTTGTATATATACAACATTTTAGGTTGATTCAAGGGCTGAAGTTCAAGAGTGTTCTTCGTACAACATCAAGGTAGGTGGTTTGTGCATTTCATCGACTGTCTTTGGATTATATATGATTAATGTTCTGAATACCCATGTTTGTGGAATTGTGTGTTTTGGAATTTAGCCTTGTTATTTTTCTACTGTTGTTTATTTGATTTAAAAGGGGTCGAAGCATATGAGTAAGGATAGATTATGTGTATACAAGACACCCCTTTAGTGCACATACCTATATTGATTGTGTATAATGATTTGGACTAGGTTTCCTCTGAGGCACAACTTGTTTCAATATCTTGAGTTTTTTAGGATGAATTTAGATTAATTATATGAATTTCAGGAGTTATGCTTATGAATTTTAGCCATGTGGTGGTTACATATTACATGATCTTCCTTTTTGTGATATGCACACTATTTTTCCAATGGACTATGGGAGACTTGGACCAGGAAAACTGAGGGGGTTTTGATGTTTATTATATAGGATCGTGAGAGCCTTGGTGTAGGCTTAAAACATGGGGGTATTGGTTATTTGAGCTACTCGAAGGCCTTTTAAAAAAATTTATTCTATTTTGACCCAGGGGGTATTGGCCTTGAGAGCTACTCAGAGGTCGTTTATAATTTATTTATGTTATGTTTTCCCAAGGCTTATTGACCTTGAGAGCTACCCAGTGGCCGTTTATTATTTGTTTATGCTATATTGACCCATGAGATATTGACTATGAGAGATACCTAGAGGATGTTTATAGTTTGTTGATTCCATGTGATCCTAGGGGTATAGACTATGGGAGGAGCCTAGGTTGTGGTTTTTAAATGATTAGTGTTATGTTAAACCAATGGGGTTAGACCGTGAGATCTTTCTTCTTGGGTTGTTTATGAATGATTGAATGATTTTGACAAGTCTGTCAGGCCAAGGAACAAGATCAAACTAGGTATTACTTTGTTGTTTAGATGGTCCTCTGAGACATCTATTGTTACTATTACATGGATGGATACAAATATTATTCTAGATCATGGGATTCATTATTCAATTGTTTAAATAATTGAAATATGTAAATAAAAGTATTTGAAATCTTTAGGAATGTTTTCTTTTGAATAATTCCAATTTTATTACTTCATTTTTTCATATTTCCTTCTATATATATTCACTGATAGTTAGGCATACATCTTTTGGTGGTTGCCGACATGGATTTGTCTTGAACCATATTTGGGTAATTCATTTGGAACCAAACAGGTTATATGGTTGTAGGAATAGATAAGGTCAATTTTCTTTCTTTATTAGGTCCTTGATTGCTATTGGAGTTGGAGAGCATGGGACCAATCTAAGGCTTGTGATGCTGTTAGAGTTTTCATCTTTTTTGTAATTTGTTTTCAGTATTGTATTTATAGCATTGTGACTTGTCTGGCGGAATTCTTAGACACATGTGACATGAGTCATATTTATATGCTCCAGATATTATATTATGTTCACTCTTCTTCTGTTTACATTTGTTGTATGGTATTACTGCATACTCTTTTGATTATTATTTGTGATTCCACTATGTATACTCTATCAAAGAGTTCATTGTTTCCCCATTATCATACCTTGTCCCTCACTGCTTGTCGGCAACCTCTGTCGTTTTGAGAAATGCACTTGAGGCCATGTGACCAACTGGGTATGGGGAACCTTTGGGTGGAATATAGAACTGGGACGTTACAAAGAGATATTAAAGGAGGTTCTTTTCTGTTTTTCTAACTATTTGTATCCTATAGACAAGGATAAGAAGGAATAGGTAACTAGTAATAAGTTTTTCCTGGGAGTAGCTAACCCCTTTATAGGGAAAATCCTAGCTACCCCAAATAATGAAATTTTGGTGGTTTTTCAATTGTTACGGGTGATTCGATTTCACTATTGGGTGATTCACTAGTTCTTTGATGTTATGATTTATATCATTGTGGTTCAAATTCTATTGCAACTTGATTAGATGAGGGTATGCTATCTCATGCATAATATTGACACTTTCTAGAGATCACATGTCATGCATTCTTGTCATGCTATTTAAGATGCATTACTAATTGAATGTTGTTGTGATAGATGTTGTGCAAGATATGCATGTTGTTGTGACACATTTCATGATAGAATAATTTATATTTTGATAGAGTGTGGGAATATATAAGGATTCATTTGTATGGATGAAAAACATTGGTCCTTGAGGTGTTATCGGAACTCTTGGATAAGAATTTAGGGTTCATGTTTTAACATTAATAGAATTTTGTCAAGTTATGATGTGAAAAGAGATTCCAAACATTAATTTTTAGTGACTATGAGATCCCATGGGCGGAGTTTGTCTTTCCTTGAACAAAATTTTATGTTTTAAGGGTTTTAGAGAAGTTTCATAGGCATATTGTCCTGAAACCCAGACAACACAGCATGTGTTGTTATAAACACACACCATGTGTTCTTCTATTCTGAATGAAAAAACAGTTCTTATGTACATTCCTAGTACAGAATGTACACGACGTATAGTCTTTGACTGTGTGACTAACTATGTGAGTAGAGACACAGGGTTGGGAAACATTTGGTAGAACACAGTTGGTCTTGATTGTACACATTATGTTGTTAGGAACTATGCATCTGTCCATGTGACCGACGACATAGGTGGATGAAACAAAGGTTGTACATGTCATGCCTTGTTTATGCACGCCGTGTAGAGTCAAATCTATATTCTACCGTGTGACTAATGACACAGGTGGTAAGAACCTAACTGGTGAATGTTGTGTCCAGGGTGAACATGCCGTGTAGTTTTCCATTGATAGAACCTGTGTGATTTTGGCTATGTAGACGGACATGGCAAGGAGGGGGGACATGAGTACACATCGTGTGCAGGGATGGCACGTCATGTGCATGTGGTTTTCACACACCTATGAAAAATATGGTACAAAACAATGTAATAGATTGAGTGTACACACAATGTATGAATACTACACAATTTGTTGTCATCTTTTGTACCTGTTGAGGGTTTGTTACTGTTTTATCCACAGATGTCAGTTTTCGACCCATGAGTTGTTCTTTATGAGTATTTTATTCACGTAGATCATGATAGTGGGACCAATGGAGCATTATGAGGACTTATAATTTTTGTTTTGGGGTATCCATTATAAATGGAGAGGCACTTCCTCAGTAACCATTTGTAGTCATCTCCTAGGAGTGCGAATGATGCGTAAATGATCAATCGGGTGTTCGGGACAGCCTATTTTAGACCATTGAGATAAGATGAGTTGTGAGATATCTCTCATGATGTTTTGTTTTAGGGGAAATTTCCTCATGTTATAGGTTCCTTTTTTTCTAATAAGTCCAAGATTCCAGCTGCTTCTAGGGAGTCCTTAGTTGGATCCCTCATCTATGTATCGTTTCGTGGATCCCTATCGTGGGATGTCTTGTAGTTTACCATTCGAAGATAACTTATGGAATTCTTCTACATATGTTATTTTGAATGGGGTTTTAATATAAGGAAATTCTTATGTGTTCATGCCCTGAGTAGTTACACAACTGCTATTGGGTTACCGTTTTTAGGACCCATGATGGTTTAACATGATCGGCGTAGGTTTCTTTGGTTGTTAAAAAGAATATTACTTGCTAACATGTAATTTGTGATGGAATGTTTTAGATGATAATGTTTTTAAAAGAAATTTTGTGAGACATGATTGTTTTAATTTGATCTGTTGGGGTAAATTAGTTTGGTAGGGTCTTTTGAGCCTAGTGAATTTGTTTTTCGAAATGAAGTAGTGAAAGTTGACGCTTATACTTCGTAAAATGCTAGATCATGGTATGTAGAAATTTTAGAGTTGGTTGGGTTATTCTCCGCTAAGATCATTTGATGTTGTTGCTGTCTAGGTTTCATTTTCTATAGTAAGAATTTTGGTTTTTAATTATATCCTTATTCAGAGTGGTTTCTGTTGTACCTTGAATTTTGATGTGGGAAAATCATAAGGATCGCTTGGTTCTATGGGTTAGACATGCCTCATGCATGGTCGATTGTTTGGAGGTCATGTGAACTTCCCTTTTTTAGTGATAGATAACTTGGTATATAGTCACATGTGTTAATGGTTGTGTAAATGATTTTCATTTGATCATGTTCTTGTGTGAGTCGTCTAGTACTATGAAGCATATCATGGACAACCTATGCATAGTACTCCAAAATGTGTGGCTACTCTTGGGAACATTGGGTGGTGTATGTTGACATACGAGATACCCATCAGGTGTTAAATGTTTAAATGAATCATTGAGTTAGGATACATCGATGCTCATTTATTTGTAGTGTTAGTTATTAGGTTATCTCAGGTGTAGAGTAACCTATGCATTATGGAACCTTTTTCGTCCCACTACTTGGGATGACTTTTTGGGACATAGGTCTTTTTCCATGCCGGTCAGTTTATCTTTACGACTTCATGCCATGTGATGTGATATGATTATTTTTGTTTACAGAACAACACACGTACATTTAAGATGCTTCTTAACTATCTCTTTTTAGATTGGTAAGTCTGCCTTCATGTATACGACACACCTAGGTAAAGCGTGTCACGTCAGTTATATATCAAAAATGTTTTTTCTAGGTAAATGTGTCACAATAAAAGACTGTTTAGAGATGGTCTTTTTTCTAGAATGTTTTGAGTCTTGAGAGTATTGTTTCATATTGGTGCATTCTAGGCTGCACAATATTGTTGTGATCGGTTAAATGATGATTCTTCAGCAAGTAAAGCTAAGTTTTCTTTAGAAGGTCGATCAGTAGTGGTTCAGCTAAACTTTTCTAGTAATCTATGAATTCCTCTAACTTTTCTATTTATTAAGAGGTCAGCATGTCCTCCATCTTGAAGTCGTTAGGGGTGCACAAAGAGAGTGTCTAGTATATGGAGTTCTATATTTGGAAGTGGTTAAACTGGTTCGTGATATCTTGTTATATTGTCTGCGGGATGTGTGGTTTCAGTAGAGGCTAGGTGAATCTTTAGTGATATTTGAGTTCCCATTTAAGAACACCTAGGACATACTCTAGATTCCTACCACTTCCTTGACGTGACCACCAGGCAGATGCCATTTTGGGTACAATTAGTTTTCTTATGTGGTCTTTTGAGATTCACACCAATTTCACACTTGTACGAGGAGTATATAACACTTTGGTGAGTTCATTAGACTCCGGGTTGATTAATATGAGGTCATATCAGACTTTTAGTTGGGCTCATATTTAATGATTAAAGAGGTAATAATTCCAATGGGTTCAATTTGAATTTAAATTTTTGTTTGTGTCATGGCATGACCGTTATCTGATAAAGAGATGATTTGACATAGGAGCGTCACTGAGAGACAGATATAGTTTTCGGTGAACGTGTTCATGGTGAGAATGAGGTGCCCAGGGAAAATGTATTTTTTTTTTTGAATTTTTTGTCCTACAAGGCCATGAATTTCTAATATAAGTCATCTGGTGATGGTTTGACCCATTATCATTCTTGTTCCATGGGTATTGTTTGAGTAAGTTAGTTTGAACACCGCTCCAGTTAATTGTGGGTGTGTTGTGACAAGCTTCAATGTCCTTCTAGGAATGGTTGTTTGACCAATTTTGCAAATGTCCTGTTGGGTTTGACCTTTCCTTCCTATGATGTCACATTTATGACCTCAGTCATGTTCATGTTCCCCCAATCAAAGTAAAAAGCGCTAGTATACTCATCAGAATTCTTAGGGGTGAGCTTTGTAGAGTTTTTCAAATGTTGGTGGTATCGTGGTAACGATACTGTGTGAGTTGATATCAACAGGATAACGAAGGTTTCACATTTCTTCCTGATCAAGGAAATATTTAGGGATGATGAACTTGGAAGATTGTACATCTGAGAGATTTTATGTTTTCATGGGATTACACACTCTATCGTTTTAGGTAGGTATTCCTAGTTTACTTCTTGTGTCTTGCTGGGACTACAGAGGGATTTGGGTATACATGTACTTCTGAGTACTACTTACAGAGCCCAGACAAATGACCAATCCAAGCATATGATTCGGGTTTCGGATGACATGCTACAAGAAAGCGTCCTGGATTATGGGGGCTCTTGTGAGAGATGTACCCCTATAAGAGTTTTCCTAGAATAATAGTTTTAGGTGACTATTCTGTTGGAACCTTTTGAGGCATTGTTTGGTAGGCCATGCCGATCACCCCCTCTTGGATAGAGGTATGAGAGGCACCTATGCTGGGAAATCATCTTGTCCTCGAGACCACTGATTAGGTGGATATTATTAGAAATATGATGTCTACTGTGTATCTCTCCAAAAATATTATGTTAATTGACAGGGACGACTACTGTTGTTCGATGTCAGAATTCAGTTTTTCATATGTGTGACACCTAGGTTGGGACAGAAGAGGATTTGGAGACAGGGTAAGCATTCAACAATATATGATGGGCCATTGAGGTTTTGGAGAGAGTTGGTATGGTTTCCTATGGTTTGTGTTACCTCAATGGTATTGAGAAATGCATGATGTATTTCATGATTCTCAGCTATGATGTAACATTTCATACCTGTCTCAGGTCTTCCAACCTGAGGATGTTGAGTTAGAGGTGTATGAATCCTTTGAGGATCACCTCGTTTGAATTTTAGATTAGAACAAAAAAGATATATATTGTCAGAATATTCCTCTAGTATAGGTTCTATGGTCTTATGAGTGAGTACATAATGTTACATGGGAGAGGGAGGCTGATGTACGATTCCAGTGGAAAGAGTTATTTAAATCTTCTTCTTCACCACTCTTAGAAAAGAAATTTGGAGACAAAATGATTTAAGAGGATACATTTTTTTGAAACCGGATATTCATTTCTGGTATGAATCTTGATTTTAGGTTATTTTTAGAAAAAAGAAAGAAATAGAAATGTTATAAGTACATGTCGTGTACTGTTTAGTATATGTTGTGTTCCTGGTTTCTACATATAGTTGTGTACTATTCATGTAATGGATGATTACATGGCCATGTAGGTGACCAGGATGACTGCATAAAAAGGGGTCTGATTGAGGCTAGTACATGGTATGTACATTAATTGAACATACCGTGTACTTTTCTTTTTTAGTTGACAAATCAGTATGGGGTTGCGTCTCACATCCAAATCACTATTCATCTCTTTGTGTTTTATAAAGGAGGGTGATGGAATTTCAAAGAACTCCAAACCCCACATGATTCCTCATACAACCTCCGATTGAGACATCGTCAGATGCATTGGAATCCCACAAATGAGTTCTCAAATCCCCTAGAGTCTTTCGTTCTAATTCCTCCACTCTTGTGAGTATATCAATGTGTATATTTTTTACCCTATTTCATGATCTGGGTTGTTCTTGGCCGATTCAAGGGCTAGTGTTCATAAATTTTCTCCATACGACATCATGGTAGGTGTTTTTTCCTTTCATTGATTGCCTTTTGATTATATATGCTTAATATTATGAATACTATTGATTGAGTTTTTGCATGCTTTGGAATTTAACCCTATTATTTACCTTTTACGGTTTATTTGATTGAAATGGGGTTATAGAATATGCGTAAGGTGAGATGCCTTGTTTGCAGGACACCCCATGGGTGTGTTTCCCAAGATTATCTATTTATTTCTGTTAGGACTATTTTGCCTATGAGGTGTACCTTCTTTCCATGCCTAGTGTTGTTTAGGATGGAGTTTGATTAATTGTATGAATTTAATGTGTTATTCTTGTGAATATTAAGCATGTGGTAGGTACATATTACTTGTGATTCCTTGTTGTGATATGCACACTATTTTTCCAAACGACTGTGGGAGCCTAAGACCATGAAAACTGTAGGGGTTCCATGTTTATTACACATGTCCATGAGATCCTTGGAGTAGACTTTGAACCAAGGGGTATTGTCCCTGATAGGTACTCAGAGGTCATTTATAAATTTTTATGCTATGTTTACCTATGAGGTTTTGATCGTGGGATCTACCTCGAGTTCGTTAATAATTTGTTTTCTCTATATTGATCCAGTGGGTATTGCCTATTATAGCTACCCATATGTCATTTATAGTTGGTTTATTTAGTGTGGACCCTGGGTTGTTGACTATGAGAGATTTCCATATGGTCTTTTTTAAATGATTAGTGCTAGGTTAAACCAAAGGGGTTAGACCATGAGATATTTACCATATGGTTCTTTAATATTGATTGAATGTTTGTGAAGAGTCTGCCAAGTAAAAGATCATTCTTGGAATCGGTCTTACATGGTTTTATAGATGGTCTATCAAGAGGTCTGTTGAAACTATTACATGGAGGGATACAGATCTTAGGAAAGATCCCAATATTAATTATTCGATAGTTGGAATAATTAAAAAATGTAAATTAATGTAATGAAAAATTGTAGGATTGTTTACTTTTGAGTATATTCTAGTTTATTGCTTCATTTTTACATATTGTATGTAATATATATTCAGTTATATTTAGGTAGTGATATTTTTGTGGTATCTTAATGGAATTCATCTCACACCCTGTTTGGGTTATGATTTTGTACCCAAACAGATTATATGGTTGCAGGTATATATAAGAGAAAACATTCTTCCTCGTTTTGTACATGATTTCTATTGGAGTTGGAGAGCATGAAACCCTACTGAGGCATGAGATGTTGTTGGAGTTTACTGCTTTTTTGTACATTGGATTTTTTTTTTCATTTCTAGCATTGTGACTTGTTCGGATACTTTCATGGACACATGTGGCATGAATTATTTTTATATGATCCTATTATTATATTATTATAAGTCTTTGGATGTTTTCATCTATTGTATGGTATTACTGCTTCTTTTTTTTTTACTATTTTTGATTCCACTATGTTTACTATTCTAATGATTTCATAGTTTCTTTATTATCATACCTTTCCCCTCATTACCTTTCGATAGCCTCTGAAATTTGGGGAAATGCAGTTGATTTCATATGACCAACCAGGTACGATACACCTTTGGGAAGCACCCAGAACCGGGATGTTACACTATTTCTATAGTATAATTATTCCCAATATAAATGATTTAAAATAATAAGAGTGTATGTTAGATATATTATCATCCACTAAAACTAATTTGTTTTATGACATTTTATATATTATTTTATTATGAACCATTTGTGAAACTATCTTATCCTTAACTATGATAACGATTTTGTCAACATTAAAGGGTTATATTTTCAATAATAATTTATAAATTATCCCTTAATTTCATCAGGGATTAAGGTTTATAAAATTTATGTTCCTACTTGTCCACTTTTATTTTTTGTGATATATTTTAAAATTATAATAAAATATTATAGAATATAAAATATCATCCATATCATTTTTGACACAATTTATTCTGAATTAATTTGCATACATCTATAAATTAATGTAAATAAAATATTAACTCTTACAATATATCTAAAAATATATATTCATCAATAAAATTCATGGGGAACTATACATATCTGAAACAATATTACTTTTCTTGTTTTTATTAATATGTATATAATTCTTTGGGTTCATCACCTGTAATTTGTCAACATTATGTAACCATTTATGTTATATATTCTATCACTTTTTTTTAAAATGCTAAAAAAGATTATAATGATTTTTAATAAATATTTATAAGTGAATTTGTTTACTTTGTATAATTATTTAATAATTTATGAATTATTAAATTCATGAAAGTGACATTTTGAAATTTTATTAATTTAAAATAATATAAATGTCACTATCAAGGTAAAATGGAGCCACAATTCTATATATTACAATATTGGAAAATGTATCTTTCCCAACGATTTTATACCAATGGTTCAAAAGAACCGTTGGGAAAATGAAAGTTGGGAAGGCTTTCCCCAACGGTTTGAAGAAAGTGTTGGGAAAAGAGGTGTCTTTCCCAACGGTTTGAAGAAACCGTTGGGAAAGCATAGTATTTCCATTATTTCCCCAATGGTTTGATGAAACCATTGGGAAAATAATGGATTTCCCAACGGTTTTTAAAAACCATTGGGAAAATTCACCCCCAAATTCCCCTAAACTCTCCCCGACTCCCCCAAAACCTCCCAGACAGCCCAGAATCAGATCCCCCGCCTCAGAAGCGACTGGCCATGTAAATATTCCATCTGCAACACCCCCATTAAGGTTAGATTCTTTCAAATTCTTCTCATATTAGTTAAATATATCCTTTTATTCTCAACATTTATCCATTTATTTCACTATTTATCCATTTATCATGTAGTTTTGCCCTATTTCTAGGGATTTTGGAAAATTTTATGATTCATTATAATCCCTTGAAGAATTGTGTACTCGAATCACTACATCAATGTAAACAATATCCAATTAATGTTTTCATTAATCATTTTTAGGGTTTTCATTAATGGTTGCATTAATGTTTTATTTCAATTAATGTTTTCATTAATGTTTTCCTTAATGTTTTCATTAATTAAAGTTCTTTCTTGTGTGTATGATTTTTTTTTCTGTTTGATTTGGGTTTGTGGGGGGCTGTCTGAGGGGTGGGGCTGTCCGGGGTGAGTGGGGGGTTGTCCGAGGGGTGGGGGGCTATCCGGGGTGAGTGGCGGGCTGTCCGAGGGGTGGCAGGGGCTGCCCGGGGTGAGTGGGGGGTGTCTGAGGGGTGAGGGGGTTGTCCGGGGTGAGTAGGGGGCTGTCCGAGGGGTGGAGGGGGCTTTCCGGGGTGAGTGGGGGGCTGTCCGAGTGGTGGGGGATGTCTGAGGTGAGTGGGGGGCTGTCTGAGGTGTGGGGGGGATGTCCGGGGTGAGTGGGGGGGTCGTCCGAGGGGTGGGGGGCTGTCGGGGTGAGTGGGCTGGTGTTTGAGGGGTGGGGGGCAGTTCGAGGGTTGGGGGGCTGTCCGTGGTGAGTGTGGGGCTGTCCGAGGGGTGGGGGGTTGTCTGGGGTGAGTGATGGGTTGTCCGGGGTGAGTGGGGGGCTGTTCGGGGTAAGTGTGTGTGGTGGACATTGATCTCCCTAGGAAGAATGTTTTAAATAGAAAATTCCTTAATGTAATTAAAACATTATCGTGAGGACATTGCTTTTTCAAACATAATCTAAGACAGTCGATTCATTGTAGAGAAGTACACCTTAGGGATCCAAATAAAAATAAATTGATATAAGACTTTTGATAATGGAGTAAAATTGAAAATTGGGATCCAATGAGGAATATTTGAGATATTATGCATCATGTCCAAGAGTAAATCCATTTTTAAATATACAATAAGTTATTTTTCACAATTTTCATGCATTAATTGTTGGTAAAAATGGAAAAACATTTATAAAGGTTCTAATATATAAAAATGAATCCATTTGTGGATGCAGCTTAACCAGCAATGTCTAGCTCGTCTGCCTCTTCCATGATCATCGATGTGCACGTCCCGTCTCCATATGACCTCGTACGATGGGTGACTTAACATCTAGCTGATGTCGAGCACCAGATTATCTTACTTCCGCATCAGATTCATGGCCGCTATGCTCCTGAAGTGATCGATCCCATGAAGCGTCCTCATGAGCTTGATGACACGTCCACCAGTTCTTGTAAGAGGAGGAGGAATTCTGAGTTGATGGACCAAGATGATTGACCAATTTCCATCTGTCTGGCTGAAGATGTAAAACTTAGCGCTCCCTGGGAGGCAACCCATGTTCTAGAGTTTCATCATTTTTCTTGTTTTACATTGTTTTAAGAAATAAACATGGCATGTATGCAATAATTTTTTAGTTGCTTCTGATTTGTTTGTGCACTTGTCATTATTCTGCATGTATGCTTCTATTTTGTCTAATCCTTGGTGTTATTTTTTATGATATGATGCGGGTATGTCCCCCAGACAGCCCCCCGAACAGCCCCCCCAGACAGCCCCCCACCCTCTTCCCTGGACCCCAGATAGCACCCGGACAACCCCCCAGATAGCCCCCCGGACAACACCCCCCTCCCCACCCTCCTCCTTAGTCCCTGGACAGCCCCCCTGGACCCCCCCGGACAGCCCCCTTACCCTCCTCCCCAGACCCCGGACAGCCCCCCGAACACCCCCCGGACAACCCCTCGAACACCCCCTAGACAGCCCCCTCACCCTCCTCCCCGGACCCCGGACAACCCCCCACCCTCCTCCTTGGTCCTTGGACAACCCCCCAGACCCGCCCCCAGACAGCCCCCTCACCCTCTTCCCCGAACCCCGGACAACCCCCCCCCTCCCCACCCTCCTCATTGGTACTTGGACAGCCCCCCCAGAAATCCCCCCCGGACCCCCCCCCCCATACAGCCCCCTCACCCTCCTCCCCGGACCCTGGACATCCCCCCGAACACCCCCCGGACAACCCCCCGAACACCCCCCCGGACAACCCCCCGAACACCCCCCGGACAGCCCCCTCACCCTTTTCCCTGGACCCCGGACACCCCCCCCCCCGGACCACCCCCTAGACAGCCCCCTTACCCACCTCCCCGGACCCCGGACAGCCCCCCGAACACCCCCCGGGCAGCCCCCCGGACAGCCCCTCGAACACCCCCGGACAGCCCCCTCACCCTCCTCCTCGGACCCCGAACAGCCCCCCGAACACCCCCCTGGACAGCCCCCCGAACACCCCCCAAACACCCCAGGGCAGCCCCCTGGACAACCGCCGGACAGCCCCCCGAACACCCTCCGAACACCTCCCGCCTCAATCTGAGGCGCGGTGTGGACGGTACCATTCAAATTGTCTCTCTTTTGTTCAAAATGACTTTAATTTTAGTGAAAACACCAACTGGCATACGGAAAACTGACCAAATGCGTTTCGAATCTGTTGAAACTTTAGTACAACGATCCATGGGTCATATGTGACGTGTACAAGTCAACCCCACCTCAATCTGAGGCTCGGTGTGGCCGGCACCACCCGAATTGTCCCTCTTTTGTTTAAAATGAACAATATTTTACGTACATATGCCAAACCGATCAAACAGTTTCTTATTGTGTTGATACTTTTGCACAATGATCCATGACTCATATGTGACGTGTACGAGTCAACTCCATCTCAATCTGAGGCCCGGTGTTGCCGACACCACTCAAAGTGCATCTTTTTGTTAAAAATGGACTTAATTTTAGGTGAAATCAACAACTGACATACAAAAAACCAACCAAACACATTCAGATTCTATTGAAACTTAAGGAAAACGATCCATGGGTCAAATGTGACATGTACGAGTCAACTTCGCCTCAATCCGAGGTGCGGTGTGGCCGGGACCACTCAAACTGCCTCTCTTTTGTTCAAAATGGACTTATTTTTAAGTGAAAACACCAACTGACATATGGGAAACTGACCAAACGCCTTCGAATTGTGTTGACACTTTAGTAAAACGATCCATGTGTCATATGTGACATGTAAGAGTCAACCCCGCCTCAATATGAGGCGCGGTGTGACCGACACCACCCAAACTGTCGCTCTTTTGTTTAAAATGGACAATATTTTACGTACATACGCCAAACCGATCAAAAGGTTTCTGATTGTGTTGATACTTTTTCACAATGATCCATGACTCATATGTGATTTGTATGTGTCAACCCCACCTCAATCTGAGGCCCAGTGTGGCCGAAACCACTCAAAGTGTCTTTGTTTTGTTAAAAATGGACTTAATTTTAAGTGAAATCAACAACTGACATACGGAAAACTGACCAAACACGTTTGGATTCTGTTTAAACTTAAGGAAAACGATCCATGGGTCAAATTTGACGTGTATGAGTCAACTCCGCCTCAATCCAAGGCGCGGTGTGGCCGGGACCACTCAAACTGCCTCACTTTTGTTCAAAATGGAATTATTTTTAAGTGAAAACACCAACTGACATACGGGAAACTGACCAAAAGCATTCGGATTGTGTTTAAACTTTAGGAAAATGATCCATGGGTCATATTTGATGTGGACGAGTCAACCCCGCCTCAATCCGAGTTGCGGTGTGGCCGACACCACCCAAACTGTCCCTCATTTGTTTAAAATGGACAATATTTTACGTACATACGCCAAACCGATCAAACGGATTCTGATTGTGTTGATACTTTTTCACAACGATCCATGACTCATATGTAACATTTACGAGTCAACTCCGTCTCAATCTGAGGCCTAGTGTGGTCGACACCACTCAAAGTGCCTCTGTTTTGTTAAAAATGGACTTAATTTTAAGTGAAATCAACAACTGACATACGGAAAACTGACCAAACACATTCAGATTCTATTGAAACTTAAAGATAATGATCTATGGGTCAAATTTGACGTGTACGAGTCAACCCCTCCTCAATCTGAGGCCCTTTGTGGCTGATACCACTCAAAGTGCCTCTGTTTTGTTAAAAATGGACTTAATTTTAAGTGAAATCAACAACTGACATACGAAAAACCGACCAAACGCATTCGGATTCTATTGAAACTTAAGGAAAACGATCCATGGGTCAAATTTGACATTTATGAGTCTACTCCTCCTCAATATGAGGCGCGGTGTGGCTGAGACCACTCAAATTGCCTCTCTTTTGTTCAAAATGAACTTATTTTTAAGTGGAAACACCAACTGACATACGGGAAACCGACAAAACGCATTCGGACTATGTTAACACTTTAGGAGAATGATCCATGGGTCATATGTGATGTGTACGAGTCAACATTGCCTCAATCTGAGGCACGGTGTGGCCGACACCACCCAATCTATCCGTCATTTGTTTAAAATGGACAATATTTTACGTACATACGCCAAACCGATCAAATGGATTTTGATTGTGTTGATACTTTTGCACAATTATCCATGAATCATATGTAACGTGTACAAGTCAACTATGTCTCAATCTGAGGCTTGGTGTGGCCGACACCACTCAAAGTGCCTCTTTTTTGTTAAAAATGGACTTAATTTTAAGTAAAATCAACAACTGACATACGACAAACCGACCAAACGCCTTCATATTCTGTTGAAAATTAAGTACAATGATACATGGGTCAAATGTGACGTGTATGAGTCAACTCCGCCTTAATCTGAGCCGTGGTGTGGCTGAGACCACTCAAACTACCTCTATTTTCTTCAAAATGGACTTATTTTTAAGTGAAATCAACAATTGACATACGGGAAACAAACCAAACGCCTTCGGATTGTGTTTAAACTTTAGGAAAATGGTCCATGTGTCAAATGTGACCTGTAAGAGTCAACCCCACCTCAATCCGAGGTGTGGTGTGTCCGGCACCACCCAAAGTGTCCCTCTTTTGTTTAAAATGGACAATATTTTACGTACATACGCCAAACCGATCAAAAGGTTTCTAATTGTGTTTATACTTTTGCACAACGATCCATGACTCATATGTGATGTGTAAGAGTCAACCCCGCCTCAATCTGAAGCCCGGTGTGGCCGACACCACTTAAAGTGCCTCTGTTTTGTTAAAAATGGACTTAATTTTAAGTGAAATCAACAACTGACATACGGAAAACCGACCAAATGCATTCGGATTCTGTTAAAACACAAGTACAATGATCCATGGGTCAAATGTGACGTGTAAGAGTCAACTCTTCCTCAATCCAAGGCGCGTTGTGTCCAGGACCACTCAAACTACCTCACTTTTGTTCAAAATGGACTTATTTTTAAGTGAAAACACCAACTGACATACGGGAAACTGACCAAACGCATTCGGATTGTGTTTAACCTTTAGAAAAACAATCCATGGGTCATATGTGATATGTACTAGTCAACCCCACCTCAATCCGAGGTGTGGTGTGGCCGGAACCACCCAAAATGTCCCTCACTTGTTTAAAATTGACAATATTTTACGTACATACGCCAAACTGATCAAACGGATTCTGATTTTGTTGATACTTTTTCACAATGATCCATGAATCATATGTGATGTGTACGAGTCAACTCCGTCTCAATCCGAGGCCCAGTGTGGCCGACACTACTCAAAGTGCCTCTGTTTTGTTAAAAATGGACTTAATTTTAAGTGAAATCAACAACTGACATACGGAAAACCGACCAAATGCATTCAGATTCTGTTGAAACTTAAATACAACGATCTATGGGTCAAATTGGACGTGTAAGAGTCAACCCCTCATCAATATTAGGCCCTTTGTGGCCTACACCACTCAAAGTGACTCTGTTTTGTTAAAAATGGACTTAATTTTTAAGTGAAATCAACAACTGACATACGGAAAACTGACCAAACGCATTTGGATTCTGTTGAAACTTAAGGACAATGATCCATGGGTCAAATGTGACGTTTACGAGTCTAATATGCCTCAATCCAAGGTGCGGTGTGGCCGGGACCACTCAAACTGCCTCTCTTTTGTTCAAAATGGACTTATTTTTAAGTGAAAACACCAACTGACATACGGGAAACCGACCAAACGCATTCGGACTATGTTGACACTTTAGGAAAACGATCCATGTGTCTATTGTGACGTGTGTGATTGTGAGTCAACCCCACCTCAATCCGAGTCGTGGTGTGTCCCCCACCACTCTAAGTGGCTCACTTTTATTTGAATTGGAAACCATTTTAAGTCAAAATAACAAATGACATATGGAAAACCGACCAAACGCATTCGGATTTCGTTGAAACATTAGGACAATGATACATGGGTCTATTGTGACTTTTAAGAGTCAACCCCACCTCAATCAGTGGCGCGTTGTGGCAGAGATCACTCTTAGTGTCTGCCTTTTGTTTAAAATGGACATAATTTTAAGTACATATGGAAAACTGACCAAATGGATTCTGATTGTGTTGACACTTTTTGAACAATGATAAATGGGTCATATTTGGCTTGTATGAGTCAAACCTGCCTCAATGCAAGGAAAGGTGTGGTCGGCACCACTCAAAGTGTATCTCTTTTGTTTAAAATGAACAAGATTTTAAGTGAAAATAACAAATAGCATACGGAAAACCGACCAAACGCATTTAGATTCTGTTGAAACTTTAGGACAACGATCAATGGGTCTATTGTGATGTGTACGAGTGAAACACTAAAAGTGGCTCACTTTTGTATATGTATGTTTATAATTACGTATGTTTATATTCTAAATGAATTATGTATGTTTATATTTTTTTTGTGTATGTATGTTTATAATTATATTATGAATTATGTATGTGTTTGTCATCAAATTATGCATCATATATTAAATGTGTATGAATTAAAATGAATTATGATTTAATTCTTGATGTGCATCAAATTATGCATCAAATTACTGCAGGACACCTCCACCTCTGCCTGCTGTGTAAATTGCAGGGATGCTGTGCAATTTGCACAGCATAGGGTATGCCAACAGTTTGAAACTGTTGGCATAGGTCTTGTATGAAGCTTTTTACCAACAGTTATCTTTGAACCGTTGGTAAAAATCTTTCCCAACGGTTGTAGAACCGTTGGGAAATCCCTCCTCCTTTGGTTTTGCCAACGGTTTAGCACAACCATTGGTAAAACCTTTCCCATGAGAACCGTTGGGAAATGTTAACTTTCCTACCCCTACTCCAACGGTTCTATGTAAACCGCTGGGAAAAGCTTTTTCCAACGGGTTACTTGCCTACGGTTTGTTGAACCGTTGGTATAATTTATACTAACGGTTTGACATCCTTTACCAAGGGTTATGAACCGTTGGTAAAACCCAAGTTTCCAGTTATATGATAAAATTTATTCAATATAATTAAATAATTGATTTTTTTCATTTATTTGGATACTTTATCTCAAAGTTTTATCTTGGATATAACTATTTTACCCTTATTGAGGTGACTAATATTTAACATGTATAAAATTCATAATTACCAAAAATATATGGGTCTAATTTAAAAGATTTCTAAAAAATTAGATTATAAATACGAAATCCATTTTTTCGGAATAAATCAATAGAATTATTAGAAATTTTTTAATATATTTATTTAAATGGAATGAAACTCATTCCATTGAAAAATTTATTTTTACGCATAAAATATATCTTCTATAGAAATAATGAATATTTATTATTAAAATAAATTACTAATATTATTATAAATAAAAGATATAATTTTTATCATTGATTCCATTTCCAATAGAAAATAGACTTTAAATTTAATTTTTTAATGAAAATAATTGAGTCTTGGATGTGTGAGTATTTATCAATATCACTGAAAAATTATTCAATTCATAAAAATACAAAAAAATACAAAAAAATTCTCATATGATAATATTATTTTTAAGATGTTTTATTTTTTTAAAATATTATATTTCTAAAATTTGTGGTAATTATTTATAATTTCCATGCAATTAATTAAATAATAATCATTTTTAAGAAAACTCATTTGTTAATCATAGAATGAAATCAATACAAAATGGATGTATATTTTCAATGAATGAATGAAAATATTTTTATTATGATAGATCATTATACATGTATTTTAAAAATTGTTACCCATATTCGTACACAAATATTTTAAGGTTAGTTTATAAAGACCACATTTAAATAATAAAATAGTTATAATGAATCATAATTCTCTTATAACTCAGTATTTCATGTTGTGTGTTATATAGAATTATATAATATGGATGTAAAATTTTTGGTTGTTAAAGCATATTTTTTATAATAAGTATAATATATATATATATATATGTGTGTGTGTGTGTATATATATATATGAATAATAATATCCTAAATTTATTTTATCATAGAAGGAGTTGAACATGCACCAAATTATACTGTTAATGTTGATCAATGATTATGATTTTGTAAAACATTTCCTTATAGGGATGGAAAAAAAAGGTTGATGCATTGAGTATAAAGGATCTTGATTCCATATAGATTACATGGATTTAAAGTGGTCCAATAATTAATTATATTCAATTGATTGATATATATATATATATATATATATCATAATTGAATGGGTTAGAATTCCAACACTCCCAAATGATAACAAATCCATCCATCTATATGAATATCACGGAGGGCTAGAAAGATTATATGGAGGTGTAAAAGAAGATATTAAATATTAATGAGATAATAATTGATAATAATAGATATATAAGATATGGAACATTGATATATGTCCCATCCTTTCCATATCTTATGAATAAAAAATTTTATACTTCACATAGCTCATCCTTCTCTATTCACATAGGAAGAACAAATGTTTATATAGTCTTCTAGGATAAAAATTATGTGTGAAACATAAATAGGGATATTTTAGGGTATATATATCAATACTATGAATGTTAAAACTAATGTACAAACATCAAAAATCTAAGAGAGTTTTGTAATAATTAAGTATACTATTATGGAAATGGGAGAATATTACAATGGATTTCATCAATAGTCATTATAATACCATTAAAGCATACAACTACATATATACATTGGTTGAATAAGTTATATATTAAGCATGAAAAATAATGGTTTTAGAGGATTTTCCATGTGAAATATGGCTGAAGTTATACATTATGGACATAGTAATGATATAAAAGTTACCACAAATATTAGCATATAAAAATGATCCATGGTTAAAATCAAAATTTAAGAGAATACATTAATAATAATTAGACACAATTATTATATATTTTGATATATTAAATATTCAAAGTAATTGTTAATATCATTAAACCAATTAGACATTTAATGATATGATAAAATCATTCATTACTAATTTTAAAATAAATTATTATATATTTAACTCTTTGAGTGTGTTCCCATATAATAATAGTTTCACCTTAAGATTTAGAATGGAACCATATAAGTCTTTGTATATTAGGAGATGAATAACTCCAACATGGGGGAATGTAGTTAGAGAGATGATTAATTTAGGGCCTTATTCTGATAGTAAAATTATGTAGATATTGTGGGTCATTTAGAAACACATCAAAACCATGAACTTATGGTGATATAAATATGTTTATAATCATTGATGTGATCACGTGTTTGGAGTTAGTGATTATTTATTTGATTGAATATCTCTTCGGAAGAGGGTTATAGGATTCAAGATGACGGGAAATATAAGTCATAAACAAATTGGTCCCATTGTGATTCTAAATCATTATTGGACTATACCTTATTGAGTTTCACACATTCCATATATATAATAATTTTATGATGAGTTATATGTATTTCGTTGGAAGTAGTGCCTTCTAGACCCACCACATATACTAATATGAGAGGCTATATTATTGAAAAAAGATATATATTATATAGAATAACAAATGGTGGTCATAGATGTATATATAATGTTTTTAAAAACAAAACCTCTTATATTTTAAATATTATATGGTGATACAATATTTTTTAGGATGTTATGTGGTTTCTTGATGATGTAATAAGAGAAAATACCTTAATTATTTATCTAATAAATATAATTTCAATGGTTCGAATCTCATAAGGGGGTATAATATCACACCTCAAATATATAAAAAAATATTTCCAATTAGAAAAAAAATATGGACCGCCTTATATGAAACATTAATAAAATGTGAATTGATTTATGCCTTGATGGAAAATGTTTAGAAAAAAAATAATTTACCAGATGGATAAAAAAATCATAATTAAAAAAATTATTAGAGGAATTAATCCACAATAAAAAAATAACAAAGACATTAAATCCTCATATCTAATGTTTTCATGAATGATTATACCAGAAATTTTAACTACTAAAAATGTTAATACAATTTGCAATGATGATAATTATACATATAATAAAAATATGAGAGGTATATGACTAATTCAGATTAAATGTATGATGTTGTATATATAAATATAATTGGATTACCAGGGTTCTATATCTATTGGTTATATAAGGTCATTAAGTTTATATAGTTGTAAGATATACATAAACAATTGGATTAGATAACTGTTGGGATTATATTTAAATTTAATCATGTTACACATGTATGACTTATGTGTTGGATTTCATGACAATGAATGTTGTTAGATGACCCCAATGAAGATATCCATGAAAATGAACGTTTAATGATTCATATTACTATTGACGTAAATTCATGTGGAATTTATTGGAAATGTGGATAATGGCCATGAAAAATGCTTTGTAGACGTAATTATAATTTTTAATAATATAAAATAAGTATCCCTCATGACTATGAAATGTTTAATAGAATTTTTAATGAAATCTTCTACAATTAAATGTGATCATCACACTATAGTTCATGGAGTTTTATGAAGGGAAACAAAAAATTAAGAATATTGAAAAGGACCATGAAGTAGTGGTCCCTATGACCGATTTCAAGGTCAAATGGTAAAATTATTGAATCCTAGTATGGATGGTTCAATATTCATGATGAGGGAATGAATAAAATTAAATATATTGAGGTATATAATTTCTATCAAGAGACCACAACATCATAAATCTATCATTCCACATTGGATGTCCACCTATGAGAAAGTGAAATCCTAAAAGAAAATTGGAATAAGTCATTAGAGAAAAAAAATTAAAAATTAACTAGATAAGTCATATATACAATAGTTATATTAATTTGGTTGTTTCAAATGGTGTATAAAATTTACTGTATACCTATGAGAAAAGATTACCCTATAATGAGTAGTGTGGGAAACATTGTGGATGTTTTTCTATAAATGATAAAATATGATAACATAAAATCTTTATTGAATGTAATATTGGGTTATAGGTAATGTTATTAGTAATTTAAAAGGTATTTTCTCTTTTATAGTGAATTAGAAATTATACAATGTTTTAGGGAAAGGAGTTTTGGTTGGGTTTTTAGATTGATACATAAAAAATCATGTGATTAAAGATTCAAATGACGCATGAATCAAAAGACAATGTATCATACATTAAGGACCACATTTTTTTGACAAGATATTTTCCAGGATCAAAGGAGTTTGTATCATTATCAAAATTAGATTAAATGACAATTAATTCACTCTACATGGGAGAGTGGAGTTGATCTTTGATGTAGATACAATTATTGAATATTAATGTTATAAATATTGTGTAGGAGTTATGGGTAGTATTAGAAGTCCCATAATTCATTAATAAATTGTAATTTTATTCAGAAATTACCTAATAATTGAAACATGGGATAAATAAATTTGTGGTAATTTTTTTTTAAAATATCTAAAATGACATGATTACGAATACCCACATGTCAGAGTTTATAGGATGAAGAAAAACATAAGATGTTGATATTCTACTTTCCAGAGGAAAAGAATTAGAGACTCTAAAAAAGTTGTAGGGGTCATTCATAGAATGTAAATAATGTTTACTGAGTACAGTATATAATTAAAATAATATTAATAAAATCCCATAAATTTCAACAAAAAATATGATGAGATATTAAGATTTATACAATCATGAAAATTAACATGGTGAGGCAACCTACATGTTGATAAAAATTATTGGCAGCATCTAGGAGTAGTTATTAATGATGATGTAGGGTAGTGATAAGGGTAGTGGGAATTGGGACGTAATAAATTGAAAATAAACTATTAAAATGTTAGTGATCATGGGAAATAATAAACTAGAATAGACCCTACAATTGTTTACTTCAAATGTATTATTTTTCTATATGACACAGCTTCACCCCACACCTACTATGGATTCTTAGTTAGAGTGAGCCGATTAAATTCATTACGTCATAATTAATTTACAGATTCCAATAAAATAGACCATGAAACCAAATGAATATTTAGTAAATAGTAATGTCAAGGTAATTCAAATTAGTGGAACATATAGAATAAAAAACTATAAAAAGTTAAAAATAAGGACTGGATGTTAAGATTGTATGTGTCAATTAGAAGTAAATGATAATGTTATATATTAAAATAGGATTTAATAACCTAATCCCCCCACCCTCTCTTTGTATATCTATATATAAGACCATTTTTTGGACTGGTAATTGGTATCATATCCTATGTTTATTTTCTGTGTGATTTTATTATACATTAACTTGATTTGATTTTTTGAAAAGCAATGAAATCCATAGAAAAATATTATTTCCTTTATAGAAAATATGAATCCAATTGTATGAATGAGATCATCGAATACTTCAAAGAATACACACATATTCCTCATGAAGTGTTGTTGGTTGATTTTTTTTAATCATACAAGGAGTATTCATATAGATAGATAAATTTAATTTGGATATTTATTTATATGTGAAGAAGACATTATAATATTTTAGAAGAAAAAATATACGTTTAATGATATTACACATTTCACTTTCGCAAAGGATATTCAGATACATCTCGATTATTAATTTTCAAAGGAAAAAATCCAAATAAATATTTTTTGATGTCAAAAAGGAAAAAATAAAAATAATTACATATATGGTGGAGTTCTATATGTTGGAAATATTTAATTCTAAACTTATATCCTTCCAAAGTAATTACTTGCTATATAGAAGGTGTAAATGGTTCAAAATGTGTATTTTTTTCTAGTTAGTGAATCTCTAGAAATTCATGAATAAGTTAATAGGCTATGTGAAGATGGCACTTTTGATGTCCAAGAAGAAAATGACAGAATATGTTTATGTTCTACACTCTTTAGAGAGGTTGGATCAATATTTTCAATAAGTCAATATGAATCCAAAGTAATTAAAAAAATTCTCATGACATCAAGATCAATGTGTTTTAACTTGATATTTTAAAATTAAAAATTGTAAGCAATAGGCTCATTTATAATATAAATTTTTTAAAAGGAATGAATAAATTTCAACATATTGAGTTGAAAGTATTATCATAAAAGTGATAAAAGATTTCATAATCAATTGAA
The DNA here is from genome assembly GCA_963277665.1 of Viscum album. Taxonomy (NCBI): domain Eukaryota; kingdom Viridiplantae; phylum Streptophyta; class Magnoliopsida; order Santalales; family Viscaceae; genus Viscum; species Viscum album. The sequence goes on from OY728155.1 coordinate 1,585,685,220, forward strand.
TTAAAAAAATTAAATAAAATATTGATGATATTGTATTTCACTTGGCTAATATTATAAAAGAGAAATAACGTTTGAAAAAATATAATTTATTTAATAAAATATCTATTGCTGATATAAAAAAAATATGATGGATAAATGTCACATAATGGAATAATAGTTCCATGAATTAGAAAATGATATTTAAAATGTGTCTAATCTCAATAAATATAAGTATTCTCATTGAAATTTGATGAATAAAATTGAAAAGGAATAGGTTGTATATATGATGAATAAAATAAATGTGACACCCCATGTAATCATAATATTATAGTTTTTTTACTAATATTATTTTATTATCCTTAAGATGCATTGAGGAAAAAATAGACTTATTCCTTCTCATAGGGGAATAATTAAAATATTATCATGTCCCAAAGTCCATATAGTATAAGAAATAGATTTATTAACATTGATAAAACATATACCACTGATTAGAGAAAATGAACCATATAGTATCACAAGCAAAGTGAATGTTATAGAGGTGATATAAACAACCTTCAATGAGTTTCTATAATTGGTAATGGATCCTGGATAAAGACTATATAATTTTTTTAACATTTTCTACTTTTTTTGGATGTATATAAAAATTTCTTGTTTCCATTATAGAACATCAAGATAAATTAACTTGGGTGAAGATAGTAAAAATTCTATAGAGAAGGAGCTCCAGTAAATGTATAAGATTTATAGTTTTCATTCAAAAAATTAATTTAATAATAACCATACCATAGGTAGATATTTTAGAGAATATTAATAAATTTTTTGAGGATAAACACATAATAAATAAAATTATAAATCACCCCTACCAGTCATATAATATTGGGTCTATATACAGAAGATAATAATAATATTATTAAAATGGAATGATGTATTATATCTATATCATAATCAAACATTAAATTTTCAAATAGTAAATCAATATGGATTATTGATAATATTACACATGTCACCAAATATAAAAAGACACACATGAATGTAATATCATAATAAATGGTATGTTTTGAATTATCTAATAGTTCATTTAGTGACATGTTAATTCATAATAAGCTATATAGAATGAAATTTAAATGTTTTTTCGAGAATGATATCCTTGGCAGAAAATTAATCCATTGGAAAATAATTTTTTTTCATTCATTGTAATTAAATGAAAAAAACCAAATATGTATCATGAACCAAGCTTAAAAAATTGGGACATTACATCATTTTAGATGAATATTCAACCCATTACATACATAAATAATTTAGGCCATAATAATTTTGTACATTTTAAAAAATGGAGATATAATCTTCTAAATTAGTGAAACATATTCAACAAATCATTTAATGATCTTAAAGTTGGTTACTCCTACATAAAACAATTCTTCACAACCTAGATAAAGGAAACAAAAAAATTGGTGAGCTCATATTTTTAGTAAGACTAAACAATAGAGATATGTAATAATAACATGATAATAATGGTATGACAACACTATCATAAAAATATAATATCATACCATTCGTATAAAATATCACAATAACAATTTCTAAAAAAAATAAGGCAATTTCATAAGACATGAATCATAAAGAAATCAAATAACAAGAGTCATGAGAGCATATAATTGGAATAATACGTTGATTTGTGTAATACACATAAAAAATAAAAAAATCCATATAATTGAAGGATATTTTCAAAAACTAATTAGGGAACATCATGTGTACTACACATACTAGGTGAGATACACTACCATCCCCAGTTTTATCACTTTATATATAATGGATTGGGTATTCCCTTCTTTCAGTAGTTTATTGGGATTTCTTTAATTCCCCTAGTGCCTATGGTTTTCCCTAATTCCCATAGTGTATCATGAACATCAATTTGTTCACATAAATATATCATGATATATAAATATATACCTAATTAATTGGATGGATATATAGTTCCCACCCGCCACATAATAAAAGCATACATATGTGTTCCACAATATCCTAAAAAATCATCATACCAAGAACCATTAAAGGAAATGGGTTTTATAAACATCATATCATAACCAATGAAATGAAATTGGAATCATAAAATTTTAATCATATAATAACCAATGGAAAAATATCGGTTTCTTAATCAATTAATCGAAGATTAACCCTAAAAAATAAGCATGTTTCAAAATCATATAACTTGTGGTAGAGAAATGGGTTTCAAAAACTACATTTCATCAAAATCAAAACCATTCAGATAAAAAATAGGAATGGTGTCCTTAGATCATATCCCCAGTAAATAAAAAAATATAAAAAGATGTTAACATATATAGAGATGGATTTTAAAATATCATGTATAGTGTATCTAAATAAATATAACTTTTTCTGTGAAAATACCTTTCGTAAAACCCTTTCAAAAATTATTTTATTATAAATAATTCATTGAAATTTCAATTAAATCATTTATTTAGTAAAGTATATTTTCATATTTGGAAAACTCTTTTCAAAAAATAACTATTTTTAAAAGAACTTTTATTTTACAATATCGTTGAAACATTTAAAGGAATCATGTAAATATCAAGAAAACCATTTTCTTTGAAAAAACTTTTAAAATGTATAAAGCAAGCATTAAAACATTTTTAAAATATTTTCATTTGAAAACTTTTTTATAATATTTTCATTTGAAATTATTTTGAATATTTTTAAATAATTATTACAAAAATATCAATCTTTTTCCTTAAAAATATATTTGAAAATAATTTAATGATCCTCTGAAACATATAATTTTTTTAAAATAATTAATTTGAAAAAAAACACAACTTTCAAACCGAGAAGATAAATAATTTCATATTTTTATAAAATAATTTTCTTTAATATCATAATTATAAATAACTTGAAAAATGGTACCACTACATGTATATAACAAGATAAACAAGAGGATAAAAAATTAAGTGTATTTCATGAGATATGTATCCTAAGAAATCATCAATGGATGCACAATCCTAAAAAAACTTGATAAATTATGAGATTGAAGCTATAAACCCTAACCAATATGGTTACATTGAATCCTAATTCCCATGAAATAAAAACATTACATGAAGACAAAAATGTCATGAAAATAATTATATTAATGACATAACATTTCTAATGGATGAATATTCACATTGTAAAATAATATAGATTCATAACAAAATATTTATCTCAATAAAGGCATATTCAGACAAAATTAATTTACCGATTTGGTAACATTTGAAGCAAAAAAACCATGAATAAAAGATCATGAAATTGAAATATATATACCCATAAATTGTTTTATACCAATTATACAATACATTAATTTGTATTACATTACCACACAAATGAATTTAGTGGTGAATAAATCATTATTCTCACAGATATACAAGTGATACAATAAAACTCTTTTATTAAGCGTTCACATTATTTTTACATGTTCAAGCCTAATTTATAAAAAATAATGAATTTTTTAAATATTACACAAGAAAATATTATTATAAATAATACTATATATCATTTTATTATCACGTTATATTACCCTTTTATTAACAATTCCATGTTAATATTACATTTGGGGTAATATCTGCTTTGTTTTTTATATTTTTTTGACATTTTATCTTTTATCCTCTTAATTATATCATGATATAATTAATTAAATAATGTTTAAAATTAAATAAATATAATATATATTCATTATATAAGTATTTATAATAATATATATAGGACAAAGTATTAAATAGAATACACCATTCATGGAGTTAGTACATCGTACGTATGTAGGAACATGGTTTCTATTTTCATATTGTATTGAAAAAGAAAAAGTAAATGATATATATTCATATATATATATATATATTATAGTAGAATTATTATTTCATATATATTATATATTTTTAATGTACCATTACTTAATAAAATACATGTAAAGTGTGAACGAACCACATCGCTTTGAGGAGGCGGTAGTCTACACGTCCATAATAGAAGTTATCACATTTAAACATACTTGAATGACTAGATTTATGTTACATATAATAAATAATGAATAATTAATACATCATAAGTATCATATATAAAATATAAATAGATTATCCATAATTATTATCAACCTTGAAAGGTGTCCATGGAAGAACGGGAGGCATCAGTTCGCAAGGAGGTAGTCATCTATACAGATGAATGTTGATTATGTATCCCATTTGATGGAATTGTGTATGATAGTAGGTAAAACCAATAAATAAATATTATTTAGTATATTTTTGATATGGAGCTTATTGTATAATCTTGTAATAATAGTATTTTTGGTGTGGATAAGGAAAATTAATTAAAATAGTTTGGGGAAGGATGTTAAAAATTATTTGAGTAACTCATCTAGGATTCCATAAATTAGGTTTATTAGTTGTATTTATTCCCAATGGAGGGATTATAGGATGAAGTAAAGAAATTTGAGAGTGAATTTGTGAAGGTTTTGGATGATCTAAACTAGATTTTGAAGTGTGTAGATGCAGAAGTGGGAATTATTTATTAGAGAGGAAGAGGGGTGGAATTTTGGTAAGTATAAAAGATAAAAACTAATGGGAGGTCTCCCTTACCCCGTGTTCTTCCTAAAATTACAAATAATATATTTAGGGGGATTTATGATCTAAAAAACCTCTAAAACATAAAAATATGTTAAATTTTATAATTTATTTTGGATTCTAGTTTTCTATCCTATGAAATTTAACCATTAATACATAATTAAAGTGATATTTGTTAGAAAATATATTCCAAATGAATTATAAATATGAAATATAATTTAAAAAAAATAAATCCCATGTCTGTTGGAAGTTAATTTTAAAACAAGTGCATGTAACACACAAAACACAACTTTTACCTGAACCGTACAAATAATGTTTTCACTATTTATAGGTCATTATAATAATTATAAAATATTAGTTGGTCTGTGAACAGACCATATTTTATATTTATTAATATTTTAAAATCATTTGTAATAATATAGGTTTTTTTGTAAATTTCAAATCATTTAGTAAACTATGATTTAATATAAAGAATATTAATGTCGATTTTGATATTATTTTGAACATTTAAATTTAAAAATATGTAGTAAAATATTGAATTATAATATATTAAGTTAAAATGTTTTAAACAAGATATATTCATATAAAAATGAAATAAAATTATTCAATCAATTTACTTCTAATTTAATATCTTTAGTATCATTTATTTTCATTTAATATTAACTAAATAATATCTTTATTCAGCTTCCCATAAGAATTTATTAAAAATAATTCGTCACTAAATGTTATATGTAAATTAAAATGTTTAAAAAATATCATTTAACATTCATAATAATGTTTACAACTAAAAAAATGACAGTTTCTACCCATATCACAACACTCTATTATTTTTAAAGGTATCGAAGGATCCATTTTTATCATTTTCCTAACACTACTTGTTATATAGGTCACTATCATGTAATAGTGTCCAATAACTCAAAACATAATAAAATTTAGGGTTTATGTTTAAAATATGGTAATCTATTTTCTTTGGTATATGTTTCTAGATAATATATCCTCTTTATATTAATATTTAATAACTAAGTAAACTACCTTTTACCTTAATCACTATAATTGATTTTAATTAATTTCACAAACATATTTTCACAAAAACATAGTTTCCCTAAAAAGAAATTATTATATATCATATTTTAATTATTTAATCCATTAATTTAAATTCCAAACACTTAATAAGATGAAATTAACTTCAAATAATCCATGTTGATGTGCCATGAAAGCGGGATTTAAAAGTAACAATGTTTAAACATTTGAATTTTTTTATATTAAATATTAATCATAAATTTGTTCTACTGACCTACACTGAATTAATTTATCTAATATTTACCTATTTATAATTTAAAAACATATTAAAAAAATTAAAATATAATTATATTGGATGAAAAAAAATTGAATTAAAATTTTGTATTTTTTTAGTATTCATCCAACTATGTTTTTTTAGAAAAAAACCAAAGAATACTAGAAATGTGACTTATCCTAATGTATCTAAACCCATTTTGTAGTAAAACCATGGGTATATAAGAGCTTCTCCAATATTATACCAATTTTTTTTGAAACCATATATATAGAATTCTAATTATGTGGAAGGCTTATTGGGATCCTCCTTCATCCTCATCTTTCAATCTCTACTTCTTACCATACTTATATGCATCCCCATCCCCTCATGTGACTTCATCTGGACTAGTCCCTCCCCTTCAGTGATGTCATCCACCCAACATTCCTCTTTCGGTGACTTCGGTCACCCCACTACTCTTTTCCGGTGATTTAGGCCTTCCCACTGCCCTCCTCACGTGATTTTGGAAACCCACCCTAACAAAGTGAATTTCTTATAACATATTTTTTTTAAATCATTGATAGGTAACATTTTCATCCCTCTTCTTATTTTTCTCTATAGTTTTTTAATATTTTTTATTGGTTTAAAGGTTTTATGTTGGTGTTTTTGTTTCATTTTATTTTATTCAAGAGTTAAAATGTTACATATGTTTCCTAAATTTATATTTCTCATAAATATTCATGGTATAGAATATATATAGGTTCAATATTCTATAGGATTCATTTATTTTTATTTTTTTCTCATGTGTAATTTGGTAGGAATTTCTTGATTGATATGGTATTTTGATGGGAAATCATATTTTAAAAACTCCATTTGTTTAATAAAATTATATGGTTTGTTTTTATAATGAAACAAAAATGTTTTTGGTATTATGATAAAATTAAGGCTTCCTATTTTGATTAATTTTATTTGTTAAAAGAGGGATTTCATGTTTTGATGGTACCTTCTGATTCAAAATACAAAAAATATATATCGCATAAATTGCATGGTTATAATTGTTAATGGATATAATTAGTTTTATAATTATGTTGGATTGGTATGTTTTTTTGTACAAAAATATTCATTTTTTTATGTTGCATGAATAAAAGTGAAGGCCCAATTGGCACCTTATTATGATTTCATCATTGATGGTTATCTTTTTTGGTCCCAAACTTCTTTTTTCAATGTTTTCCATATCCATATGATGAATTCTTTATTACCTGATCCAAGTAGTTCTTATATGTTTAGGGTCATATTGATGGTAGTGCATGATGTGGGAAGGATTTTATCATTTTGTTAATCCTAGAATATTGTTATTATATTGTGATGATGTTATTGTACCTAGTCTCCCAACAATAATATTCAATGAGGTGACCTAGGTTTCTATGATGGTAGTAGTGGGACATCTTTAGGATAGTAAAGGTTTTGAATTTTCTTGACCCACCTAGTTTTATGTAAAATAATGATTTTTGGTTTTCTATTGAGGAGACTACATAGAGTGATTTAGTGGATTGATGTATGATTATACCCTACCAACAACTATGTCCATATTTTCATATATTTTGTGGTACTATTAGTCATCATTATTTCACATAATTATATTTATTTAAGTTATGGACCATTCATTTATATATTTATAGATTCATTGTTTATTTCATGGATGGTAATTCATAGTTAGTAAACCCTGTTATAGAATAATTCTATTTTTTAGTGTTATTCCATCCTTTTATTTATCATGTTTCTTCTTGATTATTTACCGTTACTTGTTTTTATCCTTGAGGTGTGTGTTTCTATATATGAAATTAAAGAATAATGGGAAATGTTGTTTTTATAGAGGCAAGATATTCATATAATTTTGATATGCTTTAGACCTTGTGTGTATTTAATTTCTAAATTTTTTATATTTAAATATTTTCCTGTGTAAATTTATTTGTTTTAAAATATAAAACATTTTAAGAAATGGTTTTACAACATGCGGATCATTGAAAAAGTGCATATCTGAAAGTTGTTTTCTCTAATTCATTTAAAGTGAAAATGAAAACCTATTTTTACACACCTTCTCTTTAAATTAGTATCTATAATAAAATGAATGAATGGGACTCATGGTGGTACCATACTAGATTCATCTCCCACTGAGCATAATAATGTTGGTATGAATGTAGTAATCGTGTCTTGTGAATGTATTTTTATTTTTTTGATTTTTGGATGGTCACACTATCATCTTTCCATAGAAGTGGATGGATATTGGAATTGTGTTGGTGACAAGATTTTCATGGGAATATAGTGATTGGACATTTATTATTTACAACCGGTTGGGTTGTGTTTTATTTTTCTTTTCAGTATTACTTTTTGTCTCATTTATCTTTCATGGGAGTTATAAAATATTTAAATAATTTGTATGTTATTTATAAATTCATTTTTGGTGCATGATCCTTATTATTTATGTTGTTCTATATTTAATCAGTTTTAATAGGCTTTTAGGGTGAAACATTCCCCAATGGTTATGTGTGACAACCTTGATGCTTGTCATCATCTTAAGGGGATTGGGGAAAATACATGGGTATGTGGTGGGGCTTCTTGTATATCGATTGTATCCCCATGATCGTATATTATTTTTTGGAACTTATGTTCTTGTTATTGAACCTTTTGTGTAGGCTGACATAGTGGTTCCTAACTATGTGATTCCTTAATATTTGTGTTTGTTTTATGTCTCTTTGTTTTGAAGTTGGAATTAAAAAAGTTTTAGAAGAAATAAAGAAAAGGTGAAATCATATAGTTTTTAAAACTATTTTGTATATTAATTTGATAGAATGTGTACTTTAATGTGTAATATTTTTTCCAAAATAGTTTTGGAATAAATTTCATAAAAAATTATTTGTTTTTTAATGATACAATGAGTGTGTGTTGGTTTTAAAAATAATTATTTAGGAAAATCATCCATTATTTAACAAAATTTTGATTTTTTTAAATTAATTTCATAAATCCTTATGAAAAATGATTATTTAATCAATTCAGTCTGGTTTGTTTATCCTATTAATTTTCATGAGGAGATTTTTTTTAGTGACCATAATAGTGAGTAATTAAATATAATGTATCCCTATACTTGTTCGTAATTTGTAGTCATTGCGTATATAATTTGTTATTTCATTTATTCTTTATTTATCTAGATACTAGTATTATTTGATGACATTAATAGTAGAATAAGTGGAAATTATTTTTTTATTATGGATTACATTTTTTATTGGGAATGAAATTTTTTAGTTCAAATATAAAGGATAGAGGTTAGATATATCATACCGATCAGATTTTAATCGGGTATAAATGGAATTTGGGGAAAAATAAGATTTTTATTTTCATAATGATTCAGAGGGAGGTTGTATACAGTGTTTATAATATAATTGTGCTTGAAGGCCATGGATAATTGGGGAATAAGTTCCTAACATATAACAAAATATGTATTTGAAAAAAAATATTTGGTTTGGTATCACCATGGGGAGACAAGAAAATCATCTTCCATTCGTGAATGAAAACAAAGAACTAGTTTGGAGAATTTTATAATTGATTAGTTTCAATTATGTGCATCATCATGGGAGTGATAGTACGCCAGATCATGAAGACAATTATTTCAATACACATGAAAAAAAAATTGATATGATGATGTTGAATTAGTAAAAATTTTAATTGATGGCGCCAGATGACCAGTATATCAGGATTGTACTAAAATAACCAAGTTGTAATTTTTAATGTAGTTATATCATTGAAAAACCATGTTTCAATTTCTAATACTTCCTTTGAATATATTATTTACTTTTCTAAGTACTTTTATCCACATGTTGCATATATTCCCACAAATCATTACACATAATTGATGTTAATTAAGAAACTTGGATATGATACTAATAATTCTCATGCTTGTTCAATATATTATAGTTTATTTTGTGAGGAAATGCCTTACCAAAATGAATTTAAATATTAGGGTACATCTCGATAGAAGTAAAATTAAGAATAATTACTATCTTGAGTTCCATAAAAATACATGTTTCATTTTACATTGATTTCCAATAATTAAAATCATTTAATGTATGCCAAAATCTCAACCCTAATGAGATGTAATGATTATGAGATAATTAAAGGTAATATGAAGTTAGTTCATCCTGTATATGGATTATCTTGGAGAAAATTTGAGCCACAAAATACTTATGTTCTTACTGAGGTGTGTAATTTTAGTTAGGTCAATCATGAGATGGTTTGAATCTGTTTTGTCATATTTTTACTACTCTATGCTTGCGGCTAGTTTTTATTCTTGTTTATAATTTTCCTCCATAGATGTGTATGAAAAAACCATTCAATTTTTATTTAGTATATAGATATATATACCTTCATATCTAGGGAATCATATAGAGGTATACTTAAAGTCTTTAATAAAAGTGTTGAAGATTTTTTGGGATATGGGTGTGTCGACATTCAATGCTTCTTCAAAAAAATATTTTATATGCATGATTTACATAAATGGACTATAAATGATATCCATTATTATTAAATGATATCTGGTTTTATCATAAAGTAAAAACTATCATGTCCTATGTGGGTGAAGAAGACATGATCAAAAAGGCATGCACATCATTGTAGCTTTAGTTTCATGGGTCATCAATGATTCATTCCAACAAATCCTCAATAAAGGAAGAATCTTAATAGGATTGATAATACCGTCGACACAGAACAACCACGTCAACTAATGTTAGGTTGTTATGTGATTAATATATTTAATTATTTCTAGTATTCATTAGGTAAAGGTTATATGAAATGTAAAAGTACGAAGAATGTTGAAATTGGATAAAGAGATGTGTATTTTTTTGAATTTCCATATTTGTCTACCAATTTGTTACATCATTGTTGAGATGTAATGAACATTGAGAATAATATTTTTGAAAATTTCTTTTTAGTTTTTATATATTTCTAGGGGGAGACCAAGGATTACATCTCGTGTCTTCAGGACTTGTTGGATTGGGGTATTAGAGAAGAACTACATATTTTGTGTATCGGTGAAAAGAATGGAATGTTCCTTATGATTCTATTGTGATGATATCTTTAGAGAAATTCCAATTTTTTAATTTATTGGTGAATATTTAGGTTCCATATTTTTTCTGTTAACATATCCAAATGAGTCAACATGACGTATTTGATTCTAAAATCAATAAAAACTAATATGTATCACATGATATTTTATTAATTGATTCAAAATTCAATGAGGTATTTTCTATCAAATAATGAAATGATGATAATGATTTCATTGTGAAATTTTTTAGAGACCTTGAAACAAAAATGTTATCAAATTCACTCATGATAAAAATATAGTTATAGACACTATTAATTTTGCTTGTGATTCAAAAAAAATTACTACATCCCTTTTCACCAGCATACTGCATTTAACAATGCATCTTCAAACTGAATCACTTCTTGGGGTAATAGATTATTATTTTTGGATCTATCCTACTGAAAAATATGTGAACACTAAAATCATATGTCCAAAATGAGAATTATCTTGATGGTTTAATTGTGATATGTAATCTGGAACAAGAATGTATTGATTTCTGCCCATTGTATTTGTCTGATGTGAGAACAGTTCATAACCATCCAATGATAAATATAGATGATTAGAATGGGAAAATTGAGCCCTCACTTCCATATAATTCCTAAACAAGAGGTTTTTCTTCTTCTTATACATTGGATACATTGATCCTTGAAGAGGGGAATATGTAACACCACACAGTTCGGATTAACTGTGGTGTGTTCTGTAATGTTCTCGAAATTGTATTTCTTTTTTTAAATTGTATGGGACTATTTCGAGAACAAAAACTTAGAGGACACCATATTATGAGGCCTGGTGAGCCCGAAATAGAATTTTAATGTTTTTTTAGTTTATTTAAACAAACAAAATAGCAGTTTTTTATCTTTTAATGTGGTGCTTGAATCAAAAATGGAGGGCACCATTAGACTCAGAATAATGGCATTCACCTAGAAAAGACCTAACTTTGACCGATGAGGGTCGAACAGAAATGATAGTTTTCAGACGTTTTGGAAGAAAAATAAAATAATTTCAAAAATGATTTTATTGGATTCTCTTCACCATTGAACAGTGGATTGACGTCACTGTTGTAGCAGCGAGGAGGAGATGACAAGTCTCATTAATTGAATTCAATTAATGAGGCTTATAAATTTGCAACGTAACGACTCATTAATTGATGTGTAACAGATATGTTGTTTCATTAATGGAACATCCAAACAAAGCAAAAATGCATCATAACTAAAATGATGTGACACATTTCTCTTTTAATGAGATAACAAGTTGGAGAATCATATTTGGAATTTCTCTTCTGGACAACAAGGAAAATCTCTAAAATAAAGAATGATGACAAATCGCTAGTGACCATGACGCACCTCTATGAATGGGACAAGAGAAAAAAAATGCCTATCACTTCAAACATAACATGAATCCCCCTAGATGGATCACTTTAGTAACAAATATATCCTAGGTAGGTGTTTACTTATTATGTTTTTAGTTTCCATGTTTTCCATTTTATAAAAACTAACACAGATCAACCCATGAAGAGGTTGATCTGTGGATCGCTTGTTCTTGTAGGGGGCATTTTTTTGAAGTTTAGAATCAATGTTAAATTTTTAATTGTACTTAAATCTTCCTCCCCCATTTTTTAAACTCTAACTCAAAGGGTGAAGGCCGACATGAATAGGGCACGACCCCCTCCACTATTTTGCACTCTTGTGTGTTATTCCTGGCTGAACCTCTGAGTTAATGACGAAGCATTTTTGAGGCCATATCTGTTAGAATGATACCCCATGGAGGATGGAGGAGGAGACAGTCCAAAGAATGGATGACTAGAGTGGACCTGGTGGTCCTCAGGAGGGTGATGGTGGCCTTAGGCAGGTGGCAGTGGCTGTGGGTGGGTGGTCACGCTTTACAATGGTGCGCCAGGGAGAATGTCATGTCGGGCTCGAGCTGCGGCAGTGCAACAGGTGCTGTTGGAACCCAGGAAGTCAGTTGGAGGAGGTGGGATGCCACCAACCAGCCGCATCGGTGGAGTGTTCCTCGTCCTGTAGGTCACAGTTGTGCGCTGGCACACAGACCACTGGGGACTGTGTGCCGGACAGGATAGGGCGGCCAGCTATACCTACCTTAGGGAACATGAACCAGACACCCTCCTGGCATCTGAGTTATGGCCATGAACTAAGCTGCAGAGCAGACCAAGATAGTGTATCTTTTCCAACTATTACGGGTCATGCCAGCAGGATAAAACCATAACGCTGGGCAGCCCAGACTGGGAAAGAAAACTGACCCCCCCCCCCAATTCGGGTCGGGACAGATAAATTTTGGTCATTGGGGGACCCGATGGGATGGAAACACAACCATACAAGTTTGCGTGTAACAAGTCCCAATGGTTGTGGCCCAATATCTAGTCCGAATTGGGATAACCTAGACACAATAGGGTCATGTCGGTTCGGCAGAACCTAGTCGGGTCATGCGAGACCCAAGATACAACCAGCCCCAGTTTACTGAAATGCCAAAATCATTTAGACCAGGCGTTTGATTGATGAGATGTTTGAGGCATTAGAACCCCCATTATGATCTGTTTCTTTAGGAATTATCTAATTTATATTTCAGGGATGTCAATATAAGAATAATGGCTTGAGGAGTGAATTCCCCTAGATTCAAGCGTGCAACGCGTGGAAATCCTATAGCTGGGTGGGACAGAAAGACGTCTGACAAAAGACCCTATGTGGATCAGTTACAACAGACCATTTGTGCATCCGCTATAAGTGTCCCTATGTGGATTAGAAACAAGTGACCATGTGTGGATCAGATATAAGAGACCTTGTGTGGATCAGCTACAAACAACCCTGTGTAGATCAACTCTGAGTGACCCTATGTGGATAAACTACAATAGGAATTGTGTGGACCAGATGTGATGGAAAAAGTGGTAAGAATTTCTATTTGACCCAGCAGACCCATGGTACTCAATAGGGATTAGTAACATAGTTTTCCATGGTGTTCAGTGTTATGAATGATTGTCTCACATTCATTACTTTAGATTATACCTTTGTGATATGTCTTTCTTCATGATCATGCTTAATGGTTTTCTTTTTTAATTTCACAGTGGTATATCCTTTGGGGGTTGGGGTCCTTACTCAATATTTTGTTACTCATCCCTATACGGGATTCTCCCACACATGTTTTGTCTAGTGCAGATGACTGATGCCTAGATGGAGGACTTGGTGGCCTTGTACCTGGTAGTTCCCAGTGAGATCAGGTGGGCAGGGAATTCTTCTACGGCTTCTGGAAGATACTCTACACTTACCCATCAAGTGGTGTTTTTTAGTGGAAGTATTTTCAGGGATCTTTTGTACATTATTTTTTTGTCCCTCTTTTTTAGGGTTTGTATTCTATCCAATTTGAGCTATAACTTGTACCTTAACTCTGTGGTTTTTTAGTGGCATGCATATTCAACTTTCTAGTTTTTGGAATGTGGTTGTGTTTGAGTGCGTATAGGTACTCTGTAAAATTCCTCCCACCTATAGGTCGATGCCTTCGGTGCTAGTCTCCAACCCTTGGCCTTTGAGAGGCAGGTTTAGGAAGTCCCACAATGGGCCCTAGGGGATGGTTCGTGACAATATGGTATTAGAGGTGGTCTATTCAACTTCAAAGATTGGGTGTCTATTTTTTTTGGGAAACAATGTTAAATGTTTCGAGTTCAAATTTCAGATTTAGGGAGTAAATTGTTGTTGTGGCATTTGACATATCCATGCACCGGGATGCTAAATTTTTCTTTTTTTTCTCTATAAATAAATACATTGGTTACAAGTATCATATAGTAATTTAGTGTTTCCTCATGTTCCTCTTGAATTGGAGTCAGCTCACCAGGTATAATCTATTGACCGTGGTACATATTGATCTTTTTCAAGATGCCTCCACATAGCTAGCTAGCTTGGATTATGATGTGTGGTCATGAGGACAGATCTCCTAGTGATGTGGTGTTAGCTTATGGACCCCTGATAGAGATGGCCCCTCTGGGTGGTGCACCAGTGTTACCACCACTCATTGATTATAAGTTAATGTTGGAATTACTGGTAGCGGATGCATGCAAGATCAATGCCTTGCATGAGTTCAAGAAATGGAGACCTCTTAGGTTTAGGGGAGAGACAAATCCTCAGGTCACTGAGGACAGGCTAGATGTAGTGGCGTGAGTCTTCTTCTTAGTGAGGAAACCACATGACCAGATGACAGTTCTAGCAGTGAGCCTTCTGCAGGGCTCGGTAGGGAGATGGTGTATTTTGACCATCTAGACTCATGAGGAGGTGACCCTCCACTAGACTAACTTTGAGTGTCTATTCCGAGAGGAGTTATTCCCTGTGACCATGCGGTCAGCGCTCAAACATGAGCTAGTTCACCTACAGTATGGAAGCATGTCAATGGTAGAGTACATTGTGAGGTTTACATACCTCCCCAAAAACTCTACAAATATAGTATGAGACACTATTTTTCAGGTCCTGAACCATTGAGTAGGGTCTTCGATAGGAGATCAGGGCATCAATGATTTTCCTTAGAATCCCTACGTAGGATAAAGTGATGGAGAGAGCTCTAATAGTAAATATATTTCTCGTAGAGAAGGCACAAATGATGGGAGATACCATCGGGCGATAGGTGGTTGTGTCTTCCATAGCAAGAAGCCAATAGATCACTCATAGGTCCAAGAAAGACAGACCATATAGAGGATGATCTCAGGACTCTGGATCGGTGGTTTAAGGCCACCAGGGAAACTTGGGTCAGTAGAGGAGTATGGGGTGGTACTCGTGCGGTGGGCAGGACACAATGATTGTGACATCCCGAATAGCCATACATATAAATATTAGTTGACTGAGGGGAAACTAAGGTAGATATAGAGGTTCGAGCGAGGGGTTCTGTAGGGCAGGGGACAAGGAAAAGGGGCAAGTCAAGTATTAGTTGGTGGGTGATGGTTCGAGGTACTACCACCAATACCCCAAGTTATCCACCACGGCCTTAGGGAGCACATGGACAAGGTTGATCTCAGCTTTAGTCAGTGGAGGCCTATGACCACGACACTCTAGAGATGATTTGTGGTTTGATCTTTGTCTTCTACACCATACCTATAGTTCTTATAGACACAAATTCAAGTCACACTTCCCTTACCATGGACCTTGTTCATGGCTCGATGATTCTGTTGGAGCAATCGGCTCGATCCTTACAGTTAGAGACACATACTAGAAGAGATTCAATGATTACACCCTCATACCGGTAGTGTTATCATACTCTCGTAGGTGAGAGCTTCAGTTGGGACCACTTAAAAGCAGTGTCGAGTCCTTATGATGTCATCCTAGGTATTCACTTGTTATCCACAATTTATGATTAGATTGACTGTCTTAGGCGTAGAATGCAGTGTTTCTGTGAGGATGGAACTCGGTTTTCCTTCACCGTCGAGAAGAGATCTATTTTATCACTAGATGAACTTTCTTGTAGGAGGCTGCATCTGATCACTCACTAATTGGAAATCTTCAACCTCGATGCAGTGGATGAGAGGAGTCCAATCATTCATGTACTGGTGGACAAGTACAAGGATGTCATTCCTGTGGATGTTTTGGGACTACCTCATTGTAGGGAGGTATAATTATACATATACATGTACCCTGGTATGGAATTGATATCTACACCAACATATGGGATGTCTCTAATGGAGCATCGACAGTTGAGGGTACTGTTGGAGGACTTTTAGGAGAAGGGATTCGTGAGTCCCAATGTTTCACAATGGGAAGCCCTAGTGTTTTCACCAAAAAATAATGCGAGAGATTGAGGCTATGAATGGACTATTAGAACCTGAATCAAGTGGCCTTGATGAAAAAGTATTCACTTATGAGTATTTATGAACTATTTGATCAATTGAAGGGAGCATGGTGGTTCTCAATGAAAAACATTAGATCAGGCTCTCTCCAGCTAAAGGTACGAGGTCAGGATGTACCTAAGACAACCATCAGATGCTGGTATGTCCATTATGAGTTCTTTTTTATTACCTTTGTCATGGAAAATGACCTAGTAGTGTTCATGGGATCATGAAAAAGATCTTCCAACCATACCTCGATCTTTTTAGGGTGGTCTTTATTGATGACATATTGGTGTACGTGTTATCAAAGGAGGGGCACACTACAAACCTACAGATAGTCCTGGATACACTTTGACAACACTATCTTTATGGGATTCTCTTGAAGTTCATGTTTTAGATTTAAGAGTTCCACATTCTAGGACACATCATCTTGGATGTTGGAGTTGTAGTTGATGTGGCGAAGATAGAGGCAGTTCTTGCATGGGAGCCATCTAGGAGAGTAAGTGAGGGGGTGAGTTTCTTGAGGATGGATAAACACTATCAAAGGTTTGTTCCTAAATTTCCCAGAGTATTATCATACTTATCTGATTTGACATTTAATGGATAGCCATTCATGTGGACCGAGATTATTTATTAGAGTTTCGAGGAGCTAATGTGGAATCTTGAGAGTTCCCCCCTCGTGACACTACAAGAGAAGGGAATTAGGTATGTGGTTTTCTATGATGAATCAGGAACCTAAGTGGGTTGTGTTCAGATGTAGGAATGAGCATTGATCACTTACTATTAATGGATTTTGAGGTAGCTTGAGTAGAACTATGTGACCCATGACCTGAAGTTAGCAACTATGGTATTTTCTTTGATTATGTAGAGATACTACTTGATGGATGACTGGTTCACCATATACTCTAACCACAAGAGTCATAGATATATCTTCTCCCAGAAGGACCTGAACATGTGTTAGTAGTGATTGAAAGAGTTTATAAAAGACTATGAAATCGAGATAGTCTATACTTCTGGGATGGGGAACATGGTGGAAGACGCGCTAAATAGGAGATCTGGTTTGAAACTACTGAGTGAGGTGATGTAGAAGCTCACCTCGAGGTAGATATCCATCATGGATAATGATGTATCGACTTAACTTTATTGATGAATGTCACTCCCCCTATCTTACGGTGAGTTAAGTAGACATAGCTGGTGGATGTTGACTATGAGGCCCCACAAGCTCAGTTATTCTCAAGACAGGCTGCAGATGGATTTTTGATTAGTGGGGAGCACTTAATCCTTTTCATAAGATGCACTGTTTTACAAGTAGTGTTGCGAAAGGATATTTTTAGGGATTTTTAACCCTCCCTCTTAGTGGTATATACTGGAGTGGTGAAGATGTACCATGATCTATGATGTTAGTACTCATTGCAAGGGATGATGGAAGTAGTTTCCCAATACATTTCACAGGTCCTCATATGTCATCAAGTGATGGTTTTTCATCTAGTTCTGGTAGTTTTATCCCATCCACATTAGGTACCAGAGTGGAAGTGGGATGTTATCATGATGGAATTCATGTTGGTATTACCACACACGTCCAAGGTACATGATTCTATCTGGGTGATCATCTAAAAACTCACCATGTCGGCTCACATCCTACCCATCCAGGAGGAGGAATCAGTAGAGGGATTGGGATGCATCTACGTCTAAGAGATAGTGTGGCTTCATGGGGTGCCTTCTAAAACTATATCAGACCATGATTCTTGCTTGAAATCCTGAATATATATGGGATTAAGGGATTAATTCAGGACTCATCTTCACTTGAGCACAATCATTCACCCACACACATATGGTCAGACGAAGCCGACCATACAGACCATGGAGGACATGCTTCATGCTTGCATCCTTTATTTTGGTCATAGTTGGGAGGACCACCTACCAATAGTGGAGTTTTCATAAACAAAAGACATCACTACACCATTGTAATGGAACATTTCTATGCATGGTATCAGAGACCATGCATATCACCTCTATTTTGGACAGTCCCAAGGGAGTCAACACTCATAGTTCCAGAGTTGGTACATGCTACCACTGAGAAAGTGCATATAATCCATGAGCGGAAGAAAACTACACAGAGAAGGAAAAAATATACTACTGACAAGAGACAGAGGCCCTTGCAGTTCTGGGAGGGAGACCATGTGTTCCTTCTATTCTCACCCTATTGGAGATTGGAAAGATTTGGCCTTGGAAAAATGTTATCTCAAGGGTTCATCAGACCATTCCAGATTCAAAACAGAGTTGGCGAGGTGGCATACCGCTTAGCACTCCACCCCTCAGATATACCAAGTTCCTGATGTTTTCCATGATAGGCAACAAAGGAGTTATGTGAATGATATATCACATGTTATCGACTAGGGCGCACTACACTTTGATGATGGGGAGGTGTCAGTGGTTTTACTGGTGGATATAGAGGATTAAAATGATGGGTTCCTTTGTGTATGGTCTATTACTTTCATGAACATTCAGTTATTGCATGCGAATCTCCTTGAGATCACAATGGAGTGAGAGGGTCATATTAATGATTAGTACACCCTTTTGTTTGTTTAGCATTGTTGTGCTTATAGGGACGTCATTACATAATGTTGGGGGCTATGTAATGTCCCCAACATTCCATTTATATATTTTTTAAATTATATTGGATTATAATGAGACTAGAAACTTAGAAAAAACTAGATTTTGAGGCCCGGTGATCTCCAAATAGAATTTTTATCCTTTTTTAGTTCATTTAAATAAACGTTTGTGTGGGTTTTTCTATCATTTAAACTACTGCTTGGATAAAAAATATAAAGGAACCTTTGAACTCAGAAAGACAGGATTCCCCTTGAAAGAACCTATCTTTGGTCGATGAGGGTTGAATAGAAAATATTTTTTTCAGACTATTCAAATGAAAAATAAAATAACATAAAATTTTATTTTATTTTTTTCTCTCCATCATTGAGTGATGGAATGTTAGTAGTTCAACGGTGGTGATGCGGTGATGAAAAGTAATATTACATGAATTCCATTAATTAGGCTCTTAAATATACTGCATAACGACCCATTAATTGATGCGTAAGAGATATGTTGTTTCATTAAAGAAACATCGTAATGATGTAATGACACAACATGACAAAAATATTGCGATGTGTTTCTATTTTAATGAGATAACGGGTTTGGGAATCAATGATGGAATTTCTATGACGGTCGTAGATGAAATTATCTCCAATGAATAACACTAGCGAATCACTGGTGATAATAACGATCCTTGAAGAATGCGACCAGAGAGTGATGAACGACCATGGATTCAAATGGAATGTAAATCCCCACATATGGATCACTTCAGTAATAAATCCCATATAAGTGTTTTTTTGTGTTTTATGTTTCGTCATTCTTCATTCTAATACAAAGAATGTGGATCAACCCAAAAACATTTTGATCTGTGGATTTCTTGTTCTTGTGGGGGGATATTATTCTCGGGGTTTAGCATCAGGGTTAAATATTTGATTAAACCTAAATCTTCTTCCCCATGTTTTAAACATTAACACAGAGGGTGCAGGATGACACGAACAAGGCCCGAACCCCACCGCTTTTGTGCACTCTTGGGCATTGTTCATGGTCGGGCCTCCAAGTAGACAACAGAGAATTTTTGTTTTCATAATAGGTAATATGGAACCCATGGATTCTAGAGGCACAGACAGTCTGAAAAACGGACCACCTGAGTTGACTCGATAGTCTACGGAAAAATCATGTTGGAGATCGGTGGTGGTGACCAAAAGGGGGGGAGTGGTGAGCCCTTATGGCACACCATAGAGAAAGAAATGGCCGGCATGGGCTACGTTGCTATAGGAGGATCAACATAACTTTGGGTTGTCGGCTGGGAGAGGCAGGACACGGCCAACCGATGACATAGGTGGAGCGGCACACGTCGTTCGGGCCACAACTTTTGGCGGGCACACAGTCCAGTGGGGGATAACGTGCGGGACCAGACATGGAGGCCATCTAACCCAGTAGCAGGGCACCTAAACTAGATTCCCTCATGTCGTTTGGGCTGTAAAATATTATCCTACTCTATGGGATGAGCCAGGGGGTGTGAACGAGGCCGATGAGCGGCCTGAGGTCTACATAAGATGGACCACTATTACACGCAGGGCTAGTGGGGTAAAACAAGACCACTAGACATCCCAAACTGGGAAAGAAAACTAGCTCAATAGTGTGTGATGGGCATGATATATTCTGGTCACTGGGAGACCCGACATGCTATACCCATATCCATATCGGGCCGGGTCCAGAAAGGCCCTATTTGTGAGGCCCAGTAGCTACGTCAAAGCGGGTTGAATAAGAACCAAATGGGTCTGGTAGGTTTGGCCAAACTGGTTCGGGTTATGAAGGACCCTTGGGCCAAGCTGGATGGGCCAGTCTGACTAGGTCAGACTGGTCCCAGACACGACTGGTCCAAGTTTATTAAAATCCCAATATCATTCAGACTGAGGGTCTGAATGAGGATCTGTTTGTTGAGTTAGAAACCTCAAAATGAGGAAACTATTTTTGGTGTGCTCAAATGAGGATTTCATTGAAGTTGAAATACAAATAATGGCTTGATGATTGGATTATACAAGAATCAAGCACGCTACGTGTGTAAATCATGCTGATGGCTAAGACCCAATGACTGCTAACAAGCGACCATATGTGGATATACTACAACCGACCATGTGTGGATTAGATACAGGAGACCCTTTATGGATGAGATACTACTAATCCTATAGGGGTTAACTATAAGAGAACATGTTTGGATCATATATATGTGACCCTGTGTGGATAAGCTCTAGGAAACCCTATGCATATCAACTAAAAGTGTCCATGTGTGGACCAACAATGATGGCCTAAGTGGGAAGAAGCTACGTGTGACCTAGCAGACCCATGATACTAATCAGTTATGAGTACCGCAACAATAAATGGTGTTCAGTGTAACGACTGATAATATTTCCTTCCATACATTACATTATACCTTTGTGATATGTCTTGCTTCGTGATCATTCTATGTTTATTTCTTTTTAGATTGATTTTTGGTCTTTCTTTTGTGGTTTGGGATCCTTACTAAGTATTTTTTTACTCACCCCTTCATGGGATTTACCCACATATGTTGTGTATGGTGCAGATGACTGACACCATGATAGAGTTATTATTGGCCTTGTACCTAGTGGTTCCTAGTGATATCAAGCAGGCAGGGCATACTTTTACAACTTCTGAAAGATTCTATACACTTACCCATCAGGTGGGGTTTTCATCAGACAACTTTTTAAATAAATTTTGTACTTTCCTATTTTCAATTTTTCTTTTGTAGGGTTTCTCTTCTGGACTATTTGACCTACAACTTGTACCTTTACTCAATGTTTTTTAGTGGCATGCATGTTTACCATTATAGTTTTTGGGACATGGTTATGTTTTTGTGTGTATAGGTACTCAGGAAAATGGCTCCCACTTATAGGTTGACACCTTCGGTACTAGTTGCTAACCCTTGGCCTTCGAGAGGCGAGCTTGGGAGAGTCACAACATGGGACCTAAGGGATGGGTTGTAACATGTTTGATGACTATATCAAGTATATAATTTGGATATTTATATTTCATCTCATATTATGCAATTTCACATATTCCATTATCTTTTATTATCAATTTTTTTGGGGAAAATAAAAAATTTATAAGTTGAGTTCATCTATATTTTCCTTTGAGAAAGAGAGAGGCTTGGAGTGGCCTAGAAACTCATTCTTGGTTGAAATCATAGGAATTTCCATTACATGAATTAAGTTAAAAAATAGATATTTATTTAATTGTTTTATTCATATTTATTTCAGGTATTGAGTTTACTTGTTGTATATATTTCCCAAGAAATAATAGCATCTTCTTTTGGTCCAAATCCTTTGGTTTGTGAATGGAACTCTTCAGTAATCAAAGGGGATTTTTTTACAAATGACCAATAACTCAAAATGGGAACACAAAATGAAGACATTATGTTGACTTATATAACCGATTATTATGCTAGTGCATCAGATAGTTGGCCTCAATATAAAGATGTGTATTATTATGGTCTTTTTGAGAAAATATTGTTATTACATTACTACTCTGATGGTCAAGTCACTATGATGAATTGTAAATGGTTTGATTAAATTATGTGATAGGGGACATTTATTTATGACAGTTGAATCATAGTAGTTGACATGAGATGATTCTGGGATACAAATGAACCATACATTTTGCAATCAAGGGAAAAACAAGTGTTTTATAGGCCATTAATGATGTAATATGAACAATCATTTTTCAACTTGTTGGTGATGCAATTTACACCATTAATTCTCCCATTGGAGTTGAGAAAAAATATTTCATTTGATTACTCAAATTTTATCATTGTGATATTTTATTTTGAAACTGATGTATTGGTGGGTAATATAAAAAAGCAACTGTATATGTCAATGTTCATTTTGTTTACCAGGACATGAGTTTAT
The DNA here is from genome assembly GCA_963277665.1 of Viscum album. Lineage (NCBI taxonomy): Eukaryota > Viridiplantae > Streptophyta > Magnoliopsida > Santalales > Viscaceae > Viscum > Viscum album. The sequence goes on from OY728155.1 coordinate 1,585,708,525, forward strand.
GATGTTATTAGTAATGTAATTAAACTAATTTAGTTTCAGTTTGGATTTATATGTTTTTATACCTTTTCATTTTTTTCGATTATTTATATTTAATTTAATTTAGAAAATGCATTTTAAAACGTTTTTTAAACAAATAAATTGGTTTTAAAAAATTGTTACTATAAGATAATATTAAATTTCTTATTACTTGACTTTTATATTGTATACATGATTTATAAAAATTATTTCTAAAAAATGTACATCTCATTTTTATGTAGATTATGAAAAATACATTAGAACATTGATGGAAGTGACTATTTTATTCCGATTGATTGGTGGGTAAGTGTTTATTTCCTCTTTATATTCCCTTGGTGATTATAAAAATTATAATCTGTTTTTTCTACATTACATATAAATTCATCATAATATTATTAATCAAATAAAATTTAGGTACATTCAGTTCCATTTAATTTCACTCCTCATCCTGCAAGAATGGTTCTGAGTGGGGATGCTCCAAGATGTAGATGGATAACCCGTTTTACCTATTCCCACATTGACCCACTAGTAGACACCATATCAACCACACTTTTCCATAACATGTTAGAGTATATGGGGTTGTTCTTATCCATGCCTACATCATCATCTCATCTACCCTATTACTGAAATACAATGTACATCCCATCAACAAGGATGATCCCACTGATACCCCCATCTTCCCATTTAGCATATTCTTCCCTTAAATTGTCTACAAATCCTCTACTTATATTTCCACCTTTACCAAATCCATATCGAATGATATATCCCCTATCATACTACCATTATTATGACATGTCTACACTTATACTAATTCATACCATACATCCAACATCTTAAGAGTCTCTTTCTTTATCATCGAATGCAGTACATGAAGACCTCCCAAAGCATGCATTGGAACAAAAAATTATTTTAGATGATGTTGATCCATGATAGCCCACTGATCCATCATAGTATATTGAGTAGCCTAAAACATTTTTTTATGATAAATGTGTCAAATTATATCACTTCATTAATTTCTTATTGTACCATGACTTAAATATTCCTTTTCCTACATCTTTTCTTATACTGTAGGACCTTCTACATGGTGACATGGCCGCACTAATAAACTGAAATCCTGGAATCACCAAACAAAGATAACAAGGGATTAAAATAATTAAAATTAGATTATCAGTAAAAATTAAAGTTAGTGTAGAAGTTTCATTCCAACACTATCCAAGTACCAAAATATCATTCTAGAGGAACCTATCTCATGGAGAAATCTTAGTAATGAAATGAATTAAAATTCTTGGGATAATAAATGGTTAATAATTTTTTAATTGTACTTCTACATTATTATTTTATTTATATGAAATTAAATTTTCACTTTAGAGTTGGTCAAACATTCCTGATGAATACGCTACTAATACTACAATGTTGATGGATCATGGGGAGTTATGGAGATCATAAGAAAATTAATTATATATTGTTTAGATGAGCAAAGATTGTTTTGAATTAGAGGGCATACCCACATTCCAGGACTAATAAAAATCTGAATATCAAATAATGATTGCACATTGGAATAATGATGAGTTTATGGTATTCCAAACCTTTACTATATTTCATATAAAATTTAATTCTTTTTACTTGGATTGGAATTTTTAGGAGGTGTTCTGAAAAAATAACGAAAAAGTTTCAATGACATTTGTACACACATTGGGCCACACTACAATGCCTAGTCATGAAAGTAACAATACACTTTTATTAGAAGTATAATTATTTTCTTATCTATATTGTTACTTAGTTATATTTTACAGAGGAATTTTAAATTTTCTTACCATTAATCCCATTAATTAATTGTTGAAAATACCCCATTTAGATGGCCATTAGGCCTAATGTCATACTGGACTATATTCCTAATGTACGGTTGTTTAATTAGACTATTTGGAATATTTTCCAATTAGACATTAGGAAAATATGAATATTGCACATTAGTCTTAATTATCAATTAGGCCTATAGGCAAATTAGACAATATTCTCAAAGACCAATTGGACAATACAACATAATTTACAATTGGACTATATGAAAATTAGCTATTATGAATATAGAAATAATGGACAATTTCCCTATAGGACTAATTTCCTTGTTTATATTGTTTGATAGTTGCCTTTTCATGTTGTATTTTAAATTTTATTATCATATCCCATTTAATAAAAGGCTAAAAATACCCATTTCAAATGGAAATTATCCCTTATTAAGAAATATGCATAATTGGCCAATTTTATATTAGGTCTAATGTTAAATTGGTCTAGTGGCCTAATGGCCAATTATCCTATTATAAATATATTCCAATTGGACCTTAATCCTAGAAGAAAATTTTCCACTAGTCCTAATTTTCCTATTGGTCATTTGACCTATTGGCTAATTGTACATTATTCGTAATGTTTACTTGTCCAAAGAGTCCTAGTGGACAATTGACAAAGTGAACTCTAGGAAATTTTGCATTATTCTTATTGTACTATAGTCTAATTTTTTCACTAGGCATGTAGGAAAATAGGCCATTAGGACTAGTAGGAAAATAGGCCATTATGACTAATTGGCCAATAGGCCATTAAGATTATATGACTAATGGACTATAGCACTGTAGGCCTAATGTCCAATTGGTAAATTAGAAATAATGTCCAATTTTTCATATTAGCCTATTGGAAAATTTGAAATTATTCTATTAGACCATTGGGAAAATTGGCCTACAGGCCTAATGGCCTATTTTCCTCATAAGCCTATAGGTCATTTAGCCGATATGCATATAGGCCAATTGGCCAACTGAACATTATTCCATTAGGCCAAATAGACAATGGTCAATATAATGAATAATATGGAGTTCATAATATGAAATTAATATAAACCATTCAAATTTTAGATTATTTAATGTACATAATGAGTTATTAATATTAAAAAGTGTTTATAATTAGCTTTTATATATGAATTTTCATGAATACTTATCCTATTAATTATAAATTTTTCATTTTTGTAAAATTTATTTCATTTTATTATTATTCAAGATTCTAAATAATTATATTATTAAAATTTTAATATTAATAAATATAATTTACAAAAATATATATCTGGAATTAATGGTTGTCTACCTATAGGTTAGATATTTTTATGAAGTATGAAAAAATAGATCGAAGTGCAGTAAATGCACAAACAGAAGAAAAGATTGTTTGTTTTTTATTTATATTTCATAAATTTATATGAAATTATTAATGAAATACATTTTTTATATTATCAACAGACCTCCTTGGAGGTCCTAGATAATAAAAAAGATGACAACATCAGGGTGAAAAATCATATGAGTTAGGTATTAGGTGACGATCACCAGGGTAGAGTTTGATGTGGACAAAGTAAAAAACTCATCCCATTTAGGTATTAGTCATCATCTAGATCCTCTCAAGGATATTAGACCCCACAAGATACAAATAATTCAAGAATATACATCTCCAGAACAAAATGATCATTAGAGGAGGGTGAAAGATGTAAACAAGAGCGTCAAATAAGTAAGATGATTATCAAACATTTCATCAATGCCATGTTTTTGATACTTAAATCACTTCCAATTGAGGATTATACTACAATTGATTCATATATGGAATTGATGTGTTCTTTAAATGACTCCTCGACTAATTAAAATGAGGGTCCTTGTGATAATCGAGCTTAATGTGGTGGAAATGATTTCGCTGCCCTTGATGATGTTGTTGGTGAGGATGTTGCTACTACTGATGATGATAACGATGTTGATAATGAGGATGTAGATGATGGTAGAGATATTGATCCACTATATTTTTGACTTTAATGGAAGAAGACGTGTCCAGTTTTGTAATGACTTAAATCGATTAGTTTTGTGGATATATATGTACTTTTTATTATCTAAAATTATTCCAAATTTGTTAGTAGTTTTTTTTGGGATGTTGAAAGTAGAAAATTTGAACATCATTGAATGTATATTGTTTGTTTTATATTATTTTCATGTTATAAAGCTAGCAAAAGAAGTCATGGTGGTGTTTCTACCAACTGCAGACAATTACCAATACCCAATGTTCGCCAACCCATGGGTATAGATTGTATTATGTGAATAGATATACCCACATTTATGTAAAATATGGGTTTAGATCTATATCCATATTATTATTGAAATCCTGGGTTTGGAAAAATCCATGTGACCTATACAGATGGTTTTCATAGAAACTATAGGTATATGTCTATAATGATACATTAACTAGCCAAGGTTCCCAAAACCATAGGTATAGACTATACCCATGGTATTGGGGGATATTCTCATAGTGAAATACTGTGGGTATATGTGCCTTTTATGGTAGTGAAAAAATTCTTCAAAGATAATTTGGGAACAATGAATTAAAATTTGAGGTTTATTTTCTGAAATTAAATTTCTTAAAGATTCTACAATTAATTTCACCATTTTTCACTAAAGGACATAAAAATATGTTCATTTGAAAATATAATAATCTCAAACATAAATAGATTTAACAAAAAAAATATTTTTTATATAAAAACATTATAAATAATTTTTAAAAATTATTTACTACTATTCATATTTCTATTTTTAATGGTTATGTTTTAACTATCCCATTTGAATATTTATAATAACAAAATGATGGTTCATTTAAACTCAATATTGCATGTAATACAAGTTATGTCGGTGTTGTGGGTAGCACAATATTGACATGCTTGTGGTATAATGAAATAATAACATGGAGATTTCAAATAGAACAAGCTATTTTAAACCCTTTGTGAGATACAAAATTTTCCAAATATTAAATTAATTCAAAAAAAATATTTAAAAAAATATTAGGGTGTTATATTCTACCCCCCATAAAATGAAAATTTCCCTTGAAAATCATATTGGTTATCAATGGTTTAGAAATTGAATGGTCATTTCATAAAAACTCACATCATAAAACCAAATACTAAAAAAATAATTAAAAAAGAATGTTGTAACCATAATGGTTACACAATGTAACTCATAACTGGGGTTCCATGAAAGAGAACCTAGGTCAGGAGTGATGATTAGACAATGAGAAAAATAATAAATAGTTATATAGAGTGATAAAGATCACTGATCACAATAAATTTAATGTTCAATGGAATGTTAACATCATCAAAACCATAAATCTATCATGATTTATATATCTATATGTTCAATATAAATGAATATATTAGAATAAATATTTTTCAATATCCTTTCCCTAGAAATGAAGAATTATTTTACTATCTGAGAACCTAAGAAACTATAAATACTTGATTTTATTCTATTTCATATGAACAATGTCACACTTTGGTTTTTCCTAGATTTATTTCCATATCATCTCTTACTCTAAGGAATAAAGGTGATTTATTCATTCATGAAGAACTAATAGAACAGGAGATCCATACATATAATGATAATTCTATCCATCATAAAAAACATCAGAACATGTTATGTAATGAGAATAAATCTTCATATGAAGATATAATACACTAATATCTAAAACCACATTCGTTGTATAACATGAACCATTCCATAAATGTTAAACCTTATATCAATTCAAAAAGATGATAGTCAAAAAATTTGAAATAAGGTCAATAAATTTATCACAATTCAATTATCCTTCACCCCCCATATATAATAATGTATATCTTGGTAATCACATTCCAAACATGCGAATACCATTATTAAATGGTGTCTTGAAACATGGTAATAACCCAAATTACAATATATTCTTTTGAAAACGTGCATTATTTCTTATTAGAAAGAATACTAGAAAATTTTTCTTAAATCCAATAAGTTTTATACTTTATACATGATAACATATAACAAATTTTCAACCAATCAAAAATTAGATCCTTAGTAATAAATACAATCCAACTTAATTTATCCATACTAATCATCTCTTTATACAAGTCAATCAATGTTTTCTAAATAATAGGAACACAATAAGTGTTACCTTCCCATAATAAAAATATAATATTTCCATTAAATTCCATTTCTATATAATCATAAACATTAAATATATTTTTTCAAATTCGTAATTTAAATCATATACTTTGTGATTAAAATAAAATAATTCTTGAATTCCTATATATATACAATTTAATCATCAAACACCATCTTTAAATCAATAATTAGGACTCACCACTTTGTTACATTATACCCCTTCCCAATAATATGTAATATGATAAATTTATTAAGGTTTTTCATCCTAAATTTATATTTGATTATAATGTTTAATGTAAAAAAATAATGTTAAAACATCCCATACCTTTCAAAAGTCATTTTTGATCTCTTTATCTTCATATGTAAAACCAATACTTGTACCACCTTCATGATTCTATTCATTAGATTTCCCAGTAGGTAATTGATTTTCATAATGTCCATACATTACAGATATGAAACATTAAATGTTATCCCAGTTTCTTATAGTTCCCACTATTTACTAAGACCAGAATTCTTAGTTAGAGAAACAATTATCAGAGCAGAAAACCACATAATCATGAAAAATTACATATAACAAGCCTAAATCATTATACCATATTATAAATATATGACACATTAGGATTATACATAGATACATACTAGTAATTATCCTTAAAAAAATTATATGGATATATATAATATTTTCTCATCTAATTTTACACAGGATGACTAAACCATTACATTGAAATAAACAATAAAAACCCAGGCATGACATATATGTATATTACATCATTTTCAGTTTATATTTTCCACATTGAAAAATTTCATTCCAAATAATCATAATCGTTTAATGTATTTGGATACTTGGAAACATAATCTTCTAACATATTCATTGATCATCAATATATTTCTTAAATATCTTCCCTTTTAGTAATCCTTCTTAAAACAATTATTCATAAACTATAGAAATGAAACATAAGAAAAGGGTAACCAAATATGCTATTTTAGGGTAAAATGTATATATATATATATAAGCATAACATGATCATAATGGTATGATAACATGATCATAATAATATATGATCAAACCTTTCATATCAAAGATCATAATCATGGGTCATGGAATACTGATTGGAAGTTCATAAAACATGAATTAAAAGGATTTCAAAGAACATTTGTCATAAGAGCATAAAACTATCATATGAAATAGACTTATGGAATACACATATGTATATAAAAACATTCCCTATAAGTCAAGGCTCATTTCCAAAACATATAAGGGAACATCATGGTGACTACACCTACTGGGAAGGATACACCACCATCCATAATAATAGTCCTTTCCATATAAGGGATATGGTTTTCCCTTCTTTCCATTGTGGATTAGGTTTCCCCATCTTTCTATAGTGGAATGGGTTACCCATTCATCCCATTGGGGATCATGTTTCCCGTTCATCCCAACGTGGATCAGGATTCCCACTAACCCTAGAGTGGATAATGCATGTTGAATTGTTCCTATAATTATCTCATGAGATAAAAATCATCACCCAATTAATTGGAGGGAGATATAGGTCCCACCCATCATATAATAAAAGCATACATAACTGTTCCACATGATCATAAAAATCACAATATCATGACCAATAAAATGCGATTGGATTCATAAATATCATATTATTACCCATTGAATGAAATGGGTATCATAGACCTACAATCATGTCATATCCTTTTTTAAAATATACAGGTTTCCAAATAATTTAATCAAATCATAACCCGTGATAAGATGTGTGTTTCAAAATTGTATAACCCATGGATGTGAAATGAGTTTCATAAACAAAATTCCATCAAAATCATAACCATCTAGTGAAGGAAAATGAATGGTGTCCTTTGATCAAATATTTAATAAATAATAAACAATATCTAAATAATTAATCTTATATGGATAAGGTTTTTGAAATATTACAAGGAATGTATAATAAGTATAATATTTTCTTCTTTCACACTCCATTTCATATTGCTTACAAAAATATCTTTGTTTATAAGAATGCTTCTAAATTTCATTGAAAATTTTTCTGGAAAAATGTATCTTTTCCACACGATTAAACTCATTTTATTAAATAAATCATAATTAAAACCATTTTAATTGAATATAACATTGAATATTATAAAGGAGATCTAAAAACATCTTGAGATAATATTTCCTTTAAACTAGATTTAAAACATTATGAGGAATGTAGAAAACATTTTGAAAACCATTTACATAGAAAATAATTTTAAAACATATAAATAATGATTAAATTATTAACATTATATTTTAAAATATAATATAAAATATATTAAAACACATTATTAAGAAGAGAATTAAAAATATTTTTATAAAACACAATTTTGAGTTAAAAAAGATTTACTACTGAAAATACAAATAATGTAATATTTTATTATAAACATCGTATTAATCATCATAACTACAAAATAGTTGAAAATAGAATAATTACATGGATATAATAATAATAACCATAGTATAATAAAATATATGAGATATGGATCATTAAATTTCATCAATGGAAGAATATTACTAAACAATCTAAATAAAGGATGAGATTGGAGCAATAAAATCATAGAACTATAATAACATTAATTTATAATCCCCAAGAAATAATAAGTTTAAATGATTAATCAAATAAATGGAATATAATTATAATAATTATATAACATTTAAATTTTTGTTATTTACACCTTGTAAAATAATATAGGTTCATAACACAAATTGTTTCTCAAAGAAGGAAAATGGAGAAAAACTAACTTTATTGATTTGGTAATTTTGGAATGATAAACCACATCAAATAAATATCATAAAATGAATATTTAAATACTCATAAATTTAATTATAATAATAATATTATAAATTTAACTTTATTATATAATCCACACAATGGAATCATGTCGCTAATAAGGCATATGTCTTACATAAATAAAAGTGAGACGATAAAACCCATGTCTTATTTGAGAAATTTCATTATACATGTAAAAAACTACTATTTAATAAATATAAGATTATTAAATATATTCCAATTAACTATATTATTATATTTAATACCATATATTATTTTATTATGACTTTATATTACCAAATTATTAACAATTTTGTGTTAATGTTATGTTTTGGGTAATATCTATTTTTCATTTCATATATGTTTTGAATTGTTTTTATTAATCCTCCTACCTATACCATGATTTACGTATATCCACAATGTTAAAAATGATTAAAATATAATATATATTTATTATATAAGTTTTTATAAAAATCTATAAATTATATAAATACGACATGGAATACACCGTTTATAGAGACGGTAGGTTGTACATATGCCTAAACGTTGTTTCCATTTTCGTGTCATATTGAATAAATAAAGTATATTATATATACATATATATTATAATTAAATAAATATTATTATTTAATAAGTATCATATTATATTGATAAACCCAGAATTAATATATTCGACTTAATGTGTTAATGAATCACATCTCTTTGAGGAGGTAGTAGTCTAAACATTCAAAAACAAAGTTATCGTATATTCGAAAAATGGAAAGCTTGAACGTATGTGCCAAATAATTCTTTCAGAATAAAAATAAACATCATAAACATCATATATATCATATAGAACATAATTTTTATCATTATTCAAAACCATGAATAGTGGAAATGGAATAACGAGCAACATCTGTTCGTGAGGTGGTAGTATTCCATACACAAGAACAATGATTATGTATCTCATTTGATGGATGTGTGAGTGTGTGTAGTTTTAAACCATAAAATAACAACATATAAATATATTTTTGACTTTCATTTTATATATAATCATTTAATAAGAATATCTATTGTGGTGGATAATGAATATAAAACAAAAGTTCTCGTGGAAGGTTGTTACCTCTTCATTGGGTAACTCTACAAGGTTTCCAGAAAAGTGATTAATCAGTTTGATTTATTTCCAAATTTTAGGATTTTGGGTTTATGTAAGGTATGTTGGGATCTCATATTTATATTTTTGGATGATCTAATGTGTCTTGAGATGTGTTTGTAAGGGGATGATTGAATTCATTTTTATAGTGGGTGTATGACATTCATGTAAATACCCAATGGTAAATCCTATTTGGAATGTCTCCCTTACCTAATGTTATTATAAAATGCATAAATATTTTATTAATGGTGAATTATGGTGGATGAAATCCTCTAAAAAACAAAAAAGACGTTAATTTTTATAATTGTGTTCCTCAAATTCTATGTTTCCCCACATTTATCATTTTTTTAATTATGTAACTAGTTTTCTATCCTAAGTAATTTAACTACTAAAACTTAATTAATGTGAGATTTATTAAAAATATATACTTTATGGGTTATAAATAAAATATATGTAAATATAATTAAAGCCGGTTTGTTTGGGAAATTAATTTTAAAATAAGAGCATGTAACATGCAAAGACATTGGTTTTACCCTAACCATGCTAATGATGTTTTACAATTTAAACATAAATATATTCATTATAAAAGATAAATTGATATATTGACAGACCATATTTGATATTTATTACCAATTAATTTTTTTATGAATATAGTTTTTTTATAAAATTTTAAATCTTTTAATAAAATTTCATTTATTATAAAATTACATTTATATCAATTTTGAAATTATTTAGTAAATTTAAATTGAAAAATATATATTAAAATATTGAATTTGAATCTATTTTGTTAAAAATATTTAACATGAAATATTCTAATAAAAAAAATTAATTCAATCAATTTACTTCACTTTAAATAATATTATTATCTTTTATTTTAGTAATTTATTAAGTAATTAATTTTTGCATTTGACATTCCTTAAGACGATAATATAAATAATTTTTATCTTAAAATTAAATATATATATTTAAATGATAAAAAAATACTTTACATTTAAAAATAATGATTATAACCTAAGTAATGTGGTTTTTTTTCACATCTCATGGCTTTATAACTGTTATCGGAAAGGAAGGTTACTTTTTTTTGTATTTTTCGTTACATATCATCTTATATAGAAAAATTTCATGTGATTGATTACCAATAACCCATAAAATTAGATTCATGGGAATATATGGTCAAAATATTGGATGATAATTTATTTTATAAAATTATCTATTACATTTTCCCCTGAATATTTAATTTTAACCACAAAGTAATCAAATTTTTTTCCATAATCATTGTAATTAATTTTAATTAATTTCACTAATATGTTTGGTAAAAACTATATTGACTTTAATAATAATAATAATTTATAATTATTCTAAATATATATTCTATTTTAATAAATTAAAAAGGAAATGTGGAATAAATTAATTTAAAATTAATCCTGCAGACATGTCTCAAAAGAAGGTTTTTGAAGTGAATTTTCTAATTGTTTGAAAGGTTATTATATCCAATTATAATGTGAATTTTTTTCCATTAAGATAAATTGGATTAATTGTTGTAAGATATCTATAATTAAACATACAAACAAAATTAATATATACTTTCACAATAATGATAAATTGGATGAAATGTAATTTTTTACTAATATTCAGTATTTTTCAGAATTCATCCTAAAATATTTTCTATATGAAAAATTCAAAAAATTCACCCTAACCTAATTTTCACCTTCTGAATTAAAAAAATTAATTATATATTAAAATACTCCATTTCTAAACATGTTTACAATTTATTTTATCTCTATTCATACATTGACGTAAAAAAGATGTTTACTTGATAAAATAGTATTTACAAACATATTAAGAGTTTACCAAAGGAAATATGTTTTATTATAAATATGTTATATTCATAATAAAAAAATATAAAAAATATTTAAAAAATATTTATTATAGTTCATATTATTACTTTTAATGTTAATTTTATAACTCTCTTAAATAAATAATTATATTAGTAAAATGTTTTTTCATAGAAACTCAGGGATGCATGTAACAGAAGAAAAGGAAACTGTTTTGTAAACCATAAGATTTAAAAGTTTTTTTGTTCAAAGAAATAATATGTTTTCTATTTAATATAATATAATAAATATTTAGAGTTTTTTAAAATTTACAATTTCATAAAATTTAAATTAAATTTAAAAATAATAATTTAAAAATTCTTTGGGTGTGTCAAGTCATATAGAAAATATTTGATTCTTTTTAAATTAATAATAATATGATTATAAAAAAATATGGATGAATGGAAATTGGTTTTCTATAGTGAATCTCCATCATACTCAATATGATTAAAATGGAATTTACCCCTCTCATAATGTACTTTAATGCTTAATTTTTTTTATCGCATTCATCATTATAAAGGATGTATAATACATATAGTGACTGTAGAAGTAAAACATATGTTATGGACTTGAATGAAGATCTTATAACTGTGTAAAAGGTGGTGTCATGTAGGATTCTTAATAATTATATGATTTCCCTTTTGAATAATTAATGAAAAAATAGAATGAATGCTTGATGGAATATATTTGTTCCATTTATGAGGTTACCATTTGTATCATTATAAATCAAATATATATTAATGGGTATTAGGAAGAAAAATTTTCACCATTCCACTAAATAACTTGATTAAGATTGAAAAAACAATGTGTATTAATTTTTAGATCATATTATTCTATCTCTGAAATTTGGTTTCATCTATGATAATAAACAGCATATCCAATGTTGTTGGGAATAAATTGATATTCCTAAATGGGTTGTACCAATTTTTTTCATCAACTATTGGTTTCTAGAGTTAACAACTCAAGTTTTATATGATCATAATTCATAGGTTTACCATCCTTATTAATAAATTGAAAAATAATATCAATAATTATAATAGAATAGTTTTAATTTTAATTAATTACTATTTCAATATTTTTGAATTCTTTATATGTGGTAAATTAAAAAATGACAGTGTGGTTAATTTTTAGTGGAAATCAATTTACTGTAATTGTGATTTTTATCACATATATTTTCAATTATTTTAACATCCAAAGGATATAAGATATAATTTATGTTCATTGATTTTATCTATATCTTTATGGATTTTATAAAGGTATCTTAATTAATTAATTAATCTATGAATCAGTATGATTATGGGATTTATTGACATCCCTGTATCTAACTGAGAGTTTTAGTCAATAAATTTATTATGTGTTTTATGATATGAATAGAATTGGACTGAATGAATTTCATAACCTGAATGGTGATAAATGTAATGAATATGTGTTGAATTATGGTTATTCCAAGAGTATAGGTATCCCTCTCTATCAATAAAGCTGGAGTTTGAGCCCCATAGGATTCTCTATTTAATGATAATAATACAGGGGGTTGGGAAGATTTATAGAAAGTTCTCAAAAACTAATGGGTAGAAATGTTGTAAAAATTTCTAAAGTAATGAATATTTTCCAATGTGTAGTAAGAGCTAAAATGGTTTATCCATATTTGGAAATTGGGTTCAAATCTCTTACCCCATAGGAGGAGAAAATTCAATATTAATTTTTTGTTAATATTTAACCCCATTCAAATTTATAATAATGGGGTTAATGAATTGTTCTATTTCAAATAAAATAATGGTTATACTGATTTAAAAATTAAAGGGGATATGAATCATTTTATATGTTGTATTTGGTATGGTTGAAAAAATTAATATTGGGATATTGTTACACCTACAAGTTTTATGTGTTTGATTTTTTAAGAATGTAAATTAATAGAATGACCTAATGAAGAGGGGGAAGATTATTCGTATATAATATTCAGAAAATTTGGATAGATATATATTCATATTTTATTGATTGAAATCAATAAATGTAGAACAAAATGTTTAAATATTGGTAATTTTTAAGTGTAAAAAGAGTATACAAAGAATAAGAGGTTATTAAGAAAGGTGTCAATTAAGATTCAAATTCATTGTGGATAATCCTAGGACATGATGCCTTCATAATTTTTGTTGGTTTAATAAAAAAAATCAAAATATAGGGAATCTAAAATAGAACATTTCATCATGGTCCTCATGCTAGAGTTCTATCTCACCAAGGTAAAATGGTGGACCCCAATATTGGAGTTTATGTGAACAAAACTGATTCAATCATAACATTGAACATCTCTAGATAAAAAATAGAAATTTAGATATCAAAATTTCATTGAAATTTGGGCACATATCTTTTGATATTTATATGTGTGAAATGTGAATCAATAAAATGTTTTGGAGGAATAAATGGTGGGCTAAATAGATCATGGGACTGAATAATACCACAGTGCTATGCTGAAAAAAATTCTAGTGTTTCACTTGGAATTTAGAAATTAATATCATCATACGATGAAATAAAATCCTAAAATGATTATGGTTGTATAGGAGGTGATATATTTTACTAATAATTATAGAAGAAGATTTTGAATCTTCTATAGAAATGAAAAATACCCAAAAGTACATGATGATTTAAATTTTTCTAAGAGATTCAACTGGCCCTTCCATGGGGTTTTGGTGGAAGTAGTCTTATTGATAGTTTTGGTCTTAATTGTAAAAAAATAAGTAATGATTTAATCTTATGAGTTATGAAATTAATTTTATTGTTTTATTCTAAAAATAATATAATTTTAGTCCATGATAAAATCTAGAATTCAATTATTCTTCATTATTATTCTATGTGTATTAATTGAGAATTAAATCACACAACAATGGAGATAAGAGATGGACATAAAGAACTTATAGAATTTAACTACAACAATTTTGATAATTTTGAAGTAGTTATGGGTATCATTTTATGTCTCCAAAACAATGGATAGATAGTGATTTAAATTGTTCTTGATCCATTAATTTAAAAATTGGAAATATACATTTGATGAAATAAATGAAATTTGATAGTCTCACTACCACAAAACGGGGCAAGGGAAGCACCTCATTTTATCAGTGCTAAGTAGAAAGTGTTCCTAAGGGGGGTGGATTTTTCATCATAAGCTAAAAGCGTAGATTCATGTATCATTTATCATCGCTAATAAAAGTGCTAATAAAGGGTACTCCTTTATGAGTGATTTTCTTAGCACTGATAAAAGATATATTTATTCACGCTATATTTATTTCTGATAAATGGTTTTAATAAAAATTTATATAAAATTATTATATTTATATTTGAAAATAAGGTTTATTTGTATACATTAACTAAAAAATACATGTTTATAATCAATATATATTTTTTTCACTATTCAAATATAAATTATAATGTTTTAAATAAATTATTTCTATGATTATAATTATATATATATATAATTATTTGATTTTAATAAATTTAATTAAATTTTAAATATATTTATTAAATTTATTATACTTATTAGATTTAAAAGATCCATTTAATTTTTTAGATTTATTAGATTTATTAGATTTATTAGAGATTTAATTGATTTATATTTATTAGATTTATTAGATTAATTAATTATATTTTTTAGATTTTTAAGATTTTTTAGATTATTATATTTATTAGATTCATAATAATGATTATATTTGTTATGTTATTTATATTTAATATTTTTTAATTTTTTTAATTAATATCTATAAATACCTTATAAATATATGTATATAAATTAATTTTTAAATATA
Organism: Viscum album; assembly: GCA_963277665.1. Taxonomy (NCBI): domain Eukaryota; kingdom Viridiplantae; phylum Streptophyta; class Magnoliopsida; order Santalales; family Viscaceae; genus Viscum; species Viscum album. The sequence continues at coordinate 1,585,724,119 of OY728155.1, forward strand.
TATGTGTTTCCAATGAATTTTTTCAACAAATATATTCATCATGTATGCATATGTTAAATATCATAATGTTCATTTATAAATTACACCATTTTTTATTAGTCAGGTTATTCATTGATGGGTCATTTTTTGTGTATATTTACTATGTATATGATTAATTCTTGTCACCCATATATACTATTATGTTATAAAAAATACGTATAAAATTACATTAAATATATTTAAATAATTAATGTACTAATTATATTTATAATTATTAAATTTTAATTTTATGTAAATAATTTTAAATACAAATTTTTTAATTATAATTTCAACTATATATATATATTAAAATATTTAAAAAATTACAATAAATTCATATATTATAATTATACATATATATATATATTTATATATATAATTATTTTTAATTATAATTATAAATATAAATAATTATATATGTTTAAATAATAATAAAATTGTATTAAATATATTTATTATACTACTTATAAATATATAATATAATTATTAAAATTATAATGGCTCGGGTTCTTGGAGGTCCATTACTTAGTGAAAAATATGATGATGGGTGTTCTGGGTAGTCTGGGAAGGATATTGAGGCTTCTCAGAAGTTTTGACCCCTAACGGTAGGCCTACCAGTAGCCTTAGCCTACCGGTAGCAGGACTACCGATAGCTCGGTCTACCAGTAGCCGGAGCCTACCGGTAGCTCAGCCTACTGGTAGCTGCAGCCTACCGGTAGCTCGGCCTACCGGTGGATCGGCCTACTGGTAGCTGACAGCTACTGGTAGCTTGACCTACCGGTAGCTCGGCCTACTGGTAGCTTTAAGCTACCGGTGGCTCTTGCCTACCCCCACGGGTTTTCCAGTACCTGCTCCTGTTTGCGCAAATTGAGTTTTAAACCCTATTTTTAACCCTTTTTAAGCTTGTTTTAAAGCCCAATAATGCCCATAAATGGCGTTTAAATTAATGTTTAATGAATTAACTTGGTATGTGCGTCGGTTTAAACCACCCCAAAGGGCGGGGACCCTTTAATGACGTGTGGGGCCACGAGGTCAACCCACGACCCCGCTCCTTACGCGGTTTCGCGTTCTTATCTCAATTGTTCCCAGCCTTTATAAAACTACTAGGATATCTCTGGGTTTCCTTTTTCTCGATCAACCTCCGATCAAATCGTCTGATCGTCCTTGAGTTCCCGAGGACCCGCCCCTGCAGTTTGCGCATCCGTTGTTCGTAGCGCATGAGGATAAACTTCGATCACTGATCAATCAAGTAGGGTTTCACCTTCATCTCTCCATTCTGTGTATCATGCGGGGTGGGTATGCTTTTGTTTATGTAGAATTGGATGGAGAAAACTTTAATGAAGATAATAAACAGATTCTAAAGAATGAAGGGGGGGGGGGGTGTGATCGATGATGCTGGTTGTTTTATACTCTTTCATGATTTGTGATTTCTGATTTGTGCGGGCTTTCTCCCACTGAAAATCATGGTTGTTGGTGGTCTTTCTCTATGCACTAATAAACCCTTCTTGTGTTGATCGTGTGAAAGAAACTAGTTAATTACTTATATGTGGCTAAATAAATTGAAAGCACAAGGATCAACCCTTTTATGTGATAACCCCGGTTAAAATACAGCAGAATTGAAATCATGGAGTGTGTTAAATCTTTTAAATCTGAAAATACTAGCATGGGCCTACTTTGTGTTGGTGGTAGTGGTTTGGTTATTTCCTTTCACAGGCCGTTTGCTGGGTGATGTGGGTGGGGAAGGGGTCCCCTGTTATTATGGTTTTTCTGGTTGTGAAATTGAGGCTGTGTGGTTACTTTGTCTATATCAAGAATTGGGGTGGGATCCTCTGTTTTTGAGAAACCGTTGGCTTCTAGAATTTGGGGGTCACGGGGTAGTGTCTCGGGGTTACCTTTTCGTCTATTAACTCGAGGGACCTCACTATCCCCTTTAGTTGCAGAAGGTGTAGGCAGTATCTTGGGGTTTCCTTGGTTCTAGTACTTTGAGGGACCCCTTATCCCTTTGGTTGTTGTGACTTTACAAGAGAACTGGGTGTGAACGTTTGAGTTGATGTTTGACTATACTCTTCCCTTGGCTTGTGGTTAAGTTTTATAGTTTCCCAAGTAGGTGCAGAAACTTATTTAAACACTATTAACGAACATGAAAACAGGAATGGGACAAATGGGTTTTGGTTGGTGCGAGTTGTGACTTGGACAAGGCACTGTTTGTGTTCTTTAAGCTGGCTGAAGAAAAACCTAAACTGGGCGAGTGCTTTCTACCTATACATATACTTATAGTTTTTGTGTTTCTTATTCGCGCCCCACCCAAGTTGATCACTTAGTGCCGAACACCCCTATTTCATGGGGGAGGGTGTTTTCTCCAACACTTCTATTAGTGGCTGGTTATTAGCTCCTTTATGCTCCCTTTCCCAGATAGCCCAAGTATCTTCGGGCAGGCTGTGATGGCCTGAATTCCATTATTAGACCAAGAACCTTCGGGAGGGGTAGTTTAGTGGTTATGGCCTAGGTGTGTGCGGACAGGTGGTTTCCCAAGTGTCTTCGGGATGAGGCCTAGGTGTATTCGGGCGTGACAGTGGATCTTCTAGCCCAGGTGTCTTCGGGCGTGACGGTGGTTGTTCTGGCCTAGGTGTTTGCAGGCATGGTTACGTGTGATAGTTGTGGCCCAGGTGTGTGTGGGCGGGGTTTGGCAGTGGGATTGCGTAAGGATATGGCCCAGGAGTGTGCGGGCGGGTGTGGTAGTGGGACTGCGGTGAGAATGGAGGGATTGATTCGATGCGTAGGATGACTTCAATAACCAGTGGGAAAGTGGTGCGGGGTACCCAAACATCGATGTGCTTTATTATAAATTACTTTGCTTGCGTTATTTGGTGAGTGTGGCCGGTGAGTGGGATGGATGAACTCCTTGATAGTGTTTGGTTGTCTGTTTCTCACGAGACTTTAGTACGTCTCCCCACTTGTGCATGAGAGTCTTTGGTTTTTCCCTACTGAGTATACTTTTATTCTCACCCTACATTTACTTTCAGGTTTCCAGAAGGACTACCAGGGCCTTGCGAGACCCTACTAGTCGGGACAGTTGGAGTTGTTGCAGTTTTCTGTACTCTCGTTTCTTTTGGTATTGTACTTTTTGAGCTTTCTTTTACTTGTACCTTGTTTCAGAACTATTTAAACATGCATGTGGGATTGGTTTGGGTTTATTTCTATACAATTGTTCTTTTACTTTTTTTTGGTGGTTGACTTGTCCTATTTCCCGATCTTAAAAAATAAAAAAGGGTAATGCCTCCCATATTACTGAAAACTCATACCCTTGGTTCTAGTCGCCACCTCGGGGCCTACTGGTTGCGGGACTCGGGGGTCATTATCTCCCTTTCACCATTGCCAGCTCAGGAGGGGCATCATTGGTGGGAGGGGGTCGTGATAAAAATATATTTATAAATATATACAAATATTCATAAATAAACACAAATATTTATAATTATAACTCATAAATGAATATAGATATATTTAAATAATTGAAAATTTATAATAAATATATTTATTATATATATTTATGTAATTTTTTTGAAAAAAATGAAAATAGTTATAAATATAATTATAAATAAATCTAGATATATTTAAATAATTAATGAATTATAATATATATATATATATATATTTATAAAATTATAAATATAGTTTTCATAATTTTATAATTATTCAAATATATATAAATTTATAATTACAACTATAAATAAGTAATTACTTATTCTAATTTTTAATTACAAATAAATATTTATTTATTTATTAGTTTTCAATCTAAATAAATAATTATTTATCTAAATAATTATTAATTTATAAAAATATATTTATTATTTTCATAAATAAAGTTATATATAATTAAATAAATATATTTATAAATATATATGAACATTGATTAAAAATAAAAATATTTATATTTATAGTTAAATATAAATACGTATATATTTAAATAAGTATAAAATTATAATAAATATATTAAATATATATTTTAATAAAATTATAAAAATTACAAATATTGATTTTTTATAATTTTATAATTATTTAAATAAAATATATAAATTAATTTATAATTATATTTATATATTAATATAATTTCATATAATTGTAAATAAATATATTTTCATTTAAATAATTAAAACATTAGATGAAATATAGTTGAATATATCTATAATCTTATAAATATATATAATTAATATATTTATTATATATTTTCTAAGATTATATATATAATAAGCATATTTCTTATAATATTATAATTATTTAAATTATAATTTTAAAAATAGAAATATATAACTATTTATTATTAGTTATAATTATAAATAAATAAATCTATATTTATTATATATATAATTTTATAAATATATATAAATATAAATAAATTACTAACATAATATATTTATCAGTGCTTTTTTATCACTGATAATGATATGCCTTTATCAACAATAATCAAGAACAGATAAAGACTGCTTTTTTCTGTGCATGTTTAGCACTGATAATGTCCTATTTTTATGAGTACTAAAAAAGTGCTGCTAAAGGTATGTTTTATCAGTGCTTTCTATTTTAGCAATGATAAAAGTTGCCTTTATCAGATCTTTTTATCCAGCGCTAATAAATGATTCAATGGGTTTTATAAAAAATCCCTTACAATCTCTTTCATTATTGCACCCCTCAAACTCTCACGGTAGGTGATCCTTACACCGCAAACCTCTTCTCCACCCCGACCGCTACTCTACCACCGCCTTTTCAACCGCCATGAACTCCTCCTCTAACGTGAACACACATCTATTGTGAACCCTCATCCGCTTCTCCTCCATTGCTCCTCTACTGTAAACCCACCTCCACCTTGAACCCCCACCTACCGTTTCTCCATCGCAAACCCCACCTCCATTGTGAAGCCCTTTGATGCCGATGTGAAGCCCTCCGCTGTCGCTACCACTATCGTTGCTACCCAACCTGAATCCACCATCACCGTACCCTACTACTTCCACTAGAAGGGTATATAATCACTTAATTAAAATAAGTTTCATTATAATTTTGTCACACTTATTATGAAATGATTGGGTTAGTGTTTTCTATTGGTTATTTCTCATTTATTGGATGTGTATAGATTTCTATTATTTGATGCATGTATGATATTATTGGTTGATATTTCTTTAGAGGGAATTGGAGGTGAGATGAGTAATATTTCTTATGTTTTATTATCAATTTATAATGGGATCATGTTAAAAAAAATCTTACCTCTGCTTTTACTATTCCCTATAAACCCTAGGTAACTATGTTACTGATTTTTTGGGTGTCAAAGTGACTGAACATGATTCCCATATTACTTTTCCTATATATTTAATGATGTAATTCTCATGTTGCTTCACCTATAGTGTTATGGGTGTGATAACCTTACCAATTTTCTGATGGCGTTGGTATATATGGGATCCCTTGGATTATTGATTCTAGTGGTGTATGTCGAATATTTTCACAACATTGGATCTAGTGAGATTCTAATGATGATTTTTTATATGATGAAATTAGCATTGAGATCCCCACAACACACATCTTTTTATAACTTCTTACATTAATTGGACATGTTGCAACAATTTTATTTTTTTCTCTATTATTAATGATAGTTCCACCACATCTCCAACAACCAATTGATCATCACAATCAAAAATTGCTGGATAAAACATTTGCATGTTTTTATTAGATGATATGTGTTGTTATAACCATAAATCTATCTGACCTGGATTATTTGGGAGAAAAATCACTAGATATAAAATTATCCATCAGTTGTCATCAATGTGAATTTAATAATAATTTGGAAGTTATCCTTTCAAAAATATCCTTCCAACTCCATATATTTCATGACAATTCTAATTATTTCTATAATGATATATTTTGGACTAGGATATGCGCATAACTTTTTTTTGGGACATGAATTTTTTCTTGAATTCCCTTTGAATTTTTTCAATAGGGTGAGTAACATGTCTCTTTATTTTACGAGTTTAAGTTCATGCAACCTGGACTAATGAAACTAATGTTTACGATCAAACAACATTGACCAAAATGAGGCTTTGGTATAATGTCATACATGTTTTTATAAATAAGATGTGGTGATATACATAATAACGTAGTTTTGGTAAACACATCTTTATTGGAAAATCCAATAATAGTGTACAAATAATTTTAGAGAGGTTAACATAATTAATGGTTATAATTCTAGTTCTTGAAAATTTGAGGTAGTATATTTAATTGTGCTTGAACGGTGGTAACTTGACATGAATGTGTAGTGGACTATATTAGTATAAACTACCTTAGAAAGTGGTTCATGGATTTTAGGGACAATGTTCACAAACCAATGATGAATGGTATGATGTTACTACCGAAATGGGACTTATGATCTAGGAGCACACTAAAAACTTATAACAAGGAATGTGAACAATGTAAATCATAACTAAAGTTATTTGAATTGAAATATAGTTTTAATTAAATTTATTTTATCCATATTTTGTGTATAATATTTCAATACTAGATATGGATGATGTGACTATATAATGGGGAAGGGGGAATGAATCTTATTATGTCATTGAATTTGTTTAATATTGGTTGTTGGGATGTCAGGACATATCCAATGGACCTCTCTAAGAAGTTTAAAGACCATCTATGAAGATACATATTCCATTTAGTACAAATTTAGTTAAAATAGAATTCTATTTAGTGAAATTTAAGGTCAAATGATGAATAACTATTTGGAAATGTATTTTCACAAATTTAGATCGTTCACAAAATGACATTATCTTTTCATAGTGCCTAGTATGTGGAGAAAACCCTACATTAGTTGATGAAGTCTCATACACTAATCTTAAGATAGAGTTTAATTATGGTGAATCTGATGACTGAGTTAAATATAAGAAATCTAGATGTTGTTAGTGGAGAAAACCCTATATGAGTTGATGACTATGTATAAAATAAGAAATATAGATGTTGTTTAATTAGGGGATAAATTGAGTTATAAGGGAAACATATATTTTGGTATTAATACCTACCCAAATAAACATGAGACACTTTATAGACACCCTAGTAAAATAACCATAACAATACATTTAATGAATCCTTCCACCCACAAGCACTTAATGGTGAATCTCCTCAAAGGGATAAATGAAATAATTCAAGTTAGTATCAAATAATATTTTCTTTTTATCATAATTTTATATATAAATAAATAAATTATTATTTTATTAAAATAGTAACATATTATATGAATGAATTATTATTTATTGATATTCAATGTCATGAAGTGGTCGTGACATTTAGGTTAATGAATCCATAAAAGGTACCAAACCAATATTTCATTAAGAAATTTTCATTAAAAGGTTCTGGATTGTTTTGGGACTAGATGTTTTGATCCTCATGAATGGTTTTTGTAAAGTTAATTATTATATTGAGAATTATAATGATACTCACATAACATTTATTCTAGAGGTTACTCATATGAGTTCAGTTACAAATTTTAGAATGACTTTTCACTGTAATGTCAAATAAAAAGTATTTTTTGAAGATTTTAGAAAAAAGATTATGGAAAATCCTACCATTTATTAGTTTAGTACCATAGTTATTTATTTTATTTTGATTTGATCGATGATGTATATAAAATGATCGGGAAAGAAACATAGTTTCTTATAGTGATGAGTGGCATAGAGAAATTCATTGTGTGAAAGGAATGACACTTGATAATTTTATTATTATGTAATCAGATCTTTCGTATAGATTTTAGTAGGTGTATATATAAAGGAAGGAACCAATATTCATTCATTTGGGAGGAATAAACATTGTTATTGGGGTGTAAAACCAATTAATTGGGTGCGAGCCAATGATCATTGGGACAACACATTGTTTGTAGTAAACTGGAACACGAGTGTTTCATGGTGGAATGTGTGGTCACTCACATTGGAACATATATATTGGGACACTATTGTTGTGGTGATGGATAATTGATATAACTGGACAATGGAAGCATGGATAAGGGATATCCAATGGCGGGGAGCACACCATCAACTGCTATTGGAAAATATTATCATTACACCTACCTTTGGAATAATGTGATGGAATCATATAACTTTGAAATATTTGGGATGAATCAAGGTTTTTTATGTATCTTTTATAAGGTGTCTTTTCATGGATCTATGTCCCTATGAAAATTCCAAAGCTGTGTTTTTGAAATGATTCAGGTGTTTTGAAATGTTTCTTATAGGTATTTCACTCATTTTAAATGATTAAGATTGTTGTGTCATGAAGTTTTCTTGAATGCCTTAAAAATGGAATTATGGTTATGTGAAATAGTCTTCAGAATTTATTGATTTATCTTAAAAAGGGAATGTTCTTTTAAATATTTATCTATTTAAATGGTTGGTTTCTTTAATGGGATTTCATGTGTGATTTTTAAACAGTTTTCAAATGAAATTTGTGCTGTAGTTTTTCATATTCTATTAAATTTATATTTTTTAAGAATTTGGAAATCCAGTACATTATATCAATATTTTGTGTATTTAATTTATTAAATATTATTATCACCAAATTAAATAGGATAAATATGAATAATTACTGGATGGATTCCAATCATTTGAAAAGAGAGTATAAAGATGAAGTGAAAGAATTCATCAATTTGAAAAAGATCATGAATATGACCCATACAAAATCCTTTTTATGCGTTTTCTATGTTGTTTCTGAAGAAATGTTAGTATAGACGAGTTGGAAGAACGCTTGATCTATCACTTAATAGATCGATGTTATAAATGTTGAAATAAACATGTGGAAAATGGGAATATAACTAGTGGATGGGATAACAATGCATTTTATGGATCATTTGATATGATTAAAACTGTGGACAATGAATAAGACAATATCCAGGATTTGATTATGGATGTGAATGATGATGAAGTCTTAATGATGAAATATAATGAATAGTTGAAGTTGAACTTCGTAATTTACCAAAATAGTTTGAGCAGATACAGATTTGTGGAATGTGACCTTTTTTAGTGTGGTTGCATTAAATATATAACATTGTCAGCTGTACTGAAGCTTTATAATCTGAAATCAGACAACATATTGAGTGACACCGGTTTCATAGAATTACTTTCTCTATTGAATGAAATTCTCCCCGAATATAATGTGCTCCTGAGCCAAACATATGATTTCAAACAAATGTTATGTCTGAAAGTTACGATCGCTAAACGAATACACACCTACCCGAATGATTGTATAATATTTTTCAAGAACCAAAAATCACTTAGAGAATTCCCAAAGATTGTAGCTTCTTGATACTAGAAGGATTAATGAGTTCCTATGAAAGTTTTACTATACTCTCCAATCACTCCACAGTTTAGGTGCCTATGTGGATGTGAGGAGATCGTTGGACAATTAAAGTGGAATACAGACAGAAAAAATAAATATGGGAAACTACATCACCCAGCAGACTCTCCACAGTGAATGAGAATCGATCATGATTATCTTTATTCTAGAAAAGAAGCTAAGAATCCCTCATCTTGAAAGATCTATATATGGATTTAATACTTTTGGTTTTCAAATAATCACTCATTGTACATGTCCGGTTATGTTTGTAAATTATAACTTACCACCATGGTTATGAATGAAATGAAAACACCTCATGTTATCTATGCTAATATTAGAACCAAAACAACTGGGTAATGATACTGATGTTCATTTGGCCCCATTTATTGAGGATTTGAAATTATTTTGGGATTCAGGGTTCATGTTTTATAATGCTTATATAAATAAAGATTTCACTTTGAGAGACATGTTATAATGGATGATAACTTATTTTCATTCTTGTGGGAAATTGTCAGGATATATAATTAACGGAAGTCATGGGTATCCCGATTGTGAACAAGGTACACATTACATTAGGTTGAAACATTCATAATAAACCATGTTTCTAGGATATCATAGATTTATACCCTATTGAAATAAGTATCGATCTGGATGACATGATTCAACGATGTTTAGAAGAACGTACAACACTGTATCCACTAACTAGTAATCAACTATTTGAGAAAGAAAAATTTGTGTACACTACTTTTAGTTAACTATTTTTGAAAAAACATAAGAAAACCAATTGGAAGAAGATATCAATTTGTTTGTAATTACCATTCTTGAATTGTCTGTACATCAGACACCTTCATGATGTTATGCAAGTTCAAAAAAATGCATGTGAGAGATTCATCAGCACATTTCTAATTTCACCTAGAAAAAAAAGGATAGATTTAATTATAGGTTGGACATGGTTGATAAGGGAATATGAGAATATTTGGAATGAATGAAGGGTGAAAAACAATGTTTTCTTCCTCCAGCTACATACACTCTTTCCAGGAAGGAGAAATATCAGTTTTCAAAATACATGAATGATTTCCGAGTTCTAGAGGGGTATTCATCAAATATCCAGAACATCCTGCCAATGACTAATTTCATGTTAAAGGGTATGAAATCACGTTACTTCCATGTTTTGACAAAATATCCAATTCCTATAGCTTTAAGTTTTATTCTTCCAAATAATGTATGTAATACGTTAAAAAAACTCTATTTCTTCTTTAATGCTTTATGCAGTAAAGTTAAAGACCCTGTGAAATTGTTGATTATGGAATGAGATATTACAATCATATTATGTAAATTTTAATTGTTCTTCCTATCGACATTTTTTATATGATAGTTCATTTGATTATTCACTTGGTGAGAGAGATACATCTATGTGGTCCTGTACATTATAGATGGATGTACCCCAATTGAATGATATTTGAATATTTTGGGAGGGTATGTCAAAAATAAATGTTTAATAGAGTGTTGTATTGAAAAGTGATATATTGTTGAGAAAGATGTTGAATTATATACCGAATACCTGTTTGGTGTGGAAATCATTGTTCTAATGAAATATCATCCCACTGGGTAGCTTGTGGGTGAAGTAATTTCTAGAATAGAGGTTATCACAATCAAAATTATAGATTGGGAGTAGGTCTACCTTTACATTTGGAAAAACAGTTTACAGGTTGACACATATGTCGAAACCCAAAAATAAATTCATAGGAATTTGTATTCATCAAGGGATAAAAAATGGATATCAAAAACACATAATCGATTGTTTATAGGATGGTTTTGGGACCATATATTTAAGGGGTCATATGAAAATCCGGACTCAATCTCAATATGACATTGATATATAGATGATGGATGAAGTGTGTATGTATTATCATATAATGCTTATGTAATTATTGCTTATACATTCTATACTAACGAACATGATGAAGACTATTCTATGTAGAATAGTAGAGTTACACTTGTGGTTAAAGTTATGAATGTATTATGTTGTTATGTATACAAATAAAACTTATGAAAATATGTCATACATTGTAATGATCAAACCAAAATGAGAGTTGAATTATATTTACTATCATGTGATGATTTTTCAATGCATGTGGGTAGATAATAGGAGTCCTATTAAAATAGTTGAGTTGGGATTCATAGAAGTTGATTTCATTAAATAAGGGTAAGATGAGGAACCATGTGTAGTGGTATCACATGTATTATAAGTATTTTATGTTCTGATCCCACAAACCGAAACTAGTCTGTTGTTCTATTATCCCACAAAACCATTGAAGCGTTAGATGAAAATTCAATAGAGTATGATGATTTCATTTGGACTTCACAATCATTTGACAGTGGTCTCAATATAGATGGAGTTTTGAATGTTAGAGGAGACCACAATGAAATGATTTGGACTGTCCATTAAGGGATCAAATCCATTAAGCCTTCAAAAATGGAATGTTCAACAATCATGTTATATTTTGTGTCATATGCATCATGTTACCTTACACTGTTATATGTTCACTACTACTTTTAGATAATCTAAATTAAATTTTTAACCACTTATGTATATAATGACTTCTTCATGTGATGATGCTCTTAATCATGAGGCACAACATGTCTCTCAACTTGCTGCTTCTCACATTGCAGAGGACCAATAGGATTCCCAACATATGGTTACTGCTTCTCCCAGTGCAGAGGTAAAACCACCATCTACACATGCCAATAGTATAACTTCAGAGGAATATATTTATGATATTGAAACTGAGTAAATTGAAGGAAACAGAACACTAGAGACATAGAAAAAAGTGGACCGTCACAGTTTTACGGTGGTAGAAAAAATACTTATGATAAAATATAAATGAATCAAATATGATGTTGTATGAAATAAGTGGGGCCAACAATTTAACAAAATAATGGCCATATTAAGTAATAACATTGGAATCATCAGTCGGTAATGTGTGCAGATTGATGTATTGTCATGGAACCATGTTGTCACTAAGCTTAAGACACTTATGTGGGGAGATATTATGGAAACATTATGATATCATTTCATCAATTAATAAAAAATAAAATAAAGAAACATTGAATTACTCTTCATCATACCATGTGGATTGCTCACACAAGGAATATAAAGTAATGGTTTATAGAAGGATTCATAGAGGCTTTCACATAATTTTAAGAAAATTTTATCTTAAAGATGATGAAGGGAAAATAAACCCATGCCAACTTCATGTTTATAGACTCCAAATAACACAAGGACTGTGGGATGCATATACTACCATCTTGTGGAGCAGTCTTTTTAGGCACATTCTGTGCGGTGATATGTTTTCAGAAAATACATTTATTCAGCACTTTCATTGATAGTTTTTTATATATAAGACAACAACTAAGTTCAAAAAATATAGAATGAAAAAAAAACTAGTGTACCCCTATCGTAAAGAAATAATGGGGTACACATCACTTGAAAAAAATTGGACATAATTTAAATTTACTGTAATATATTTATGCGACATAAAACAACACTATAAAATTATTGCTCTATTTATAAGTAGATCGAGGAATCCATGTACAATGTCACTTTCATCCCATTTCATGTGATATGTAAGGAGGCATGCCAAAATGAAGATGATATATTAATAGATGAAAACACACAAAAAGTGTGGGAATATGTGTATCTATGACATAATAAATATTTTTATTACATTAAATCCATATTAAAAAAGATTTCATATTTCATATATTTTCTATCTAACAGAGTCATAGGAATCAGGAACTCCAAATCTGAATGCCGACATACTTTTGGTGGCCTTGAAGTAGCTAGAGATGTATGGTTCGGTCAGAGGTGTTGGTTTTGGTGTGACACCATGAAAATTTTATGAGAAAAAAATAGGAGGATCAATGTAAAAAAACCAAAATGATGACATAATGAATAGGTACCTTTGAATAACAAAGGAAATTTTAGAGAGAGATTAGGGACAATATGATGGCATGGGTTGGGAAAAGATAAGAAACAACCTAAGAACAACCATTGTGTGAAGATAACACCCCCACCCACCCCCACCCCCCACTATATTTGAAGTGAGATATTCCACTCCAAAACCTGTCTTTTCTAAGGTAATCAATATTCTAATAATTTTTTCTGTGAATTTTCAATCAGATATACACAAATATCTTTTTTTACTGATATTTTACAGGGTGAAAATGATTTAGATTTATATCTATAAACACGCACCCATTGACATGTAGAGAGGGCTATAGTGTTAAATATCCTTAACATCATGCTACACAACAGACCACTTCAAAAAGGTCATGTCAAATTATTGATTATCCTAGACTTTATACTGATAACCAAGCTAAATATTCTAATTGATGATGAATATATTCATAAGTTTGAACAAGCTCTTGAAACATTCATCACATGATCGTCAGATCCAGTAAAAAACATTTTGATAAGGAGGAATTTATTTTTATTTTATTTTAAAGATAAACCAGTAAAATTTAATGAAAAAGGTTATGAACCGATGAATTATATTAGAAGGGGACACACGAAAGGGGGTGAAATAGAATTATTTATCAAAACCATCTCAAGGATCAACCAACCAATCAAAACTATCTACCGAAAGCACTTTAATCCTACATGTTATATATATGAAATTATTATCATTATAGGCTCATTTGAATAGAATGTTGAAAGATGGTGGGGTTTTCAAAATTATTTTGGATGAAACTATGTATAGTGGTGAAGATCAAAATTTTTTTAGTGTTGACAATGTAATTGAAATCCTATAGCATTATTGGCTAGGCGGCTTAGTGGTAAATTTATACATGATGTATGTTTTCATGATTCGATTTTTAAAAAGAAGATATACAATGATAATTATAAATAAATACATTTAATATTTTTCATAAGTGTATATATAAAAAAATTAAGGGATTTCTATATGAAAAAAATTATGGAATCGTCAGTCCTCAGGTCACCACTATAGAACAAACAGTTATAAAATCTGAGAAAGTGTATTAAATAGTTGAAGGCATGCTCAAATCATTTAATAGTAAAATTAAGGATAACAGAATCTTCAAAATACCAATGATGGAGGGGGTAAAACTATGAAATTTAATTATTTCAAATATATTTTCATATATTTCATTATTTATTCCTTTTTGTTTTTTTAGGAAGCATTGGAGGCTCGTTTCAGTCAATTTGGATACTCCAATAATTTATTTATTGGATTCAATGCATGGATTCCCAATAAACCAACCATTAATGACGGCGTATTTCAATTTTTAATACACATCATACAACATTATATAACTAAACATCTAGTTATATGATTTAAAATATCTTTTAATGAAGATTCTTTTATGATAGGGTGGTGCATTAATATCATCTACATCCTGGAATGATGCTAGTGGAAAATGACAAGAAACATCACAAGTACTAAGACTAGATAAAATCAGGGTATATGTAATAAGATTTCGCTATTCCAACAAAAATAAAAAAATTTCTTATTTTTTCAACCTTTATGTCATGTCAGAAAAAAAAGATAATGAATGGGGTTATTAGATTTGAAAATTAATGAAATAGTTTGTTTGGCGTGAAAAAACCTAGATCCCTGAAGAGGCATTTTCATAGATAAGTACTATTTCATTTAAAATATTTATTAATCCGTTGTGTATTTGTATTTTTTTTATACTACCATTATTGTTGAAAATAATCAAATTCACAAGATGAGATATATTTGTTTTGAAATGAATGGGCATCATACCTGATGGATGAATGTACAAATATAACAAGATTATGGGACGGATATGACTCGAAGTGTATAATTTTATTTATAATTGTTACTATTTTAATTAAAAATAACATGACATATACTAAAAAATGAGAAAACACATTAATACTTTATTGAAACATTAGTAAAATAATTCATATGTCATTTGTGATGTGTAGGAATCATCCTCACCAAAATTTGACACATTGGGTGATCATTATGACATTAAGTGTGTTTTTATAATAAATTAATAAAAAAATAAACAATAACACGTGACATGCTGAAAACCAAGAAAACAAATTCTTATTGTTTTGATACTTAGGAAAATGATAAATCATTAATTTTTGACATGTAGTAATCAACCACAACTTAATCCAATGAATGGTGTGACTGATATGTCTGAAAGTGTCCGTTATCAGTTTAAAATTGACATTATAGCTCATAATGCATCAGTCACTAAAAACCCAGAAAACTCACTCTTAGGGTATTCATAGTTTTGGAAAATAATTCATAAGTTCTTTGTGATTTGAATGAAGAGTTCTCATATCATATTGATTCACAGTGCGACTGGTATGACTCAAAAAGTGTGCTTCTAGTTTGAAATGATATTATATTAAAAACACAACTGGAATACTAAACATTGAAGAAATGAATTAGGATTGTTTTGAAACTTTAGGAAAATGATTAATATGTTATTTTTGACATGTAGGAATAAACCACATCTCAATCCAATGCATTGTACGGTCAGTATGACTCAAAGTGTCTCTTTTTATTTATAATTGAAATTAATTTTTGTTAACAATCACAACTGGCATACTAAAAACTGATAAAATGCATTCGGACTATTTTTATAATTTATAAAAAGGATCCATGATTCATTTGTTACTTATAGAAATAAACCTCTCTTGAATCCAACGCATATTGTAATTGGTATAAATACAAATGTTTTTTATTTAAAATTGTTATTAATTTAAGTACAAAGAACATCTTACAAACTTAAAACCACGAAAATAGATTCACATTGTTTTGAAAATTTAGGAAAATGATACATGAGTCATTTTTGATGTGTAGGAATCATCTACAACTCATTCCAATTCACGGTGTGACAGATATGACTAATAATTTATGTTATTAGTTTAAAATTTATATTTTATATCAAAAAACATCACTCACTATAAACCAAGGGATCACATTCTGATTATCTTCATAATTTTGGATAGTGATTCATAAGTCATTTTTTACTTGTATTATGTTCTCTCACATAAAATTGATGCACGATGTCACTAGTATGACTCCAAAACGTGATTCTAATTTGACATGATATTTTTGTAAAGAAACACAACTGACAAACTAAAAAACAAGAAAATATCTTTGTATTTTTTGATACCATATAAAAACAATCCATGAGTCATCTGTGACGTGTAAGAATATACTGCACGCCAATATGATGAATGATGTGAATGGTATAAATAAAAATGTGTTTTTATTTTAAATTGATATTAATTTAAGTTAAAAAGAGCAAGTAACATTCTAAAAATAGAGAAAATGGATTCGGATTATTTTTATACATTAAGACAATGATACATGAGTCATTTTTGATGTGTATTAATCAACAACGCATAAATATGATGCACAGTGAGACCCACATGACTAAATGTATATGTTATTAGTTTATAGTTGACATTTTAGCATAAAAAGGTTCACTCATTGAAAACAAAGAAAACACGCTCTCATTGTCTTCATAATTTAGAAGAGAGATTCGTAAGTCTTATGTGATGTCAATGATGCAGGTTCACCTCAAACTGATGAACGATGCAACCATTATGACTCAAAATGGTTGTTTTCGATTTGAAATGATGTTTTAGTAAAAAACACAACTATCAGACTAAAAATAACGAAATCCCATTCGAATTGTTTTGATACATTAGAAAAATGATCCATAAGTCATTTGTGACATGTAGGAATAGACAAAACATAAGTCCATCGAATGATGTGACTAGTTTATATCCAAATATTTCATAAAAATTTTATAATAATTTTAGTAAAAAACATGTGACATACTCAAACCCAATAAAATTGATTCTTTTTTTTTTGATATTTTAGTAAGACGGTCCATAAATCATTTGTGACATGTAGGAATCAACCCCACCTCAATACGATTCATATTGTGACTTGTATAACAAAAAATGTGAATTTTTTATTAAAAATTCATATTTTATTAATGTATTATTTCATATTAATGTATTATTTTTTTATTTATAGCATTACTAACAGAATATTTGTTTCCTTATATTGGTGGAACATTTTTATTGAGGTGGGATGATTTTTTCTGCAACTAATACCATAGGAAGAAATTTTTTAGAGTGGATCATAGATGTCAAAGGATGAAACATTAAAGTTTTTAACTGTTGTATAGATAATTGTAAATTTAATTACATAAAACATTGTTTTAAGTTTATATAGACTTTTTTTGATACCATTTTTGTGTGTTTCTTTGTTCTTTTGGACATTGTTGTGTGTGTTGGTTTGTTCTTGTGTGCGATTGGAAGGTGTGGTTTTGTGTAGGTGGTGTGTGTGTGTGTGCTGCATAGGTGCAGCCATTGGGTGTGTTTTTTCTATTTGTAGGTGATGTTGGTGGGGGTAGTGTTATATAAATTGTACATCATAGGCATCTAGGCTTTTATCAGTGTTATTTTTCAAGTGGATAAAGGAAACTGTATATCAAATTTTTTTAGAACTGTTAAAGGGGACCACATTTTATCTTCGTTGAGATTAAAAACGCTTCATTTGCGTTGTTAAAAGAGTTTTCTAGCACTGATAAAATAACTATCTTTATTAGTTCATATTCAATATAAATTATTCAATTTACATCCATAGGAACATTGAACACGAAAAATATTTACAATATGATTTCTAAATGATGAATAAGTATATGATTAAACATTGAGTACAAATTATAACATCCAATGTAAAGAAATTGTAATACTTAGACAGGATGTAAAAATAGTATGAAGAGATATAGGTGAAGATTAATAAATCATATGCTCACATAAAAAAACTCAGAATATCATGGAAGTTATTTTTAAGGAAATTTCATGTCCATTAACTTTTTGAATTCCTTTTAAATGTTTTGACCATGGAGAATATGGGAAGTATTATATGTTGGGTCTCTATCATCTTCTGAGCATTTTGAGAATCTCCACCCCCTCGGTGCACGAATCTATTAGATGGGTTTCATGTGGTGGATCACTCTAGGGATGAGCTCAAAAAGGGGAAATATTATCATGAAAGGTCATTGGGGAATATATTTAATCATTAGAGGATGTATTATTCATTTTTTATTTCATTGATTGGATACATGGTTCTTGAGAATCAAGTCTATGTCATGTCTGATTCCCAGTTTTCAATTTTTATTAATCTACTATATTGGGAGGAAGATGTGATGGATTGCTATAGGGACGCTAAAAACATGATTCATGGAGGTTCTCATTATATATATTCTCTTTGGATTCATAATATGGGATGAAATCTAGTTCACGGATATTAAGGATCCAATATCCATGTGTTCCATTTTCAATGAATAACACATCAATTTTATTATGTGTGTGATATTTTTTGGGTTGTTTTTTATGTGTGAATGATGAAACCAGGATAATTCATTCAACTTCAATAGTTCATATTTGTGGGGACTTGAATCTATTAATCTCATTTCCTTCATGTTTTCTCATACTTTCTAGACATGAGTTTTCTTAGTGGATGTGGATCTTTTATTAGTCTCTCACTAGAATTTTTGACTATTTTTCATTTCATGGTTGCTCAGTTTCCATTAATAGGTCCAGTTCTTTTGGATAATCTATTGTGAATGAAGTTTATGGCAGTCCATGTATCAATATAAAAATATATGTGGTTATTTATATTCTATTGTGGCGAATTTTGAGGATCTATATTCATTATAGAGTTAAATGATGCATAGGGAATCATCTAAAGATCTACTTATTTCTAGTGCTCCCCCAATAAAATTCCCTATAGGGAATGAATTTTATCTTGGGATTATTTTTAATCTAGGTCCCTCAAGTGAGGCGTTCAGGGTTTCTTGGGATGTAGTGAAGGCTAGGATGGTCTAAAACTAGTACAAGGAGGTATCCGTACATATTCCCGCATTTCCCCCATATTCTGGGTGGGATTCCTATATAGTTTATTTTTTATACAGTTCCACTATGCGAGAGTGAGGTGAGTAAGTCAAACTCAGTATTTATGGTAGATTTTTTGGTTACATAACCTCCATATTTGATTATGTAGTGGGATCTAGAACCCCCATGGCTGGTGACTACGAATGTTTTCTTGTCTTTATTCCCTTACCCTTGGAGAATGGTCCTTTTGAAATGTGTTTGTTTATGAGTGTGCCTTTATTAATGGCAGTTTCAATGTCTTTGATCATGATTTTTTTCACACCTAAACACTTTGATCATTTGAATGTCTGAGAATTTGATGGGGAATTCATGTTTTAAAAAGGTCCCAATAAGAGGGGTACATTGAAGGGGACTCCCACACCTATAGATGGACGACCACTCGCTCGATCAAAACTCATGGTGGTGATCTGTACTACTCATTCAACTTCTCTATCCATTGGGTATATAGTCATCAACTCCACCACTAATGTTTGAAAATATTTTACATCATTATTTGGACTACCATGGATGTCCGGGATTGGGTGAAAATGCATTTGTTTCAAATAAATATCACATTATCCAAGTATTATTGTACTTTATTCATAAACCCCAGAAGAAATAGAATTAGGTTGATTACATCACAAGTTGTAAAAAATTATAGGAATTCATTCATGTCCATCCATGCAATTCACATAAATGGATTTTTTAATGAATATAGTTATTGTAAATTATGTTGAAACTTATTCTCATAATATTAACATAATTATCACCACTAGGGGACTAGACCTCATACCATCTTTTGTTACTCTAGTTGTGTGGAAAGAGATAGAATAATATTATGGATACTATGATCTGGATTCAACCTAGGTATTATGGCATGGTTCTTAAAGGGAGACATCAATATTATATTCATGGTGTAATAAAATAATGGTGGAGTGTATTTTTCACACAAGTCCATTTGTAATTTTTTAGATTTCATGGTTAATTCAATGATTTTAGACATGTATTTCTTGGGTGATAGGTATATCATGTATAGTTATTAGAAGAAGTGAAAGTGTATATCTAGAAGTCTGGACCGATGACATAATAAAATGTATGGTATCTACCATTTCCCCCAAGTATCCATAGTCATAGGATAGGAATTTTAAACCTAAGGTTTGAGACTCTTGGACAAAACCAAAGCAAAGTTGTTCATGGGAATGGAATTCTAATCACATACAATGTTTGAAGAAGCACATCAATGGATGGATTCCAAATAGATGAAGAAAAATTGTAATAATGGGAGATATAAAAACATATAATTATAGGTAGGATGATACCCTACATGAAATATGTAATGATGACTTCTTCACAATTTTTTATGAAAATAAAAATGCATTGGCTAAAAAATGCTGGAAATTAAAAATAGTTTCTAGGTAGATATCAATAAATATTTATATAATGGAATGGGATGGAACCCATTTTACTTTTAGTAAAACATTACGAAGAAGAAATTTTTCATAAGAATGAATCATATACATGATGATGGATCCCACACTATTTTTTTGGTAGTGGATAGGAATTTTATTGTCGATAAATTTGAGTATAATCCTATAGGAATTCTTCCCTACGAGGTAGGGAGGAATCTCAGATTGAATATTGAGGAATGTTTTATCGTCAATTTTCTATGTTTGGAGGAGGAAAAGGATACAAATGATATAGAGGCCATTTCTTGAGATAATGATATCAGGGATTCAATTTTTTTCCTATATTTTGAATGTGAACTAGGTATTGATGGTATTATTGTATCATTATAGGTTTTTTCTTATGACATCATCAAAGATGATGATATATTTTTGGTTCAATAATTATATAGAGGGTAAATCATAGTAGAGTGGTTTGTGCATCCACAGTGGGTTTGATACCAAAACAGAAAGACCTAATTATTCTTATCCAATATAGACCACTTTTATCTACAATTTTACTCATAATATTATCAGTCACATCTTAAATAAATTTTAGAGAAAGTAAATACAAAACATAACTTATACGAGAAACATGGATTTATCAAATTCCGGATCATCTAAGGGGGGATTGGTATTTCCAGAAAAAATAATTGGATTGCAAAACATCCAAATTTGATATAATTTTATGATACATGTTGATATATATAAGTGATACCGATGAATGTATTAGGGATTTATTATTACGTTTATGAGATGATTTTTTATTTTATGAGTGGTTGTGTGACCTATAATTAATATTCGATGTGTATTCTTGTATTGATATTTTGATCATGGGAATGGGTATTATATTTTTCAAGACAATGAATGGCCTCAAGAATTTAGATTCTATGAATCCTAGGCTCTCCATTATGGATTAAAATGCACTTTCAAGGAATGTAATTTGTGGCATTGATGATATTAGAACAATTTCATATATAGGTAGTTAATAGGATGTAGTTATTTATAATTTCTTATCTACTGATTCAATGTTATTATTATTTATTCTAGGATAAAATAAATCAATGGATTCTTCATGGACATGGATGATTATGGTGTATGGAGTGATAAATCGATCAATCGTGGAAGGACATGTATGTAAATTAAAAAAAAATATCCTCCCATAATATGAAGCCTATACAGGATAAGATGAGAATTCAAAGACAAAACACGCTGATGGAGTACCTTAATGATTCATTCTTAGAGAGTAGGATAAGAAATAAATTTTTCGAAGTAATTCTTAGTAGAATCAACATGCGTATTTTCAATATGAAGAACCATTTTTTGTCTTCTGGGAGAAGAAATATTTTAGTGAATGTAAATTTAAAATCTATCCCCATGAAGAACCATTGGGTCATCAAGTCACACATGGGGACCATAAACAATATAGAAAAAAGTATAATGTAATTAATTTGGGATTCTAATTAGGGAGGCTGATTCCCTTTGAATTCATGGGTGAGGATGGATAAGTCTATCTATGAGGGGGTACTGGATTTAGAAGTGTGTCAGAATACATGAAGATCATACAAGAGATATTTTATTGGGAGATAAAAAATAGAAATTATTTGTTGGAAATGATTATGAAGAGAATGTATGGTGATGATTAGAGAGTGTGTCCAGATCACTCAAGGAGCAAATATAGCCTTACACACTAAATTATGGATCATATGGTGATTCATAAGGAAAATATGTAGTGGGTCACCATATATGATAGTATAAGTATTTATAATGAATATTTTTTTGGAAGGAAAATTTTCTTTCAGGGGTACCTAGCTCCAGATTCATATTTTATAGAATCTGGCCACATTCCTAATATTGGATATTCGATTTACATTATGGAGTATAAGATGATATATGTGAGTCATTAAATTTATATAAAATCATAATTTTATTTATTAAGAGTCTTCATATGTTCAACTCAAATGTTGGGATTATCATACGTCAAACCATTAAAACAATGAATCAGTTTAATAGGATATAATAATTTTATTTAGGGAATTTTTTAGAAAATTAATTTTCTATTATGGAATTTATGGAACATGAAAATACTCACATAAGGGAATATACTAAATCACTGTATTGTTCTATCCTTGAATTATATGTGCTATGGGATCCCATTATCTAAATAAATGTGTCCCCTATTCTTCAAAGTATAATGAGATAGATGAATATTTTGTTTTATATGCCACTTCATGGGGATATAATTTATTGATAGTATGTTTATAGATTTAATCAATTCTTTGTTTTATGTGTCTTGGTGGAGTGAGACATAAATTAAAATTAGTATCATGTTTTTTGATATGGTGTGTTTGGTTTTATGGGAGGTTAGGAACAATGTGATAAAGGGAAGTCATTGGTATCCCTAATTCATTATGGTTAGGGTGAGGTCACTTATGGAAGACCTTTAGACTATTTTTCTTATTGAGGAAGATTATTTATCTCTCACAAGGATGATTCCATGTATGTCATAGCCTGTAGAGGAAACTAATATTGGAAACCAAGGGAGATTGGTTCAATGAAACCCTTTGCCAATGGTCTTAAAATGAATATTGATGGACCCAGCATGATGGGTGAGTTGTGAAGAGGTGGTCTGGTGTGGGACGACATGGGCTTAGTGAATTTTGTCTTTAACACATATTATTTGATAAAAATTCGGAAGAGGTAGATATTGGGCCTATTTTTAGTGGACAACCGTTATTTAATATCCCTAACATTAATATATCTATGATTGTATGTGACTCTAATATTATAGTTGAACTTCTTCGTAATATGAAAAGAACTCCATGGGACCTTACTTAAATTATGAATAAGTGCAAGAAGAACTTTGACCAGGGTATTGGGGTGATCCACACATGGAATGAAGGGAGCACTGTAAAGGAAATATAATCCAAACAAGTAATTTTTAGTGAAAGAATTATTATGTATAATTGTATTGTTTCTTTACCATAGGTCTTCAATCTATTCTAACTAGTGACATAAATGGAATTTTTCATTTATGTTCACCCTAAAACACAACTATATCCTTTATTCTAAGAAAAAAAATTTATTTGTGAGTGAGTCTATACAAAAGACTATAAAAATTGACCCTCAACTTTGGGAGGTCATGTATGTATAGATAAATGAGAATTTAATATAGATGTGATAAATTAGAATATGCTTTAATACCATTATTCACCCCTCCCCTAATGGCGTATCTCACATCAAGTTAGTTTTTGACTAACAGTTATTTTTTATACATATTAAAAATTAATGGGAAAATTTATAAGTAGTATTGTATAAAAATATGGTTGTACAAACTTATGATTTAATTGTATGGTATAAATTTAAGTATTTGGATTACGAAATATATTTAAAAATTGTTTGAAATATAATTATATACTATAAATTTTGATCATGTGGACCATTATTGAGCTTGGAATAAAGGTAGGATCACTAGGGTTTTTCCATGACCAATCCATAAATAAATATTAACAAGTATGGATTGGGGAAAATCATCTAATATAGAAGATAAAGCTCTCATATTCACTGTGAGGTCCATAATAGCTAATTCACCACCTACGACTATGACAATGACTTATCATAACCCTAGGACTTATGAAAATGTCTGTAGGGGTTCTGTATGAAATTGTTTCAGTGATATGAACATTTAATTATAAATATGTAAAATTCTTAGTATATTTTCATTATTACAAGTATTTATAATCATTAAACATTTTAAAAAAAAATCATTTAAAATTTATCGAAATTTTTAATAATGTATTAATTAAAATATGATGAAAAAATTAAAATAGTGGATAGAGAATAAATAATAAATTTTAAATAAATGAAATTAAATTAATTTAATGTTAAAAATTAAATTTTCCCCAAAAAATGTTTTTAGGTATAATATATTGTTTTGAAAAAATAATTTAATTAATAACTATAAAAATTTACTTTAATGATGTTCATTTTAATAATATATATATATATATATTAACATCCCTGCAATTTTTAAAAATAATAAAGGAGTTAAAATAAAATCATTTAATGAGTTAAAATTAATTTTAGCAAAAAAATTGAATTATTTTTTGACATATAAAAATTAAAACTCTTATATTTATAAATTGAACCAATGTAATATAATAATTATTTTTAATCATAATTTATCAAATTTTAAATAAGGATAATAATATTTTAAGAACTAAAAATAATAGACATAGGCAACAATTGATTTTTCTTATTAGTAATAAAATATGGATAAAGTGTTAAATAAGGGGTGTTGTCCTAATATATAGAAAATAATTATTTGCAAATGAGTGTATAAGAAAATGATATACAATCCATTATCTATTTTTTTTATTTTTCCCTTTTGTTTCCACACTCAATGATTTATTTTGTTCGTTACTCAGTATTGAATGGAAATTTTTTAAAATGTCGCTAAATGTCACTTTTTAATATACACATCATCGAACAACCTTGAAGTTATAATTTTCATTACAGTGATAATTTATGCATATCCATATTATATCTCTCCTAGTACTCCTCTATTTTTTGAACCACTCTTCATATGAATAATACCTAGATTTTTCATTCCCAAGAGTCTCTCTAAGAAAAGACTCAATTATTTTCTATGAGAATTGTTATATATCAAACCATTTAATCTTTTTAATTATCATCATACCGTTATATAATATGATTTATCAAATTAATAACATGTTATTTAAATAATTAATCTTTTTTATAAGTTATATTATTGAAATAAAATAACACTTTATTACTCATTCAATCATTGTAACATGTTCTTGTATTCATTGGTTCTACAACCTACATAATTGGTGTTATAAAATTATTATAACAAATAATTATATAATTATTATAAATAATTATTCTAAATTTAGGATGAGTTTATAATTTATGATTTAAAATATATTAATTTATAATCATTAAAAAAATTATTTCCTTAATTAAATAACATTTCCCAAAAAATGAAAATTTGACCTCTCTTTATTAACTGTATTTATAGCATCCATGAAATAACTATTAAAATTTACAAATATATAAAAAATTAGAAATTTAAAATCCATAGGAATTATGGATGTGATAGACACATGATCAATTAATATAGTCTAAACAACTATACCAAATCCTTTCTTAGGACAATAGGACAATTTACCCTTAGATATTTATTTTTATCCAAATATTAATGAATACATAATAATAATATATAATGAAATGGTACCATGTAAAATAATTATAAAAATGATTCTAATATAGATTAATGATAAAAATAAATTGATTATATTCGATGATATAGTGATTTTGACATAGCTGGATTCCATGGAATTGGGTTTTCATCTAAATTTTCATTCTTTGTAACATGTTTCCTGTTATAAATATACATTCCATTAAACGGTGTGTATAATACTACTCAAAAATATTTCTTATAATAATATTGTTGGTCATGTTATTTAATGTTAAATTAAAACTACTACATTTTAACGGATTTGGTTAAATTTCTATATTATACATTGCTGTTGTAATCAACTAATTCTCATTTATTAATTTATAGTATTTCATGAATTTTCTATATAATATATATTCTCCATGTATAAAAAAATTTCCATACAATTTTATCGATTTTGGGGGTCTCAGTTTCTATTTCATTATGTTATAGATATTCTTATATTACTTGATTTTCCATTTCAATATGAAATATTCACCTTCTTTCATGACATTTTCTCTTTATACAAATATGACATTGTTATGAATAAATAAAAATCATATATAATAATTTTCTCCTCAATTTTTACATTCTATCAAACTATCATTACTATCTTTTTTTAGTTTTTAAATTCATATTAATTAATATTTTCTATTCTAAAAATATATCCTTATCCCTTTTTGAATGAAATTTTTTATAACATATTAGTCATTAATGTTTATATTTAAAACTACCATTGAAATATAAAAATTAATTTCTTATATCATTTGAATATTTTTTTCTAAAAAATTGAATAAATTATTTTGAATTTTATTTTTTTGTTACATTATTATGTAGTTTTTTAATATAATGTATTAAAAAACTTTCATCATTACATCTGAATTTTTCTTTAAATACACTTATAACATTATATTTTTACAAAAATGTTAAATATTATTTAATAAATCCATTTTTAATATTACTCTAACATTTCATCTATATATCAAAAGATCTATATATTAATGATTAATATTATTTATTAGCCTCTAAGATTTTATATTATATAATTTTTGGGGATCAAATTATTTCAATAATCCAAAAAAATGTAGATTTATTTTTATACAATACCAATTTAAATTTTTATTTAAACCATCATTTTAAAATTAGTCTTGATATGATTAAATGAATGATTTATTTCTTGTGGAACACATAGGTATTGATTATAATTATTTTGTGTGTGTGTCCTATATAGACATCCAATTCTATCAGAAAATATTTATTTCAAAATAGATAATGATGTATGAAAGTTATTATTCTGGTCACAACTCTATTCATGGGTAATATTTTTATGATCAGAACTATATTCAACAAAATTGTTGTTTTTCAAAGATTTATAATAGTAAATTATTTTTATGTTCAAATCATTTTGCATGTTCTTTATTATAGTTAGTTTTTTTAGAAATATATGATTTCATTTATTTAGGTTTGCCCAAAATTTATATTTTACTACACATGGGTTTTTTATGCTCTAAATATCAATACTATTATCTAATGTTCTATATTACTACTCATTGGTATATGTATGATCCCTTGTTGATATATGTCCATCTATCATACCTTATAGGAATATCTTGTTATTCCATAAATTTTTAAATCATAGGTTAATCCCCAATTCATATTTTTTCGTCAATATAGTCTTTACTTTTATATTTCATTATTATGATTTTATCTTACATATAATTTTATCTCACCCCTTCTAAATTTACTAATTTCCTTAAATAATTTTTTTTAATTTTTTTGGAATAAAGTCTTGTGTGGAGAATTGTGTTGATAATGTTAAATAAATAGTGTGTAATATGATATTTGTGTAGTTAATATAAAAATTAAAAAAAACATCATGTTATGTCAATGTTAATTTAATTTGTGTGGTGTAATTTTTATGTACTATATTTGATATAGAATATATGATTTATATATAAGGGTGATATTAGAAAATTAACAGAAACAACTTATAAAGAAATGGAAGCTCCTTTTCATTAATGTTCTTTATAATATTATAAGAAAAATAGTTGTACTCAATAAGATAACTGATATATTTTTAATAGTAGAATAGAATGTATCAAAAAAACACTACCAGAAGAATCTATATAAATCCATATTATACATTAATTGAAAAGGGAAATAAAAAATTAATAATAAATAAGATTTTATTTTATCAAAATTATCAAATTTTGACTATAACATCATCTATATTATATTTTAAGCATTTGAACACCATGAAAATATTCATTATTAGTGTAGGATTAAACTATATGGATGATTTAAATTTTATGACTATTCCATATCACCTCATATTCTATTATAGTAAAATGATAAAATTCATCCATTATTTTGTTATTATCATTCATCCATATCCTGAAACATGAAAATGTAATAACCAATTTCATTATTGCTCAACCCACTCACTAGTGTGGTCCATATAGTCCCTTAATTGATCTTTTATCCACAAAAGTGATTCTCTACTCATATTGGATGTCATCCGGGTTCATACTAGTGTGAGGGACTCATTAATCGACACTAATAAAAGGATTATTTATTTAATTATGAATAAATTATAGTTGTTAATTTTTTATAAATCATAAAAAATGATCCCAGGGTAATACACTACAAATGGTTTCTCTTCCGGATGTTTTCAAATAATATGTAGGATTAACTAGATTAATAACATGTTCTATAGGTTACATAGGTACACATGGTTGTCCCTAGTGGAACTAATTTTATATAGGTGAATATATTTAATGTAGTGTATTTGGAGGAAGATAATGTTGGATACCCATTGAAATTCTAAATTTTATTATTTTTTTGATATGGAATAATGATATAGTTTTCATAGTCCATTTGTTATATTGAACAAGCTTACTTTTAATTTCCCTAAACATTATCACATATTACAGTCGTGGATATTCCTTTTCCTGGTTCATTCCTGTTTCATGAAATACATTTATAAACCCTCTAATTTATCATGGTCCTACAAT
Organism: Viscum album; assembly: GCA_963277665.1. Taxonomy (NCBI): domain Eukaryota; kingdom Viridiplantae; phylum Streptophyta; class Magnoliopsida; order Santalales; family Viscaceae; genus Viscum; species Viscum album. The sequence goes on from OY728155.1 coordinate 1,585,753,153, forward strand.
CATTCCCCCATCACATTTTACTGAATATAGGTCAGTCCAAACATCAATGATATCTTTTGGCATTTTTTAACATTCGTGTGTTAGGTCGATTTTGAAAAAAATTATATTTTATTATTTCTAGCTAAACAATCAATTAATCAATAAAAATACATCAAAACCCATCTTAATACAAATTTAATTATATTTAAAATATTTCTAAAATAAAAAATTATATTAATATATTATCTATAATCAATAAAATATTTTAGTTATCATTATTTCCAAACCAATAAATTTGGATAAATTTATATATAAAATAAATTTATAAAGGTTTAAACTATTGTAGTGTATTTAGAAATATATGAATATTTTGAACTCATCATTATAAAAAGTGATATTATTGTCAATTTGTTTATATTAACACAACACACTAAATGTTTTAGTTGTTATACTTATTTTAGAAAATATTAATGACCTTTTCCATGTCATATTAGCCTTGGAAATAATTATTTTTACATCAAACACTAAAATGATAGCTTAAAATAAAATTTCAAAACCAATGCCATTAATAAATTTCTAGTAGGAATTCATGGACTCTGTACAATATATTAACATCACAAAAATTACATAGAGGTTTTACAATATAGGAAATGGGTTTTAAAACATTATAAATTCATATATGGGTTATATAATGAAACACTTGAAAGCTTAAGAATTATAATGAGTACATAACAGAAATATACGACCATCATGGATATATGAATTGATGATATTGATGATGTAGAAACCCCAAGTGACTATTATATACTCGACATGTCTTAAGAGGATATTCTAAGTGATGCAACAACTAAATACCACACACCTACACCTCCAATGGATATATTATTATATGATAAATGTTACTCCCTTAAATAAGTATACAATGCCTATATAATTGAAAATTATTTCGGAAAACATATTCCCCATCCTCTTACACCATTGGCCACCTCAGGTGATAGATATAACTTTCTACATTATTGGGATTCCTTCATCCACTAAAAATAAACCTCAACTTCCTTAATTTTATTTTCACCATATCTATTCTGAAAATCCAAATAAATCCACCATTAGTCCCCCACAATAGAGACCTCCATGGTGTCCCATAATGAAGACCAATTTGATCATATCCAATGGAAAAGAAAAAAAAATTTAAATGATAATCGAAACATGTTCTTAATGATTCCCATAGAAAAATAAAAAATTGAAAACACATTATTTAAACAATACCTCTTATGTCTAGTTTGTAAGATCTATATCACTATTATTCTAGGAATGAAATGTAGTTCATATGATTTTATGATAGTGAAAAATAATATATTAGACCATTCAAATGATATAAAACAAGTATAATAATTATTTATAATTATCCTTAGAACTATATGAATTCATATAGTCACCAGTATATTGTAAATCAATAATGAATCAACAACACTCAACTATTTAATCATCATGAACTACAACAACATTGAAAAACAATCTTACCAAAACATAGTTAAAATCACACCCATGTGTATATTTTGGAAAACAATTTAAAAAATCATAAATTATACTAGCTATCATTAATCATAAATAAAAATAACAATGATTTTTTTCATCTTTTACCAACAATGTATCCACATAGAATAAAACATCAACATCCTCCAAACAGAATATCCCAAGACATTATAAATGAATCCTCAAAGCATGATACATCTTTAATAACCAAACAAACACTATTAAGGTTGTTCATTGAATCCCACAAATAACAACACCATGATAAAGAATAGAAATAAAATAATCCTACAAGACAACATTAAATGATTACCATTCATTGAATTCCCCTCAAGAACAACATTATAGAGGATATTATCATAGTATATGTGAACCCCTGGATAACTTAAATTATTCTCCTTCACCTTATACATCATAAACGATCACACTTCTTTCTAATATAGTGAACCCCAATTACCATCATCCTCTAAATCATGATTTAAACTAAAATGTCATGACCTGTCCCAGTGGGGCACGTGTCGTGACTCCTCAAGCCCGCCTCCAATAGGCCAGGGGCAGGTGACTAGGACCGAGTAGGCATATTACTAACCTGGGAGGCATTTCCTATGTAACCATACACACGCACACATCTCTAAGCCCACAAAATGCAGAAATGTAAAAACCAATAAGGAAAAAGAATTCATGCATACAACTAAACCCAAACAACAGAGTACGACGAAAGGTAAAGTAATGTAAAAGTAAACTGGTCCAGAATACAAGCCCACCAAAAAAAAGAGTCTGAAAACTGTAAAGTCCAACTTATAAGCACCAAAGGTACTGGGACTGTCGCTCGTAGCAGTAGGAACGCCTCAGCCTGTAGGGAACTCATAAATCTCGGCCTTGTCCTGGTCCGCCCTGGACTCTGTCAAAAGGATGCTCATCTATAAAAGACACCAGACGTGCGGGAAAATCCTGTGTAGGGGTGAGTATAACAATAATCAGTAAAGGACCCTGAAAACCACAAAGAAGTACACAAAGTAAAAGGTACAGTCAGTTATGCATAGTATATGTCTATAGAACATATAGAACAAACCAAATATACTCAAAACCCAGACCGTAGTCTAGAGACAAGCCACACGACCGCATTCCCCCGTTAGGGATTCTATTCGAAGATTCCATGCTACACTCGTTCTGGGAGAACACACTCCACGAGTCTTATAGCTCTGATGATGTCCTTCTGAAAAGTGCTCTTCTTCAGGAACCGTCACGAGAGATAGATACACTCATTTTGGGAGACACACTCCTGAGTGAAAAGGTTACGGTAGATAAGAGAAATCATTACAGGAGACACACTCCTTAGTGGGAAAGATCACGATACACAAATGAGGATCATTGTCAGGGCCATGGAGGATACCGCGACTCATACGGATTCACCATTTAGGTGATACACCAGATAGGTAGAGGATCAATGCCCGGTAAGGTTGGTCACGTCGATGCCTAACTCTACCTAGGGTCAGGAATGGATAGAGGATCTCGATTCGGGCCTCTCGGATGGATGCGTGACTCTATCACAGAAAGTCATGCCGAAGGGATCATAATCCTGAATGAGGGAATGATGCCTAACCTTCAGGGGAACAAGAATATGGGGCACTAACCCAGATTAAAGATGTCCAAAACACGGTGAACAAAAGGACCATTCCGTTTTCAGAAAATTACACGGCGTGTAGAAAGGTTACACGTCGTGTTGTCTGACCCCGGGTACTGCTCGTGTACAACGGCCCTTGTCGTAAGGCTGTTCGTGTAGGAACAACTAAGTACATGGAATGTAATACGGTGTACACACTGTGTCTAGGTAACTGGGGTTGGCTCCGTTCACTCTGGCCATGTGCCCGTACAAGGTCATCAACATGTGTACTCCAACCCGTGTATTCTGCACACAAGGTGACCCGCGTTACTGGCCTCGCCTGGCCGTGTGATCAAGTACACGGTCATGTACTCCATCCCGTGTTTGTGTATCCCCGAGATAAACACCGAGCTCCGTGTAGCCACTTCTGCCAAGCTATACACGCCGTGTCGCCTGAAGCCATGTAGCTCATCCCGTGTCCGTCTACTACCCAAAGTACACGCTGAGCATCAGGGAAATTCCAACACTCCGTGTGACCAGGGTCACATGCCGTGTTATTCCTCTATGACCCCGAAACCCTAGCAGCCGCCACCAGTACTACACAGCATGTTCTTCGGAAGTACACGCCGTGTATTCTGGAAATTTCCAGAATCGTGGACCTCCGTTGTCGCGCCTCAGGTGATGATCCGTTCGTCGATCCTGTCGCCCGATCGCCACGAAACCTTCATGTTTTGGTCATCTCATCACCATGAAGCCGCTTCCGGTGTTTTCGGACCTCCAATCGGCCCCAAAAACGTGTTTTGATCTTCCCGCACGAAGAATGCTCGAAGAACGTCCTTTCCTGATCCGGTCCGATTCGTCGTTCGCCATCGTTTCCCCACCTCCACAAGGTCGTTGCGGTGTTGAACCTTCGATTTGGGATCATTACGTCATGGAACGTATGTGCAACGATCCGTTGTTCGTCGCCCCACGAAGAATGTGAAAAACGCGCGAGAGAAGAATGGAGGAAGAAATCTAATAAACAAATCAAGGAACAAACCTCTGTTTTCATTCGTCATGGCATTAATCCGCTCTCGTTAATATGTTTAAACGGAGTAGAGATCAACATAAATAAAAGCATGGATTATTTCCCCAAAATCATCCCAAATAAAACCTTCTCATAAGAACGTACGAATCCACAAATCAACTTGTTCATGGTTGATCCGTGTTCGTCGTTTAAACTCAAAAACGGGGAAAAGAAATTGAAATAACAAACCCCTACCTTTAGAAAGGATCGATCATTGAAGAAGGTGCCACATTGCCGTTATCGTCGATATCCTTCAACGTTGGCGCAACGATTCTTGATTTCGATCCATCATCATTCGTCGCCGAGAATTCTCTCCAACGCCTCGTGGATTCTGCATAGGTTCCTCTCAAACATTGCAAATGATCAAAAATTGCTTAACCCATTAAAAAGGGAAACATGCTGGCATTTAATTATGCGGCAGAATTAATGATGCCAACTTTCCATTTTTTGAGTCATTATGACACGTCATTAATTTAGGAAATAGACGTCTCATCGCTGTGCTGCAGCGAACGTTTCCATAAAAGAAAATAAACATTTAGTAATTTATTTTATTTTTACTTTACTAAAAACGTCTGAAAATTAACTTTCTCCCTCAACCCACGCTGGTTGAGGTAAGGCCCATTCTTAGGTAAATTCGTCAACCCGGACGCAATGGTGTGCTCAGATTTTGAATCCGGGCACCCATTTAGGAACTGCCACAACCGCGCGTGAGTGTCGACTCACTTAACTAAAAAAAAGTTCAAACCACCATTCCGGGCTCACTGGACCTCGAAATGATGTGTCATCTTCACGCCCGGTCTCAAAATAATTCCATATAATATTTAAAATAATAAATGGAAAAATCCTAGAAATTACATTCTCCCCACCTTGGGGCTTTACGTCCCTGAAAATCCAAAACAAGGGCTACTAAAAAAGATGCGGTTACTGGGCACGAATCTGGGCCTCCCGCTCCCATGTAATCTCCTAAAGATTCCCATACTGCCACCGTACGTGCACTAAGGGAATCGATCACCCATGAAGGATCCTCTCCTGCCGATCCTCGATCTCTACCGGGTACTCATCAAAGGTCACTCCATCTTCGATGTTCAGCTCACCCCAGTCGATGACGTGTGATGGGTCATGCACGTACCTCCTCAGCTGCGACACGTGGAAGACATCATGTACCTGATGCAACTGTGGTGGTAGAGCTAGGCGGTACGCCACCTCACCAACTCTGCACAGAATTTGGAAAGGTCTGATAAAACTCGGAGATATCATGCCACCTCGGCCAAATCTCCACAACCCTCGTCAAGGTGAGACCCGAAGAAAGACGTGGTTTCCCTCTTCGAACTCTAGAGGTCTCCATCGTTGGTTAACATATGACTTATACCGGCTTTGTGCAGTCTTCATCTGCTCTTGGATGATCTGCACATTCTCTGTGGTGGCTCGCACTAACTTTGGACCCATGAGTGCTGACTCTCTGGGGTCGGTCCAGCAAAGCGGTGACCGACAGGGTCTCCCGTACAAGGCCTCGAACGATGCCATACCAATGGTGGAGTGGTAGCTGTTATTGTACGCAAACTCCGCCAGTGGTAGGTGGTCCTCCCAACTACGACCAAAGTCCAAGATACAGGCCCGCAACATATCCTCCGGAACCTGAATGGTCCTCTCTGTCTGACCATCAGTCTGGGGATGAAACGCTGTGCTCAAGAATAACTGAGTCCCAAAATCCTCCTGCAATCCCTTCCATAACCGGGATGTGAAGCGGGCATCTTGTTCTGAGACTATAGTCGAGGGGACTCAATGAAGCCAAACTATCTACTGCACGTAGAGGCGTCCCAAGATCTCTACAGAACTCTACTCCCTGATAGCAAAGAAGTGGTCCGACTTGGTGAGTCGGTCAACGATCACCCAGATGGAATCATGCCCCTTAGACATCTGTGGTAATGCTGTCACAAAGTCCATAGATATTCCATCCCACTTCCAATCTTGAACTTCTAGGGGGTGATCTAATCCCACTAGAACCTGGTGCTCAACCTTCACCTGCTGGCATTCGAGGCATCAAGAAACAAACTCTCCCACTGCCTTCATCATTAATGAACACCAGAACTATCGTCGAAGATACTGGTACATCTTTGCTACTCTAGGATGTACCGCCAAAGGGGATGTATGAAACTCCCTCAATATTTCCTCCTACAACGCCACTGGTACAACAATTCATCCTCTGAAAAGAAGTACGTGCTCCCCACCTTGTGAATATCCATCAGGTGAATGTCCCATGGATAACTGAGGACGTAAAGCTACACATTAGACATCCCCAAGTTGTGCCTCCCTAACTCGCTGTAAGAGTGGAGGGTTGACAAACATCGACTGTAGGTAAGTTGTATCCTCTCCATCCACGAAGGATAACTGTAACGTGGCTAACTGCTGTGTCACCTCACTCAACAGCTATGAGCTCGACCTTCTGCTAAGAGCATCTGCCACCTTGTTCCCCTTTCCAGGAGTATAGATGATCTCGAAATCATAGTCCTAGAGGAACTCTAGCCAATGCCTCTGCCTCAGATTCAGATCCTTCTGTGAGAAGATATACTTGAGGATCTTGTGGTCAGAGTAGACAATAAACCGCTCACCCATAAGGTAGTGTCTCCACATATTCAATGCAAATACTACCGCTGCTAACTTGAGATCATGGGTCACATAGTTCTGCTCATGTGTCCTAAGATGGAGTGAACCATAAGCAATCACTGCATGTCGCTGCATCAGGATGTAGCCAATCCAGGTCCCTGATGTGTCGCTGAAACCTACGTACTCGACACCCTCCTCTGGAAATCTCAAGACTGGGGCGCTCGTCAAACTCTGTCTCAACTTCTCAAAAGCCTGGTGGCACTTTTCTGTCCACACGAAGGGTTTCCCCTTCCTGGTCAAGGCTGTCATCGGTGCTGATATCTGGGAGAAGTCGGGAATGAATCTTCGGTAATACCCTGCCAATCCAAGGAATCTTCGCACCTCCATTACACTCTGAGGTGGCTCCCATGCAAACACAGCCTCCACCTTGGCTGGGTCCACAGGCACTCCTTCTTCTGAGTTGACATGTCCCAGAAAGTGGACCTCTTGAATCCAGAACCGACACTTCGAGAGATTACCATAAAGTTGGTGATCCCGGAGTACGTCCAGAACCATTCGCAGGTGTCTCACGTGCTCCTCCTCTGATGCTGAGTACACAAGGATGTAGTCGATGAAGACCACCATGAACCGGTCCAAGTACAACTAGAATATCCGGTTCATCAGTCCCATGAACACACTAGGGGATTTTTTCATGCCAAGAAGCATCACCAAGTACTCATAGTGACTGTATCGGCATCTGAAAGTCTTCTTCAGTATATCCTCATCCCGCACTCGTAGCTAGTGATAGCCTGATTGAAGTTCAACCTTAGAGAACCACTGCGCCCCTCTTAGCTGATCGAAGAGGTCATCGATCCTTGGTAGTGGATACTTGTTCTTCACTGTCACCTAGTTCAGGCACCGGTAATCCACGCACAACCTCAGACTCCCGTCTGCCTTCTTGGAAAACAAGACTGGGGCCGCCCAGGGTGAGACGCTGGGTCTTACGAAACACTTGCTCTGCAAATCCTCCAACTGCACCCGCAGCTCGCGAAGCTCCGAGGGAGCCATCCGATAAGGAAATGAGGAAATCGGTGTTGTCCCGGGGTGTAAGTCGATGCATAAGTCAATTTCTCGGTGGGGAGGTAATCCTGGAACATCTTCGGGAAAGACGTCCCCATACTCCGCCACCACTGCGGGGAACTGAGAGCTCACAACATCTACTGCTCTGAGGGTAAGGCTAGCCAACTCATGAGTGATTGTCCGCACCCTTCTATGCATGAGCCCATTTTGTGCTGCCTGGGTTTCCTTTTATCCGATAAAGTAAAACCTCATTCCATCACGGTGGACACACCGCACACTTCTCCTAAAACAGTCAATCTAGGCATGGACCGAAGATAACCAATCCATACCGAGAATGATGTCGTAAGGCCTTGACACTACCACCAAGAGGTTCTAACCAAAACTCTTGCCTCCAAGGGTAAGATCACACTGTCTGCAAAGGTGTGTGATCATCGAGTATCCTCCCATAGGTGTCTCCAAGCGTAAGGATCGAGTCAATGGTTCTACCGGAATCTCGAGGTTTTGTACAAGACATGTGGCTATAAGGGAATGACTATCACCTGTGTCTATGAGTACGGAAGCTAAGGTAGAAAAGACACAGATCGTACCTCGAATCATCCCTAGGGACCCTGGGTCGTATGCCTCGACCACATGAAGTTGTACTCTCCCCTGTCCCCTAGATCCCTGAGCCTGGTGCAGACCTCCTGGGGGTGGTGGTGGAAGTAAGTTGAAGCATCTGCCACCACCTATAGCTCTCCCTGCTCCTCTGCCACGTTTTCCTCCTGGTGGGTCTACCTGCTCTATTCTCTGCCTCTGTCTCGGTGGTCCATCCACTGCTTCCCTATCAGCATCTCGATGGGTCAGGCAATCCCTAGTGATATGTCCCCTACCACCGCATGCGTAACATCGCTTCTCCCTAGGCTGACTGGATCCAGCCTGAGAGCCCTGGACTATTAATCCCCCATCCTGGGTCTTCCTCTGACGTCTCTCACATCCTGATCCCTGCGTCTGACGCCGGCTCCCTTCCGCTGAGGTATTCGCACCTTTCTGCCTACTGTTGACTGCCAACGGCTGTCTCTGCTCCGCCAAGAAGTTCTCGACCACCAAAGCTCGCTCTATCACTCCAGCATAAGTCGATATGCATAGAGGCACGACACTAGCTCAGATGTCTCATCATAAACCTCGCTCGAAGGTCCGAGCTCTGAAGTACTGATCCTTGACCATATCCATCGAGTACCTGGCGAGGTTGGTGAACCTCGATGAATAGTCAGCCACTGTCATATTTCCCTACTGGAGATGGAGTAGCTCCTGGATGCGTACAACTCTTAGCGTAACCGGAGAGAAATCCTCCTGGAAGAGTCGCTCGAACTCCATCCACAAAAGAGTCTCCTCGTCATGAGTCTGTGTGTTCAGACTCCACCATTATACAACCGAACCCTGAAGAAGGCTCTCTCCTATGATCACCATATGGTCTGATGGTGTCCTCACTAGACGGAAAACCCTGGTCACCACCTCAAGCCAGTCCTCAGCCACCTGAGGGTCAGGCTCACCTCAGAACCTGAGGGGTCTCTGTCTTTGGAACTCATGGAGCGCGCTAAGCCTGCGCTCCTCACCGGTTGGTACTGCAGGTACCACTGGCTGCTCCATTGGTGGTGGCATAGCAGGTGCACCACCCAGTGGAAACGCCTGGGGAACTGGTCCCTGTATCGAAGCCTCGTCACTGAGGGGGTCGTCCTCGTGATCGTACTGTTGAATCCTAGTGGGTATGCATTGCGGAGGCATCCTGTAAGGAAACAAGATGTACCATGGTCAAAGAGTATATCTGGATAGCTAACACAGAGGACATGGAAACCACAAACCATTCCTATATGATGCATGCACCTTTTTATTTCCCCGCAACCAGTGGTTTCATGTACCGAGTCAGAAAGCAGGTTATCAGAGCCCTGGTGTATGGATATGTCGGTTGTCGCACCAACACTGGAGTCTCTAGCTTGAAATCCAAACTCAAAACACTTAACATTGTTTCCCAAAACCAAACTCACACAATCTTGGTCCTAAGGTAGAACCAACCTCCTCTGATACCACTCTGTCACGACCCGTCCCAGTGGGGCCCGCTCCGTGACTCCCCAAGCCCGCCTCCAATAGGCCAGGGGCTGGTGACTAGCACTGAGTAGGCATATTACTAACCTAGGAGGCATTGCCTATGTACCCGTACACATACACACACATCTATAAGCCCAAAAAATGATGAAATGTAAAAACCAATAAAGAAAAAGAATGCATGAATACAACTAAACCCAACCAACAGAGTACGACGAAAGGTAGAGTACTATAAAAGTAAACTGGGCCAGAATACAAGCCCACCAAAAACAAGAGTCTGAAAACTGCAAAGTCCAACCTGTAAGCACAAAAGGTACTGGGACTGCCGCTCATAGCCGTAGGAACACCTCGGCCTGTAGGGAACTCAGAAATCTCAGTCATGTACGGGTCCACCCTGGACTCTGTCAAAAGGCTGCTCGTCTACACCAGACACCAGACGTGCAGGCAAAGCCCGTGCAAGGGTGAGTATAACAATACTCAGTAAAGGACCCCGAAAACCAAAAAACTGTACACAAAGTAAAAGGTACAGTCATCTCTGCACAATATATGTCTATAGAACATATAGAACAAACCATATATACTCAAAACCTAGACCGTAGTCTAGAGACAAGCCACACAACCGCATTCCCCTGTTATGGATTCTGTTCAAAGATTCTGTGATGCACTCATTCCGGGAGAACACACTCCATGAGTATTATAGCTCTGATGACGTCCGTCTAAGAAGTGTTGTTCATAGGGAACCATCATGAGAGATAGATACACTCATTTTGAGAGATACACCCCTTAGTGGAAAGGTTACGGTAGATAGGAGCACTCATTACGGGAGACACACTCCTGAGTGGGAAAGATCATGATACACAGATGAGGATCATTTCTAGGGCCATGGCGGATACCGCGACTCATCCGGATTCATTAGTTAGGTGATACACCAGCTAGGTAGAGGATCAACCCCCGGTAAGGTTGGTCACGTCGATGCCTAACTCTAACTAGGGTTAGGAATTGATAGAGGATCTCGATCCGGGCCTCTCGGATAGATGCCTGACTCTATCACAGAAAGTTCTGCTGAAGGGATCATAATCCTACGTGAGGGAATGATGCCTGACCTTCAGGGGAACAAGAAGAAGGAGCACTAACCCAAACAAAAGATGTCCAAAACATGGTGAACAAAAGGACCATGTCGTTTCCAGAAAAGTACACGACGCATAGAAAGGTTACACGCCGTGTTTTCTGACCCCAGGTACTGTCTGTGTATAATGGCCCATGTCATAAGGCTAGTCGTGTAAGAAAAACTAAGTACACGATGTGTAATACGGTGTACACGCCGTGTCTGGGTAGCTGAGGTCGGCTCCGTGTACTCTGGCCATGTGCCCGTACATGGTCATCAACCCGTGTAATCCGCACACGGGGTGACCCGTGTTACTGGCCTCGCCTGGCCATGTGATGGAGTACACGGTCGTGTACTCCATCCCGTGTCCGCGTATCCCCGAGATACACACCGAGCTGTGCATAGCTGCTTCTGCCAAGCTGTACACGCCGTGTCTCCTGAAGCCGTGTAGCTCATCCCATGTTCGTGTACTACCCAAAGTACATGCCGAGCTTCGGGGAAAGTCTAACACGCCGTGTGACCGGGGTCACACGCCATGTTATTCCTCTCTAACCCCGAAACCCTATCCGCCGCCGCCAATACTACACGGCGTGTTCTTCAGAAGTACACGTCGTGTATTCTGGAAATTTCCAGAATCGAGGACCTCCACCGTCGCGCCTCTAGTGATGATCTGTTCGTCGATCCGACTACCCGATCACCGCGAAACCTTCAGGTTTTGGTCGCCCCGTCACCAAAAAGCCGCTTCCGGTGTTTTTGGACCTCCGATCGGCTCTGAAAACGTGTTTTGATCTTCCCGCATGAAGAACGCTCGAAGAACGTCCTTTCTCGATCCGGTCCAATTCGTCGTCCGCCATCGTCGCCGCACCTCCATAAGGTCATTGCGGTGTTGAACCTTCGATTTGGGATCATTGCGTCATGGAACATATGTGCAACGATATGTTGTTCGTCGCCCTGTGAAGAACGCGAAGAACGTGGGAGAGAAGAATGGGGGAGGAAATCCAATAAACAAATCAAGGAACGAACCTCCGCTTTCATTCGTCACGGCGTTGATCCGCTCCCGTTAATATTTTTAAATGGAGCAGAGATCAACATAAATAAAAGAATGGATTATTTCCCCAAAATCAACCCAAATAAAACCCTCCCGCAAGAACTTACGATTCTGTGGATCAACTTGTTCGTGTTTAATCCGCGTTCATTGTTTAAACTCAAAAACAGGGAAAAGAAATTGAAATAAAAAACCACTACCTTTCAAAAGGATTGATCGTTGACGAAGGTGATGCACTACCATTATCGTCGAGATCCTTCAACGTCGGCGCAACTATTCTCAATTTTGACCTGTCATTGTTCGTCGCCGAGAATTCTCTCCAACGCCTCGCAGATTCTTTAGTGGTTCCTCTCAAACATTTCCAACGATCAAAAATTGCTTAACCCATTAAAAAGGGAAACATCTTGGCATTTAATTCCACGAAAGCATTAATGACACCAACTTTCCATTTTTTGAGTCATTATGAAACGTCATTAATTTAGGAAACAGACGTCCCATCGTTGTACTGCAGCGGATGTTTCCATAAAATAAAATAAACATTTAGCAATTTATTTTATTTTTTACTTTACTAAAAATGTCTGAAAATGAACTTTCTCCCTCAACCCACTCTGGTCGAGGTTAGGCCCGTTCTTAGGTAAATTCGTCGTCCCGGACGCAACAGTGCACTCAAATTTTTAATTCGGGCACCCGTTTGGGAACTGCCACAACCGCACGCGAGTGCCGACTCACTTAACTAAAAAAAGTTCAAAACACCATTATGGGCTCACTGGACTTTGGAATGATATTCCATCTTCGCTCCAGGTCTCCAAATAATTCCATATAATATTTAAAATAATAAATGGAAAAATCTGAGACATTACATAGAAGGTCCTCAATTTATCACTATATATATCTAAAAACATGATAAATATCTCTATAATGCCTCTTTCATAGTTAATTATCTCTCATATTATCTTTCCATTAAAGGTATGAGTTTTATACGTCTTAATACATTGTCAATTAATCCATAATTGTAGATATATATTCAAATTCCAATAATAAAAAATATAGTTCATAATTTTTTTAATAGTGATTTCCACAAAGAACACACTAGTGAGGTAATTTTATATCCAGTTTAATAGAAAACTATTTATATATGATTAGGGTCATTGGTAATATAATCAAACATGTTGTGAAGAAATAGTCAATGACCATAGGAGAATACTACCCCATTATAGGTCAAAAAACACTAAGAAACAATATTATAATCATGGAAAAACACCCAAATAATAACTCCCCATCCTATAAAACAACAAATATAATAATTGACCAGCATCTCTTTTAACAATAAAAACATAACATGGCACTAATTTATCTAAAAAACCCTTGTCTCTATCAGAGGAGATATAATCACTTTTAAATCTGAAATAATTTTCCAATAGTTATGTATGACTTTATGGAAAATATAAAAATATTAATAATTTTGTATTTATATCTAAGAAAAAACTGAATTTATATTTAAAGGATTCATAACAACTCCCTAATGGGTCACAAAAATTGAAAATAAATTCACATCATGGGTCTTGATCATACTCATAGATAACTTCTTATAAAGTGATATCATTAAAAAAACATGTAGAATGCTCAAATTCTCAGAATGATTCTATTTGAACTAAATTATAAAAGTCTATCTTTGATAAATAGTACAAAAAAAACTGATATATATAAACTTTTGAAACTCAAGGTTCATCATTCCCATCAAGATGATTTTTGAATTACTTAAACAATATAGATGATCCATGTACTCTACATGAAAATTTAATCATAAAAATTATTCATTGGGATATCCAAATCATCACCCAAATATTGTTTTCTTTATAAAAAATTAAAATATTAAATAAATAAATGGATTCTTTAGTTAATCAAATAAATTTTCTTTTATTGGGAGGGTATAGAAGTTTTTTACAATCACTTTGTTCAACTGATAATAGTATTTTCACAACTAATGTCCCAATTAATATGTGTTTATGGATATATTCTTTCTTATGTGGGTTTTTTATTATAGTGTTTTACTCCTAGAAAATATAAATCAACATTATTTATTAAGAAATTAATATTATATAATATCATCATTGAAACAAACTCCCCAAATCGATATAATATTGAGGTTTTGATACCTAAAAACCTATTGATTAAAATTAGTAACTCATATAGAATAACAGAAAAAAAAATCACTAAACATACATTAAAATCATATCAACTCTTTTATCTATAAATACAATGGTTCTGTGCATCTTCAATTAATTTGATAATCATTCTCCATAATGAAAACTAAATTTTTTAGTCATATATTTTTTATACATACATTTTAAAAATAAATAAATCATAAACTATATTAGAAAATAAGAAAACTTACACCGATTTAATGTTATATAAATATATATATTGACATGAAATATCCAAATGGATGATGCTTCCTTACAATCAATTCACAACACTACCACATCTCTAGAAAACGAAATCAGAAATCAACAATCATATAAAACACTAATGTGACTATAATTATACTTCATTTTCATACACGGGTTGGTATATATAATGAAAAATAATAGATTAAAACGTTGTTGTATAAAACAATGAATATATCATGGTATGATATTACCAAGAAATACCTCAAAAAAAACTCTAGACCACAAGAGGATTCTAACTCTCTTGAATGAAATTGATAATGTTCAATTAAAATCCATTTATGAACCTCTTGATAATCAAAATAATAGAAATTCACATCCATATATCCCAAAGGATGAAAAGTATAATTAGGGATTTAACTACTTACTATACCATCACACTTTTTCCTAAATTTATGATGAAACAACTATTTTTTATTGTGTATCATATTATATTATATTACCGAAGAAAAAATTGATCCTTCATCTCCCAATGGTAATAATGTATTGTCAACTCCACTTATTATCGATGGTTTTATATTATAATGGATAAAATAATTTTTTAGGACCCATAGTGTCATGAGAACAAGAAAATCTATTGAATAGGGTAGTTTGATTTGAAGAACAAATAACAACCAGTCAAATCTGTTAGTAAATAGATAACCACGAAATATCAACCTCAATATTACTTTTCTAATAGATATCATTGAATTTTTACATAGTTTATTTTTTTTACAAAAACATATTTTCTATCATATAAAATTTTGATAATCTCTTAGTATACATTGGGAAAAAATGGACTAGTATTGGATCACTTCACACAACATATCATTAAAAAAGAAATTCTACAACCTCATATTTTGGAATTAGACCAATGGGATAAATAAGGATTTATGTGACACTTATTTCATGCACTTACTCCCACATGTTTATTTACCCTTGATAGATAAAAATATCTTATATATATTTATTCCATTTCCAAGTGTGAATTTCATGATGGAATTCAATATAGAGTTCTTCCAAAGATACCTTTGAGTCCTCACACTCAACAAAAAATTCCATTAAAATTTAGCAACAACTCTAAATAGTCAATAAATATAAAGAATATAATAGAAATTATTCATGTGGATCTGATTGCATGAAATATAAATATATCCAAACATCTTGTGGGAATCTTTATTAGAGGTAGTCCCCACATACATTAGAATCGCTAGACAGAAAATGTCATATAATCTATTCATTGATAAATTATCTACCTCATGGTTGATTGTTCTATTGTAATCCAAAAAATATTTTTGAACCACCCCATGTTAAACTATACATGAAATTATACTCGTAAAAATTCCTATGATAATAACATGTAAATAATATCATTGAATATGAAATTTTTATTAGAAATTTTATTTTAATTTATATTATTTTTCCAAAAATCCCCCCTAATCAAATACATGTGTAATAATAGATAATGAATGTTCTAAAATAGGGTTTCTATAATGTTATTAAACCAATTTTGACTAATTATGTTTAATAAAACATTTGGCATTTAAATTTATCATCACGAGCCATCAATACCTATTTCTTTTCTAATAACTCTTGTATACATCAAAATTTTGTTTTAATAATTTTTTTTACCTGTCAAATCGGATTAATTCATACTAGTGTCAAATTCACAATTTCACACTAAAATTTAACTGAATAAATCATTCCTCTCTGGTTAAACCCACCATATTGAAACCATCGACATTTTTTAAAATAATATTAATGTGATGTTAAAAAACCCAAACTCCAACTAGCTACTTGTTTACAACTAAAACTGAGGGCATAAAAGATGAACATTGAATGTATAGACCAGATAATCAAATAAAAAAGTGTGAAATTGCATATAAATTTCATATATATTTATTAAATCAATCCCACATTAAATTAAATTTCATATAGAAATATGATCCTCTATAAATAAAATACAAAAATAACTCAAATTGATGTGTCTCTAATGCCATTCAAGAACTCAATGAGAATAGAACTCTCTACCTTCTCATAAAATAACCTATAAATTGAAAGTATAAAATCAAAAAATAAAAAACCTCAAAAAAAATTCAACAATACGATGTTTATAAGATATATAATGAAATATAGAGTAATAAAAAATTAATAAAACTTCCTTGCAAGATGTTAGAGAAAGCACCGAGAATCATATCAGTCATTTATGTGTCGATAATGTTACCCCACTATAGTGATGGTTAATATGAAATAACATCAAATATAATTAGTAAATATTTAATAAATAATTAAAAAAACATTATTTTGAACATATATTCTACAACTATCAAAAACATATACCCAACTCACACCATCATTTAATATCACCTATAATCACCAAAACAGACACTACACCTCATCCATAATGAACATCCCATTTTATGACGTCATTAGAATTCCCATGATTACTTTATCACATTCCATATTAAATTCATTGTATAATGTTTATTTTAAACATTTTTCTTTAAATATCATATAGTTTTTTTCAATTAGTGATAAAAATATATTTACAACTTTCTCAATTGCATTATAAATTGGTCGATCTGTTTCATTCTTTTTTCGATATTTCATCATATTTAGAGACATTAAAAATATTCATAATACCATTATATAATCAAAACACACTCTAATCATTACATATCCATAAAAAACCAACCATTATAAAGCATCCCCATCACATCACACTAATAAATGTCACAATATATCATGAAACCCACTATAATAATGGAAAATGATGTTTTAGAACGTGATCCAGTATATCCTATATTCATCACATTAAAACACTAAGTGAACAAAAAAAAAGTCACCACACACTTCTATTCTATTTATGAAAGCTATAGTGATACATCTATAACCATAATAATGATTTCCACAAAAACTATAAGACATAAAATTACCAAATACAATAGAAATAAAAATTAAACATACTCATTCATTTGTTATAAAATATTTAATAAAAAAATTACACATATAAAATTGTTAAATTTTAATTCTAGTTATGATGTTTTACTCTAATATATTACATTTTTTATTTACCATTTAACTCAAATAAACATATAAATAACTTAAATCTAACCATAGTAGAATACATGGATGAAAATTTACCCATCCAAAAATGGAAATTGTAAAACAAATATGACTGAAATGAAAAAATATAACCCAAACAATTGTATCACTTAGATATTCTGTGATTTATTATTTTTTGTAAATAATTCAATATATTTACCAACTATAACAAAATAATAATAATTTTATAATTAAAAAAACAAAATTTTTCAAATTCCCCACATTTTTTCCAGGTGAAGATGAAAATATTTCATTATTAATGTCTAAAAGATGGTAGAAAAATAGAAAACCGGTGATAATTATCTACAATACAAGACCACAATAATCCAAATCAATAATTTCAACCAAAATATACCAAGATCATTGTATTTACACTAATAAATCCTCTAAGAAGATATCGATAAACATGTGTTTTAAAGAATGTGAAAAATAAGAACCTTTGACCATAAAGATAATTATCACAGAATAAATGGGACGTAAATTATCAAATAGATGATAATAGATCCCAGAAAAATGGCCAAATATTCATCTACGATTATATATAATTGATGTAAATTTCATTATTGAATAATATTATGAAAATTTTTCATAAAACCATTTTTAACAACATGGTCTTATGCATCCCCCAAAATATAAAATGGGAATATTTAAAGGATATATATTTTCAAGAATTTTAAAATCACATCATCCCCTAAAATCATAAATCCATTTCACCATTTGAAAAAAAATGTTGATCTATGACATCAAATAATAGCCTCTCAAATGGTGGGCCTAACCTCACAATTGAAATCATTCCCTTAAACCCTCACCACATTGACCACAGAGTATATCTATTACAACTCTCCTTTATGACATTAACACATCAAAATGACATAGAAATAAAATAAAAATGTATTTATGAGGGACAACATGGTAATTTCAAACTCATACCTTACCTATATGGGTTTTATCCATAAATAGTATAATGTTCATTCACTAAAACACTTACCTCATTGACATGGATAAATTACATGACCTGACCCATCAACATAATAAGTATTTCAGGACAATTCATCACAACTCAAGGATACAATATATACCCCCTCCCCAATGCAAGATCACAAAAACTAATACAACATATGACTTCATTAGTACAGTTACTTTAAGCACTAAAGATCCAAAAAAACTGTCATTCTACCCCCAAATCTCCCCAAACTCCATAAAACCTCTCTAAAACTATCATTACACTACTTAATAGTCCAGAAATGTATACATCTATTATAATTATAACATTGGATCAATAATGACTTCATATGAAATTTTATTTTTTGGAATTCATAAGAAGCTAATTGATGATGCGTTGTATGATGTTTTCATTGTTAACTATATACTTTTAATATCCACCAAGAGGGACACATTGATATTTTAATGAAATGTATTTATATTATGATCAATATATATTCAGTGGTATAAGATGGAAAAATTTATAGTCCAAAATACATATAAAATAGGTTATGTGAAGGTTGTGATGGAGGAATCCATTAAATTATATATCAATTCTTATTCATCACAGATGTATTAGAACTTGGGTAATGAATCTTCAATCATATGATCATTTTAGAATATTAATATCATATTTGAATTGTTTATGTATAATGGATAAGTAAATAATCATTGATTATGGATGTTGGGGAAATATTATATTTTATACATTGGACTATCATCAGATAATGTGGAATAATTATAGGGATTATTAAAAGTGATTCACACTATTAAATGGATAAAAGATATATAGGAGTCTATCCATTTGTTTAGTAAAATAGTATAAAAAGTGCAATATTAATGTGAATGAAAAATACCTGATAAAAATTCTTCAAATCCATATTATAATATATGAATATAATAATATATTCATAGTAATTTTTATTTTAAAATATATTATAACATAATAATAGTGGTTTTAGGGAGATGTGATTTTTATAATAAACCCATGATATAAGGAAAACATAAGAAAATAGTTTTAAGGAAAACAAATGAGTCATTTATCAAGTACAATACAGAAAATTGATCATACCATAATTGAATATTTTGAATATTTGTTTATTAAAATGAAATTTTAAATGTTATTATAATAGATGATTCACTATTGTAAATTATGTTAATCAATCAGAAACCCTTACCTTATAAATGATTTACGACCTATAATCAATCCATCCAATGACAAAAACACTTCCTGGTTAATGATAGTGGAATTTGGGGGACACCAAGAAGGAAATAGGAGAAAGAAAAATTTGATAAAAATGGGAAGATATGTTTGTTATTTATAGGTGTAGTGAGTTAAATCCAATAGACTAATGACTTATTTATTTTAATTTTACACAATCACATCTACTCCATAACACAAATTGTTTCCTATTTTTTTTTTTCAAACTATAATTTTTAGTCCCAAAATTAGTCTGTGGGAACTATCATGGTATTATTTTTTCATGATTATATATATGATAAAATAACTACAATATTGCACCATATTTTAAAAAATTTAAAATTATATAATTATTTCTCAACAAAATAGAAATATTTTACCACTTACCAATTTATTATATATTGATTCCAAATATCTAGATACATTTATTCAATATGTAGACTGATTAGAATAAATTTTCATTAATACAAGTCATTATAAAAAAATGTATCCTTATGATATTTTTTGTTCAAAATATCTAAATTATTTTACAATGAACATATTATTTTTCAAATAGCTATTTTATTTAAATTTTATATCAGTTCTATGATAATAAATCTCCAAATATAAGAAATAGAAAAAAAATATAATATTTGTATAAGAAAATACTATTTTTAATGAATATATTATTCATAGACATTAGGAATTTGTTCTCTATCATCACATATGCATAAAAGGGAATATTAATTTATAAATTTCATATAATTCATTTAATAATTAATTGAACTATTATATATCATTCTAATTCCTTATGAAATACTCCATTCATGTATTAATGTTATTAAAAATTTATATTGAAACATTTTTTATATTAAATTACATATAACATTAATCATATATATAATAACTTATAATATTACACTCAATGGATATATTTTACAATCATATCACTTAAAAAAATACCATGATAAAAATTAAATTTTAATGTCTATATTTATATTAAAATAAATATATGCGATGAAAAATACAAATACAATACATGTTTTTACCATGGAATCCTGAACATGGAGATGATATTTAATAAAACCATTTAATGAAATAATTTATAATTTATAAAAATACATTTTATTACTTTTTGAATCATATTAAAAATGATTATATAATTAAACTAAACATTTTATTAATAATTAATCATATAGATACATTATAAATTATATGAAAACACATATAAATATGATAAATAGTACATTATAAATTCATTATATCTATATAAAGGATATTTTGATACCATTAATTGAATTACATGTTTCTTGTATATATCTAACATATATTCTTAAATTTTTTATAAATATATATATGTTTGTGTGTGTGTGTGTGTGTGTTTCTCTTAATAATTATACAATGACCATCTCAAATGACTATATAACAATTCAAAAATAAGAAATATAATTACCATAAAACTTTATGTTTAAATTATTATAATGATAAATTATCTATAAATATAGGGAATCACATTATATATTTTTTCCATATACCATATTTTTTATTTGGAAAATTATTATTGGAGGCTATTTTCTAGTTTAAATTGTTTATATAGTTTTTATTACATTATTCATGTATAAAATAATAATTTATTTATGTTTTGTTTTGTAGAATTAAATGATTATTCCACGAATAATATTTTAATACATTTTTATAGATGTATTTGACATTTCAATCCCTTTTACATTTATTTTTTTTATTTTCTTGTTTTATTCAAAATTAGTCATGTATAGTGTAATTTGTTAATTTAATTAAAAATAATAATGAGAAATATCATTATTATATTAATGTACATATATATATATAAATATATATATTATTATTTGTATAAATTTTTTTTTCATTACAAAATAATAAAATAAAAAATCGATCTTAATCATAAGAAAGGTAAACGAAATTAAAATGAAAAAACGTTTTATGAAAAAAAAAATGTGTTGTTATAATGTCACAATTTTAGGAAATTTGTGGTTACTGAAATTTTAATCTATAAGGGATATTTATCAACTGATTATCACAACATATGAAGGTAAAAATACTGGGTTTTTAAATTACATACATATTAAATAGAAAATTCATTACATAATATCTATTTGTGGGACTATATTAATTTTTGAGTATTCTTTGAGTTATTATTTTTTCTTACCTGATTAATTATATATTTATGTAGATCCATATAAAATAATTTAAATATAAATATTATATGGTTAGGTAGAATACATTTCTTCATGATTTCTAGGTGAATTATACTAACTCTATAACTCTGGGAACATATTAGTTTGGTTCACCGATATTAGTTTAGTATCACAGAAATCTCATACATAACGATTTCATCTTAATAGATGAATATTCATTACACAACATAAAAATCCATGAAAAAATCATTTAGGCTTCATTTATTTGGAATCTTTGATACATAGACACCATTTTAATACTTGAACTACATCATCTCCCAATATTTTCATCATCACTTGATCCATTTAAAGATATATCATACGTTATATCATTATTTATATCATGGTGAACACACATAAGAAAGGGTGACCTATGATTATATGTAGTTAATAAGTGATATATGAATATAACATGATCTTAAGATTATGTGAATGAGATAATATCATTTGGATACAAATCCATATATATCATTGATCATATACAAGATTTATGGAATAAAGGATGGTAGTTTAGAAGATATAAATCATAAATGAATCTATTAACATAATCCATGAAATCATAAAATTGTTATATGACATTGAAATGTTGAATATTCATAAGAATAAAATATCAACTCTTTAGTAGTCAAGGATTCACTACTAATAGAATCATGTTGGATTTAGCTCACTCCTAAACCCATAATAATAGTCAAGGTTCACTCTTAAAACAATCAAAGTGGATTTGATTGAGTCTCCAAACCCACATAGTTTTTATGGGTCACTCCTATGACTATCATAATCAATAGAGTAATATAATGAACTGGGTTCGCTCCCCATTATGTTCATGTTTCCCAATTGAGTTATCAATAGTTACCCAATGCACTTGAGATATATAATGGTTTAACCAATAAAATAATGAAAATAATACGTATTTGTTCTAGATGATCATAAAATATTCATAATATAAAAAATAATCATGAAATGGGTTTCCTAAGAATCTCATAATAACAAAACCTGTGAAAAAAAAAACAGGATTCATAAACATTTCATCATTTCATTATAACATAAAACACATAATTAATGATTTTCACAATCATATTTTCATCATAAAAAAACCATTATGAAAACTAATAATAATGGAATCCCTACTTCAAATCCCCTATAAATCATGAGAAACATCCATGGATGTCATCTTCTATGGAAAATGAGTTCAAAAGAACACTTGGAAAATTTATTAGGGAAATAAGCTTCAAACAATGTAAATAACCATTTTAAAATTTCACATTACATTTTCAAAATAATATTAATTAAGAATAACCTTTTATATAAAATTTTATGCATTAAAACATTGTGTATTCATGATGTATGAAATATTGTTCTTTACATACATGTTAAAACATACTTTTACATTTTTTGATAAAATGTGAAAGAAATGTAATTCTAATTACATAAAGAAGAATATTTTTAAACCACTACATAAAATGTCAAAAACATTAGAAATTAATTTAAAATAACAATAGATATATTTTAAAAAATTAATAATTATTTTAGAAAACTTGGACATGGAAGAAAGTTTTTTTTGAAATGAAGTGATAAATAAATTATATGATTATTAAAAACATTATTTTGAAATCATTAGAACATAAATGGTAGAAAATGAATAAAAAACATGTACCTAGATATTATAAATAAAAAATAATAAATTAAATGTGCTTATATAGATGTATATCATAATATTTCATCATCATAAACCTAATAATGAATAATCCTTGTCAGCAATGTTATTATAACATAAAATATTTACCACTTAGGTATCTTATAGAACATATTCCCAATGAATGAATAAATTTAATTAGAACATTAAATAAAATTATAATAAATAAATTCATGATGTAAAATTTAATATGGTGTTTATATTCACCACATAAAAAAATTTAGGTTCATAACATAACATATGCCTCAAACAAGACAATTTGAGAAAAAATCCCCTACCATTAAGTCTTTACTCCATTCACAATTGTTAAAAAATCATGTATGATAAATATAGATGTACTATAAAACTATTATAAAACCATGATCAAATATGTTATACCATATATTATTTAATTATAACCTTTTATTACCTTTTTATTATCAATTCCAGGTTAAAATTATGCTTTAGGTAATAACAGATTCATTTTTTATGTGTGTTTTTTTGGTATTTTTGGTAATTTTTATTTGATATAAGTTAAATAACTTAAAAAATATTATATATATATATATATATATTATGAATTTATATTAATCCATAAAAGATAGATATAGAAATTGAATTACACTATTCATGCAGATAGTTGGTCATACATATGCACAAACATTGTATCCATTTTATCGATGGATGGAATGAAATATATGTACATAATATATCACCATTATAGATAAATTTTGAGGTCATATATACAACATTTATTCATTATATTTTGACATATTACCTTCCATGTAATGTGTACGTGGTAAAAAAATCATATCGCATAGTGAGGTGTTAGTCCGCTAAACACACAAGTGACAATATCGTATTCCCATTGAATGGAATATAAGAATTTATTTGTGTTATTATAATATAATTTGTAACATATATCACTAATATAATATATAATTATAAATTGGATCATTATCACAATTTGTGAGAGTTGGTGATGGAAAATGAAATATATTGGTCCGTGAGGGGGTAATCAACCACACACATGATCAATGGTTTTATTTTATATTTGATGGAAGAGGAGATATAAGTATATTATTCTATTAAAATAATATCACATGATTATATGATATTTATAATTTCATTTGTATTTTAACTATTAGGAAATTAATATAGGTGGTAATAGTAGTAGATAAAATAGTGAACTTGTTGAAGACTATTATATTTTTTTGAACTAACATATTTGGACTCATTATTAGGGACCCTAGAATTGTCTTTTATTGATGATTAGAAACTCTATAATATGGATAAAAATGTTTGATAAGTATTTTTTAGTTTCTTCGTGCGCCATATATTTGTTGTGGTGTAAATAGATGTGGGGAGGTAGTCACGTTTTATATTTTAGGAGGAGTGGAAATTTTAAAAATACAGAAAACACATAAATAATGGGAAGTAACTCTCATACTAGGTTCTTAAAATTTGATAAATAAAGGATTTGATGGATTCTATTTTTTATCAAAAACTATCCACCACAAAAAATCACACATGTTTTGAAATTTTTTTCCCTTAATCTAAACAATTACTCACTTTTTCCATATTATTCTCACCATCGTAATTAATCTCTTTATATTTATGTTGGTAGTTTATTCATTAAAAATAAAATGAAAATGATCCTTATTGTAAAATTTAAATAACATTAATCAATATATGATATATAATTTATTATAAAATGTTCATATGTTTGTTTAATAATAATTATAACACATGCGTTTTTAACATGAAAAATAAACATTTAACAACAACCATATTGTTTTTTGAAAATAATTACAAAAATGTTAAAATGAAAAAAAATTAAAATATAATATTATATAATATTAAATATAAATTTCCTTTAATCAAATAAAATTCAAATTATTGTATGAATTAATTCAAAATAAAGCCTCTATACATGATGAAAAATATATTTTTTTCAATGAGAAAATGTTTATATGTATAAAAAAATTAATATAAAAAATCAATGTTAAATTGTTTCAAATGCACTAAATTGGAGTAATAAATTAATAATTGAATTAATTTTAATTTAAAATAAATATAAAATAAAATGCAACTTTTCCATTCTATTAACAAAACATGTTATTTTAATAAAAATTGGTATTTTCACTATTCATCAAAAAACTAATCTTTTCATAAAATTTTCAAAAAGCACAGTCAAATTTTATATTGACATATATATATTGAAATAAGAATTATTTTATGAAATATATTTTTTAAAATTGATAGAAATTAATTTAATTATTTTTTAATAAAATCATTATTTTATAGAAAACCATCATTTTAAAAAATAGATAGCATTCATAAAAATAGTACTTTTTTAATTATGTTTTCATTGTATAATTCCATTATACATAATATTTTAAAAATTGGTTATTCATATTCATATGAATAACTTGTTAGATATGTTATAACGATCATATTAAATAATAATATTTACAGTATATCTTGGTTTGTTATAACTCATTACTTCATGTATCACATTTTATTAATGAAATTTAATTTATACGAAAAAATGTATTTCATAAACTCATTGAAAAATTCAATCTAATCATCTTAAACTATTTTTTCCCATTTTAAATTCCATAAATTAAGTAAAATAATTATTTATTCTCTTATTTCATTACATCATCTAGTTCCCATATATCTTTCTCAAACTAGTGGTTTCGCCATAAAATTTTGAAAAGGTGAGTGGTCTAGACTCACTATATGAACAAAAATGTTAAAAAGTAATTTATCAAAATAAATCTATAACTATATTAGTATTAAATGTGAATTCATTATATGTGGAGCGCTATCTATATAATTCTGTGGGAAGGATTCATGGAACACATCATTCAGATTAGAGTGGTTCAGTGGATGGTCCATGTGATAAGAAAGAATTCCTATACATTAAAGAATCTAAAAGGGACAATATTCCTAGGTATAAAATTTACATTCATCCGAAATCATATAACCTTACTCCATGGGTAAATTCATTGAATCAATTTCCCACCATTATTAAAATCCAAATCATGTTGATGATTTTAGCATAACATTTCATTCAACTCTAAGCTACATTGAGGTGATATTGATTAAATATAAATTTATCTATAAAATCCTTATCTATATCATATACCAATAGCTCTATTTCTCCAATATCATCCCATAATAATAGAGTTTCACATTTTTATCCTTGGATAGATTTATAAATAAACAACCAAATGATGGATTCAAAGATATTTTTTTATGAAAATAAATCCACATGAAGTAATTGATGCCAACCACATTTGAAATCAATATAATAAGATATTAACATATCCTTTTAGGTTTAAATATTCTCTAAAACTATCAATCTTTCTGAGGATGATATGTTCTTCAAAAACTCAACTCTATATCAAGAGCTTGATGAATGATTCATTGTCACTTTGAGGTAAACTAAGGGTCCTATTCTAATAAATTTTAATGTGGTACATCATGTAACCTTAACTCTTACACAATGTATGTCATAGAAAAATTATCTAGAGGTAAATATTACCAGATAGTGTTGAAGTGTGTAAACATTATAAGGTGATATACTACAACCCAAATAGAAATGATTCCTTTAGATTCTCTAGAGAGTGTGAGGACAAAATTCATGTTGATTTTTTCACAGTTACATTCTACTATAGGCATTTCTACTAACATACCCTTAGAAGATGGGGTCGTAGATTTAACATGTTGAAATTCCAATCACCGACATATAAATTCTACAATATCTCTCTTCATCACTGCCCTCTAGAAACAAACTCTCAAATCTATATTCAAAATTGAACTTAATAGATGAATAGGGAATGAAGAACTATGATCGTCTACTATAATATCCTTAATCAAAACTAGTATGGATACAAAACTCTTAAACCTTGTAATTCTATACCAATAATGGATGTAATTTTTTCTTTTCTCTCCATCGTTTAATTCTCCACATCATCCTTATGTGCCTCTTTTATCCTCACATTGATTGGTGGTTGAGAAATTATTTTAGAAACAAACTATTTTCACTATTTCAATAATTATTTTAAAATCCATCCTTTTAATATCCATAAATAATTGATCTTTGGTGATCCTCATTAATTATTCCATCACTAAAATATCTTTTTTTAATAAAAGCAATGATAGTAAAGATAAATGCAGATCTATGAGGAAAAAATTATTGAGGATGAGAGTGTCTACAGTAATTAAACACATGAAATCTTGGTGGATGGAGCCAATACAATAGTAAATAATAACTATCTCCCTCTCACAACTGTCTAAGGAGTCTGCCACAATGTTCACTTCTCTAAGAGTATTTATAAATCTCATGCCTTGATCAATTTTTTTTCATTCCCTGATAATTTAGGACAGGTCACAACCAGTTGGGAAATTTTTTCATAGATACTCGATAAGAGAAGTAGTGTCACATTAATCCACTAAAATTTCATCATTAAAGAGGTTTCATAAAATGTTCCCTCTGTGTATGGACCTCACTTTGGAAGCAATGGAATTACCTATCCTGTAATAGAATATGAATCCAAGGATCACTAAAACCGTCTTATGATGAACCAGACATACACCATTCATAACCTCATGGAAAAAATAATAGTCCAAATTTAATTTGAGGCCCAAATAGGAAAACACCCAGAAGACCCACAATCCCCTACTAGTGTCACCTATTATCACATGAGTTAACGATTTAGTTCAAAATAACGCACTTAACTACACAGAAGCCCACACTCCATCAAGGATAGAACCTAATTTTTCAACTAGGTTCATCACAAGAACATTTAATCACAACAACTATGATCTTTTACCATTCTTGAAAGACTTACTTTCTTTCTATAAAACCCAATACACCACTAAAAATATCATATTACACACTTTAAATTCAGTTTCATACAACAAAATTCCTTTAAAATAAAAAAGGATGAATTCCATTAGCAGTCCCATTGAAAAGATATACCCATGCACTAACCACTAAAATTATATAATAAAATTTCCCAATTTCCTCTAAATAAGGGTTGCATGCCATTTTTATGCATAGAGAGTTACAACACCTAGAATAAGAATCTTTTTGAATCACCTTACCTTGAATATTATAATTCGTTGGTAATGCATTATTCCTCAAAATCCACACCAAGAAGTTGAGATTTTTTATAAACTCTTTACACCAAATCATTTATTCCTACTCATATGGGATAATTATTTTCTACAACAATTCACAGAAGAAATTTATACAAAACTGTATAGAATTTTATCCCATAAAAACATACCTATCGAGTTCATTCTACAAAGTAATGCTTGGGTGTAACTATTTATAACATATGGCTAGTTTTTAGTAGATTATTCCTAGGAAATGGATTTATTCCATGATGGATATATCATGTACATGAAAACTACAAATGGAAAGAGGTTCAACACCTGCCCAATTTTTTTTCCAGTAGCTGACGTCTCCTTTTCCCACTACCTATATCACATATACTTTTAGAGGCTCCAGTTTCTATAGAACACAGTTCTAGAGATTATACAATCACTTTTTTCCATCATCACAATATATATTGTTATCACCATGAATTATATGCATAAACAATTCCCTTAAATATGTTCCTTTAATGATATCCTTAACTATATATTCATGATTTCCTTTTATGGATAAATTTTTATTATGAAGGATTATTCATGATACCTATTAGGTTTCCTCCAATATCTCCCAAAAATCCCAATGATATATCACATTCTTATGGGAGTTCCATATGGAGGATGAAATAATTTTCCCTTTCATAATTATTGGTCCTTTGGGCGGATTAATTTACAAAAATCTTGCATTAAATAGATGTTAGAATACTGTTTAGCTATGTAATCCTTCCTAAAAATAATGGAAAATGATTTTTTCCATTTGAGAATATACCCTGTGATCATGATTATAATTTAATTAAGAACAATATTTTAAATCCATCCATATAATAAGGGGGATTGAAGATACATCATAAGGAAAGTCCTATTTGATATTCTTATAATATTATAACGGTGCTTCATGTTACTGTTGCTATATTTTCAATGAAAGAACACACATCACATTATTTTATTAAGCTTCTAGTCACTTTTGGAACCATAAGAATATATAATGGTGTCAAAACCATCAATGGATCTTCTCCAACCATTGATAAAAAATAACATGTCACCTCCAAATGATAAATGTGACATCATAGGGTTATCACCCCTACTCCAGAAAGGAATTATCTGGCTTCCCCTCATGCAATGATGAATGTAACAGGAGATGGAAACTGTGTTAATAAAATGATTATAGGATATTGTGGGTTAACATTCCCAAGCCATCACTCAAATTTAAAAAATACAAAATCCTTTTCTCCTGATGTATACAGAGATCCACAACAATGAGTAACTTCTGACAAAAATATCACACACACGCTCTGAAATTCCACGAAGCCTCAGGACAATTGTAATGAATCTCCACTTAGGTTGATCATAGGAATTGTCTATGTAATGTTTGATGATAATATTATAACCATATGGACTCTATTTGATATCAATCTCCATTTTTTATGTGATTCTAGTTGCCCCTTTTATTATTTATAATTGAGAAACCCCATTCTTAACACATAATGTATGACTTAGTAGATTATTTCCAAGACCTTTGTTAAGAAAAAACATAATATTATTCTAATTGAAATTGTAAATGGATAAAGGGTGATACTAATTAAGAGTATTTGGTTATTTAATTTTTAGTATATGGACAAGTCTTGAAGCACTCACCACTATGATGAAGGGACCACCCTTAAAAATTATGGATGTCCTCTACAACTTGTTCCTTTATGATTTCCTGAATGAAAACAAAGAAAGGAAAAGGAAATACATCAGGCCTTAGACACATTCTATGTTCCATCCATTATTTAACTATTGATCTAAGAGTCATCCAGTACTTCTTCCATAAAATCATTTTATCCATCATAGAATATAGAAGGAATTATATCCAAAATTCAATAGTCTCTGGCCACACCTGGAAGACTCCCATTGATAGGTGTGGTCGACCTCGCTAATAAGTTAATAAAATTTAATTATACATGATTCGCTACAATATTTGGGTCATTCGTGTAAGACAGATACTCAAGCACCAAGTTTATCGTACTAAAATACATCCTTTATTTAATGAATTCCTATAGATATTCTATATTGTTATCACCTTCTCTCATTCAAAAGGCTCGATATTTGTGTATACAGATTCTTTTGATCTCCAGCAACTTCAGGGACTTCATGTTTTGTTTTACAATTATAACCACAATAGTGTCATCATACGATTACATTTTATTTCCTTCCTGAAGTCAAGTAATGTCAATTGTTAAGTACTCCATATAATATGAGGAAAGTTTCTTCATTATCCACCACTGTATGTATTTATCAAGTCATTGAAGATAAATAAAGATCCCTTCCTTGGAAAATACCCATAACAGATGATCCAAAGACCTATTGACTTATCCAGAAAAACAACTAATCACTTCCAACTTCTTGTGAAGAGAATATTTTTATGCCAGATATCCCCCCTATTTAATTTACTAATAGAGGTGAATGATCTTAAATATTGTGAGTATGGCGAGTCATTAGGGAATCGGGAAAGGAATCCACCACATATTATTTTGATAAAAATCCATTGATCTGACTCCTCATTCCCTAAAAACCTCTTTGGTTGTTTCATATTTAGTAAAATTAGAACTTTATAATATCATATCCATGAAACCATTGACATTGAGAAATTTCCTGAAGGACTTCATGGATTTTTTGGAGATAATGTACATTCCTTTATTCTCTAAGTCATCCCTAGAGGTGTTCAAATCACCACTGCTGAACCATGCATAATTTAAAGAAAAAAAGTTTGATACATTTCTCAACAATATGATGATTCCTGTAGAATGAAAATTGAAGTATAAAAAAGATAAATGGAGTGAAATATCACTAAAAATATATTTGTTAATGATGTATTGAAAGGAAGCGTCTATCAGGACCACTATGTAATCATTTTTGTAGAAAATTCAGACATGAGAGTTTCTAGGTTATCAATTCATAGAATTTATAAAGTCCAACCTTATAGAAAAGATACCTATTTTGTTCACATAATTCACAGTTTCAGTACCATCACTAAAAAACACAATGATTTCGATCATCATTAGTATGAAAAGGACATTTAATCCACGACTCTAAGACTATGTAGATTGAGATGATGATCAGATGCATTAGATAATAATGGATAAGGAATTGAGTCCACTGGATGTATTTGAATTGGTTTAGATGTTAAGAATGAGTGCTTCCCTAGAATTATCATGAGTATTATGGTTGTCCTCTGATGCTGTAAATGGGAAACTCGGGTCAAACGGGCATTTGACGAATTACTCGAACAAGAATGCATTATGGAAAAGGATAGGATCGATCTATTTCAACACAAATATGATCAAAAAATGCATTATAAAAATACTTTGTGTTATTTTTTTAAAATAGAAAAAATCCTCAGTAGTCTTATATATCCTACAAATTTGATGGATTGTGAAATGGAAGACGTAAAACCAGTAGTTTCACAAACACCGCCCCAAACAATATTCCTTTCCAAAATTTTCGTCCCATAACCATAGGGGTAAGGAAACTACTACGTCCCTTAGTTTTGGGCCTCTCTAGACTATTCCATAAATAATTCATCCATGGATTGTTACTGAGTATATAGATAAATCCTAATTTCATAAGGGGTTTTCACTAAAAATTCCACTTCAAATTATTGAGGATAACAATGACCATACAAAGAGAGTTTTCATGTTATAAGTGAATTTATATAAATAATATCAAATATGATACATCAATATTTCAGAATAAAAATCACCACCCTAATATAATTTTCCACTCTTCAATCCCATAGTAAAACAAAAATGGTCATCATGTTCATTAGGTTTCATTGACAAGAGCGATGAAAATTTCATATGTGGTATAAATCATTAAACCTACTTACCAATCATTGCAACATTAGGACTAACCTATTTTTGGAATCCCATTCATCTATTATATTTCTTTATTATAGTTCATAATGTGTTTGTGAACTTCCAAAACATAACCCATAATAGTATCAAATGAAGTGTGTGACAAGGCCCATTTTCGATAACCAAGTGATGATCGATTCTAGTTGAATATTCTATTTTCAATGTTATTACCCATAGGTAAACAATGATAGGTACACATAAAATTGTTGTTTCTATACATGGATAAAATTTCTCAAAAACCACTTACTCTATCCTCCACTAATATTATTTGATATTTCATAGACATTTAATTATCCATATGGTTCTCATAATAATATTATTATCCTAGATTCCTATGGTTTAACTAAAAATTTCTCTAACAGAATCTCAAGAGACCCAAACATCTCATACATAAATATTAAATCTTAATAGATTATTATTTATTATATAATTTAATTATCCATTCCAGAATCATTTTGGTGTAGTTCTATTAGAAACCTGTATATATAAATAATTGGTTCATAAGGGAGCTACATTTTTTCCACTATGATCATCATCAATAGAAATATTCAAATATATATATCATACATAAGATATTTCTTCATAAACTATATAATTTTAATATAATGAAGTCTAAGCTACAATTCTTAGTAAATGAAAAATGGATATATCAATATAACATTATCTTAAGGGTTTGAGAATATAAAAATAAAACTTCAAATCTATACGTTGTATATCATATAATCTAAACCTGGGTAATGGTATAATTTTGGGATGTTCATAAGACATGAATAATAAATTAAGCAATGAAATTAATACATGTAATCAT
Organism: Viscum album; assembly: GCA_963277665.1. Classification (NCBI taxonomy): domain Eukaryota; kingdom Viridiplantae; phylum Streptophyta; class Magnoliopsida; order Santalales; family Viscaceae; genus Viscum; species Viscum album. The sequence goes on from OY728155.1 coordinate 1,585,786,673, forward strand.
ATAAATATAATAATTGATATAATTTTTGAATAAAAATAAGCATAGAAAATAATTTCCATGGTATTTATGTATTAACTGTGAGGATTGTCATAGTGGATTAGGTTATCTCCCTAAACCATCATATTAGTCATCATTCAATAATAAGAATAACATAGGGATTGGGTTCACTAACCAAAACAACATAATAGCCATGGTTCACACCCATTACTATCTTAGTGTACATATACCCTTATTGAAATAGGCATTCTACCCATTGTAGTCATGTTTATCCCATGAGATATCAATCACTACCCAATGCATTGGAGTAGGATATAGGTCATTCCAAACAATTAACACACTGATATTTGGTGATATATATATATATATATATTATTGAACTAAATTTAATATTTTTTACATATTTCAAGACATGATACACTGATTTTAGAATGTGTAATATTTAACACTATGTATAGCTAGTGATACAAATAACACCGCCCTTAAATAAAATGTAACATAATATTTATATATTAATATTTAATATGATAGTTAACGCATAACCATTGCATGGAATGTATGAAAAAGATTAAAGAAATTAATAAATTCTATTCTTTAAACATTTATGGAAAATTAATTCATTAGTTATAAGTTAATTAGATATGAAAATAAAATACATTTAAAAATAAAGGAAATAATTTTCATAAAAACAATTCATTTGTAAAAAAACTATTTTTAGCCCAATAAATTAAATAATTAAATTTAAGGTATTTTTTTAATAAAATTTATATATTAAATATTAAATAAAACTTTATAAAAATCACCTTGTGTGTTTCCATGGCATGATATAAGAATAACTAAAATTCAATGTATAAAAACTAAATTTTTCAAAAATGATGTTTTATCCTATTTTTCACACATATTATTTGAATTTAATTCCTAACTCATATATAGAATTTTTATTTGAAAAAATGAGATTTATTTTTGAAATCCAGATTTCAAAAATAATTTGGTGTGAAATTTTGATAATACTATTTAAAAACAATTTTTTCATTCAATAGTGTGGAATACTATTTTTATTATGTATTTTTATTAATTTTATTCATTTAAAAATCCAATTTTGTTTCAGAAATATTCAATAGTTTAATTACATAAAAATCTATAATTGTTAATATAATTTAGGTCATAGTTATAAATTTTATACTAGTTTTTTGATAAAAATGAATTTTAAACTTTTGAACATTTGCTCTTGGATTAACCCATTTATCATCACAAAAATGAGATTAGTTTTAAATTATATTTTTTCACTTATCTGACGGAAATTTAGAATAATGGATTCTTTATTTAGAAATGGAATAATTTATATTATATTATAAATCCAAAATAAATTTTTACAATGATAAATAGTGGAAATAATACAAATTAATTACTATCGTTAAGGTAAAAATGTGTTTACTATTGGTTAAATATAGAAGATAAGGTTTTAAAACGAACCAATACATGTCTTAATGCTATTGGATGGCAATACATACATCTTATAATTCTATAGTTCAAATATACTATCATTTATAGGCCTTCGTTATGTAGATGAATTTATCATTTTGGTTTATTATTTGAAATTTCCGAGTAGTTTCCAAGTGGCATTATTTTCCCAATATATAGAAGGACACCACAAACCAAATACATATTAATTACTATAAAACTATCTAGTTTATCCAAACACTTCCAAAATCCATCCACTACATTGTTATTGTTGGTTTATAGCTAATTTTCCTCACAAATGACCAAAACATGTCCCCTTAATAAGATATATAAAGGAGGATCTTCTAAGATAATTAAGATTAAACGTATATAATAGAAGTAAAGCATTATGGAATGGGATTTTCTTCAGAAATTTGTTTCCCTTGAGACAGTTTCATTATTCCCCATGTATTTCAATGATGTGGCGTATATAATTCCCATTAATCTCTATCATGATACTTCACTTAAAAATTATTATGATGAAATATCCATTTTGGGATCTCTCTTTCATCTGGATTATGTTTCAAATGTTACCAAATTGGGAATGGTTTTATTTTAAAATATAATTTTTTATCGGGACAATTATTATTTAAGTCTTAAATGTGGACATATTATCATCTACCACTCATGAATTATCTTGAATTTTATTCTTCTATATAAATTCTTGATATTTTCATGTAATTGTACTATTTTCCCACTCTTTCGTACTAAAAATTAATTATTAAAATGATTTTATTAAAACAATACATTATCCCTTTCTTATATCAAAAATATTCATTCTTTAAAATTAGGTTTTTCCAATTGTATTTTCTAAAATATTTTACAATTCTCATATGATTTGTAATGTGCATTTTTTTCAAAAAATTATTTTTACAATATGTTTGAAAATGAATCTTATTATCACTTTCCCAATAATACCCTATTGTATATTACTAATAATATGAATGAAATTATTCTTTTTAACTATCATGAAATGAATAATATTTCTTGCTGTCATGACCGATAAATGATATCAAGATTCCATTACATGTTTAAAAATTTTATTAAAATTTTAAAGTTTACCATAATATTTTGGATATTTTTTAATTTTAAATTAATTATTTTAATGTGAAATGTATTTTGAAAATGATTTCTATTTTAAAAAAGTGTTTTTAATGTGAAATGTATATTTTCATCAAGAAATGTTATGTGTGAACTTTTAAAATAATGTTCTATAGACATGGATATAATTATGTTACACAGGATTTATGAAGGATGAAATGGAATTATAGATTCCTTATTCTTTCATGATATGATTAAATTTTACATTGATGAAAGGTTTGTAAACCCCTTTAGTTTTTCATTGTTCATGCTACGGAAAATTGAATAAATCATTTTGAATATTGTCTTATTTACACAGTATAAGATTTGATGACCTGAAGAATATTTTATGATAGTATAACACATAAGTATTGATTTCATTATGAGATTGGTTAGATATATATGTACCTATAATTCATTGGGTATATCATTATATCTCAAGTGATGATAATGAGAATAAATTTGTTGGATATAGTCTACAATAGAAAATATCTGCATCCTGACCAACTATGGAAAACATGTGCATCCTGATCCACTATGAAAAATAGGTACATCATGGTCCACTATAGGGAATAGGTGCATCTATATGCACAATGGGAAACATGTGATAAGTAATTATCAGCTATATTGGTTGACATGATAGTTAACCATTAAATATGAAACTATTTTCTATATTTAAGATAGTGACCCACTTTTATGACATGAGATTAAAGTTTATGATTTATTTATGACGATTTCTCACACTTATAAACAATCTGTTCTAATTTGATCAAGTTTCATGCAATGAATCATGTTTATGAACAATACATGATTCAGGATATGCCTTAAAAGTTATGTTCATGATCTCATAATTTTATTCATATCATATTCTTTCATATGATCATATATTGATATATCTTAGTCTTACCTTTATTAAATATATCATCTCACCCTTTCATATTTGTCCTCCAATGGATATGATGAATGGTTTATGTAGGATACATCAAAGAGGAGTAATTTATAATAAGATCATGGGGGGATAAGTTGAATATCTTTCACAAAATAGGAATACTATATTTATAGTCTCCAAAGTCACTAAACTATTTTGGTCTGCATACATTTTTCTATGAAATTTATTGAATATTCATCTAAAATGATAACATATTTAAATCTAAAAAACTTGGGTCCTTAATGTTAGTATTAGGGGAATAGTTTTTTAAATCTTGTGAGGTTATAATTATAATTCATTTGTGAAAATGTTTGAGATCATTCTATGTGTAGGATAACATCTTAATGTTTTTTTAACCAAGAGATTTTGTGGTTTTCCAAGTAATAAATACTTTTTTGGATACTATAAGTGTACATGTATCTAGAATATAGGTATGTAGGGTTATCAAATATAAAATGGACATACTTTTATTGAATCAATCGTCACCCATTGCCTCATAACCGACCTTGTTGCAAACATTATTTTAATAATCATATGGGATATTCTTTTATTATTCCTCATTTTCATTACAAAACAATTAGAATAATTTGAATAGGTGGTGTTCATGGATGGCCTAGGACAATCCTAAAGTTTTATTTTTTGGAATGAATGTTTAATGATTTAGACATTTTATAAATTAAATTTCATTAGTATTTAGTTTCCCATTATGGTTAGTGTTTCCCACCCTATGCATTCTGGTTTTATTAATTGGGATTGGCTATAGTGAGTATCTCAAGGGGTGGTTGAATTGAGTACCCACATAAATTTTCAATTAAAAATAGGTCAAAATAAAATACACTAATTAATTTAAAATAGAACACTTAACCAAAACAAGAGATCAATATAAGTATTTTCCTTTTAAAATAATTCTCAAAGATTGATTTGGTCTTAGTAAAAAGAATATATAATATTAATTTAACATTTAAAATTAATGAAATCAATAGAAATCTAATATAAACACTTACTAGGACTAACTATTAATGTAGTGGTTTTTTATAGTTTAAAATATTCTTGGTTTTATAGAATACAAATAAAACAAAAAAAATGCAAAATGGAAATGAATAAAAGTGGTTCAGTATCAAGACGAGACTTAATCCTCTCCACTTGGAAATAACATTTATCCATATAGTTTTTATAAACGTAAATATTGATGAAAAAAATAATTCGGGTATTAATTTGAACAATATCTATCCAATCCACATATGAAACTATTCAATATTAATCGTGGGAGTACATATAAAACATGTCACACACACACCTATACCAAAACATATGGGTAATATGAGTAAAGAGTGTTTGACAAGATATCTTGTATCTTCCAGTTTAAATCAGGAGACAATGTGTTTGTAAAATACAAATTAAGTACACACTTAGTTTATTGAAAATGAAATATAAAAATACGGGATGTAATTAACATACAATTGGATGTTGTTGTTCTGTCTAAAATTCTCTTAATCTCTTGACTATTTGAATGTAACCTGAGAGGAATATAGAGTTGAGTTTATTGAATATTAAGTAGAAATGAGTGTCACTGGCTCTATTTTTCTAACAATAGGACGTAGTCTGAGTGCTCAATATTTTTCCACTACTTCTACAATTGTTCACTGGTACAGATTCATCGTGTAAGTCACAACCATATTCTTTTGGTCCTTGAGATGATCAACTTTATCTTTTTTTTTCATGTACTTCAATTCTCAGTTCATGTAAATATTATTTTTCATTTACACATGAGGGGATTTACTTCTTATTTTAAATTTAGTATGTAATAAGAATCATCTAAATCTTCTATATCCTTGTAGTCACGATTGACAAATTCTTTACTCCAACTCTACATAATATTTAGGAAAAACCATTAAACTAACATAGGGAATTAAATTCCATAATATACCCATTATAAATATTAAATAAAAAACAAATAGAATAGTGATGATGACACGTTTTTAATGGTTACTATTTATGGTATTGATACATTCTATAGTAGTTACTTAGGTAGGGGTTAGTGAAGCTGACAGTGAGTGAGGAAAATAGTGACTCATCCCAGCAATATGTCATTATGACACTTATCAAATTTTCAATTCTGATGGAAGTTTGTATTTAATAGTGACTCTTATATGAGTATATTAAAAATTGAAACATTATTAATTTCTCATTTTAGATGTGAGAAATATAATTTTGTAGATGATTCTAGTATATACACAAATTTTAGTGATTGCGATGAGTTGTCTCTAATAGTGTGTTAATCATGTAAGTTACTCCTCCTCAGTGGCGAGTCTTTATCATACTTATCCAAATTTCTATCCCTCTATAACTAAAATGTAAAATGATTTCACAACACATAAAACTCATGACTAGCATAATTAACTTGATTTTTATGATCATTAAAACAATTGTGCCAACAATCTATCACTTTTGATAGTCACAAATCATGGTGTTTTATACACATGGAATCATAGATAAATCATGACATTGTATATACCAAGACATCAAAGATAAAGATCAAAATTAATGATGATACAAATAGTGTAAATGCTAAATAAAGGACTCATGGAATTAACACTAATTAGTATCAAAGAGTATATCATATCAAATAATGGTATTTAAAAATATATATCAAAGAAATGGAGATTGTTGTATCAAGGGAATGATAATAGATAAATAAATAAAATATTATTATCTTCTACCCATTTTGGGATTATAAAAAAATAAGAATAAATCATAGAATGAATATAAACAAAATATGAATAAAAAAAATAAAAAAAATTAGAAAGCTGCTATGTAGAAATGTAACTAATAGTACAATAAAAACATTTCAACAAAATATAACATAAAAAATCCCATAAAAGAAAAAATTTATAAAATAACGATGATTCTCATGTTGGGTTGAAGGAATCAAATGAGATTTTACCGTGTCATTTTTTGAGGAAGATGATGTAGCAGGATCTGAGGGATCTTGAGAGATGGATGTAGGGAAATCCTTAATAGAATTATGATTCCGGATGAAGATTCGTATGAGGTGTTGAAAATATTCTCTACAAGATAAATAAAAAATAAAAAATCCATTAGGAAAAGGTGTATGGGTATCTATGGTAATTCCATGCCTAAATTAATATGGGGCAATACAAAGAGGTTTCAAATGACCATTCACAGGAATGGCCTCATTATCCATAATAATAATTCAATAAACAAGAAAAAATGGATTCATATGATTTTTTATGTCCATTATGATGTTTCCTCTTATCTTTAGTAAACTAAAGAAATATTTATTCTCTTCAATAAACCACCAACGCAATGGATTCATGAACATTAATTGGTTTACATGTTGTATAAAAGCATTCATGACTAGAGAAATCATTATTTTTTCAATAAGATACATAAATATAGAATTCATCTCGTACTACGAAAATACACATGCAATATAATTATTTATAGCATTTTTTATGGTTTCCCGATCACCCTTCATTTTTTCACATACTATTTACCAACATGAGTACATGATCACTGTTAAATATTATTTTATATAATGTCAAATATGGTTGGTCAATAACATCACCTGATGTATCTCAGAGATCTTCTCTCACAATAGATTTAATCATCTAAACATCAAGTGGAGGAGCACCTAAATTGGAATACCAAAAAGAAATTTTTCTACTCTCACAATAAATACATCCATACATGAATCAAAGGCAATATGTATCTCTTCTAAAACAGATTTCATAAACTCTATATAACTGGAAATTCACTTTCAATCAATACATCATGAATGTGGTGCATCTTTTTTGGATAAATATGTTATCACAACAGCTTACATAAATACCGTTCAACCTTTTCACTAAAATATATGACCTGATTCATTTGATTTTATAAAAATAGAATAAATTTAGAATGCATCCTTTGACTAAAAGATTCCATGTAACCTTTAGTGAAAACATCCATTGGAACTAATAGAACAACTGGTGAAACCACTATCTCAGAAGAAACCCTCTGTAAAATACTTGAAACATCAATTGATTAAATAAAAAACCCTATTGTTCCTTTTATTATTGAAAATCTAGTTCGGTATTATTTGGTGAACTCCCATTAATGTTTTCACATTCATTAAACATTTGATCAATCCAACAATCAGAAGACTTATTAAGAGTCTAAACCACTATAGCCTCTGTAGCTGTAGACACAACATGATTTGTTACAAAAATAGAGGCCTTGTTTCCGACGCTTTTGCCAGGGTGCACTGTACATATCTTTTGGGGGGATGAAAGCTCTATTTTTCCCCACATTCCCACTTTCCAAATGTGGGTGGAATTCTCTCCTTATTCAGGGAAGTTTTCTCCTTGATTGAACCGAGATGATGGGATGTTGGTTCTTCTTTCCGTGGATTCCTCCTCGGAAATCGTTACCTAGTCCGGGTCTCCCTTATAGATTAAATATGTAGTTTGGGAAACTATTCCTAGTGACATGTCTTAATGGACACTAGTTAATTACACTTCTTTGGTTGGGACATTCCAAGGGGTCCGGTCATGGAAGCTACCTTCGGTCATTGGAGTAGTCACGTTGGGCATCACTGGCGTGTCTGGGCACCGGGACACTAGCGCGTCTGTCTTTTGTCCCTTATTATGGGGCTTCTCAAGGGCGCAGAAGCCCGAGGCATCCCATTTCTAATGCTGGTAATTATATTCTATTGACATGAATATGAGGTATTCCTCAGCTTTCCATGTTTAACACAGGTTATGCCGCAAGTTTAATGTCTACCAGAGATGGATCAGGCTGATCAAAACACTAACTAGAGTGGATCAGAGGGGTGGAACCCCCATAGGGAACACTGATGTTGGGGCCAACACATGGTTGAATCCATGTTATTGTTGAGGGAAATGGGGTATGAGGCAGCATGATCCCACCAGGATGTGGTGTCCTGAGTAAAAATCAGGATGAATGATGGATCAGTTGAATGAATTGGATGGTGAATGGGATGGAATCGTCATGAGGATGACGATAGTTTTGGGATTGGGCCTCGAAGTGGCTTCCTACGTATCCCTGTGGCAGGGAATCAAAGTCTACTTAGTTTATCTAATGACTTCTTACCGCCAATTGGGGTTCCAACGACTTACCACTGAATGGAGTGAAAAATTCTTATTGGTGAATAGGGAATCAAAAGTGGAATATATTTTAACATCATTCAGGACAGGGGTGTACTGATCTGAATTGGTCGTGACCATTGGTTGTTGGGCTTGAACCTCATTGGGGCTTCCTACGTACCCTGCCTTGGCAAGGATCAAAGTCCACATAGTTCAGGTATGGGGCAGGAGTCAGTGAACCAACATGAATAAGGATCTAGGGTCCAGGTGGATGGTGGGTTTGTACCTCATGGAGGATTCCTACGTGCCTTGCCTTGGCAAAGATCAAAGACCACATAGTTCAGGGGGGTCATTTGGGGCTTATGTTCTGAGGCGGCCCAAGGTGTTGGTGAACCGACGTGAATGGGGTTGGAGTGACCAATGGGTGGTGAGCTTGAACCTCGTGGAGGATTCCTATGTACCTTGCCTTAGCAAGGATCAAAGACATCGTAATTTGGGTTATGGGTGGGGCTTGGTGCACCAACATGAATATGGTTAGGACCAATGGATGGTGGTGGGATTGAACCTCAGGGAGGCTTCCTACGTACCCTGCCTTGGTAAAGATCAAATTCCTCGTAGTTCAGATGATGTGGTGAACCGACATCAAGGGGGGTTGGAACGATCGGGTGTTGGGGTTGAACCTCGTAGAGGATTTTTATGTACCCTGTCTTGGTAAGGATCAAAGACCTCATAGTTTAGGTGGTGTCGGTGAATGGACGTGAAAGAGGACCTGGGGCCCAATTGTTGTTGGGTGTGAACCTCGTGGAGGCTTCCTGCATACCATGCCATGGAAATGAACAAAGACCTATTAGTTTAGGTGGCGTCAATGAACCGATGTAAAGGAGGATCTAGGGTCCAATGGGTATTGGTCTTGAACCTCATGGAGGATTCTTATGTACCCCGCCTTGGAAAAGATCAAAGACCTCATAGATCATGTGGGTGGGAACCGACGTGAAGGTGGACCTGGGGTCTAATGGTTGCTGGTCTTGAAACCCATGGAGGCTTCCTACATACCCTGCCTTGGAAAGGATCAAATACCTCATAGTTCAGGTAGGTGGAATTTGGGGCTTATTCTCTGAGGCGGACCAGGGAATATGTCATGGTTGGTGCTCACTCTAAGCCCACGTGAGTCATGCTCGGTGTGAGAAAGAAGATATAGCAGAGACCTGAAGATCAGGCCGTGAAAGGTGCATCCATGGGTAGTGGAGTGGGGCTTACACGTGATCACAGTCCAAAGAGTAAATAGGGGATTATGCAAGGTTAGAGGCCTAAAGATGTTGGGACTTACTTTTGGATGGAGGCCCGATGGCGACAAAGCACAGCGGGAGAGGGACTTGGTACCGAAGAAAGGAGGGGTCCAGTGTCCATTCCCCCATATTCCTTGGGACCGAAGAAGAAAGGAGGAGTAGGGATGCTGCCTTCAGTAATAAAATATTGGGGCTTACAATAAGATGGTCACCCTTTTCCCAAGGACAAATGCCACTCCAATAAAAAGGATATCATACCTTGTAAGGGAAGATATCATTTTCATGGAGACTAGTGGGCGTAGAGAATGTCCAAGGTGGGGGCACCCCATGTGTGAGGCACGGGGAGAGCTCACAGTTTAACATCATGTGATGAGGATGATGATGCTTGGTAGTTTAACGTCATGTAGCTCGGACAAGGTGGGTTTTCTCCACACACCTAGGACCTACATAACTGTTACCCTCTATTCCTTGGTGAAGAGAGGGGACATGCAACGTCGTGGTTAAGGGGCGTTATGGAGCGAACCATCGATGGGTCCACATTAGCATGGATCTGTGAAGAAGCAATAGCCATTAGCATGCCAATGCGCATAAGTAAGAGGAGAAGAAACGCAATAGGCAGTATCATCCAAGGGACTTTGAAATCACATCGTGAAAACCAGGAGGGTCACACGGGAAAAGGAATTGCAAAGAAGAGGGGTTCGTAGGTAGGGGCCTTGTGATGCTCTGCTGCTCCGCGTGGCGGAGGGTGCTTGAGAAGGGGTGTGCTTCACGAAGTGGGGCGCCTCAACCTATGAATAGGGTAGAGGTGTATATGGTAGGTGCTTCGTGAAGTGGAAAGGCATTCACGGAGCACTGCCTTATGGAGCAAAGGTGCCTCGCGAAGCAAGGTATCGTGAATCAACGTGCTTCACGAAGTACAGTGACCCTGCCTTGGCATGTGTATCATGTGTACAAGAAGGGTGTTTCGTGAATCATAAATGTTCCACGACAACCCGAGTCCCCTTGGGAATCCCATTCCTTCTTGGATTCCCTTAGGCTCTGCGAAGGGAATCCCTCTCGAAAGAGGGGATCAAAACAAGGCAAAGGGGAGGTACTCCGCAGAGCAGAAGTACCTCGCACAGCTCATGGTTTGCAGAGCAGAAGATGCTTCATGATTCGGTATCTAGGAATTTGAAATCTTAGATGATCTGTCTCCTGAACTTGGGGGGAGGATGGTATTTATAGTGGATAGGCACCGAAAATCAGTGTGTACTTTACACGAAGAGATATTTGTTTGCTCCACGGAGGGCTCAAACTTCAAAAGAATTCATGGTGCATCCTTCCTTCTTGCTCCGCGGCATGTTGCGAACATCAAATTCATTCACGAAGCATCCCACCTCCTTGCTCTACGGCGCGTCGCGAACGTCAAAGGCATTCCCTGAGTGTCCTGCCTCCTTGCTCCACGGTGGGTCACAAATTTCAAAGGGGAGTCTGTGATGGGGCTTTGCGAGGCAGCCATCAGGTCTGTGTCTTCTTCTTCTCTCCACATTTTGGCATCAAAAAATTCCCCCCCTAAGACTTGGAGCCATGGAGAAATAAAGGGTCGAAGTTTGTGGGTAGATCACCAAAATCCTTGATCATTCGCGAAGCAATATCTTGATGGGTGCTCGCCAAGCCGGAAAGCGAAGCTCTGGCCAGACAAACTGTGAAGCTCACTTCAGTCTAGACGTGCCATGAAGCTCCTGGGGTCCATCTCCTATAAATAAGGGACATAAACTCTCTTTTGTGTTTTCTCCTCTCCGCGATTTTGGAATTTAGCGCTCTCGATTCGCGAATCTCCGCATGCTCCGCGATTTCTCTATATTAATCGGGCCTTCTACATCGCGGAGCTTCCATGAGTCTTTGACTTCGTGTATCAGTGTTTCACGACTCTGCGTTTGAAGGATGAGGTAGGGCTCCGCGAACAAGCTTCGAGAATGTTCTTCGTGAAAGTTCTCCGCAAACTAGCTTCACAAACCAACCTGAAAAGCTCCCAAATTTCAAAACTGAATGGGTCATCAAGAAGATTCCTGGGGGGTCCTTGCAGATGTCGTCCAGCGGGACGAGATGGTGAAAATTCTAGGCCTGGGGGAGTTGGTATGGAGCCACTCCGACCATGATTCGCTGGTGCAGCTGATGTCGGAGTGCCAGAAGAACTACCCGTTGTGTAAGAGGTTGCCTTTGTATAGCTTCAGGTTGAGCGATGAAATCTTTATCCCAGAAGTATTTTGGGATGAACCAGCTTACTAGTTCAGTAGCACGTCGTGCCTGCGCTGATGGTTCAGGGCAGCTGATGGCCATGCCTGGGAGGATTTCATACCTTTCAACACTGATTTCTTATACAACTACCTGAATAATGTTGATGGGACAGAATTATTGTCAGAGATGTCTCCCCCTCTATACCTGATGATTTTGAAGGCAGCTTTAAGGAACCCGAGGAAGGGGTGGTCCAAGGAATGGGACCTGCGCAAGGGCGGCAACATCACAGATGATTGGGCCTGGGCCTATTGGGAAGGCGCCTCGTGTGAGGTGTTTGGGGCTGACCTGAGGAGAGTGGGTTTGTTTGAGGTGTCTTGGGCCTCCCAATTACACATATATCAACCGAAATAGTTGATGCTAGAGCTGTTCAGCAGATGGTCGTTGAGGACCAATACCTTCCACATACACCATGGGGAGGTTAGTATCAGCTTGTGGGATGTCCACTATATCTCAGGGGTCCTGATACTGGCGGTGATGTACGAAGAATTCCTCCCTTTCATGAGTTCTTGGTAGGATCCAGAGCAAATGCCACGGCTGGTGTAAGAACCCGTGTTTCTCCAGACATTCGTTTTGAGCAAAAATTTGAATCTTTGCTGTTGGATGCTCGTGAGGGGTAAAATTTCCATTTTACCCTACCATAAAATCTCAGATAATTTTTCTGACAACTCCATTGGTCCCGGAATAGGGATTTTACCCTAGGACAGGAGTTCAGAGGAAATCTGAGCTCTTTGAATTTTGGCAGAATATTTAATATTTAATATTATTAAATTAAATATTAAATTATTCGTCTAGGTTCATTTGGAAATAACTTTTAAATGGAGCGTTGTATTTAGATTCCGTCTACTCCTTTCAGTCCGGAATGGGGATTTTAGCCTAGGGATGTCATAAACTCATGTCGGGCGCTGGGGCTAGCCTGAGCCCCTTTTTCTTCCTTTTCTTTTCTTCTTTCCTTTTCTTTTCTTCTATCTTCTTTACTCTTCCTCATTGCACACGTATCCTACGCCGCTCCTCTTTGGCTATGACCTATGGGAGAATTTGGAGATCGAGAAAACGGGAGAGAAGGAAGGCTATAGTGGTACCGATTCGAAGCTCTCGACGCGCTGAGTCGGCATGCGACAACCGTGGGCCGTGAAATCAACCGAAGCTCCGATGGTTTCTGCCTGACGGTAGGACCGTTTATGTTTTTTCCATAGATCCTATTTTAAACATATTTTTTTAAGTATTTTAAGCCTTATATTTCTTTCTTGTGGCCTCTTAAGTCCAGATCTAATGTTTTGGGGGTGAAAATGGGCATTTTAGGTGTTTTCAGGGTTTTCCCGTCAGAAAACCCAGATTACACGACGTGTATTGCAGGGCTACACGCCGTGTGCTCTTCCCGTTTGAGGAAGAAGAAGTTTTCTTAAGTACACTCTGTGTACTTTGAGTACACGCCGTGTAGTGGGTGGTCGTGTGGCTGGCCATGTGGAGTAGAACACAGAATAGTGGTTTTTAAGGATTACACGCCGTGTACTTTAAGTACACACCGTGTTGTGGTACATGGGCATGTATTCAGGTGAAAACAGACACGACGCAACTTTTTTTGAATATTAAACACCATGTATAGTAAATTACACACCGTGTACTATTACACAGGCAGGCCCGTTGTGCTCTGGCCATGTACTCTGGCCATGTACTACTTCAGTTTAGTAATTTTGAGATATCTTATGCTCTAGAAGTCAGAATTGGGTGTGTGAGTAGTTGATTCTGAGCGTTTTTTCACATAGATTGCAATGGTGGAATCCTTTTTACATTTAGAGGTAATATAAAGGGATTGTTTTGGGTTTCCATATAAATAGAGGGGTTCTTCCTCCACTTATCGAGTTCAGTTGTCACCTAAGAGTGAGACTTGGCATGAATGATAGGTTGGGTGTTCGGACCAACTTAGTTAAGATCTTTAATAGGATATGAGCTATGATCTATATCCCTTAACCTATTCTTTAGAGGAAGTTTACCTTGGGAGATGTTCCCTTCTGGCTCATGAGGCTTTGAGACCAGGTACTTCTAAGGATCCCCTGAGGGATGCCTTTGCTTGTGTGCTGACCTAGGGAGTCCCTTGTAGGATCTCTCTATTGTTCTTCCTTTAACAGGAACCATGTTACAGAATGCCTATGTTGTCCTTCCTTTGAGGATCCCGTGTAGGATTCCTCCCTTACTCTTCTCTAAGGATCCCACGTAGGATGCCTTCGCTCGTGTTTACCTGGAGGATCTCGAGTATGATGCCTCCTCAGTGTTTGACCTGAGGGACCTAGTGGGTGCCCATTGTATGACCAACCCTGAGTTGTTATATCGGTTTTGGGTAGAGATGGTGATTGGGTGTCACCTAGAACCCGTGCCAAACTGGTGATCCCTTTCGGCTTTTGATGTATTGTTGGGTTGGGCGTTCAGGCCACCCACACTATTTGTTTGTTGATATCTGACTTGGTTTTCTTGATGCTGTAGTGTTTACCAGAGGTGCTTCCTAGTTGGTGGCTGGTGAGCCTGACGCGAGACATCTTTCTTGTTTTTTGGGATTCCTATTATTCCTTGTGTGCCTATGTAGAGGTTTTTTTATTTCAAATGGGGTTATTTACCTTGTTGTGGATGTTTTTACCCATGTTACTTGATTTTGACCATTGGTTCTAGCTTACCTGTTAAGCTGTTGTTTTCTTGCCTTGCTTATTGCTTGTGTAGATGTAAGTTGATCATGTTTGAGGATAATTGCTATGCTTGGATGTTTTTCCCATTCCTTGTTCTGTTTACGACCTTTGGGTCTTGTTAGCCTTTGGTCGTTATACCTTTTTTCCATGCCTTGTGACAGTAGGATGGAATGATATTCTTGACATGCTTGTTATGTTGTAGACTGGTTAGCCAAGTAGCTCTGTAGGTGTACTTTGGCCTTATATCATTATTATGCACTGACTGTCATGGGACGGTGAGAACCTGGGGCTATAGACTATAAGGGATAGACTGAGTGAGCTTCCTAGAGAGTCTTGGACATTATAGACTACAGGGGATAGAACGAGTGAACTTCCCAGAGAGTCTTGGATATTATAGACTACAGGAGGGTAGACTGAGTGAGATTCATCAGAGAGTCTTTTATTTGTTTGAATTTATTTAAAACCTTTCCAGTCTAGAGAAGGAATTTACTGAGTGAGATTCCTTAGAGAGTTTGTGATAGACCTGAGACTATAGGAGGAATTGACTAAGTGAGCTTCTTCAGAGAGTTTCTAGACCTTGGGGCTATAAGAGGGTTAGACCACGTGATCTTCCTCAGAGATTCCTTGACTACCCTAGACTATAAGGGGAATTGACCGAGCAAGCTTCCCCAAAGAGTCTTATAATTTCGTATGACCAAACCAGAGGGGTTAGGCTGAGTGCACTGCCTAGAGGGTTGTTGGTACTTCTTGGATAGGACCAGAGGGGTTTGATGCAAGTACTTCCTGAGGGTTACCTATTGTGTTATCTTCTTGCTTGTGACTAGTTGGTTGAACTAGAGGATATCTTGTCTTTTTTTAGTTTGTTTAGAGACATATCTTTGGCGTTGGCCGAAATGGGTACATGTTGATGAGATTACGGACCCATAGATCGACTTATTTGATATACGGCTTGAGTGGAACTACGTCCATCTCAATGCCCTTGAATAAGATGTCCAAGAGATCGGGCTTATGGGCCCAAGGATCGACTGCTGATGTTTTTTCTTGTTATTTGAATCTCTTGATCATGAATATTCATATTTATGTATATGTGTATAGGTATGGGACTATACATTTGTACGTATATAGATATGTACATCCATGGTGGTACTTGCCCAGTTGACAGGGATTACATACCCTGAGTTCAACTGTGGTTGCACATTTGGTTTAGTTCCTTTTATTGTGTTCCAGGTAGGCTGAGCTCATTGTTGTTGCATACACTTTTAGTAGCACAGTTGTAGGTTTCTTGTCGAGGTGCCCTTCTGAGATTATTTCTCACCCCTACACGTGCACCTCGGTGTATGTGCAGACCTTATGTCTACTTTTCTGGTTGAGCACAGGTTGCATGGTGGATAGGGCTGAAACCCATTATTGCATGATCGAGCGGAGCTGCTTGAGTGGTTTTACTGATCGGGCTATTGCAGATTGAGAGTGTATGGAGATCATGTACGTGTATTGGCTCAGAGTTAGTATTAGAGCCTTGTACTTTTACTTTCAGTTTCTTTTGTACTTGTATTTGTATGGTCGTCCCAGTGGGTGACCAGTGTTTTATTGTATTGCATAGCTGTTCGGGATTTTACAGCATTTTACTATTACAGCTTGTTCTATTTCAGTAGTTTACTGCTTCCACACTCTGTTTACTTTCCGTAGTGTATGATACTTAGTTATTTCCGTTGTTCTATTACTCTGGTATGAGGTAATAGTCTCCCCACTATCACACCCTAGTCCCTCGCTGCTAGTCGACATCCTCTGGTGTACGGGGAGGCGCGCTTGAGGCCTTGTGGCGAACCGTCTCAGAGCACCGGTTTAGTGGCTTCCGGGTCGGGACGTTACAGCTGGCGATGGCGTTGATGGAGCTTGTGCCTGGGGAGGACAAGGAAGCAGTAAGGGATTTCCACTTCAGGCGGTGGTTCAAAAAATTCTCGAACTTCCCGGAAAACAGGAAGTTTCCGGAAAGACCTCAAACCTGTCCTTAGGTGTCTCAGAGTAAGGAACACTCGTACTAGTGGATTTTGGTGGACAACCAATAGAAGACGTGGGGATTCAACATCAGCACCGAGCAACAACCAATAGTTAGGCTGGAAGTGTTCATCGCGACTCTTATCTATGTTTGGATCCTGCCAGTGAGGGATACCAACTTTGGAGTAGGCCTAAGCACATTTATCATGTCGTCCACATTGGTGATAGGAGGGCGGGTCAATCTCGGAATCTCGATACTCTCCATGTTTTACAAGGTGTTGTGGCATATTAGTGAGGGGAAAATGTAGAAGAGGGTATGTGGGCCATTACACCTTCTGTATGGGTGGATAGAAACATATATCAGGGGGGTTTACGAATACCTGAACCCTATCTCTTGTCCAGGCTCAAACTTACACCCATCAATCCTGAAATCCACTGTGATCTTTCCAGCCAAGCTGACCACACCGTCGGTTATGAACCAGGTGTGGAAGGTGGAGGAATTCAATTTACACCTGTTCATGTTGCCGATAGGGTTATTTACTGATGACGGCTGGGGGATGGAAGAAAATCAGGCCTATCTACTAGCCTTCCAAGGTAGAGTCCTAGTGGCGAGGGTGGACTGTGAGCCCCTTTGCAAGCCGTATACCCCACATTGGTTTGCAAGGAAATTCCAATGTATGTAGAGACTAACCCTACAGGTCTATCTAGAGTTGCACTATGATGAACACCAATGCATGATGAGGGATATGTGGCTCCTGTTCTCATGGGAAGATGGGAAAATGCGGAACAAGTTGCCTCCACCGACCTCTATCCTCGGGCTGGTAAAGGAATACACCCCGAGATGGGAGGTAGCCTACCCGGGGGAGATGCTGAATCAGCCAACCATTAGAGTCGGTGATGGTGAGATTTCCCAACCTCAGGGGCTGGGGCTGGAAGGCAGCAAGGGAATCCCATGGTGGCGGGGCTGCCGTGGTGGCGAGGCCCGCACCATTTGAGGGGGAATCTGTGGTAGAGGATCTGCCGAGAGGATTCTGCAGGATACCCACTCAGGCTCCGGGGAAGCGGTTGTGCCATATCAACATGCCAGAGAATGCTGTCTTCTAGGAGGCCTGGGACATCTAGGAAGTCAATAGGTAATTCCTCGGCCCCACCGAGTTGTGGCAGCACCTGAACCATTTCGGGATGGATTTTCTGGGAATAGGTGACCGTGCTGTCATGACACATCAAATTGATTATATTTTTAAGGTTTATTTATAGTCTAGGGAAGACCCTAGGTCGTCTCTCAAGGAGCGTTGGTAGGTTTAGAGTGTGTATTTTTAATAAAAATGACTAAGATAGGGGGTGGTTTTGAAAACAGTTTAAAACAATGACTTAGTTGAAATAGCCTAAAAAATGAGTGACCAAGTGGGTTTTGAGAAATATGAGATAAAAGGGTCGATGTGATTTCACTACACACATATCAAGTTCATTTCTCATAGAGATTCATCTTGGGTTTAGAGTAATTCTTTGGTTGGAGTTAATTGGAATCCCGATTAATTCCTAAGCTTTTATTTCAATGCTTTAAGGACCAAACCTTGACGTAATAATCGTATTGTCAAGGTCCAGTACTTATGCATGGAATAATAGCTTCCAAATCATATTGAAATCTCAATAAGGTGGGTATGAAAAGGATTCTTGTGATGTCCAATCGGAACAACACAAGTCACGCACTCAAAACCTCACACCGATCGGTTAGAAATTTAGAGCATAACACTCACATGCATCAAATCAAGCATTCAAATCTGAAATAAAATAAGATACATGGAATTAAATGTTTAAACACCCAAATTAGTCCAAACCAGTAGCTAATGTATGCATCATAACTCCCTTGACATGTGTGTAGCTCCCTCACAACGAACACCCAACTTTTAGCTCGACATCGGGAGGAGGAGGAAGCTCGGGTTGAACTCCTTCTTAATTGTTGATCCCCCTATGAGGATAGGGGCCTCCATAACCTCCAAGGTGATTAGAAGAGTCTTCTAGGACTCTAAATTGGCAGCACTTCACTCCTTGGCCGAACTTACAAATGAGGAGCCCAAGGTGTCCTTTTATAGGAAATGTGGGAGGTGGTTTTGGGCACACAGATTTCATCAATCCACTTGCACGACATGTTTCGGCCTTCAGAAAGTCTTATCTCGCTTTGGAGAAAATATAAAAGTTGTAGACCTACCTATTTACTGTCTCCACCGAATTCTTGGAACCGTTTGGACAACTATAGATCAAGATATTGATACAATACAGAACACCGCATTTGACTTGGTCCAAATTCGGTGGCTTGGACAGATCAGTTCGGATGGGCCCCATGAAAGCAGAATCAGGATTGGGTTACTTAATATGAAATGTAGAATATTGAATTTTGGACAGGACCACAAACTTTCAGCCCATTTAGATGCACGGATTTCGTCTAATATTTAAAACAGTGGATAGATGTCCATGGATCCATGCAATTTTGGCCCATTTTTCTTCCACTTCATCAAGGGCCCTCCAAATCACCTCCACCTACATTGTAATTTTCAAAACAACTATCATTGACCTATTTAACAGTGATAAACAAAAAATTATTGAATCAGACATAAAGCACAATTTGATAATATTTTTATATTTTTTAATACAAAATATGTTTAGAACAACGATGTAAGGGTGAAAATGAAACAGTGAATCGTGGTACGATCACACCCTCAAACCTAAACATTTTCACTCCTGGGAAAGGTCACATATCCAAATACAATGATGCATATATATATATATATTTACAACATCATGAAGATTTATCATTTGAGGGAATTTTATTTAAAGTAAATTGATCAATGCACGAATCACACCAAGGAGTTCTTCCTAGTGAAAATAGAAAAGGATGTCTCATAAATCATATCATAGAGAAATTCAAAAAGGTTCATGATACCCAATTGAGAAAGGAATTTAGAAGTAAATCATGACACTAACTCTCCATGTGTGTGTGTGAAAACCATTCCATGCTATTCTTTCCACTTGCTATCCAATAAATATATGTTATTTTAACATTTTTCAGCTTAAATGATTTGTCACCGAACATGTCCTACATCCTTTGCAATCATATTTCAAGACCCACTCATTTAAGCATTCCCAGAAGTCAAACCATAAGCTCCCGACCTAGATATCCCCATATGTTGCACATTTCATCACTCCCCTCATTTTTTTTGAAGTTGCAATTGGAACAAATCTCACACTCATCTCTCAACCATTGTTTGATCTCCTCACGACACTAATTGCAATAGTTATAACAAGATCAAAGGTTGAGGAGGAGTGGGTTTTGACCTGCCCAAGACACAACAATTTTTTTGAGGGCGTACAACAGTCGGACATTAGGTACACACGCATAGGTCAATCTGGTACAGTAATGAAACAGATCGGATAAGGAATGAACGTATGGAAATATCATTTAAAGCTGAAAAATATTAACCCAACATATATTTACCTTATATTAAGTAAGAAATAATCACACTTTGTGGTTTGGTGAATTTGTTTTTTGAGATATTAGTGACACAGTTTTCTCAAAAACTACTCACACAATGGGCATCAATTATCTCAAAGGTTTCACATAGATACGACCATTTATATCATTGACAGAAAACCAATTCACTAAAAATCACTCCCTGATGATAAATTCATACAAATATTCTTTTTAGCCTTCATTATGGTATTTTTACTTTCTCTACTTTATGGTCGCCACATCATGGAATTTCGAAATTGTTGATGGGGAAAAATAAAAATACCATAAAGAAGGCCAAAAAGAGAAAACAAAAGGAGAAAATGGTGAAAAATCCTAACTAACCCAGGAATGTATCCACCCCCCCACACCTAGAGAATGCAGTGTCCTCACTATAATAAAAGAGACTATGGGAAGGAAGGATAAAACCTGGTGAGTGTTATTCATAGACCGCTTCTTGAACATGGAGTTCCTCCATTGGGGACTCCGGAATGGATTCATGGAAGTGCTTCAGCCGCTGCCCATTGACAGTGAAGGTTTGCTTGGTGTCTTCATTTTGAACATGGACAACACCAAATGGAGAGACATTAGTAACAATGTAAGGTCCAAACCAACGGGAACGAAGCTTACCAGGGTGCAACTTCAGCCTTGCATTGTAGAGGAGGACCTTCTGCCCGATATGGAATTGACGATGAAGGATGAGATGGTCGTGGGCAGCCTTGGTTCGCTCTTTATAAATTCAGGAGTTCTCATATGAATCTCTTCTCATTTCCTCCAACTCCTGAATCTGCAACTTCCTTTTAATACCTACAACAGAAAGATTAGAATTGCATTGTTTAATAGCCCAGTAGGCCCGGTGCTCTACCTCAACAGAGAGGTGACAACTCTTCCCAAAAACTAGCCGATATGGTGACATGCCAATTGGAGTTTTGAATGCAGTACGATAAGCCCATAAAGAATCATCAAGTCTAAGACTCCAGTCTTTTCTGTTTGGCTGAACCGTTTTCTCAAGAATCTGTTTTACCTCTCTATTTGATACTTTGGCTTGACTATTTGTTTGTGGGTGATAAGCAGTAGACACTCGATGCCCAACCCTGTACCTGCGCAAAAGAGATTGCATTGTGCGGTTACAGAAATGAGAAACCTGATCACTGATGATAAACCTAGGTAATCCAAACCTATAGAATATTTGGGTTCTCAAAAATTCCACAACTGTCTTGGAATCATCTTTCCTCGTGGCTCGTGCCTCTACCCACTTTGAAACATAATCCACTGCCAGAAGAATGTAAAGGTTCCCAAATGAATTGGGGAATGGTCCCATAAAGTCAATGCCCCAAACATCAAAAATGTCATGGAAGAGTAAGGGTTGTTGGGGCATCTCATTTCTTTTAGAGACATTCCCTATTCTTTGACAGCGAGGACAAGATTTACAATATTCATGGGAATCCCGAAATAATGTGGGCCAAAAGAGACCAGAATCTAAGACCTTGCGAGCAGTCCATTGGGGACCAAAGTTCCCCCCATAAGAAAGTGTGTGGCAGAACCTAAGGACAGACTGAAACTCACTATCAGGAACACAACGCCTAATAACTTGATCACTACATGTGCGCCAGAGGTAGGGGTCATCCCAAATGTACCAACGGGACACATGTTTTAGACGGTCGGCCTGGTTTTTGGTGAAATCAGCAGGAATGAAAGACGCTGCCAAATAATTTACAATTTCAGCATACCAAGGAATAGCATCTTGCACTCGGTACAATTGCTCATCAGGAAACAATTCATTTATGGGAATACCGGGGGATGAGTCAATGTCCGTGGATGGGAGAATCCTACTGATATGGTCAGCAACTACATTCTCTTCTCCTTTTTTATCCCTAATTTCTAGATCAAATTCTTGAAGGAGGATCATCCAGCGAATGAGACGTGGTTTGGCTTTTGGTTTCTTTAGGAGATATCGGAGGGCTGCATGGTCTGAGAACACAATGAATTTGGACCCTAGAAGGTATGGCCTGAATTTATCCAAGGAAAATACAATGGAAAGAAATTCTTTTTCAGTGGTGGTGTAGTTTTCTTGGGCAGGGTCCAAAGTACGTGAGGCATAGGCAATGACATGTGGAGCTCGATCGACCCTTTGTGACAAGACTGCCGCAACTGCATAGTTAGAGGCGTCACACATGAGCTCAAATGGTAAATCCCACTGAGGTGGTTGGATTACCGGGGGTGACGTGAGACTCCATTTTAACTTATTGAAAGCTTCCTCACATTTTTTATCAAAATCAAATTCTTTTTCTTTTTGGAGTAATCGGGAGAGGGGGAGTACAATTTTACTAAAGTCACGACTGAAATGACGATAAAATCCAGCATGAACCAGGAAAGACGTCACATCCCGAACATTTTTAGGGAATGGTAGACAGGAAATGATATCTACTTTTGATTTGTCCACTTGGATACCTTCCCCAGAAATGACATGTCCCAAAACTATGCCTTGTCGCACCATGAAATGGCATTTCTCATAATTTAATACGAGATTCTTTTCAATACATCGACGTAGGAAAGAAGCAAGACTACTCAAACATTCATCAAAAGATGATCCATAAACAGTAAAATCATCCATAAAAACCTCCATGCAATTATCCAGGTAATCCAAAAAAATACTAACCATACATCGTTGGAAAGTACCTGGAGAATTGCACAGACCAAATGGCATCCTTCTATAAGCAAATGTACCAAAGGGGCAAGTAAAGGTTGTATTTTCCTGATCCTCAAGGGCAATATGGATCTGAAAGTATCCAGAATACCCATCAAGGAAACAGTAATGGGACTTCCCTGCTAGCCTCTCTAGCATCTGGTCAATGAATGGAAATGGGAAATGGTCCTTCCTAGTGTGTTGGTTTAGTCGACGATAGTCTATACAGACACGCCAACTATTCTGCACACGAGTTGGAACCAATTCATTGTTTTCATTTTTAACTACAGTAAGGCCAGTTTTTTTAGGAACTACTTGAATGGGACTGACCCATTGGCTGTCAGAGATAGGGTAAATGATTCCAGCAGCCAACAATTTTGTTACTTCTTTTTTAACAACATCAAGTAGGTTTGGGTTCAGTCGACGTTGTGACTGCCTCACTGGTTTGTCCTCATCATTTAATAAAATATGATGTGTACAAATTGATGGGTTAATGCCAGGAATGTAAGCAAGTTTCCATCCCAAAGCTTGTTTATACTTCCTCAAAAGATCAAGCAGTCGCAATTCATGCTCAGGAGGGAGTGAACTAGCAATGATGACGGGAAACTTGTTTCCATTCTCAAGATATGAGTATTTTAAATCTTGAGGCAGTTGTTTCAGTTCCAATTCTGGGGAATTTTGGATTGACGGAAGTGTGTGTGAAAGTGAGAAGTCACTGATCTCATCTAACTGCTCAATGGTAACATCCTCAGATGAGGAATGAGCTTTTACAAGCTTAGCAGTATCATCGATGGTCATGTGATCCTCTGTGTTCAAGAAATCATCAATTAACAAACATGCCTGACATTTCTCTAAACCAATACAACAATCAATGCATGATTCATTACCTAACATTTCAATCAATGAATAAAACTCAGAAAGGGGATCAGGTGAATGAAAATAATTTGTTTCAGGGGAAGGGAGAACATCAATTGCATTGACAGAGAGAGAGGAGTGTTCTTCTGAGGGGTGCTTCATGGCATCAAGGATATTGAAGTGGACAATATTACCACCAAACTCTATAGATAATGTACCATTATGGACATTAATTATGGTTTTGGCGGTTTTCAAGAAAGGTCTCCCCACTATAATTGGGGCATGTCCATTCATCCTATCATCTTCCATTTTAAGCACGTAAAAATCAGCAGGAAAAATTAAATTTTGCACCCTCACAAGAACATCCTCTAGCACACCAGAGGGGTGTGCCGTACTCCGATTTGCTAGATGAATGACAATATCACTGGGCTTCAGTCCACCGACCTGCAATGAAGAGTAAATAGAGTGAGGCATCACATTAATAGAAGCACCCAAATCAAGCATAGCGTTGGAACATGAATACTCCCCTATGGTGCATGGAATCGAGAATGTCCCAGGATCATTGCACTTGGTAGGAAGTGATGACTCTATCAATGCTGAAACATTCCTCCCCAGGCTCACCTTCTCATCACCACGAAGCCTCCTTCGGTGTGTACACATCTCCTTCAGAAACTTGGCATATCTTGGAATTTGCTTCACAGCATCAATCAAAGGAATGTTAACCTGTACTTTCTTGAAAGTTTCCAAGATTTCTTTATCAAGTTCGTTTTCTTTTTGTTTCCTAGGTTGGGCAGCCCTTTGAGTAAATGGAAGAGGAATTGTTGGGATAGGTGGCTCATCAACAACCACAATCTTTCCTTTGGAAGGGCTTCTCTCAGGAAAAGGGTTTTCTTCTCTTGGACCATTTTCAGCAGTTGGGATGGTGGTTTCCTTTGGATGGGAGGACTCTAATGGAGGGGTCATTTGGATTTTGATTTGTGTCCCACTCCTAAGGGTGATGGCACTAACATTTCCTTTATCCCTAGGGTTTACTACTGGTTGAGATGGTAGTTTACCCGACCCATGACTTTGGATTTCCCCCACCGAGTTGGAAAGTTGGCCTAGTTGAGTCTTTAGGTCTTATATGGCTGCTTGTGTGGTTTTTTGGAATTGGATATTATTGGCAGCCAATTGCTTCATCATATCTTCTAGGCTAGGCTCGGTTTTTGGAGGGGGGGGGGGTTGGAATGGCCTTTGGGGTGGTTGAGGATTTCTGGGTGGTGGTGGATGACTACTCTGACCCTGTTGGTTCCATTGCTGTAGAGGTTGGTTTGAATACCCCCCTTGCCTATAGGATTGGTTTTCCTTCCACCCTTGGTTGGATGGATAGTATGGTTCTTTCCTAAAGGGTTGGTTAAAGGGGCGTCCTGGAAATATTGCCTCACAACTCTCAGAAGTTTCTCTCAATTGAGGACATTGGTCAGAATAGTGGGTGTCAGAAGAGCAGATTCCACAATGGATGGGAGGAGGAGATTGATATTTCCCTTGGGAGAGAGCAAGTTGTCGTAGAAGGGTACTTACCTCTTCGAACTTCGTGTCCACCTTCTTCTCAAACTCAATACTTTGCACCTCATGGACACCTCGAATGGGAACATTGGACCATGTACCGAATTGTTGAGTGTTCTGTACCATGTTCTCAATGACGGTTCTTGCAGCAATTGGGGTCTTATCTACCAATGCACCACCTGCAGCAGCATCAATCATATTTCGATCAATAGGAATCAAACCTTCATAAAAATATTGAATTAAAAGTTGATCACTTATTTGGTGGTGTGGGTAACTTGAACATAACCTTTTAAAGCGTTCCAAATATTCATGTAATGTTTCCCCTTGAGATTGTCTTATACCACATATTTCTTTCCTTATAGTTGCAGTTCGAGTGGCTGGGAAGTATTTTTCAAGAAAAAGGCATTTCATGTCTGCCCAGCCCCTAATTGGTGAATTGACATAGTATAACCAATCTTTTGCAGTGTCTTCTAATGAAAATGGGAATGCCCTAAGCTTCACTTGTTCTTCATCCACATTAGCAGGTTTTAAGGTTGAACACACAATATTAAATTCTTTTAAATGCTTATGTGGATCTTCTCCAGGCAGTCCATGAAATCTTGGTAATAAATGAATTAAACCAGATTTTAGTTCAAAATTGGGTGCCTCTCCTTGTAATTGAATGTAAGTGGGTTGTATATCAACATCAGGTAAGGTTAGTTCTTTTAGTGTTCTATTATTTTCAGCCATGATATACAAGTTATGTTCAGTTTTAACTTTGGTTTTAGAAGAAGAAGAAGGATCAAGAAGAATTTTAAGATTTGATGTCTCCTCCTTCAAAGTGTGGTCTTGTATGTCTCAGTTTCGTTGATGTAAGATCCTCTCCGGTTCGGGTTCGAAAGTTTGTAGGTCTCCCGGAGTAGAAAGCGTCATACAAAGAACCTACACAATAAATAAATTAGAACACAAAGACAAATTCAAAGGTAGAAGATAAAACAAACAAATATTCACAAAAATTACAAAAAAAATTATCAAAAACACGCACAAAAAACCAAAGCGCTCCCCGGCAACGGTGCCAAAATTTGACCGTGCTTTCATGACACGTCAAATTGATTATATTTTTAAGGTTGATTTATAGTCTAGGGAAGACCCTAGGTCGTCTCTCAAGGAGAGTTGGTAGGTTTAGAGTGTGTATTTTTAATAAAAATGACTAAGAGAGGGGGTGGTTTTGGAAACAGTTTAAAACAATGACTTAGTTGAAATAGCCTAAAAAATGAGTGACCAAGTGGGTTTTGAGAAATATGAGATAAAAGGATCGATGTGATTTCACTACACACATATCAAGTTCATTTCTCATAGAGATTCATCTTGGGTTTAGAGTAATTCTTTGGTTGGAGTTAATTGGAATCCCGATTAATTCCTAAGCTTTTATTTCAATGCTTTAAGGACCAAACCTTGACGTAAAAATCGTATTGTCAAGGTCCAGTACTTATGCATGGAATAAGAGCTTCCAAATAATATTGAAATCTCAATAAGTTGGGTATGAAAAGGATTCTTGTGATGTCCAATCGGAACAACACAAGTCACGCACTCAAAACCTCACACCAATCGGTTAGAAATTAAGAGCATAACACTCGCATGCATCAAATCAAGCATTCAAATCTGAAATAAAATAAGATACATAGAATTAAATGTTTAAACACACAAATTAATCCAAACCAGTAGCTAATGTATGCATCGGAACTCCCTTGACATGTGTGTAGCTCCCTCACAACGAACACCCAACTTTTAGCTCGACATCGGGAGGAGGAGGAAGCTCGGGTTGAACTCCTTCTTCATTGTTGATCCCCCTATGAGGATAGGGGCCTCCAGAACCTCCAAGGTGATTATAAGACTCTTCTAGGACTCCAAATTGTCATCACTTCACTCCTTGTCTGAACTTACAAATGAGGAGCCCAATGTGTCCTTTTATAGAAAATGTGGGAGGTGGTTTTGGGCACACAGATTTCATCAATCCAATTGCACGATGCATTTCGACCTTCAGACAGTCTATCTTGCTTTGGAGAAAATATAAAGATTGTATCCCTACCTCTTGACTGTCTCCACCAAAAGTTTGGAACCGTTTGGACAACTAGAGCTCAAGATATTGATAAAATACAGAACACCGCATTTGACTTGGTCCAAATTCGGTGGCTTGTACAGATCAGTTCGGATGGGCCCCATGAAAGCCGAATCAGGATTGGGGTTCTTAATATGAAATGTATCTTATTGAATTTTGGACAGGACCACAAAATTTCAGCCCATTTTGATGCACGGATTTCGTGTAATATATAAAACAGTGGACAGATGTCCATGGATCCATGCAATTTTGGCCCATTTTTCTTCCACTTCATCAAGGGCCCTCCAAATCACCTCCACCTACATTGTAATTTTCAAAACAAGTATCATTGACCTATTTAACAGTGATAAACACAAAATTATTGAATCAAACATGAAGCACAATTTGATAATATTTTTATAATTTTTAATACAAAATATGTTTAGCACAACGATGTAAGGGTGAAAATGAAACAGTGAATCGTGGTACGATCAATAGGCCCCATCAGGGCCGAATTTGCAGTGTCCCAATCTAAAGGGGAATAATATATGACTGAGCTGGAGGACTTCGTGCACTCTCGGGGTGCTCCTCTTCCAATGAAAGATCGAGTCAAGGTGTTTCTTAATCGCACTACTCCCCCGTAGTTGTCGGCCGCTGATTTGAGAGAGTGCTTCCCTCATCCGGAAGAATTAGAAGAGTCATCTTGGGGAGACGAGGTCTGGAGAGGGAGCCCATTGGAGGAGGGCGATGTTGTAGATCAAGACTCGAATCTTGAAGAGTTCGTAGAGGCCCTTGAGGTAATTATCTGAAACCCCCCTCTACGAGACTTTCATTGAGGTCATTCTGGAATCCTTGCTCACATCTGAACCGTATAGAAGATTCTTATATAAAGAACTCGTTCTTGTCCCTAAGTGGATGCAGATACGGGACCTTAGGGATTTACACTGGCCGCCACATCTCTTACTACATCCAGCAGGTCTAGGACACCTGAGGTGACCCCTCTGGAGTTTTTAGACCTCCCGACCATATACGGGGGGTCATGCTTCGGGGTCCCGATGACATCAGCCCAAGAGCAAGACCAGTGATTTGATCATTGTAAGTTCCCTCAACCAATTTTATGGATGTCATACCCTAACCATGTTTACGTATGTTCGTGTCCTTTTTGTTTTTAGTGCGTACAATTTTTCAAATAGTTTGGGTCGCCTTAGCAAGGTTTGTTGGGGCTTCTTACGGCGTCCTTCCTAGGGGAATGCTGATGATCGTGGTGGTGGAGCACCAAACTGACCAAGCAGAAGCACTCTCCATCACTAGTGGGACCATCATCGGGGCTGAACTCGAGATCATTGAGGTAGGATATGATGATGTGGAACGATCAGATAGTCCAGGTCCTGCCATCCCGATCAAACACCATACATGGACCCGAATAAAGAGTTCCTGGGGGCGTTCCCCATGTATGAGCCTACCAATCGTGCTGACTGGGACGAGACAGCCTCTGATGAAGAGGATAACAATATAGTCTAACTCCGATTGTGGAATCTGATCACGCGCTTCATCAATGACACCCCACAAGCACTATGGTTAGATGAGATGGATAGACTTCGCTCGTGACTACATGAACTGTGTGCTGGGGGAGTGGGTTCCCAGCGTCCTCACATGATCATTCGCGATCTTATGGTGTAAAAGATTCAAGAGTATAATCGTGGCCTCGGTGTGGGCTGGAATCGGAGGAAGCAGTTAACATCAAGAGGCTCCAAGAGGCTGAAAATGAGGTTCAACGGTTGCAGGCCTAGGCGGATGAGCATTCTGCTTCCCTTGGCATGCAATTAGAGCTCGTCTCGGGGCTGAAAGCCCAGCTGGTGGAGGCAGAAGAGGGAATGAAGTGATCCTCTGAGGGTATGACCGTCATTCAGACCAACGTAGAGTAGGCCCAGATTGTGGCCGATGAATTGTGCCTCATCGCTGTCGAGGAGGAACAAGAGCCGAACAGGTGGCAGCAACTCCTGGACACCACCAGGCAGAGGGTGGCGGAGCTGCTATGCTCTTTTGATGAGGTTAACCCGTCCATGTAAGGAAACGACCCTCGGGTACTGTAATGATCAGTAAACCTCAAACGTAATTTCATGCTTTGATTTTTTGATTCCATATCAAGCATGAGTTCCATTGTTACATTGGTTTATTTCAATCTCGTGATATTCGTAGAGCATCCAACGATCATTCCCTAAGCTCACATGGGTCAGGCCCGATGTGAGAAACAAGAGACGACCACCTTATCACCCCCATCCAAATGTAGGAGTGCAAACCAAGCTTCGGACATCCAGGATTTGAAAAACTGGCCTGGATTTCCGGGGGGAATTGGAGTGACCTAACTGGAGAATGAACCTCTCAAAACAACTGAATTACCATTTTCTTAGTGTGCTCTTGTGCACGAACGTGGTAACGCCAAGGGTGATGGAATCAATTCTAACAGATGGGAACGGACGATGTGAATAATGATACCCAGGATTTAGAACACTGTGGGGGTGGCGTGACAATAAAGAATAACTATTGACCGCATTCGAAACACAATATCCTTATTGTGTTAGCCTAGAATGGGGATAGAAAATGAGGGTTGACCGCTGACCATGTTCGAAACACAGGGCCTGACTCAAAATTCCATCCTTTAGTCTTCCTGAACATTGGCCCAAGACAATAGATGGTCCATAGGGCGAGCATCTAGACTGTTAATGGGTTCCTTTAGACATGAAAGAGGACGAGGGTTTGAATAAGGGGAATACAAAGTGTGGAATTTGGAGTGATGGTTTTTTCGAACAAATTCCAACACTCGAAATTACACCACCGTGATGGAAGCACATTAGATGGGCACATGAGTTTGATCAGGGATCATTCCTTATTTTAAAATTACCTCTCTGGTGAGGGACCTGTCGCTTCCCAATGTCATCATGGGGAATCGTGAACTTGTTCAGGGAAAAGATGTAGTTACATGGTTCCCCACAAGGGGTCAGGCCAGGGGACCAGAAATGAGGAGGAATAAGATGTATGATTCCTGAGGCTGGAACCAAGGCGAAATGCGTGGGTGTCTCTATATATCCCATGAGGATGGGAATCAATACATACACAGTTCTGGAAGATGTCGTGTAGTTTAACGTCTTGCAGCTAGGACACAAAGTTGTTTTAGTTTATGGTCATAGAGCTCGGACCATGGATGGTAGGAAACGTGGGAGACACATGGTGGGGTAATTTTAAAACCTTATGTGAATGAGGACCCGGAGTCCAGATTACCATGTGCTAATTGGGGAAGTTTTTAGGTCAAGGGAGCGAACATGAAGGTTAGGTTGGGCCCATGGGGGAAGTTCCCGGGCATTTCTACATATCTCGTGTGAATGAGAATCAAGACGTACGTAGTTCTAAGGGGTGGAATGGTAAGGTACCAGTACCAGGGATAAAAGGGGAATGCAGGTGTGGTTATCAGCCCAAAATAATTGGTATTTGATGTATCTTATATTTCCTTTAAGTTGAATGTTTATTTTGTGAAGCGACAGGCCTAAGATAGCATGTCCCGACGTCGCCACAAGAATCAAGCAGTATGACGGCATTGAAAAATGGTATGGCATATGACCGATGCCAAACATGGTGTCCCCTTGAGTGAGTACGTCACGATGCAGTGCCTTTTTTCGTCATACGTCCAAGATGATAATGTCACAGTTCAGGGTCATGTGATGAGACCAGGCGTGCATTTTAACATCATGCGGCACAAACATAGTAGAGACAAGGATAAAGGGAGAATTTTCACGGTGCAATAAAACATACCCGACGTGAATGAAGACATAATATCATACCACACCGTACGCTATTCTGTGATATAAACCTTGGGCCAAGGGTCCATGATAGTGGTAAGAGGGTAAGGGGTAGGAGAAACTAGCTCCCAATTGAGCTGGACCCAAAAATGAGATGTTTGGTTGTTCATACGTATCCCACGAGGATGAAAATCAAGCCACACATAGTTCTAGAAGATATCTTATTTTATAGTCTTAAATCTTGGACCATGGAGAAGGGAAGTCGGCATGAATCCCTGAATGACGCCTTTACTGCGGCTTTGTCCTCATAATGTGCAAATGCGCACTGAGGGATAGCATCAGGAGTGTCAAAATTCCAATTGGTCATGATGGGGTGGGAAATGATGTGAATCATGTAACCAATATTCAAGGCTTGAAGGGGTTGGCATGATGATGGAGGATGACTATTGACCATGTTCTAAACACAACACCCATATCGTGTTAGCTAGTAATAAGGACAAACAAATGAGTGTCGACTGCTGACCGTATTCTCAATGTCGGACTTGTATCAATTTGTTGTCTGAAACTCTTGAGGATGTTGTCCCGTGATGGTAGGAGAGCCCTTAGGCCTAGAATCTATACCATTTGGGGGTCCCTTATAGTTTGGAAGATTATGGAAGCCCAAATGAAGGGGAACACGAAGCCTAAAAGATGGGCGAAAGCATGTCCACGTAAAGTCTGACACTTCAAATGCTTAACTAGAGTACTCTTAAACAGATTGGTGCATCAACGAAGAGGGTAGAGGAGGGTTCTCAACTTTAGAATAACCAATTTGAAGGGATGAGTATAGAATATAGGAATAGATAACTCCCAGGAGGGAGAGGGTAGTCCAAGGGGCCAAGGTGAAAGGGATATTTCTAAGAGATGGGGTTGGACCTGAAGTCTAGATGTTCAGGCCATCGTACATATCGCATGAGGATGGGAATCAATCCACACATAGTTCTATAAAGGGGAAATACAAAAAGATCTTAGTTTAAGGTCTTAGAACTCAGACCAGGGAGAATGGACTGTCCCAAGTAAAGGTGAACCTTAACCCAGTCCCTAAGCCTACATGAGTCGAACTCAGTGTAGGAAACAAGGGAGGATAAGGTATTTTCAATACATGAAATATATGTAAAAGGGGAATCAGTGGAGCCCTAAATGATTTCCCTATCGTGGCTTTTCCCTCCTAATGTGCGGGTGCGCACTGAGGAATAGTACCAATAATTTCAAAGTTCTACTTGGACACGATGTGGTGGAGAAGGATGTGAATCATGTAACCAACATTTCAGGCTTAATGGGGTTGGTGTGATGATAGAGGATGACCTTTGACCGTGTTTGAAACACATCATTCATATTGCGTTAGCCTGAAACGGGGACAAACAAATGAGCATCGACAGTTGACCAAATTCGCAACGCGGGACTTGTATCACTTTGTTGTCCAGAACCCTGGAGGTCATTGGCCCGTAATGGTAGGAGGGCCCTTGGGCCGAGCATCCATGCCATTTGGGGGTCCCTTTGGATGTGAAAGATGATGAAATCTCTAATGAGGGAGGACAAGAATCCTGAAAAATGGTTGAAATCATGTTCGAGTAGAGTCCAACATTCCAAGTACTAAACCAGAGTACCCTTAGGCACATTGGTGAATCACCGAAGAGGGACGAGTTACTCATCATGAGAGAGGCCGATTTGAAAAGACGAGGATATTACAAGGGTATTGAAAACACTCAGGAGGAGGAGGTAAATGACATGGTCATTACAACACCCAATGTGAGTGAGAACATAATCGTATACCACACCATACATTTCTCTCTCTAGGGGATGCGGGCCAAGGGGCCAAGATGGGGATGGACCTAAAGATGAGCTGCTCGGGCGGTCCTACGTATCCCATGGGGATGGGAATCAAGCCATATGTAGTTCAGGAATAACACATAGGGGTACGATACCCTAACGAGGGGGGTTTATGGAATGGAAAATAACCCGACATGAATGAGTACATAATCCCATACAACACCATGCAATTCTGTGTAAGAACTTGGACTGGGACCCGAGAAGGCCAAGGGCCCAGAAAAGACCAGGGACCTGATTTTGGGCCTCGGTCGGAAATTCCCAACCATTTTGCAGTTTAACGTCTTACAGAGAGGACGAAGAGATGATAAGGTATCTCATTCGGGGATGAGTACGGCATGGAGAGTAACCTGACGTAAATGGGGACATATTCCCATACCACATTGTACAATCCCATAAGATAGAACCTGGGCCATGGGTC
The DNA here is from genome assembly GCA_963277665.1 of Viscum album. Lineage (NCBI taxonomy): Eukaryota > Viridiplantae > Streptophyta > Magnoliopsida > Santalales > Viscaceae > Viscum > Viscum album. The sequence continues at coordinate 1,585,820,268 of OY728155.1, forward strand.
CAAAACTGGGCACATGAAGCATGAAAGGGCATGTGCTTGTGGTATGGACTATAAATGAATGGAATTATGACTTAAGGGGATGTGTGTAGCATGGAAAAATAGCCTGATATGAATGAGGACGTAAGTCCACTCCACACCCCACAACCCTAAATGAGAACTTGGGCTAGGGGATAGAAAGGGCCAAGGGGATAGAAAATGCCCAGGGACTGAGGCTGGGGGTGTCGACCAATGGTATCCATATGACCTCTTGTGCGATAACCGCCTCATCACAGATCCAAATCCCACATGTTTTGTGCTCGGTGTGGGAAACAAGGAGCTGGATTCAGCTCCTCCTACTATACAGGGGTGCAGTAGCTGGCATCGCCTGAGGGGAGTTCATCGCATTGATATACAATGTGGTAAATGAACTACTGCACTCATGTTTTGGGACATATTGGGGTGGCTCTAATGACAAAGGATAGTTTTTGACCATGTTTGAAACACAGCGTCCTTATAGTGACCTGGAATGGAAACAACAAATGAGCATCGACCACTGACCATATTTGTAACACGAGACTTGTATCAATTTGTTTCTAAAAATCCTCGAGGTTGTTGGCCCAAAATGGTAGGAGAGACCTTGGGCCTAGCATCCCTTCTATTCGGGGGCCCTTCCGGATGGGAAGGATGATGGAGTCCCAATCAAAGGAGTAGGTGAAGCATAACTATACCCATATATTTCAAAATCAAGCAGGGTGGTGAAAGAGGCGGACACCACTGGGGAGTGGCACGTACGGAGGAATCGAGATGAGCTCGACATGTCTTGAGGTAGGAACCTACACCACACCATATGTATTGACCTAAGGGGAGGTTTTGGAATTTGGGCTAGGCCAACAGACGAAATGTTAGGGCATTCCTACGTATCCCATAAGGCTGGGAATCTTGTCGTACATAGTTATTGAAGGCCATGCAGTTTAACACCATGTGGTAAGGACGTGGGAGGATAGAAGAATGGGGAGTGGGCACATGGTGCGACCATTATAATCCTAGCTTGAGTGGGGATAAGGAAGACAACACCATATCATGCAAGGATCCTCTCAGAGAACTATACCCAAGGGGATAGTCTATAAGAAGAGTTCGGGGGATGGGCTCAAGAAGAAACGCTTGAGCGTTCATACATATCCCATGTGGATGGGAATCAAGCCATACGTAGTTCTAAGGGCATAGTTTAACTTCTTGCGAGATGATTCACAATTTAAAGTCATGTAGGAATGAATAGTTCAAGGTCATGCTGGACCGAATAGTTTACGGTCATGCAGGACCAAACAATTTAGGGTCATGTCAGACCAGCTGGATCGGGAAACGTATTGCTTGAGAAACTTGGCTTTGGTGGGAGGAGTTATACGCTCACCATCCTTGGTCACCAGGGAGTATGCTCCATTGGGGTAAACCCTGTGAATTATGTAAGGTCCTTCCAATTTGGGCTCTAACTTTGGTGGTTTCCTACTAGGGATCACTGGCGCCCTGAGGGCCAATACCAAGTAACCTTACAGGAAAGATCAAAGGCAAACCTTCTTGTTGAAGGCTCTAGAAATCTTATTCTAATGCTTTTCTAGATTGTGCAGGGCACAAATCCTATTCTCATCAAGTGATTCTAATTCAGCCAGACGAATTTCGGCTTCCTTATCTGGAACCTGCTAGTTATAGACCGTTGTGCGTAATAAAGGCAACTAGATCTCGATGGGCATGATGGCCTCAGCTCCGTACACTAGGGGTTATGGGGTCACCTGGGTAGAATTACGAGTCATCGTCCGTTAAAACCAGAGGTCATTGGGGAGCTTGTCCGACCAACTCTTCTTATTCTGAACAACCATTTTTTGCAAAAAGGGTTTTGTTGAATGCTTCAATCTTCCCATTTTCCTGCACGTGATATAAGGAGATATGGTTCAAACGGATGTTGTACTTGGCATACAATTTCTTCAGCTCAGTTTCTCGGAAGTTGGTGCCGTTATTGGTGATGATATTGTGAGGAACTCCAAACCAGTGGATGATGTTGGATCTCATGAAGTCAAATATAGAACGGACCTTGACCTCCTTGAGAGGAACTACTTCTTCCCACATAGAAATAAAATCTTTGGAAGTCAGGATGAACCTGCACTAGCGAGCTGTCATCGGTGGATATTGTCCCACGACATTGAGTCCCCATACTGCGAACAGCCAAGAATAATTGGTGGAGTGGGGAGGTTCTGGCAGCCGATACAAGAATTTAGCATGAATTTGGCACACGTGACATATCATGGTGAACTCGATGCAGTCATGGATCGTGGAGGGCCTGAAGTACCCCGGTCTCTGGATCTGATGAGACTGCTTCATCCCAGTATGGTGAGCCCCACAAGAACCGGTGTGAACCTTCTGCATGACCTGAGAAGTCTCGACTACTTGGATGCAACGGTGGAGAACACCATTAAACCCACGCTTGTAGAGGATCTGCACAAGACTGGGACCACTCTAGAGGGTAAACTGCAGCACGCAGCATCGGATTTTCTCGTGCTCGGCCCGATCAGTCGGGAGGTAACCATTTGGGAGATACTCGACAAAGGGGGCTCTCCTGTGTGGGGTCACTTCAACTGCCACATCTGAGGAACCTAGGGGTCCTGATGTGGATAATCTGGTGGTAAGATGGATTACTCGTAGGCTGTCGTCATCCTGTAGGGTGGCGGGAGAAATGACTCTTCGATGTGCCACGTGTATAATCAGGACATCCTGCTCGGGTTCTACAAGTGATGTAGCTAGGTCGGCCAGGGCATCGGCTTGACCGTTCTAAGATCAAGGGACACAAGAATATTCCGGCCGAGATGGAAACTAGGCCATCAGCTGGGGGTTGCACTCCAAAAACAGTATGATCTCTGGCTTTATGATGACATAACCACTTTTTATTTGCTTGATGACATGTTCGGAATCACCATTCACATGTAAATCGGGCACATCAATCTCAAGGGCCAGCTCGAGACCATTGATATGAGCCTATTACTCTACCTCGTTGTTGGTGAAGCCTTCCAACAACAGGAATGAATACGGCAGAATGACTTGTGCTGGAGTAATAAAGACAATACCTAGGCCTACTCTTTTGAGCCTAGGATCATTGAGTCTCCTGCCAGTGGGACTCCGGGAGGCACCATCAAAGTGAATCTGCCAATATGGGATGGCAAGATCTACTGAGAGGATTTCCTTGTTGGTAAAATCAATTTCTAGGGATAGGTCCATGGGGGTTAGATGGTCAGCTAGAAAATCTTCCAATGCTTGTCCCTCGATAGCCTTCTGAGGCACGAACCTGATGTTGAACTGCTGGAGGATTACAACCCACCATGCTAGATGGCCGGTCAACATGGGTTGTTTCATAATGTACTTAATCGGGTCTACCCAAGACACCAGTTGTACCTTGTGGTACCTTGTGGTACTGTGGGTAATGTCACATCTTTTGCACGGCAAATATGAGTTCAAGGTAGCTTCTTTTGATGAGGGGGTTTCTGGTCTCTGTATCAATGATCATACGACTGAGGTAGTAGAGGGTATTTTCTATCCCCTAATTGTTCTTCTAAGTGCAGAGGGTGCTGAGAGATAGTTCTAGGGTAGTCATGTACAAGATCAGTGGTTTTCCAGAGATAGGTGGCATTAGGCCGGAGGCTGGAGTAGATACTACTTGATTTCCTAGAACGTGGTCTGGCACTCTTCGTCCCTTTCTTAGGCGGAGCCTTTCTTCATGAGACAAGAAAAGGGCTTACATTTTCTGGAAAGATTTGTAATTAATCAGCTTATATAGGCTACGTGGCATTAGAAACCATGAAGCTATCGAATATTGCTCGGGGGAGGCATCTGGATGAAATCATTAGTCATCTATGGGTCGATATCGATGCCCTAGTATCTAACAACAAAGCCAAGGAACTTTCCATAGGTGACCACAAAGGAAAATTTCAATAGGTTCATCTTCATGTGGTGGGAACAGTGGAAGCTAAACACTTTCTCAAGGCCCTTGAGATGGTCCTGGTGCTAGTGAGATTTGACTACCAGATCATCCACATAGCATTCCACCAATGTCCCTAGGATTTGCAAGATTATGCAGTGCATGGCTCGCTGATAGGTGGAACATGCATTCATTAATCCAAAGGGAATAACCTGGTAACAGAAAGTACCTTGGGGAAACCTGAAAGTTGTGGACTCCTTCTCCTCAGGGGCCATTCAAATTTGGTTGTATCTGGAGTATCCATCCAGGAAGGATAGGGCTTGGAACCCAACCGTAACGTCGATCAACAATTCTGTCACTGAAAGGGGAAATCATCCTTCAAACAGTGACAATTGAGATCTCAGAAGTCGCTGCAGACCCTGATCTATCCGTTCTTCTTCCTGACTGTCACAATGTTAGCTAGCCACTTGGGATACTAGACCTCCTTGACGAAGTTGGATCTAATAATCTTGTCAACTTTGGCCTCAACCATGGCACCATGAGAAGAGTGCATCTTCCTGGTAGGCTGCTTGAACCCGCGATGGATTATCAGGAGACCGAGGCGGTGGATGGCTACCTGAGGATCTAGTCCTGGAATCTCATCGTAACTCCTAGAAAACACGTCATGGTGCTATTTAAGGAAGTCCACGTACAACTGCTGCTCTTCGAGGGACATGGCGGCACTGATCAATGTGGGTCTCAGATCTACCTCGCTTCCAAGGTTTACCTGTACCAGTTCATCGACTATGGTGGAAACAACTTCTTTGAATGTGGGGGGAACATCCTCTAGATCCTCTTCTTCACTTACAGAGGACGTATCCCTAGTAGGGGAAGCTTCTTCCGGGTCGGCAGATCTCGAAGAGTGGCTGGTACCAGTCTGAATGGTAGTGGATAGCATATCAGGAGATTCACGTGATGCTGAAACCATAGCAACAAAGGTAGTCGATCTGATCCCATCTGGTCTTTGGCCTAAGGGGCCACAATTGATGATATCAAAGTAGTAGTGGCACATCGAATTGTTATGGTTAATCCTATCCCGGAAAAAAAAGACACTTGTGATGCACCACTATTGCCATGGGGCGAACATCCTGATACCGTACAGGGGTAGGAGGCTCCAGGGTCACCTGATCCTGGTATGTGTTAGAGTACAAGTTGATTTCTCGCCGTCACTTGGACATGGGAATATGCTTCCCTCTTTTACTAGAGACAACAAATCATTTCCCCATGTTGGGGGTTGTGGACTCCAATCGATGGATCGGGTAGACGTAGGCATCATCCAGACCTGCCTAGGGGTCAGTTGTGACAGTGGTGGGCTCAACCTCACTCACCTGGATCTGTTTGTCCTTGCTCTTGTAATATTCGGCATCAAGGTAGTGGGATTCACAAGAGGCGAAAGGAGATGCATCACCTTGGAGTAATCCTACTCTAACATGAAGAGATTACTTGAGGAACCGATGATACGATGAGGGGACTGCCTCGTGTAGGTGGAGCCATGGTCTTCCCATCAATGCCTTGTACACGGTGTCCTGAGTGACAACCATAAACTCAGTGCTGAAAACTAGGCCATTGAACTGGGTGTTCAAACGGATCTTACCAACTGGGGTTTATTCTGTCCTGTTGTATCTCTAGATTCTTAAATCGTAGGGAGCCAGGTCATCTTCAAAGAATCCCATCTTCCACAGTGTTCACGTGAGGATAAGGTTAATCTCGAACCCGATGTCAACAAGACAGCGGAAAGCCTCCACACCATTAAATTGGTCGGTGATGTACAGTGGGAGGATGTTATCCTATATGGGAGAGCCTTTATCTTCACCAAAGACCGAAATGATGACCTGTCATTCAGCGTTCTCGACCGCTTCAGCATGAAAGGCTTCTGCAGCTGCTACCCTCCTCTCAAACTAGAGGGGGCTTCCTAAAGCCTCAAAGATGGCCTCATGCATATCTAACAACAGGAGAAGGGCCTTGAGGATGGAAAGCCTTGTTGGGATGGCAGAAATGTGCTTGATAACATCATATTTCCACACCAGGTGAAAAATTCTGCTTGTAGGAGGCCACTCTGTGATAAGAGGCATGGCGGCCCCTGCCGGCTGGACCGGGAACTGGCTAGTACTGGGCATGTCCCGTTGTTCACAAGTCAAATCCTAGAAAGTAGCTCTCGGATAAGGACCGTGCGACTGAGATAAGCCTGTAGCAGGGCGAGGCTTGTCGCGGCATGGTTGAGGTAGCTCTGCCTGACCCAGTAGCACAAACGGTGGTGGAGGCAGGCCTGACGACACCGGATCAAAAGGCTGCGTGTGCTGAGTTCTGCGTTGGGTTTTTGTCTGGTCTCAGTGGCATGGACGGCCTTTCTATAGGTGCCAACTTATGTTCCTCGACAACCCATGTGGTCGCGGCTCCGCCGACGTTGGCATTGGCTGGGGACATTGGGGAGGTTCACCAGGCGCTCCCCCTCATCTGGAGTCATATAGGGGTTTAACAACTCCACGATATTAACCGAAGCCTACCCTAGACTATCACATGAAGAGTCATCCACTACTGGGCAGATTCTGGGGGGAATCCCTATCTCTGGGGGCATAAAGTCACCGAGAGTGTGGGACGACGATGGAATTGGTGTGGCACGTTGCTTTCCCTTGTGTCACTGATGCTTGCTCTTCTGGTAAGAGGTCGGCTGCGATAATGATTCAGAAGTGGTGGTTGTGGATTCTAAAGGCTCCGGCTGATTCAGGCATGCACGGATGATAACATGGGTATGAGAAACCATCTTGTGATCCAGCCATTCATCATATTTATAGGACCCGTGGTTAGAAACTTAATTCCACTCACCTTTTTTGTCGCTACTGCTATCTGGCCTTACAAAGACACCCACCAGTTGTTCCGGGGCCGAGCCCTGCCTTACTATGTTGTTATCGACTTGGTCTTGAAGCTGGTCTTTAAACACATAACACTACTTGAGGGTGTGCCCCATGATCTGATGATAGGGGCAGTAGTTGGGGCTATCAGTGAGGTTTGCCTATTCTGGCCTTCTGTAATCTGGAAAATGCATGATCCCTTGTTCCACGGAACTTCTAAAATAGCCGAGAACCTAATTCTTATTGAATGATTAGGTCCTGTTTCTTATATTCAAAAAGGGGGCCCTTGGGGATTGGTCCTGATGGGGAGTTGGAGGGGCCTGTTGAGGAGGCGGAGCCTGGTTGTCTTTCTTGGGTGGTGGTGGCGCATTCTGCGGAGGTTCTTGCCGATTTTGAGGAGGACACTGATGAGCCAGAGGTTTCTCCTAAGGTGGAGGGATTCTACGAGGCTGCGAAACTAGGGCCACTAGTAACAATTCTAGTTGCATATTTGGGCCACCGTGGTGGGATTGGCTCTGGCAGCCCTCCTCGCTTGGATTACAGGGGGAAATGGGTATTTTTGGCTTGCCTGTTGTAGGGCTTCTTCCAGGAACTGGGCCTTATTGGAAAGTCTCGGAATCCTCCAGGGTAGTTACGGGTGATCAGAGAGGGTACCATCTCTGTCTTGACATTTCCTACGCACATCGTCAGTAATTTCTCCTGAGTCATTGGCATGTCAAGGGAGTATGTGAGCCCCTTCCACTGGGTGATGAAGTCTGTGACTCGCTCATCAGACATTTGTTTGCACTTGAAGAGGTCTACGATGCTAGTTTTCCAGGTGGTAGAGCTAAACTTGTAGAGGAATTACCTGGGAAGGTCCTCCCAACTAGTTACGGATCTGACATGGAGATGGTTGTACCAGATGAATGAAATTCCCTCCAATGTATTAACAAAGTAGGAGAGATTGGTAGCCTCCTGCTGCGTTGAAGCCCCTAACATGGGCCCACACCTTTAGTTGAAGTGGGCCAGGTGCTATAGCGGGTCCCCTGTCCCATTGAATGGGGAGAAGGTGAGATTCCTGAAACCCGGAGGTGCCGGCATATCATCCACCCATGTCGGATATGGCCTGCCATCAGGTGAGATTTCCACCTTTCTTGTTTCCATTGCCTCAAGGCGGGCTATGAGTGCTGCCATAGGATCATCTGGGCGGGGGTCCCTATCTTGACGAGGATCCCTAACTACGAGCGCATTGGCGGGTTCTTCAACATGGAAGACAGGCTCAGCGGCTCATGGAGCGGCTAGTGGAGCAACTTGTGGGGAAGTTGGGGGAACCTGAGCTGGATTCCATGGATTGTCGCACCGTTCGGGAGGGTTTGGTGAGACATAGCGTTCCCTCTTTCCGTGAGCTCTGGCTTCAGCCCTGTCCACAGGAGTAGCATGATCAGGGTTTTCTGGGGGTAGCTCGCTAAGGGGTAGTTTTTCCTACCCCTGTTGTACTGGCCTAGGATTGTCTTAGTTGGTTCGTCACTCTGTAATGTGTTCATCCAAGATTTCTTCGAACAACTTCTTCTGTTTATCAAGTTGTTGGCGCAACATGACCTCCTTGGGGTCCTCCTCCATCTTCTACACTAAGGCGGATGGGTTGGAGTGTTTGACAACTCTGATGTTCTCTTTGCCTTTACCGGACTTCTGGCTGAGTACCAATGCCTCAGTGGGAATAGGGAGACCTAGTAGGTTCCTATGCTGATGAGAAATACTTACCGATGGGTCTAATATTGGTGGCACGCCCTCAGGGGGTAAGTCCCCATCGTGAAGCTCCATCTCATCCTCCTCGTCCTCTATATTGACCATGTTGACCATGACCCTTCCTGGGGGCATGTCTTTGATGTCTCCTAGTAAGTTGGGCTGCCACCGGATAGGACTGAAGAGGAGGGCATCATATTTCCCCCAGCCACAAATTTTCACGTTGTAGGTGGCCTCCTTAATAATTTGGTGAGGTACCTTGATACTATGAATGCATTGTTTTTGGAGGTCTGTGTGTCGGACTAGTGACTCAGGGCACTGGGCCACACTGAGCGTAGCTAGATCAACCAGATGGCATTGTTCGCTGATGTCTTCGAAATTTCATTGGCTCCTAGGATAAACCACTTGCCGATGAAGAAGACTAAAATGCATCACCAAGAGGATGTGGAGAAAACTCTCAACTTCCTCCAGGGTGAGGGATACTGGTATGTAGAAATTTGGTGCTGCCACCTGCCAGAACTTCTCGGGGAAGTGGTCCACTGTGAGGATGTTCCATAATCTCCTTAGCTCAGATTCAGGGCTTGGCCCTTGATTTCCCCACTCGTCTACTAGGGGTGGCTAAGGAACTGGCAGAGTACTGGGGCAGACCGTTGGGACAGAAGGCTGTCCAGTGGAGAGTATGATGAACAGGATGACAGGCCGCCATATCTTGGGCTTTCTTTCGAAGAGTGTATCGACATGGCTGCTACATCACAACACGATGGGCTAACGGCCACAGTTTCTGGCTCAGGGGATAGGGCTACTGGTGATAGGCCGCGATGCTGCTCACCTGCCATTGGTCCACATAATATCTCCTCGTGATATCTTGTCGAGGTAGAGACTGCTTCTGGTGAAGATGGTGATGATTAAGCGACTGTAACCTGTGGGGTCACTAGATTTTCATCTTCTTGAATATACCTTTAGAGGGAGGTGGTAATCTGATGGAACTCGTATTCCATGAGCACCAGGCTGATGCGTCTCATCCCTACCCTGATACTTGACTCGGATGAGCGAGAGGAGGGTTCCCGCACTAAGTCGTATTCCACCTCAAAGTATTAGAAGCAAATTGGTCTAATCTCTGTCCGAATCTTCTCGAAATTCTTCTTATGGTGGAGAAGACCCGCCTTCTTGCCCTTGGGTGGCTCCTCAGGATAGGGAAACTTTTTGACACTGGGTCCTTCGGCCGCACTGGTACTAGGGTAGAGGGGGTTTCCACCCGAGGAAGCAGGGTTGCGAAGAGCACCAGGAAAAATGTCAAAGGGGACATGGGGAGGACCTCCATGGGTAGTAATGGAGCAGTCAAGGCCTCCACTAGAACTAGAAGAAGCATGGGGAGGACCTCCACACTTTTTTCCCCTGGCGACCTCAGTATGAGGAGGGTCCTTGTACCAGTCTATCTGAACACATGTAGGACCTATGTGATGGATGTGGGTGGGGTGAGGCTGGATTTCACCCCTCTGGTTGGTGAGGCGAGTAGAACACTCCCCAGCTACTAAGAGGACATGGGGAGGATCCCCACATGGAAGAAAGACCGGATGGGCAATGTCCCTACACCGGCGGTCGGGTCAGGAGAAATGACTCCATACCCAGTGTAATGGGCACATGAGAGGATTTCATGATGAGTATCACCGCAATGAGAAAGACCCTTTTTCGGATTGGGGATGGCCTAGGGAGATACTACATGCTGTGTCTTGAAGCGTGGAAGGCCCTCGCTTTCCATGGTAGTGGTACGTGGAGGACCTCCGTACTGGGTGGCATCGCTGCAGGTTGGTTCACGTCATCCACTTCTTGTGCCAACCACTAAGATAGTCGACTTAGCCTGCCGGTGGGGTGGTTGGGGCCTCGATCTCGATCGGTTGTATAAGTTCACCTTCTCAGTGTATGCGGGGAACTTGTGATATGTGTTGATGGTAGCTCAGGTCACAATATCTGCTGATAATGACGCCCCTTGGTGGTTTTCCACTTCATCTAGCGCTCGACGCTGGTGTCAGGTCGGATGAACCAGGGCTAGTGGTGCAGGTACGTAGCTTTCCTTCTCCTCTTCTAGCAAGATCGAGCGGCGGCGCTGATGCGACCGGGTGTGAGCCCTCGTTGGGAGCCCCTGGAATGGGACTCTGAACGGGCTGGTTCGGACATCACCTACCTCATCAGCGTAAGGCAGGGAGTCGTAAAGTCTTTCTGAGGAGAGGCTCCTAAAATGTTTGTATGTCAGGGTGGGGAGAAATGGCTCCCTGCGCGGCCCTCGGGGGTGGCATTGGTGATGAGGCACAGATGCCTCCAGATCCAAGAGGGCCATATCCCTGGTCATGATTATTCCATCTTTCTCATAATGTCACATGAGATCATTGATTAAAATCCGTTGAATGACCTCAGATGGGGATAGGGGGCGTGGGCACCCCATGGTCATAGATTTAGAGGCCGTTGTGGAAGAGGTGAAGCCACATGAAACATTCGTGAGGGAACTTCCCCTTCCCCTGCATCTATGGGCAGGCGGTGATCATGTATCTGAAGCAGCAACTTGATTTCTAATAGCAGGGAGATTAACTCATCAGTTTGGAAAGGAAAAGGAATCGATGACCAATCCCCCAGTGCCATCCCGACCTCCATGGCCAGTAAGAGGGATCCACGCTGACCACGTCATAGAACAGGATGTCCAACATTCTACTGCCCCAACTTCTAGGTCAGTATCACACCAAGCCCACTATTTTCTTGGCGGGACCCGGCGTTGGATAACTGGATCCGGTGACGCATCAATCCATTGATTCCTTAAGTGCTACTAATATTTATATTTAGGAGAAGAATTTCAGGTCGGGTTCACCATTTCTTTTTCCGACGCTTTCGCCAGGGCAAGCGGGTCTATCTCTTTTTGGGGGATGATGGCACTGTTTTCTTGCCCCGCATTCCCACTTTCCAAATGCGGGAGGCATTCACTCCTTATTCAGGGACGTCTGCTCCATGATCGAAACAGGATGATGGGATATTGGTTCTTCCTTCCGTGGATTCATCCTCGGAACAAGTTACCTAGTCTGGGTCTCCCTTATAGATTTAATACGTTTTTCATGAAACTATTACTAGTTCCATATCTTCATGGACACTAGTTAATTACACTGCTTCTGTCAGTACATTCCAAGGGGTCAGGTTAGGGAAGAAACCTTCCTTTAGGGGAGTATTCACGTTGGGAATCACTGGTGTGTCTAGGTGTTGGGACATTGGCGCATCTCTCTTCTGTCCCTTATAATGGGACTTATCGAGGGTGTGGACGCCCGAGGCATCCCACATCAAATGTGTTGAATTATATTCCATTGGCATGTATCTAAGGTTTTCCTCCTCTTCCCATGTTTAACATAGAGTATGCCGCGTGTTTAACGTCCAACAAAGAAGGATCTGGATTATTAGAACACTGAGTAGAGTGGATCAGAGGGGTGCAACCCCCGGAGGGAACACTAATGTTGGCAACAACGTGTGGTTGACTCCTGGTTACTATTGAGGTAAATGGGTTATTAGGTGGCATGATCCCACCGAGATGTGGCATCCCAGGAAAGAATCAGGATGGATGATGGAGCGGTTAAATGAAGTGGATAGTGAATGGGATGGAATCGTCATGAGGATGAAAATAGTTTTGGGCTTGGGCCTCGAAGAGGCTTCCAACGTAACACCGTGGTAGAGAATCAAAGTCTACATAGTTCATCTTACGATGGCTTACCAACTATTGGGGTTCCAACATATTACCACTGTATGGAGTGACAACGGCTTACCTTTGAATAGGGAATCAAAAGTGGAATATTTTTTAATGTCTTAAAGGATGGGGGTGGACCGATATGAAGTGGTCAGGACCATTGGTTGTTGGTCTTGAACCTTAGGGGGGCTTCCTACATACCCTTCCTTGGCATGGATCAATGTCCACATAGTTTGGGTATGGGTTAGGAGTCGGTGAACCAACATGAGTAAGGACACGGGGTCGAGGTGGATGGTGGGCTTGGACCTCATGGAGGCTTCCTACGTATCGTGCCTTGGAAAAGATCAAAGAACACGTAGTTCAGGGGGGTAATTTGGGGCTTAAGCTCTAAGGCGGCCCAAGGTGTTAGTGAACCATCGCGAATGGGGTAGGAGTGACCAATGGTGGGTGATCTTGAACCTCATGGAGGCTTCTTACATACCTTTCCTTAGCAAGGATCAAAGACCTCGTAGTTCGGGTTATGGGAGGGGCTTGGTGCACCGACATGAAGATGGTTGGGACTAGTGGATGGTGGTGGGATTGAACCTCAGGGAGGATTCCTAAGTACCATACCTTGGAAATGATCAATGTCCTCGTAGTTTAGATGATGTGGTGAACCGACGTGAAGGGGGGTCAGAACAACCGGGTGTTGGGCTTGAACCTCGTGGATGATTTCTACGTATCCTGCCTTGGAAAGGATCAAAGACCTCTAGTTCAGGTGGCATCGGTGAACCGACGTGAAGGAGGACCTGGGGCCTAATGTTTGTTTGGCTTGAACCTCGTGGAGGCTTCCTACATACCCTGCCTTGGCAAGGATCATAGACCTCGTAGTTCAGGTGGCATCGGTGAACCGACGTGAAGGAGGACCTGGGGTCCAATGGTTGTTGGGCTTGAACCTCGTGGAGGCTTCCTACATACCATACCTTGGCAAGGATCAAAGACCTCGTAGTTCAAGTGGGTGGGAACTGACATGAAGGTGGACCTGGGGTCCAATGGTTATTGGGATGGAACTTCATGGAGGCTTCCTACGTACCCTGCCCTGGCAAGGATCAAAGACCTCATAGTTCAGGTGGGTGGTATTTTGGGCTTACACTCTAAGGATTCCCAAGGAATATGTCATTGTGAGTGCTCACTCTAATCCCACGTGAGTCATTCTCAGTGTTAGAAACAAGAGACAACAGAGACATGACGATCAAGTCGTAAAAGGTTCATCCGTGGGAAGTGGAGTGGGGCTTACATGTGATCGTAGCCCAAAGAGGAAACAGGGGCTTATGCGTGGTTAGCGTCCTGAAGAGTTTGGGACTTACTTTGGGATGGAGGCCCGATTGAAACAAAGACCAGTGGGAGAGGGACCTGGTACCAAAGAAAGGATGGGTCTGGTGTCCATTCCCCCCCCCAGGTCCTTGGGACCGAAGAAGAATGGAGGAGTAGGGATGCTACCTCCGGCAAGAAAATCTAGGGGCTTACATCGAGATGGTCACCCTTTCCCCACGGAAAAATTCCACTCTGATAAGGAGGATATATTCCCATGTGAGGGAATAACTCATCCTCATGGAGACCAGTGGGTGCAGATAATGTCCAAGGTGGGGGCAACCCACGTGTGAGGCATGGGGCGAGGTCACATTTTAACGTCATGTGCTGAGGACGATGGTGATTGGCAGTTTAACGCCCGGTAGCTCGAACGAGATGGGTTTGCTCTGCACCACTTGGACTTACATAACCAGTACCATCTTCTCCTTAGTGAAGAGAGGGGACATGAAACGTCGTGGTTACGAGGTGTTATGGAGCGAACCATCAAGGGGTTCACGTTAGCGTGGCTATGCGAAGAAGCAATACCCATTATCCTGCCTATGTGAAGAAGCATGAGGCGAAGCAATTCAACGGAAAATATTGACCAAGGGATGTTAAAATCACATCGTGAAAACCTGGAGGGTCGCATGTGAAAAGGAATTGCAAAGTAGAGGGGTTCTTTGGTGGGGTCCTTGTGAATCTCTGCTGCTCCGCATGTCGGAGGGTTCTTGCGAAGGGGTGTGCTTCGTGAAGTGGGGAAGCTAGGCCTAAGCATAGGGTAGAGTTGCATATGGTATCTGATTTGCAAAGTGGAAAGGCATTCACGGAGCACTACCTTGCGAAGAAAGGTGCCTCGCGAGGCAAGGTATTTTAAAGCAATGTGCTTCGAAAAGTACAGTGACCCTTCCTTGGCATGTGGATCATGTGTAAATGAAGGGTGTTTCATGAAGCATAACTACTCTGTGACAACCCAAGACCCCTTGGGGACCCCCTTCCTTCGTAGAAGCCCTTAGGATCTGTGAAAGCCATCCCTCTCGAATGAGGGCATCAAACAAGGCAAAGGGGAGGCACTTTGAAGAGCAGAAGTACCTCGAACAGCTCATGGTTCGTAGAGCAGAATATGCTTCGTGATTCGGCATATTGGAAGTTCAAAGGTCGAATGATCCATCTCCTGAACTTGGGGGAGGCCATTATTTATAGGGGAGAGATGCTTCGAAGTAGCACGCACTTGGTGCGAAGAGAAATTTACTTTCTCAGCGGCGGGTCGCGAACCTCACAAGCATTCGCGGAGCTTCCCGCCTCCTTGCTCCGCGGTGCGTCACGAACGTCAAAGGCATTCGTGGAGCATCCCGCCTCCTTTTTCTATGGCGCATCGCAAACGTCAAATTCGTTCATGGAGAATCCCACCTCCTTGCTTTACGGTGGGTTGTGAATGTCAAAGGGGACTCCGCGAAGGGGCTTCGCGAGGTAGCCATCGGGTCTGTGACTTCTTCTTCTCCCCAAATTTTGGTGTCAATAGGCCTCAAAAAATCTAAATACAGTACCTAGTATCACAAAAATTGTGGCTTTGACTTCTATTTTCTCATAAACTGATAGCTCAATAGTAGCAACAACCTTTATCATCTCAACCAGAGACTATTCAACAATAGTCTTCTCAACAACAGCTTCAAGTTCACATTGGTCACCAATAACAGAATGATACACTAGATAACTTTCATGAAATGGTAATTTCTTCACATCAATTGATGCATATTCCTATTCTACATTATAAAAACCAATTCTTCAATAAGGCTGAGTCTCTCTTAAAATCTATAACCCGACACTCCAAGTGTAAGAACCAGTCCATGATGCATTTCCACATCCTCATCTCTTATTCTTATACTGACACCATCAGGTTCATATCCTCCATCATCATCATCCCTATTTCCACTCCCTTTTCCATTTAAATTATCATAATCTTAAATATATTATTATTATTATTTTCCATCATCTTTGTCTTTTTCCTCAACACGATTTTTATTTTTATTTTCCTTAGATGATTTGAAATTACACATAAATTTATCTTCACCTGAAACATTTTTCTCTTCCTTATCTCATCCTTATTTCAAATTATTTTCTCTAATAGGGATTTTTTTGGGAAGGATAAGTTATCCATAGTTAATATTAGGAGGAATAAAGTATATGTCAGGATCACATCATTCATTTACAAGAAATTATTTCTCTTAATTTCCAATAACAGAAGCCTCTTCCTTATCTTTACAAGAATACTTCTACACTTTTTATTTTTGGAATCCTGGATCTACAAGTTATTTACTTATTTAAGGATATTCAAATAGGTTGAACTCATCATATTTCATCTCACTATAATTATCCCAATTCTTTATTTAAGGGGTTTCAAATATTTTTCATCATCTTACAGATCATGAAAGTAATGGAGAAACATCCACATATCACAACAGTTTCTTCTTATTCTTTGATAAAACAATTAACTTTTATTATTGTAGAGATAAATATAGGGTATGCAAAAGAATTTCATCTCAAAGAAGAATAGTTTATGTATATCATATGAAGCATCTAAAATCATCAAAGATTAATCATCTCACCTTTTTCATAGGACATAGTGAATACACAACCAATATCCTTATGGTAGAAAAATCAATGATCCTTGGGAAAAACATATACATAATGAACTTGATTCTCTATCTGCATTCATCATAAATAAAGGAAGCAATTGGACATCTCAAAACTCTATATACTATCAATTAAGCTGAAGTATTTTCATATAATAAATTATCTATGTACTCGGGAATTGATCCTTGATAATATTTTTTGACCCCTTCATGTGGAACATTCAAATAGCTATCCCACTAGCTTTAAGAAAAGGCATAGTTAAAATAATTTATTATGGTTCTCACTCAGTCTTCATTTTATTCCGAAAACACTTCAAATTTGTAGAATTACTCCACCACCCTTGGTTAAAAGGTCTCTGATTATAAGAGAACCACTCCATCAATCTGTGGTCCAATAAAAATTTGTGTAGTTATGACATGCTCATCAAAAGCCATTTTGTTTCAACTTCATTTAGGGGTAATACAACCCTCTTTGAAATATAAGTATTCAAACGATCTAATGAACATGAATGATTGTCTTCCCCTTTATTAGTCTCTTTGGGATGTGAATAAAATGGAGATGAATTTTTATAATGCTTCATTCTAGCAATGTAGATCTGTTCAATAGGTTCAGGGGAAGGAGAACGAAAGGCGGCAATCTGGGGAGAATGGTTGCACATGGATCTAGATAAACATGAACGTGAAGAAGTGATTTGAAATTATACATTCATATAATTCCTATCATATGTGATTTTTATGTATTAAAAAATCTAAATTTAAAAAGTAAAATCTGATAATTAAAAAATTAGATAAATTTATTCAAATTAAAAGGTAAATAATTTAATAATTTCCAAATTTAAAACAACAACGATGACTTAAAAATGATAACAGTGAAAACATAAAAAATGTATAAAATTTCTATTGGTGAGAATAACCAACAGTGTAATGTTCATAATTTCAAAACATTATCAATGGTGAGATACCTAAAATAGTGATGCATCCACTACATTTAGACATCTACAATGGAGATTAATCTACAACTATGTGTTATCTTGTAATGTGAGACGTCTACAAATGGTGAGACAACAATAATGGTGAGACAGATACAATTGTGACACATCAATAACAATGACACATATACAATGGTGAGACTTACACTATAGTGATAATTCTACAACGGTGAGACAAATACAATGGTGAGACATCTACAATGGAGAGACGTGTAGAATTATGAGACATCTACAATGGTGAGTCCAAAAAAATTAAACTTAACCAAAATTTATCATACCTAACTCATGTTTGATTTAGTTCATTTCCCCATAATTCAAATACTTATTATAAATATTAGAAAGACGATGTTTTATACCACTGTATTTAAGAGTTATATCAACTTTATGAAAATAATCTCTCAAAAAGTGATGTCTTACATCAATATGATTTTTTATTGAGTGAAATACATGATTTTTAGAAAAATTTATCTCTTTTATTCTCAAAATATATAAGGATATTTCATAATTGATATACATAGTCTTGTAATATGTGTTTTATCAAGAAAAATTTTTCATAGTATCTACCTGCAATTATCTTTTCAACTTCAGTAGTAAATAGTTCAACAAAATTTTATTTATTAGTACACCATGAAAATAGATTCTTTCTTAAAATTTGACATGTTCAGAAGAACTTTTTTTCTATCTTATGTACATCTACTAAAATCATAATCTAAATAACCAACTAAGTCAAATTATTCTACCATTTCAAAAAACAAACCAAATTAGTAGTATATTTGAGTTATTAGAAAATAATTTTTATAGAAACCATGTGTGGATATTTTTGGTTTGATTGAAAGAGATCACACATACACGCACTAAGCATAATATTAGGTTGACTATCATGTCACAACCTGATCAATATCAGGGATTGAGTGGAAACTACCCCATCCCAACCTCTATAGGCTATGGGGGGTGACAAGAACCAAAAGCACAACTAAACTTGGGGAGGCCTTTTACTCTATACCTATATGCACTCAAACAACCAACTCAATGAAAAAATGAAAAGGGAAAGGAGAAAAGATGTACCATTGCAAAAAAATAATCTATGAATGGATGAACCACTATATAGTAAAAATATACGGTAGTGTAAATCGAAAGAAAAGGGGAAAAATAATCTCCCATGTAGAAATATTTCATTATATGACAAAATGAGAAAAGTGTAAACC
Organism: Viscum album; assembly: GCA_963277665.1. NCBI lineage: Eukaryota > Viridiplantae > Streptophyta > Magnoliopsida > Santalales > Viscaceae > Viscum > Viscum album. Next base: position 1,585,838,683 of record OY728155.1, read on the forward strand.
TAAGATAGAGCTCGTGTCCAATTTCCCATTCTATAGCCACCATATGCGGTCTAAGCACCTAGTATCCAAAAGCTCCTCTGAAGTCACAATCGACCAGTAAGTCATCTGAAAAAGCACACCATCTGTTGGAAGAACCCCTATAGTGGTGAGTATATACAAACCCAATATAATGCCACGAAATGGGTGAAGGGGGCCATTATGAGAAACAACTGAAGGGGAAGCAGTATATAGAACAATTTATAGTGAAATAATACATATACACCTAACATTAGAGTGAAAGAAAACTATTTCAAAGAAAAGTGACTAAACATGGTGAGTATAGTAACTACCCATCGAGCCTTTCCCACATATACTAAGAGTAGGCTAATCCATCCATGAGAATATAGACCTAGAAAATATGTGGTATACACCACACATCTTCATGTCTCTTGGAAGGAGAGAACCCAAATCCAGTGTGTGAATCTGGGATATTGAAAAAATATATATATGTATATTCTCAGTCAAAGAATCCATAAAGAGGGATTAAGGAGATATCCATCACATTACTCAGTCTAAGAAGAATAGTCACCAACATTTCCAAATGATGTCCATCAATAATTCCCGATAACACACGTGTCTACCATGAACAAAAATGTCTAAGAGACTCAATCATCACACCTTGATATGATCCACTTTGGGCGGCACTGACTCACCCACAAAGTTTTTGGTCGGGTAAAAAAGAACACTTCCTAGTTCAAAAATCATCCACCTTCCTTTTGAGTCAAAATATTCTTCAAACCTCATCTCTTCACTATTCCACCAAGTTGAGGCCCTCAAAATCATGGTATGGGTCACATTCCATAGTACACTGGAGGGTCCTACTCTAATAGTCAGCGAGGAACTCCAATGCCCAGTCCTACTAGTGTGTACCTATAAGGAAGGTCATCGGGGAACACCACTATCCAGTCCTATTATAGTGTCTATAAAGGTCATCAGGGAAGTCCACAACCCAACCCTACTAGATTTTAAGCTGATAATATCAAGTAACTCCACTACATAGCCTTGCTAGATGGAAACTCGGAATGATTATCAAGTAATTCCATTGTCCTTCAATGATATAGGGTATGCTCAGAATGTTAATGAACTCCACCACCCATCCAAACTAGTGGGTAACTCAGAAATATCATTGGTGAATGCCACTTCCCATCCCTAGGTCATCAGTAGGCTTAGAATGCTCTGGTGTTCCTATATGATCAGTTCCATAATCGGTTGTCACCTCAATTCATAATGACCAGAACATCTTTCCTCATCTCTCAAAAGAAACGATATAGGTAACCATCACATTTAATGCATAAAAATGATTGAGTCAGGCTATTCACTTTCATTAATTAGACTCACGGTGAAAAATTTACATTTCACCACATCGTGCTTGAATGTTGTTTTGTGGGCCCAATCCACAAGACCCAATTAAATACCCAATATTAGTCTTGAAGAACTTCCTTAATTTTAAGGTTCCATTTTCAGAAAAGGTTCTTCATTATAACACTATATGAGTAAGATACGTGGGATTCAAGATTCTATAGTAATTATAATTTTTTTTATTATTGTTTGTTTCATTGACCCAATGTATGAGTCAGATAAAGGTGTCAATAATTAGTCTTAAAATGAATTCTTAAATTCTAGGATCATGTTGTCTCTGAAGGTTCATCAAACAATTTCCTCAATTAATAGATCTTACTGATATAATAATATTAAAATAGGACTAATTTCTCATATCTTATATATCATATCTTATATCTTATATCTTATATCTTATATCTTATGTCCCATATCTCATATCGAATTTATTATATGTCATATATTATATATTTTGTCTTATATCTTATATATTATATCTTATGTCACAAACTAATAGGTTGAGCATCCCTATACATATATGATTCTAGATCTATGTTTCCCTAATGAAATCATTGTCACATCATTGATCTTCAATGGATATGGCGGCCTGATTAAACTGAGTGATTCTCAAAAATGTTGAGCTAAAATCACAAGAATAAAAATGGAAAATAATTCAATTAATTGAGGGAAAAAATCACCATAAACCAAATTTAAAAACATCACCTCTCAAGATTTCTTATCCCACAATCAATAACATGTAACTGTGATAGATCATTTATTAAATAATATGAAATCTAGTATATGGGATCATGAAAAGTCCATAACATGGACTTTATCAAAGAATGAATTATGATCTAATAAATATTATAATAAAAATGTGTAAAAACATAGAACTAAGATTCCTACCTCCATTTTGGATTGATTTTTGGTGATGATCATGGCCACACAATGATTGGATGAAGTTGATGCATTTGTTTTGTCCTGATCTGATCTGATCTGATGTTTCATTATTATTCATATTGAATCGACAAAGGGTGAGGGAGGATCTCACGCTGAATAATTACATAAACTACGAGTCCAAACATAAGAATTTTCCATTACTGATATGTTTATAAGCATCTTCTTTCGTCAAATGAATTTAATTAAATAATAGTTTTTGTTAAATGAATTCACTTAATGCACCGCCAAGGAGTGAGGGGTCCAAGCGTCCCTTACTGACTAATATTTTGTTGTGCCTATGGAAAACACCGTGTCCCAGACCCAATTATTTTCATATATTTCTAATATGATAAACCATTTAATATTTATCATAATTTCTTTAATTCACCACATGTACCGAGTATAAAATATATTGAATATTTTTATAAAATCAATTGCAGATAAACCATGCCTCATAATACAGCATTGTCTTAGTTCCTAGCTCCTGAAATGTAAATAGAAATATTTCAAAAACATAGAATAAAAAAATTATGACTCTACATCTTTCCATCCTTCATGTTTTTTCCCCAAAAAGAAATAACTAGGAAAATATATCAAGATACTGAAGCTGCACTTGGATATCCTGCTCCCTGGAACTCTCGTACATGATTTTGTGCTTTCATTTCACATGAACCAAAGGGATGGTATGTCCATGCATGGTCCTATATTTCCAATCCTAGATCAGCATAATATTCTATATAAAGGTTGAACCATCCTCTATGTCTTGCTCGCCCCACTTGATGACCGGAATCGGGGAATTCATTTATCTGCTTTAGCTAGACATAATTATGATATCATGTACCCTGTCTAGCTATGGGGGTAGGGTGAGGTGTTTGGAAACCTCGCCAACACTCTATATGATATCTAATGGTAGGATTAACCATAGGGATATCTTTTCTCTCCACATGATCCTTTTCAACCACATTCATGGGGAGACTCACAAGAAAATGTGGTCTCCATGCTTGAACACCATGGGCCTATGGAGGCATCCTATATTGGATTATTTTCTACTTTGGGACATCCTCATCCTCTCCAAAATGACCTAGAATTTCTCTTTTGTTCCCTCCACCAACTCTGGGCCCACATAAAGATGTATCAACAACCATTATCTAGCAAAAGGATAACTAGAAATGTCTCATGGATAGGGTATCATAACGTTTCAAGAAAATATTAGTGTTGTAGTTATTATTGTATACAAACTAAACCAAGGGATGGTGGTTCTCACTACTCTGTCAAAATTCTAACATGTATCCCCTAACATATCCTTTTTAAGGGGATAGTTTTATCAATCTTACCATCAGTCTAGGGAAGAAAGGTTTTACTCATCCACACCTAGGTGCCAAATGCCTCATGCTTGCATCCCAAAAATCGTGACATAAACTGTGCGTTAAGATTAGAGACCATTTTCGAGGGTACCCTATGAAGAAGAACGATCTAAGATTCATACAGCTACATAAAACTCACCAATGAACACTACTACCTAATAGCATAGAAGACTGTCAACATCATGAGTCGGTCAACTATCAACTAGTTAGCATCGTGGACCTTCACTGTCTGCAGAGTAACTATCAAGAAGTACGTGGATATGACCTCCCACGTCTACTATGGGATCTCAATGGATTGAAAAAAAAAACTATTTAAATATGGTACATATCCTTCACCTGCTAACTGGAGAGGCTTGAAGATATTAACTCACCTATGTTTTGTCTCGTGTCGGACCACCAAAACTGCCGCTGATGGACACTATACATCTTCCTCACACTAGGATGTATAGTTAAGGGATAAGTGTGCAACAATCACATCACCTACTCCTACAACATGACTACAATCATTTTCCACCCCTGGAACAAGATAATGTGATTCCCTCCTTTAGAATATCCATCTAGTTCATCTCCTATTGATATATGATCATATAATTCCTCACTGTCAATGTATCCCTTATGAGACTCTCACACACACTCAAGGAGTGTAGGATTAAAAATCATCAATAGGATAAAATCATTAACCTCATTCTCAACCAGGGTTAGCTACATCGAAGCTAATAACTCTAAATCATACTGAACTAATTAAGCCTGAGACTTTCTGCTAAGGGCACCTGCCACAACCATTCCCTTCCCTGGAGTATAGAGTATCGAGAAATTGTTGTCCGATAAGAACTCCAACCAACATCACTATCTCATGTCCTGGTCTCTCTATGGGAAGAGGTACCTGACACACTAGTGGTCTATGAAAATCTAATGGAACCCTCATAGAAGATAGTGTCTCAACATTCTCATAGATAAGACTACCACTTCCATATATAGGTCATGAGTTGCATAGTTCTTCTCATGGGGTATCAACTTCCCCAAACCATAAGTAAAAACTTCTTTATTACTTCTTTAGCATGCTACTGATCCCACATAATGAGTCATCACAATACAAAAAGTACTCCACGTCCTCCTTTGGTAGTCTCAACACTATAGTAGTTTTCAGCCTTTACCTCAACACCTCAAAGGCCATATGTAACAACTCATACTAGATAAATAGCTTCCCATTCTGCGTCATGGTTTTCAAAGGGGCTGCGATTCTGGAGAAGACTTCTACAATCCTCATATATTACCTTACCAAGAAAAAGAATATATTTACTTATAACATATTCTTGTGTGGCTCCAAATAAATATATTCTTCGATCATTCATGGAACCATGGTTAACAATTCTTTAGAAATTACATTCCCTAGAAAGTGAAACTCATGTACCCAAAACTGGCACTTCGAAAGCATTATGTAATGTTGCATTAGTGAAAGAAATTCAAATAACATATTAACGTTCCATGTATGCTTCACCTATGTTTCAAAGTATAATAGTATGTCATCAATGAAGATAACAACAAAATGGTCCATGTATCGAAAGAGGTCCTAGTTCATAAAATCCATAAACACAGTGAGGATATTCTTCACACAAAAAGAAATCAATATAAACTTATAGTGTTTGTAGAGTCAAAGGAATTATAAATTTTGAATGTTAACCTCAAGAACTATGGACTAGTGGTAGCCAAACTTGAGATCAATATTAGAGAACCATCTCTCACCTCACAACTGATCAAATATTTCATTAATTCTCAAAAGGGGGTACTAGTTCATTACTTTGGCCTAGTTTTAGAAATTATAATCCACACCTTTCCGAAAGCTATAGTCTTCCTTTTTCATGAACAACACTGGTGCTAACCAAGGGGATACACTAGGTCTAATGAAACCATTCTCACGAACGGCCTCTAACTAAAATTATATCTCCCAATGATTATTAGCTTATATATAATATTCCACATAAAATATTGAGGTAGTACTAGGATTAATGTCAATGAAAAACGATATCTCCCACCTCGGAGGAAGTCCCATAACATCTTTCTGGAAGATGTCCATATAACCCCCCACAATAGAAGGAAACCAAATGACTGAAGAACAAGTTGCACCATGGGAAAAAATTAACATTGTTGGATGATGGTATGAAGCCTCAAGATCATTGAACTCACATCTCTAAAATGATATCTCTCTCATAATTTAATGATAATCCCATCTCATTAGTGTGTTGCCATCTGACATGTATGAGGGGATAATTAATTGAGGCTCAGACCTTGGAAATATAGTCCATAGAAAATATGACTTCATAGAGTTCCATTATGATGAAAAAAAGGTCCCACATGAACATATATTCTATAATATATGCATCGCACTTCCATAAGATGAAACATACAGAATAATAATTCCTCGTAGAAACCTCTAGTTGAAGATATTGTGTTAGCATCTCTACTAGGAGCCTCATATACTGCACCCTAAGTATCAATATAAAATAATGATTGGAACCTCTATATACTATTATTGAGTGAAGTTCATAATAATCATAGATTCCTATTATGATCATATTGTGCACTGAGGGATCATTGAAATCAAAAGAATTAACTTGTTTGTGGGCCTGCCTGCCAGCTCCCTGAGCCTGCCATGGGAAGTTTGTAGGTGGTGGTGGAAGGACCTCATAATTCCGTCCTCTAATTGAAAACCCTATTTCTCATCTTCCATATCTGCCTCCCTCGGGACCACCCTATTCAGGCCTATGAGATCCCTAATCACGACGGTGACTCTTCTATAGCGGTCGATCAACTATCTGTCTAGGAAACGTAGAATATCTATTCGGGAAATCTCATTTCATGGGACCCTTCCCATCACAATAATAAAACATACCCTCAACAACCTTATATGGTTATATGAATTTCCCCTATATTGTATGACCATGTACCTAAGGCTACTCATGGAAGGGTCTCATATGAAAATATCTCATACATTAGAGTCTTCTAACTACTAAAGGTGACTCAGATCCATGATTCCCACTACCATCTATTAATGTGTGGCATCCCTCTGAAATAAATATCTCTCTCACAAGTTCACACTCCATAACCCCTTCATAGTTGGGGATGCACAAGGGCCTACACTAGCATGTATCTCTTAGAAGATTCCATACTCAATTTTTTGGGCTCAAATATAGTTGTCCTTGATCATATAAAGAGAGTTGTGCTTGAGGTATGTGAACTTCGTTGCATTCTCATCCACCATCCTCCCTTTCTTCTAAAATTCTATATACTACTAGATCTGAACTGATTGTATGAAGGGGGTATTACTCCTCACCAAGTAGCTGATATATGTCGTCTCATAAGAGTTTTGACTCATCATTCATCTGTATAACCCAGATCCACCATTTTCCAACTCCTCCATAAAAAAGGCTGGCTTCCAAAGCCACTATCTATGTCATTGGGGTATGAACAAGCCAGAATACATAGACTAGGGACTCTATAAAATCATCTTCCACCTTTGTATTTAGCTCACCGAGGAACCTCAGTAGTCTCTGATATTGGAACACGTGGAGCATGCTAAGCCTGTGTGCATCCTCATCCTACTCTATAGGGATGATCTATTTATCAATATGTCGAGGTGCCGCTACATACCCCCTTAAAGAAGGGGATGATATAATGGATCCTAAAATATTTCACCGTCACTCATAGGGTTGTCTTCATGAACCAACGCTAGTATCCAAGATGGTAGTCATCACAAAAGCATCCTCAATGTTTTCAAGGAGTACTGAGGTCATATAAGAATATATATATATATATATATCAACAAAAATGAGTAGTTGGTTCAATAAAGAAAATAAAATTCTCAATATCATATGATTCATGTACCATTAATCCCTACAACAAATGACAAGGTAGGTGGAGTCGTTAAACATGTAGTGATGCTCTAGGTGAATCGATACATCAGTCACTCATACTATCACTGGACTACCAGTTCTAAGAGACACAGTCGAGATCCATTGAAACTATTTCCCAAAATCCAACTTATCCTATTTAAGTGGATACATCTAAACAATGTACTTGGTAATGATCATTATCTGATACCAATCAGTCACAACCTATACCATGTCAGGTATCTAACCACAAATACCCCATGTCCACCTCCATAGACCATAGGGAGGATACAAGAACTGAAGCCACAACTAAACACACAGAGGCCTTTTCCAAGGTACTTGTACACACACATATCCAACTCAATAAAACTGTGTAGAGGTAAAGGGGAAAAGATGAAACACTTATATAAAATAAACAAGGCATGCAAGAATCTCTAGATAGTACAAAAGTACGGTAGTGTAATATAAAATAAAAGGGAAAAAATACATGACCTATCAGAAATAGGTTTGTTCATGTCATAATTAGAAATGGGTAAATAGGGAAGATAGCCCATATCCTATATTTGATGCTACGAACAACATACACGGTCCAAGCACCCATTATCCCTAAGATCCTCTAATGTCATGGTCGATTAGTCAGTCATTTGAAAAAGAAAAAACATGTGTTTTCCAAGCCCATGCATGGATAAATATATACATAACCAGTAGAGTGACCTAAAAGGGTATAAGGGGTATCAATAAGAGATGCGACTGAAGATGGATGATGAAGATATAATAATTTACAGTTAAAGAGTAAAAATCAACCGAAAAATAGATTGAATGTAAACCCATACAAACATGTGGGAAAAAATGGAAAGTAGATAAACTACACATCGAGCCTTCCCCTCCTATATTAGTAGTGTACACTCATCAAAACAAGATAATTTATACACATAATGCACGTGGCATACCCCACATGTCATCCCCTCTCTTGGAAAGAGAGTATCAAAATCCATTGTGTGAATCGAGAAGAAATAATATATATATTCTCAGTCAATGTATCCCAAATGATATTGTATTGGGACATCCATATCATAGATCATCACAATAAGAAGAGTCTCCAAAAGTTCCCAAAAAATACATCAATGATTCCTATCATCTCATGCATCTACAACTAAAACACAGGTCTAAGAAACTCAAAATAACACATCAGTCCACATATTGTCACTATGTCGCACTGTTAAGGGGTCACAAATTCTACATAAGGATATTATTCCCTGGCATGATAGGAGTGTATGACTCTGATATTCACTGTGTAACTCCATTGCCCAATGTTTCTAGAGGATTCCACTCAGGAAGGTCAATGGGGACTTCACTACCACGTCCTACTGAAATGTAGGTCTAGAATGACCATTGGGGAAGTCCCCCACCCATCCTTAGTGGAGGGTAGTACTAGAATGTCGAGGAACTCCTCTACCCAACCCTTCTAGAGGGTAGCTTGTAACGAACATCGTGGAACACCACTTCCCATTCCTATTAGAGTGTATTCTATGAACATCTAGGAACTCCATTTCCCATCCATACTAGAGTGTAACTAATAATGATGATTGGGGAACACCACTACCTACCCCTAGGTCATGAGTATGCTTGGAAATCTATGGTAATCCTATATGATCACTATCATCATTGTGTGTTTCCCCAATGTGTCATGATAAGAACATAATAAATCATATCTAGTAATTTAAATCAAATGGAACCATCATGATCTACGTGAAAAAACACTCAAGATAGACCATTCACAAATCTCAATCGATCACCTGGTGAAAAACTCACATTTCACCGCATCATACTCAAATCGCATTTCATGGGCCCGAGCCATGGCCCCAATTTAAATACTTGATATTTTTCATGAAATTTCCTTTTTATAATTAGGGTTATTAAGTCAATGATATTTCAGCAACATGAAACCCGAAAAGGGACGTGTTTCACATATATGATTCCACAATAATAATAATTATACTGTTATTAAGTGTTTCATTGACCCAAACAATAATTCCAAAAAAGGAATCCATCATCGGTCTAAAAATGACTATCTCATTTGTAGGGTATCTTTTTTGCTGATGTTTCATTAAATAGATTCCTTTGTAAAATGATATAACTGATACAAGATTATTTATTCATGATTTATATCTCATATCTTATATATTTCATCTTATATATTATACCTTATACCACATATCTCATATAACATATCTTATATATTATATCTCAAATTTTATATATCATATCTTATAACATGTATATGGACTCTTATAAATTATAACATGTATCTTTTTTTCAAACCAACAGATCGAGTATCCCTATAACATAATGATTCTAGATATGTTCTTCACATTTCAAACCATTGTCACATCCTCATTCCAATGCATATACAGGGGCCCGATCTAACTCGGAACTAATTTGAAAAATATGTAATGGATAGCACCTCTCTGGTCCATTACATTATAAAAATTATGTGTATGAAGTGTTTTAGGAGTTCATAGTGACTCATTTACAGAATTTTCCAAATTCCATGTTTTTTCAATGGTGAGTAACATTGGTTACTCACAGTGGTGAGTCATAATAGTGAGTCGCAATGGCGAGTCACAACCATAACTCACAATGGAGATTTTTAGTGGTGAGTCAGAATGGTTTCTTGCAATGGCGAGTCATATAGGTGAGTTATAATGGTTAATCACACTAGAAATTTGGAAAAACTACTGTAAATGACTCACTGTTTGATGTGTCACCTGTACGAGCTACTGATGTGAGTCATTAGTGCAAGTCACCATCGAGATTCCATTTACTTTCAAAATTCATATTCATGAACAAGATCCACCTTTAACAAATTTTAAAAACCATTTCTTTTATGTGAGTCTCATATGAAATCCTTATAATCGAGGGGCATTCCCTTCATTCATTATTTCTCCTTTCTAATTGAATGAGACATCCCCATAACACTTATTTATTGAGGAGTCGGGAGTTTGTGTTATATCCCTTAAACATTGTTTTCCCCATGGATTTTTCTACTACATTTGCGCCCCAACATTAGCACATTAATAAAGTGTTAATCGATTCCTCATCCATGTTGGTTTTCCTTCATATTTCATTGATATATGAATTATGTGGTATGTTTTTATCAATGTTTCTTGATAACATATTTTAATTCATATTAACAAAGATAATTAAACTGTGTATGATCAATCTACGGGGCATGGGTAATGTGGTGTATGATTAAACTATTCTATTTATATTTTGATCATTGTTTTGAATTCTATGGGATATATTCCAACTCAAAATCATGGTCGTTGAGGGTATTTTTTTTGTTTACCGAATTTATTCTAGAATCCATGATGTCTGGTTCCTATCAAACTATTTTTATCAAATATTTTAACAATGTAAACTCACCTAATAAATAAATACCCTTGAGATAAAACTATTTCAATGATAACCCCAGAAGACAACATGTCGAATTAATGAATGGATACTTGTTAAATTTGAATAATTATTCTTTGTATTCTATGGTGGTACGGCCGCGGTAATGATTTCTTGATGTGGGGTGGTTCAGTTGGTGTAATGGAATCTCTAGATTAGAGATTTATTAATTTTGGAATGGATGTGAATTGTTGTGATGTGAGGCCCAGCTGTCTGTAGGTGGGATGTGTTATGGTCGTGAAGCCGAGCTGTGTGCATGTGGGGTTTGTCTTGATTTGTTCAGAAGAGGTGGGAATGCCATGACGTTTTATATTAGGGTGTGAGAGTGAAAAATAAGTTGGAATTTGGTGTGGGGAACCCAATCATTAATGTGATTATAATATTATTTTACTTGACTTTCATTATTTTCTGAGTGTACCTTGTAGTGGATGAGGTTTTTAGTATAACCGTTAGGTGCTATTTTGGTTCGGTGGTTTTCTCACAAGAGCATTATTATGGTTTCATCACCTTTGTTTGAGAGACACATTCATTCCTAATGAGTATACTTATATGGTAACCCAATTTATATCAAATGCATTCATGTTTCCAGGAGAAATATGGGGACCATGTTGGACCTTACTAGCTTGGACATTTGGAAATTTTGGGATTACATGCTTTTCATTTACTTTGTGTACTTACCTAGAAGTTTTAATTCATTATTATAGTTTTATTTTAATTATTCATTTAGGATGGATTTTTCTTTTATTATTGTTATATATAAAGTACATGGTGTATCATTTGAATTGAACATATTATATCCCGATCATTTTTTCAATAAAAAAAGAAATTACCCCCTTATTGTGAGATTTTATACCCTTGGTGATAGTTTGAACTCAGGGGCTTCTGGTGGGGAGACTTGGGGGGAATTATCTACATTTATTCATTTCCATCTCATTATGGGAATCTTTGGAGTGGTGTTCATGACAGAATGTCATGAAAAATGATTATTGTTAGATAGGATGGAGTTTTGAGTTAGTCACAATGAGGATTTCTTGATTTGTTGGGGAAACAATGTAAGGTGATCTGGGTGTATGACATAGGCCATGGAAGTCCTGGTAGGACATGGAATTTTAGGTCCCCCATGATCTGATGCAAGGAATCTAAACCTACTAAATGAATAAGTGTGTCTACACCATTTGTAGGGAAGAGACCAAAGGAAGGGTACATACATGATATTCACTTCAGTTCCTATTAAATTTGGGTTGTTTTGGGAATTTTAAATGGTTAATGAAATGAGTTAATTGAGTGAAAATATATCTTAAATAAAAATTCCATACCACCCTGGCATAGTAATTCCTTGTTTACTTTTTCAGCTATGGCACCCAGTCGTCATTTTTGTGTGCCTCGGGATATTGGGGCTCACCTGGCCAATCCTTTTGATCGGTAGAGGGTTGACATAGTGGAGGAGGAAAACCAGTGGGAGATAATTTTATGTGATTTCCAGCGGCATGCCTTGGGAAATTACTAGGTAACTGTTTCGGGAATGGAAATGAAGGGATGGATCAGGGAGCTTGAGCTGACCTTCTATTTGATCTAGGATTTGACAGAGTACTAGTTTCTTTTGGGAATGATCCAGACGAGGGGATTTGCACGTTAGTGGTGGAAGATGTACTGAGGGGACAGGAATGAGGAGGAAGTTTTGTGGGAATATTTCAAGAATGAGTACTAAGTAGAATTCTTTTCATAGAATATGAAGGTTGAGAGGAGGCAGGAGCTACTCTCCCTTCCACATAGTAGTTATTAGTTATGGGAGATGGGGATTAATTTCATTGATCACCATCATTTTTCCTATGTCTATTTCAGGATGATGAGTCTCATGTGAGATGTCGAGATGAGTCACATCACCCATCTTTCCAATACATAGTCACTCTCTTTATGTTACCAACGTACATAGAGGTAGTGAAGAAGGAATAAGTGATTGAGAATATTCTCTTGCATGGAGGTTTACTACGAGATGGGATCCAACATGGTTCTTAAAGATGTAGGGTTAGCAATAGCATTTTACAGACACCAGTGCCTTTGAGATTTTTACTGGAGGGGATTCTTCCTTAACTGTTTCCGTTTCAACCTTATGGACCTTGTTCCCTCCCCATGAACTTGATACCAATGTGTCTCATCTTTAATGTTCATGGGAATCTTCATAACATGTTCTCTGTCTCTATTTGAGATTAGTAAGGTGGAGTTGGATTGGGTCCACACCAACCCCACTAGCAGTTGGGGGATAGGCCGTCTCAGAACTATGGACAATAGGCTCATGCTCCCACAAGGGGAGATGGAGGAGGTAGAGGGTGACCTTATGGTGATCCTTAGGGACAACAAACTGAGTGTGGTCGTGGAGGCAGTCATCATTATAGGAGTGGAGGAGTGGGTTGTGGTCCAATTCATGCTGTAGAAGTAGCAGTTCTAGTAGGTCCATAGATTATTAGAGGTACGGTCATCTTGTTTAGTACCCTTTCAAGTGCATTGTTTTATTCATGAGATTCCCACAATTTTTTTGCACCCATTCTATCCCATTATCAAGGACTAGAAATGGAGAGGCTTCTTATGATACTGATATTGAGTACACCAGTCCAAAGCCAATCCATCTTGTTTGATGTGTGCCAATGATTTTTAGCTGATAATGGGGCCGCATGAGTCACTATGGGAGTTATTCTTGTTATAGATGAAACCATATTATGTAATTTTTGGTATATATTATTTTATTCAAAGTACACTTTTATCATTTTCATTCAAATATGAGTTGTTTTTTAGAAGTGGATAGACAACATGTGATTTTCGTTGGAGAGTGGAGTTTTTAAGTAGGCAATCAGCCTATAGAGCCTCTTTTTCCCCTATTGTCCATGACGTTAGAGGAAATAGTTGACATTATGATGTTGGATGTCCACCACGTTGTTGGGGAGTTCCAAGATTATTTTACAATGATGTTTTTGACTCTAACAAATAAACATGATGTCGAGTTAGAGATAGACTTGTAGCTTGATGTTTCCCAGATTTCAATGGATCCTTATCAGATGAGACCTTATAAGGTGCATGAGTTGTTGATTCAGATAGAATATCTGATGAAGAAGGGATTTATCTGACCAATATTTTACATATGGTGTGATCTAATTTTGTTCACAAATAATGTGGATGGTAATCTGAGGTTGTGAATATAATACCAGAGGATGAATCAGTTGACAGTCAATAACGGTTTCCATCCTCTAAGGATAGATGATATTTTTTACTAACTGAGAGAGTAATGTTGGTTTAATAAGATCGATATGCATTTTGTATATCACTAGTTAAGGGTAAAGGTGGGAGGAATCTCGAATACTGCTTTTAGATGAAGGTATGGGAACATTGAGCTCATAGTCATGACATTCGGGATTACAAACATATCAATTGTTTTCCTGGGGATTTTGAACTCCATCATTCATGAGTTACTAAAATGTTTCATCTTCTTATTCAATGATGACATCTTGATCTACTCAAATTCATAGCAGAAGCATACCGATTATATCAACACTATCTTGCAGGTCCTTTTATGCCACCATCTCTATGGAATGTTTTCCATGTGTATGTTCTGAACATGATAGGTTCATTTTCATGGGCACGGTGTGTGTTGGCATAGTTTAGAAGTGGGCCCTTTAAAGGGTGAAGAATATTTTTATTTTGAATCGCCTAAATAATGTGATAAAGTTTCATTGTTTTCTTGGACTTGTGGGATATTAGCGGATGTTTTTACCTGATTTCTCTCAATTTACATCTCTTTTGAAATCTCTGGCCATGAAAGACCGGTATTTTTCTTGGATTGAGAAATGTGAGGAAGCATTCAACTATCTGATGGAGATTTTGTTCAGTGCTCCAGAGCACAAGTTTCTAGAGGAAGGTGTTATGTTAGATGTGTTTTTTGATTCTTACCATCTTGGCATCAGATTTATCTTAATGTTGCAACAGGAAGTGATCTCATATTGGTATTGGAAATTATGTCCCCATAAATGTAACTACTCCACCCGTGATCTAGATCTAGTAGCATTCACATAAGTTGTGGTATCATTATCTCATTATTAGAGCACTTTGTGTCTTCATATATCACAATACATTAAGGCATATATTTTCCAAATGATATCTGAACCATAAAAAATTGAGGGCGGAGGAGTTTCGTCCGGACTACAATTTTTAGGTCTCCAACATCTCAAGAAATGGGAATATTGTGGCTGATTCAATTACTAGTAAGTCACATAAATAGGTTGTTCAAGAATTGTAGTTTCTTAGAAAGAAATGGATGAGTTGGAAACCTTGCACCTTTTTGTGAGATTGGATGGTGGAAGAGGTTGTTTTTTCTATATGATTGTGCAGTCTTTCATGATACTGTAGGTGGGTGAGTGTTTGGGGGGAGACTTAGAGGAATAGGTGACGCACAATCGCGTTAACAATGTTGATGCTCAGAATGGATGGTCATAGGATAGAAAGAATAATATTTGGTTACGTGGAAGGTTCATTGTTCTAGTGGAGATGTATGAGGGAGTCCTCTTGGAGTTTCACAGCTCACCATTAATGGTAAACTTTGGATATTCAATGATGTACCATGGCTTGAGGTTGCAGTTTTGGTGGCCTGGGATAAAATGAGATTTGGAAGTGTTTGTGAAAAAATTATTTGTGTTCCAATAGGTGAAGTATTGGAACTGTGTTCCTGGTGGTTTTTTGAATCCCTTTGATGTACATGAGTGGAAGTGGTATGACATCTCAATAAATTTCTACACATGGTTACCCCGAGATCATAGAGGCTACGATGATATTAGGGTAATAGTGGATTGTCTAAAAAATCAACTAACTTTATAGCAATAAAGGA
The DNA here is from genome assembly GCA_963277665.1 of Viscum album. NCBI lineage: Eukaryota > Viridiplantae > Streptophyta > Magnoliopsida > Santalales > Viscaceae > Viscum > Viscum album. The sequence continues at coordinate 1,585,854,573 of OY728155.1, forward strand.
GTTGGGTATAATATATTATTTTGAAAATAGGTATTTGGATGCAGTGGCACAGTTTCATTGTGTTTCAAGATCCATTGTCTCATATTGGGATACATGTTTTATTTTTCAAGTCGATATGGAATTTTAGCTTGATTTTGAACCATAGTTACACCTCATCACTCCTTTCCACCATTAATCAAATGGGAAGACATAACATACCATCTAGAAAATGGAGGATAAGTTGTGATAATGTGTTTGGGACTTAAGAATACATTTGGTACAACACTTTCCCTTGGTAGAGTTTTCTTATAATAACAACTATAACTCTTCCATTATCCATTCACCATTTGAATATTTCTATAAGAAATGATTTAATTAACCGTTTTCTTTGATAGAGGTATGAGAGATAGAAATTCTTGGACCCAAGGTATTACAGTGCACAAAAGATAAGTTTTACCTTGTCCGGGAGAGGATGAATGTTGTGAAGGACCACACGAGTGGTATGTTAATTGTAGGAGTAGACCCTAGGATTTCGAGGTTAGGGACCATATTTTATTGAATGTTTCCCCTCGATGTGGGAAACATAGGCTTGGTAGTGGGAGTGAGCTTTCTCACTAGATCATCATACCCTTTCAGGTGTTGAGGTTAGTTGGAGAGGTGGAATGTCGGTTGGAAATTCCACCGTAGGTGGAGAGGATCCATGAAATCGGTCACATCTATAAACTCCATCAGTATCATCATGAAGACTCCAATTCCATTGAATACAAATTTTTATAAATTTAATATGATGTAACATATGTGGAGGTGAAAGTATAGATGTATAATCATTTGGATAAGGTGTTGTGTGGGTGGATTATTGCATTCGTTTGCATGATGTGGAGGCATGGTGTTCTGAAAGAGAGTACATGGGAGCGAGAAGCAAAGATGTGTTCCCAATACAAAGAATTTATTTGTGTTTCTCCTATTTTTTTTAAATGTGTAGTCTGATCCTTTTTTGTTATGAGATGAGTTGTTTTCCCATGGGGTGAGATGTGTGTGGTGAAATTCTTGATAAATCAGTAACATGTGAAAAGGGGAAAACAGATTTTTAAATGAAACACATTAATTATGATGCAATTAATCCCATGTGGGGGAGTCAATGACACCTAGATATTATACTCTATTGACATGGATGATGGAATTTTATGATTGGTGTGTTTGAGATGATGTGGTTGTGGTTCTTGCGTGGTGTGCCTTGTGAATGATCAGGTTAGCGAATGTTAGAGGAGGTGTTCTTTGTTGAAGAGGCTTCCACTCCAACTTTCAAACACCTCTTGGTGGTTTATCATTGGAAGTTGATGTGTTGGGGTGTTGTATTTTTTTCAAGTGTAGCAGGATCCATGATAGGTACCTCATAGAGTCCTCTTTTGGAACACTACATTCCTTCTTGGTGAGGTTTTTAATTCTAAAGGGTGTGAATAGTTTTATAGTTATCTAATTTAATGTATCGGGACACTCTGGTCCTTTACATGTTGAGATTATGGTGTTTTATTTGTTCTAGGAGGTCATAGTAACTCATTTGAGAAAATTTACAATTTTATAGTTTTTTCAATAGTGAGTTGAAGTGGTGAGTTAAAGCGGTGAGTCGTAGTGGTAGCTCGCAATGGTGAGTCATAGCATCGAGTCACATTAGTGAGTCATGTGTTAGTATTCAATGGGGAGCCATATAGGTTATATAGAATGGTGATTCAAACCTATTGGTCCCAATGGTAGATCTTAAAAGTGACTCACACTAGTAACTCGCACCAGTGACTCACACCGACAGCTCAAACCAGCGACTCATCAAATAGTGGTTCATTTTTAGTAGACTGTCAAAATTTCAATTTTCTTGCAGTTTTTCAATTTTCTCCCCTTTAAAGTTTAATATTATGTGATGTGTGTTTATTTCCATATTTAATGGTTTTTGTTTCTATTTTTAATGATATCTATCTTATAAAAACCTAAAGCTTCCATTGAATTCCAAAGTGCATTGTCTTGGTCAAGATCCACCTTTAAGGGCCTTTAAAAACAATTTTTTTCTATGAGTCTTGGATCAAATCCTTATAATACAGCGGCCTTCCCTTCACTCATTCTTTCTCCCTTTTATTGGTTTAAGACGTCCACATATCCCTTATTCTAAGAGAATTCATATGTTTTTATTATAGCCCATGAACTGAGTTTCCCCCTAGATATTTTCTACTATATGTGTGACACATCAATAGATATTTAGTGAAGTGTTGATCACTTCTTCTTCCATGTATGTTTTTTAATCATATTTATTCTATTTGTGAGTCTTGTTGGGTGGGTGTATCAATGTTTTGTGGGAACACAATTGAATTCAGTATAACGAGGATAATTAAACCTACTAAGATCAATATGTAGTGCTTGGGGAAATAATCATATGTTCAAAAAATTTATTGATAATTTGATCAATGTTCTGAATTGTATGGGATGTATGCCTGCTGAAAATCATTTTCATTTGTGTCTTTATTTTATTCCATAAATAGATTATGGAATTCATGGTGTCTACTTCCTATCAAACAATTGTTATGAAATCTATTATCCACATACACTTTTTAAATAAATGGATGTCGTAGGATCAAACTATTTATATGATAACCCTTCAAGATATTAAGAGGAATTAAATAATGAATAATTGTTAAATATGGATGTATTTTGTTTGGATTGTGTGGTGGTATGGTTGTGGGCATGGGTATGTGATGTGTTGTGGTTGGAGTTGGGTAATGGAATCTTTCGTTGAGATATGATTGATCAAGGAATGGATGTGCAGTGTGGAGAAACATGGCTACGATCAGGTTATGCTATGTTCTTGTTTCTAAATACGATGGGTGTGGTGTGGTTATGTAGTAGAGATTCCAATAATATTCCCTACGTGATGTATTGTTTGGTATATATTTTATTTGGGGGTTTTCTTTGGTGAGAGGATGGAACTAGTTGTCATGGGTGCTTCACCAATAATATCCTATAGAAATCATTCCCATTTCTAGGGATCAGTATGTTATGACATCAATGGGTGTTAAATGGACACATATGTGGTTTGGGATTAATTACCATGGTTCTCCTTCCTATGTGTGTCTATTTATGTGTGGATTATTGTGTTATATTCATAGTATTTGACTCAGTAGAGATGGAATAAAAACATGATTTTTTTAATAAAGAATGATAATTGGATAATGAATTTTGTGAGGAATGAATTGTGTTTAGGTCTGGTGATGTGGTTGTGCATTTAGAGGTTGATAAAAAGGTGATTTTGTGAGTTGGTTATTTATTTGTGGACACATAGGTCTGGAATGTGTCTTTATTAATATATATATATAAATATATATATGTATACATATATTTCCATTGTGATTTATGAACACATCCCTCTACAGTTGAGAACATTATTCCAAACACTCCCATCGTCACGAGGTGGGTTTCTTTCCCAAACATCCTGGTGGGAGGATGGATGGTTGGTCACCCACTCTTCCCTACTCATTATTCCATGTAGTGATATCCTATGATTCATCATCTGTGTTATGGTTCATGAGGCCTAAGTTTGTGAATTAGTGTTGGGTTTCCTAGTTTTCTTCGAGATGAGATGTGGTGTGCTTCCCAGGTGTTTCCTTGATGTGTTGTGGTAGTGAACCAGGTGTCTACGTGATGAATTTGTTTTGGTAGTGGCCTAGGTGTCTATTGGAAGGACATGTTATGGTAGTATCCTAGGATTCTGCGGGTAGGGTGTGTTGTTGTAGTGGCCCAAGATTCTACGGGTGTGATATTTTGT